>OZ014499.1:26321684-27521684 GCA_963966045.1 Xestobium rufovillosum
CAGCGTGTATGATAAGGGTAAATAAAACACCTGTTGCGCATAATTTGTATTGGAATTTATTACACAACCCCTGTATGTCCTCCTGACATGATGAAATTTTATTAAAACATGTTTACTGAAATGTAATTAAATAATACCATGTAGGTACTTACATGAAATTGTATAATAATTATAAGTTTTGCCTCGCACTAACATAATAATAGGATGATGAAATATTTTACGCGTCACTGCTATTCACAATTTTGACCTTGGCACAATTTAAAAATAAACCTTCATACACAAGAGATTTCGGCGTTTTTAAAATGTCAGATATGTCCAGATCCGTCAAAGACGCAAATCTTGCAGGTAAAAATACGGAGAAATTTTCTAATTTCACCAACACCTTTGGTCCGTAACGGGTATTAAGTTTTTCCATGTTTTTTATCGCATATGGGCGACCCGCTTCCAAAGATTTCAGGTCGACATATGGCTTAGCGTCTGACAAACTGAGTTTATTAAACTTCTCCATTACGTTCTAAAAAAGCATTAACATTAAAATCGATTAATATTAACAAACACACAATTACTTACCTATTTGTAATATAATACTTGTGGTCGGTGTCGATAAGAAATCTGATGCAATTTCAATTAACTGGAGACGCGTGTTTTCACGTCGGCGTTGGTAAACCGTCTGACGCAACTTGAATTAATAATTGGGAGTGTTATTCTAACTTTAATTGCAACAGAATTTACAGAAAACTGTAATAGTTTTCTAGTAAAATGTGATAGATGCCGCTTTCGCAAACCGTTTGCAGTTAACTGCAATGGAAATTTCAATTCTGTGCTCCAAAATGCAGATGGCGCTACAAATATAGTTTTATTACAGTGGCTTTATTTATGGCAGTGACGACAATAGATGTCGTAATTGCGATTGGTTGACGCCATATTGAGGCGAATTTCCGCATTCACACTGCGGCTTTATACGTGGTTTATGTGTTCTGCAGCAAAAGTAACCTTTTGTCACAAAAGTTTTGTGATATAGTCTAATCTAGGTATACCCCTACGCAAAGCTTTGTCATGTGGGTATCAAATTAAAGGACTCGACGTACTTCACTTCTGTTCCCAACTAGGTTTTGCCAATTACTTGCGGATCCCAACAAGATTTTGCCAATGTACTTCACTTGCGGATCCCAACTAGATTTTGCCAATTACTTGCGAATTCCAACGAAGTTTTGCCATTGTACTTCACTTGCGGATCCCAACTAGATTTTGCCAATACTTGCGGATCCCAACGAAGTTTTGCCAATGACTTGTACATCCCAACTAGGTTTTGCCAATTCACTCAACATACGGATCCCAACTAGATTTTGCCAATTACTTGTGGATCCCAACGAGGTTTTGCCCATGTACTTAACTTGCGGATCCAATCTAGATTTTGCCAATACTTGTGGATCCCAACGAGGTTTTGCCAATGTACTTCACTTGCAGATCCCAACTAGATTTTGCCAATACTTTCAGATCCCAACGAGGTTTTGCCAATGTACTTCACTTGCGGATCCCAACTAGATTTTGCCAATTACTTGCGGATCCCAACGAGGTTTTGCCAATGCAGCTTTTGGGGTGGTTTATAGGAGTAGTTTTTAGGGGTGGTTTTAGGGGTGGTTTTTGGGAATGTGTTCTTCCGGTCAAACCAGAAGTTGAAATCTCTATAAGAATGACTTAATTTCAATGAACTGCAATTGCAACTGATCAAAAACATTATTTATTCTATTTTGAATACAGAAATTATTATACAGTTATTCCTATCATACTATAGACTATTATTGAAAATACAGGAGTATGTCTATACACCTATTTCATTTAACAACACATTTTCTTTATTTCACGTAACGTCTTATTGCAGAGTTCATTATACAGGGTTGATCACATCAGATTTATCAATCCAAGAATTATAAGACCGATCGAGCCCTAACCATTGAACGTACAGTCGGTTTCCCTTCTTCCTCAAAACCCTCTCAACCAGGTACGTGTCAGGATAATTAGTCTTCAGAAGTTCCTGTTCGTAAAAGCAGCCTCGAATAGGCTGTCCACGGTAGTCTTCGAGATGGTAGGTCGTTGGATTCGTACGCTTCACTTTAACGACTGTAAACACCTCTGTTGTATAATTCGGAGTGTAGCCCTTACTGAACACGTGCTTGTACTTTGAAATACGAATTTTATCGCCCAGTTTAAATTTCGTTCGTACACTAGACGCAGCACCGTCGTCGCTCACAAATTCAATATGGCTGTCTTTTGTAACTTGTACAGGGCGCATTTTTATAGTGGAGTGTACGGTGTTGTTGTAGGCATCGACTAGCTTTGGCAGAATATCAATCCAGCGATGATTACCCTGCAGGCTAAACTGTTTCCACATCTTTTCCTTGATGGTTCGATTCCACCTCTCCACAATCGATGCTTTCTTTTCCGTGAAGGTGGAGTAATGGTTAATTCCGTGCTGTAACATCAACGCCTTGAAGTGAGTGTTCAGGTATTCCTTTCCAGCGTCTGTCTGGAGATTCTGAGGTCTTCGACCGATCGCTGATTGTAGAAGAGATGCAAAAGCTTGCGTCACTTCTTTGGCAGTTTTCGACTTGAGAGGAATGGCCCATCCGAACTTGGAGTACGCGTCCAGAACCATGAGAATGTACTTGTAGTTGCGATTCTCTTTCGCGTACGGTATCATCTCCACCAGATCAGCTTGCCAAAGGTCATCGAATCCCTTGATTACAACTTTCCGGCGGGGAAAATTACGTCTTGCGGGTTTGTGCAGTTCGTCAATCAGTCCTGCATACTTTTTCGTCTGCATTTGCTGCTGCTGCATACTAAATACTGTTGGCCTGGATGGCGTACGAAACACTCTCTTTCAGTAGAACCAGTTCTCGTTCGAGCGTGCTCAGTTTCTCGCTGTGTTCGCGAAGTAATAGTGCCACACTGTCTCTGACCATCTTCAGGTCTTGCTCGAATATTTCAAGTCTTTTGTTTATAGGTTCAGTCACCTCCGTACGCACCACATGTGTTATCGACAATCCCAGTGCGGCAAATAAACTGTCCACGTAAGCTTTATTGACAGCATCGGAGTCGTCGAGTGCGTCGCCGAGCCTCGTCATTCGCTTGTGGACTATATCATAGTCGCCGGATTCGGTCAACTGAAAGCCGATTCCCGGTATTCCTCGAGCAGGAAACGAGGAGATCTGTCTAGACCGCACACCACTGCTGCCAAGGTGACGTCCGAATTTATCCACGGACATGGTACTAATGAGAGTGAAATTGTAGTATTGCTAGTATTTAAACGATAACACGTTCCTCTCGCAATTCTTCAACTATTGATGCTATCTCGTTGTCGTGTGACGTGTTGCCGGCCTTTTTGGAAGCGTGCAACAGGTACAGTCTTTGCACCAACTCGTTAATGTCGTTCCAATACACGTAGTGCGTCCTCCTGTCTCTGCTGACTCGCATGAGTAGCGGTTGTTGTGCACTACTATGTCTTCGCACCGTTCCACCCCCACGCTTCTCCCCGAAATGTTTTATGATACTCTTATACTTGGCACTGTTGGTGCCTCGGATGCGCCCGTCGGCTCTGTACCCCACCCTGTGTGCATTCGTAGACAGCACTATGCTTTTGTACGCGTTCAGGTCCCGCTTGTTGTAATTATGGGGAACTTTGTAGAAGAGTAGCTCGTACAGACCGGCACTGCCCGCGTACCTCTTTCCCTGAACGACTACGTCGTTCTCTAAAAATTGTACCGGAGAGTCTCCGATGAGAAACGGACTGCCGCCGCCGCCTGCATCGACGTCACTGAACTCTGCATTCCGTCTAATCCCATAAACGGTGTCCATCGTGCGGTTGCTGTGGGTATCGCCCCGCTGCTGCAGCAGCCTTTCGATGTGGGGTGCAACCTTTGAACCCGGTGAAGCGGATGGAACAGGGGTGCCGGGTGGTGTAATGTAGTCGTCAAACGAATAGCCAGCAGCCAGATTACCATCATCATCACCACCATTGTAATTCAGATCGATAAGATCGTCCACGAAGGCAGGGGTGGGGGTTTTTTGTCGAGCAGGACCCACGATCAACTGTTCATCCTTGATGGTGTCCAGCTTGCGCGTCATTTCGTGCAAGGGTTCGGTAAGCGGTTTGAAGCGCCTCTTCAATCTATCCTCGCTACTCGACTCGCTCGACCGGAGCGATCGATACTTGCTTCGAATTATGTCGGCCGATTTTATAATCTCTTTTGAGAGCGCCCGCTCCCTCTTCCTCCTCTTCCTCGTCTCACCCTCCATGTTGTGTTTCGCTCAGTCGACTGTGCTCATACAGGGTGAATAGCGACTGCTTACGCATACAGAGCTACACTGCTGTCTGGCGAAACAGGCCTCTCCTTTTATATGCTTATGTAGAGATCGAATCCTTTCCTGTAACGCCCTTTATTTATATCGCTGTCCTTGTCTATCACTAAGAACCCATACTTGTCGACCCAACACGAGGTGCACATTGACCTGAACACTGTCCAGTCCATGTCGGTATTTACATGATCGTTGTACAGGTGGCGTAGGTTCATGTCGTCTTGCTTGAAGAGCACCAGAAAGTTAGCGTTGTCGCGCACCAAGTGTTTCGGAATGCGCGTATACGTCTGACACAGGTAGAAGGAATCTACGGACTTGTGTCGCCCCATAGCGAAATACTCCCTGATAACATTCTGGTTATGGCAAGCAACGTCATCAAAGATAAACAGAGAGTTGGGGAGGGCCTTATCAGGAGGTAGAATGTCTGCGCAGTCGCTGTAAGGAAAGTATCCAATTCCCGGTACCGCCTGGAGAATTTCGCCCAGCAACCGATATTTGGGTTGGTACAACGACTTTGAGTAGACGTAGACGTTTTCAAAACGTAAACCGTTCGGTGCACACACCAGCGTCAAAATTAGATTGGTCTTGCCGCAGTTTGACGGGCCGCAAATGATGCATCGCAAACTGTTTGGAAAAAGGGGACCATGTTTAAGTCTCGCGCTGTGTGCTGATTCGACGCCTGCGCCGCATACATTCACAACCGGTAAGCTTTCTGGTTGTTTCACGAACCGCATGTCGCCCTTCACTGAAACGATATAAATAGGGGGCTCGGCCTTTTATACTCGATCAGTATGGCACCGACGTCGAAAACAATCAAACGTCAACGGCAGTCGTCGCATCACCTTGGGAAGAGGTGCAGCAAGGGAAGTGGTCTGCTAAACAAACTGATTAACAAGTTGCCGGTTGAACTCCATTTGCCCGGCTACAACTACTGCGGTCCCGGAACTAAGCTTCAGGAACGACTAGCTCGCGGCGATCGAGGCATAAACCCTACGGACGAGGCCTGCAGAATTCACGATATCGACTATTCCCAAACACAGGAGTTGGCGAAACGTCACGAGGCCGATCAAAGGCTAGTCGACAGGGTGTGGCCCAGAGTTTTGGCGAGGGACACAAAGTTGGGTGAACGTGCAGCTGCTTGGGCAATAACTAACGCTATGAAAGCGAAGATTAAAATGGGCATGGGAACTGGGCAGCGGAAGAAGGCGAAACGAAGCACGAAGAGAGAACGCATCACGCTCGGCAGAGTGACGCGAGAGGCGCGAGCTGCAGTGAAAAACACAAAGGACACGGTTATGGCGGTGAACAGAGCACTGGCTGCGGCTAAGCAAGCGACAACTCGAAAACAGTCGAAACCGTTGCCGCGAGTAATTCCCATCCCGAAAACTGGCGGAATATTGCCGCTGATACCGATCTTCGCCGGACTGTCGGCCCTGGGCGCATTAACGGGGGGAGCTGCGGGAGTAGCGAAGGCCGTCAACGATGCCGCACAAGCTCGAAAAGAACTGGCGGAGAATCAACGTCACAATCAGACGATGGAGGCCATCGCCATGGGAAAACCAGGAAGCGGACTCTACCTGAAACCATATCGCAAAGGTCTGGGCCTGTACCTGACGCCGGCAAAAAACCGCTACTGAGGCTACCGAGGCGACCCCTCACCGACATCGATCTGAACAAGTACGCATCACGTGATCTAAAAATTCCCTATTTTCGGGGTGTGTTTATGCGCAACGACTTGCCCGCGGGGAAACCCAAACGCAACGAGTCCGCAATTGTTAACTTGGATGATGCAACAGGCCCCGGAACACACTGGGTTGCGTACATAAAAAGGGGACCGCGGGCCCTCTACTTTGACAGTTTCGGGAACTTGAAACCGCCTCTGGAGCTGATTAGATACCTCGGTAGCCGAACGTCTATACAATATAATCACGACTGCGAACAGAGCTTCAACTCGCCAATCTGTGGACACCTCTGTCTGAAATTTCTGTACAACAACAGTAACTAAATAGTAAATAAATAGTGCAGTTTTATTTGGATGATATTCATTTGTGGAGGAAAGGCGGTGAGAGAAACATCATCATGTCTCTGACTGTGTCCCTGTCCGGCAACAGTTCTCTTTTGACCAGCAACTTTTTCCCGCCCATTGAACTCGGTGATGAAGAAAATAACTATGTTCTGGGATTAGTGCTATTTCAGACTTTTAACTCTGTGCCGAACGTGGACGAATCAAACAACCGGTTCTATTATGGGAACGATGCTTCGGAAGTGCTGCTCATACCCACCGGTTCGTACGAGATCGAAGACCTAAACGAGTTCCTGCAAAGGAATTTACCGAACGGTGACAGCAGCTTCATACTGCGACCCAACAACAGCACCCTGAAATGTGAAATTAAATACTCTCGGCCGATCGACTTTGAGAGAGAGGGCAGTTTGGGTCCCCTGCTCGGATTCAACAGACAAATACTGACGGAGAACAAGCGGCACGAGTCGGATTTGCCGGTCAGCATCCTGAAAGTGAACGTGATACGCATCGAGTGCAACATAACAACGGGCTCGTACGTAAACGGACGACTCGTTCACACCGTTCACGAATTCTTCCCGCTCGTCCCGCCCGGCTACAAAATAGTGGAAGCGCCCAGCAACGTCATCTATCTGCCAATCCACCTAAACAGTATTGACAACGTCACTGTACGCATCGTGGACCAGCATGGTCAGCTAGTTAATTTTCGCGGTGAAGAGGTGATGGTACGCCTGCACATCAAGAAACTATAAATGGTCGGTGCGCTAGGAAACGTTCAGCATACTTATTTCGACGAACAGAGAGAGATAGACAAATGGGATTTGCTCTGAATAGCAGGTATATAAGCGGGCACATTGTTGGAACGGGTATCACTTGTGCTTCAGCAACCGTACGGGGGGGCAGGCAGAAGCTCTACTGGCGAGAACAAACGTACCCTTAGCGACGAAAGCAAAGCAATATTGCTATCTCTGGGCTATCGACTACACGAGGAGAAGAGAAAGACGAAAACTTGAGTCTTTGGAATCGAGTGAAGGAGGCCGGAGTCAATTGCTTTTTACGCTGTTTTACATCTTTATCGCCCACGTGCCGCTTCAAATTTGAATATGACAAACATAAACATAGGCACTTTTCGTGTTCTGGACGGTGCTGTTTTGGACGAATCCGCAAGACGCGTAGAGGTGCACGTACATCAGCCGTACGTGTCGACAACGTTCAACGCCAACGATGAAATTCGGATACCAGTTCAGCAGCAAGACGTCTACGTACTGCCGCATCTCAGCTGCTTGTACATAGAAGGAAGATTTATCAACGGCGGAGGCGACGATGGGGGAGCGCTAACAAATAACGCCCTCGCCTTCCTCTTTGACGACATCCGCTACGAAATCAACGGGGTGGAGGTGGATAGGACAAAGAACGCGGGCATCACGAGCACCCTGAAAGGCCTCGTCTCTCTGAACTGGGCGGAGGTGCGAGCTCTGGAGAATGCCGGTTGGACGACCACCGGGGACTCACCTACACAAGTTCTCGGTGCAAACGGAAAGTTTAACGTGTGCCTTCCGGGAAAAGTTCTCCTGGGCTTCCTCGAAGACTACCATAAGGTTCTCTTGAATGTGCGTCACGAGCTCATTCTAAATCGTGCGAAAAACGATAGGAACGCTTTCGTGGGCAACGCAAACACCAGAATCGAACTGACTAAAGTTCACTGGCGGGTGCCGTATGTCTACCCCTCGGACTTTCAACGTCTAAATCTGCTGAAAATTGTCGAGGAGGAGAAAACGTTGCAGATGTGCTTTCGCAGCTGGGAACTCTACGAATATCCGCTGTTACCGCAGGCGACGAAACAAACGTGGGCGGTCAAGACCACCACGCAATTGGAGAAGCCGCGGTACGTAATTGTAGCGTTCCAGACGAATCGAAAGGCGAGTTTGCTCGGGGATTCGAGCAAGTTTGACCACTGCAACCTGACAAACATCAAACTCTACCTGAACTCGGAGTCGTACCCCTACGACAATCTGAATTTGGACTTTCCCACCGACACGTACGCCCTGCTTTACGAGATGTACGAGAAGTTCCAGAGCTCCTACTATGGAAAGGTTGATGAGCCACTGTACGCGCGCGAGCAGTTCAAAAATCTCGCACCCGTCGTTGTGATTGACGCATCGAAGCAATCGGAAAGCATCAAGTCCGGACCCGTAGATGTACGATTGGAATTCGAGGCGAGCGAAAACTTTCCCGCCAACACCACCGCCTACTGTCTCATACTGCACGACCGCATCGTTGAGTATACCCCCTCCAACGGATCTGTCAAGAGGGTCGTATAAAATGGGAGAGGAGGCTCGTCAGCTCCTCAGTCTGAGTGAGTGCTTCAGTTGTTAACTAGCAGCAGCATCAGCAGTGAAAGTTATGGAATACGTAGCGGACCTGCAAGGTTTCCGGGCCGGGGACGAATTCATTTTCAAAGAAATCTCTCTCATGGCTCTAGATCGCAGCGTAAATTATCACTGGACATTCAAACCGCCGTTCGACTTCAACAAGATGTCTGAGTGCGACAGACGTCAAGCGCACTGGTTGACACGTTTCTACCACGGTTTGAGCTGGGCTTGCGGTACCGAGAACTATGAAGATATTCGACCTAAATTGAGGTCGATAGGAGGCGCGGAGTGCCTTAGGATCTACGTAAAAGGTCGGGATAAGGTGGTATGGCTGAAGACGGTGCTGCCCGACAACGCCGAGTGTTTCGATTTGGATACGTTGAGCTGCTGTCCGTCGATACATACACTGAGGGAAAATTCCACGTTAGAGTCCTGCATTCAGCACTACGCCAACAGCAGCGCCATTTGCACTAATGTCAACGTCCAGTTACTTGTGGACTGGATCGAGAACTACTTGCAACCGGAATGCCAACAACAACAACAAATACAACCGTTTACTGGCGTGCTTGAGAAAACTGGCAAGGCGATTGGCAAATACTTTCGAAATGGGGAACATTTACTGCTCATGGATCCTGCAGACATTGCGAATCTGCCCAAGGAATTCCTCGAATACTACGTGCATGCTTCAGACTTGCGCAGATGCATCGAATTAGGCATGTTAAGCGAGGAGCAGGTGAAGAATATAGCGACTAAATCATACACTTACTGCTACCGTCACTGGGGATTCCAGTCACCTGGAACAAGCGATTGCGAGACTATGGACGGTCCGCCTCCACTGCAGAAAGACTGTCAATTTTGTAAAACAGGCGACTAATTATTATTATTATTTGTTTATGTTAACTATGTTTCATGTTATTGTAAACGTATGCTTACTCTGTATACAGATTGTAGTTATGGTTCTAATTATATTACAATAAAAACTTTTTTAAACATATTTACCAAACTGTATTTTATTCACCTTCGCGCTAGCGTTTGCGCCGGCGCGAACGCTAACGTCAGGATTGCGCGCAAGTAGAGGTCCGTGATTAACGTTGGTTGTGCTATAAGAGCAGCTCTTAAGGCACAACCAATAGTAATCGCGGCACACCTGCTTAATTTGATACATGACGTCAGTTAATGCCTATTTGGCACCTTCGCGTCAGCGCTCTTAAGGCACAACCAATAGTAATCTCGGCACACCTGCTTAATTTGATACATGACGTCAGTTAATGCCTATTTGGCACCTTCGCGTCAGCGTTAGCGTTAGCGCCAGCGCTGGCGTTAACGCTAACGTCATGATCAGCTGGTGATTACAGCTCTTACGGCACAACCAATAGTAATCGCGGCCATAAGGGCCCACGATGCTTGGTGGACGTAAAGACAGCTGACGCTCAATTACGGCTCTTATGGCACAACCAATAGTAATCGCGGCCATAAAGGCCCATGTACTACGCTGCTTGGTGGACGAAAAGCCCGTCCGATTATACACGCTCCGATAAAGTAAGGCATACAGCTTTACGTCTAACATGGGTTGTGCTATAAGAACCGATTGGGGGGGGCAAAAAAGCAGTTTTTTTGCTCTTATGGGAGAATCAATGTTAATCGTGGTCCCGTATCGGCATAGCTTATCTACTCACCTATATAAATGATGTTGTTTGGATAAAAATGTGTAAGAGGCAAGATTCGAAATGGAAAAGTTTATTGAATGTTTCCAGGTTTTATGTCATTATTTGTTAGGTCTTTAAAATAAGAATTACTTGTAGTTACATACATACATACATACATTTCAGAAAAATGCGCACCTGTACCTATATTAGATCCTTTATCTCCGTTTTCTTTTAAAAAATTGATTAATTTTCAGGGCTATATTAAAAACCTACACGTATGATTGAAGTATCTTGGTTTAACATTCCCGTATTTGAAGCAAGAGCCAGGAGCCAGGCACGCCTTCGGGATTCAGCCTCACAATTTTACGAGAGATATCACTACTTGGAACTAACATTTGTAATAATTTTCCGTCTTTCAAACACCCTCCGTATTTGGTATTCTACTATTTACTTACGAATATTCCACACGAAGTTTATAACGCCTGACAGCTGACAGTGACACTCGTCCGAAAATCTAAGAACAGCTGATTGTCAGCACATGCGCACTAACGAACACAGAACGAAATGAAAAAGTCTATTAAAACGAAACAAATAAACCAGCCAAACACGAAGGTCGGATCTGCAGTAACGTCAGTCTTATGGCGGGATTTTATTTTAGAAATTTCAAAATTTAATTTTCGCTTTGTTTGAGGTTCAATAAGAAAATACGAAACACGGGTCTCCTTATTTACCCTATTCTTCAACAATATTCAATAAACTGGAAAGGGTGTACGACCCAAATCAATGCGATGAATGAGATTTTATTTGCTAAAAACTTGTCTACACTGTAGAAACGGGGGAATGAACTTGCCTAATAGATGAACCACTAATGAAAATATTCCATTAATATTTTGTGTTCAAATACGTTCACATGAACCGTTTTTTAAATATAACAATTACATATAAAATGGGCATTATCTTATTAAGAAAAAGAAGTTACTAGCTACAAAGCAAAGCCGTCTCCTTCTTCCAGTGTTTCCTCTTTGAATTTCTTCGCTTTAGAGTAAATAATATTTCGGCCTACTCGCATGGTCTGACAAAGGTATTCGAATTTTTGCCCTTTTTCCTTCTTGTTAATAATTTCGTGACCGTCTGACATTTTCTCACCTTCGTATTTGTGATTCGCTCAATTTAATTTGCAAATTGAGACTGTTCATTTTCAGAGTCCCACTTTTTCACTTTTACATATGAATCTGCAGCAAGAAAAAAATCTTCAAAAATGCATTACTGAAAACTAAAGTATTCAGTAAGGGATTCCCGCATTGCATTATTTAACATTGTAGATTTTGAAATTTAAAACGTCTTGATACGAAAGTGTCTGTATGTAAGGTAGGTAAGCTAGGGTAATTGGGACATGTTTTTACAAGGTCAACTTTAAGTATTTCTTTTTAATGGGGCTTATTAAAACATAAAAATAACATTTATCTACGTCCGTGAGTTAAGAACTTCTTATCCCACTCATTTTGCGTGAGTTAAGGAGCTTATTACCGCGCGCGTTTTTCTCAATAAATCATGACAAATTGTAAATTATAACGTAATTACCGTTTATTTTCACTTTTAGGGGAGTAGATAAAAATTTGTACGATATACGTGTGATAACGCTTTATTAACGTACTTTGCCCAACTCGTGCTAGCACTCGTTGGGCAAATTTTGCATGCGTACGTAAATAAAGCTCATATCGATGGTTAAAGTGCAAAACCTCGTAAGTCGAAAATGTCCAAATTTTAAGATTATTACACCAAAAGTTTAAGAATACTATCGTGCATTAAACTGTAAAACCTCGTAAGTCTATAATAAGAATTTAATACTACTAGGGCCATCTATCCAAACCTCTCAAAACTAATTCAGCATAGTTTTAAAACAGAAACCTTCTAAGTCTGACTTACGAGGTTTTAACTTTAAGAAAGTGTGAGCAGTTTATAACACAGACCTGTAAGTCTAACTTATCAGGTTTTGACATCAAGAGTATCAAGACAGCTTAAACAGTATTCGAGTTGATAGGTTTTAATTGTGTGAGTGGTAACGAACTTTTTGATTTAAACTTTGATTTTTACGTAATAAACAATGTCAGATCGTACTAAACGCATTCTTACTAGAGTAAAGAATATGAATTTCAACAGGTAAGTTAATTTAACCTAAATTTTTTCCATAGTTTGAGCTTTTATGTTAGTGAGTCAAAATGTGAGGTTACTTTCTATTATAGCATTCCACATCTTACTGAAAATATACAGGAAAATGTAAACATTCTTCTATTATGAGAGGAAAATGCAGTCTCGTCTATTGAATTACAAAACCAAAACCTTTTGACAGTAAATAATAATAATATTCCTGATTCAGATACAATAATTGAATCTAGGGTTGGTTCAAATCTGCTAGGAGAACCTTCTGTTGCTAACTTGAAAATACCACCTGAGCAACCTAATAATAGGTACGTCAGCTGATATGTTAGAAAATATGTCAGCTGATGTATTAGAAAATGAAAACACTGAAGATGAATTAACTGCTCCCAACGATGATTCTGAATCCGAGCAACCATTTGAAGATAGCGGGACTGATTATAAACCTTCAGATTCTGAAAATTCATCTGACGATGAAAATGTATCACAACCTAATACAAGCAATATAAATATAAGAAAAAGGGCGAAGAAATATGAATTAAACACGGGCACATGGAAACGCAGTATGAATAAAAGAAAACGTATGAAGGGTGAATCATATGAATCTTTAAAATTGAATACTGAAAAAAGATATGAATACGTAGAACGGAAAGAAAGAAAAATGGGCCTTCCATGTCAATGCTTAATGTCGAAGAAGTCTTCGAAATATTTTTGTAATGACTTCACGGATGTGGACAGGATTAATATTTTTGATTCGTTTTGGAAATGCCTGACATGGACGGAGAAAAAACTATACATATCAGCTCTTGTTGATGTAGCACCCATAAAATCGCATAAAACTGGTAAGTTTAAGATATAAAAATTTATATTGTTTATTATTTGTGTATTACTTTTTAGAGAATATGGAACAGCAAAGGCAAGGTGCATTCATTTTCCACTTGAAACTAAACAACGTTAGGAAGAGGGTGTGCAAAAAGATGTTTCTTCAAACATTGTCCGTTGGAGAATGGAGTGTCCACAATTGGGTAAAGACAACTTCTGTAAAACTGTCTACACCAGTTGTTGATGTTCCCAAGAAATCTCAAAGGCAAATAACAAATAAAAAGTTTGCTGAGAAAGCCTTTGTAGTAGAATTTTTGCAAAGTGTTCCCAAAGTTGAAAGCCATTATTGCCGCAAAGACAGCACCAAGCTATATCTAGAACCAGAATGGAAAAATATCAATGAACTGTATAGATTTTACGTGCAGGAATGTAAAGAAAAAAATTGTTCTCCTTTAAGCCATACTAGTTTCAGGCAAGAATTTGAGAAACAGAATTTGTCTCTGTTTCGCCCTAAGTAAGTAGTTGATCAAATTAACTTTGTATAATTTATTTTAATTTCTTTATTGTTTCAGAAAAGATCAGTGCGACACTTGTACTGGACATCATGTAGGAAGTGTTAGTAATGAAGACTTCGAACTTCATCTAAAACGAAAAGATAATGCGCGGGCCGAAAAGGAAAAGCAAAAAGCTATAGCTCAGACAGATCCAACAAAGCTACTATTTACAATGGATGTACAGGCTGTGTAAACAGTACCAAAATTGCAAGTTTCAGCATCATATTATAAAATGAAGCTCGCTGTGCACAATTTTACATTTTTCAACCTAGTAACTGGCAAAGGGGATTGTTATTTGTGGCACGAAGGTTGTGGTAACACCACAGCTAACGAATTTATTACGATTATTATCCACCAGATAGAAAAATATTTAAAACCGGAAATTAAAGAGGTTATTCTGTTTAGCGACGGCTGTGCTTACCAGAACCGAAATGCCACATTGGCAAATGCCCTATCATATTTTGCTGAAAGAAAAAATATCAAAATCTCTCCGTATTACTTAGAAAAGGGTCACACTCAAATGGAGTGTGACTCAATGCATGCTTGCATTGAAAGAAAGATGAAACACCATGATATTTATGTCCCTGGATGTTTCATACAAATATGCAAAACCGCAAAACTAAAAAACAGATACGATGTTCTTTATCTGAAACACACTTTTTTTAAGAATTATTCCTCGCTCAATAGGTATCCGTCCATTCGCCCTGGTAGTGCACCAGGAGATTCAAAAGTTTGCGACATTAGGTGCATGGCTTATCACAGTGATGGCAGTATCGATTATAAAATTTCCTATAATGACGAATGGGAAAAGTTACCAAGACGTACAAAAAGGTCTAACGGTATTTCTGTAAGTCCCAGCGACTTCACTGCGCCATCGCTATACACCATTGCCCCTAAGATCAAGCCTGAAAAATATAATCATCTTCAGCAGCTCAAAAAATACTTACCGTAAGATTTTCAACAGTTTTATGATACCCTTACATGTCAATAAGAACAAAGTTAGCGTGTCCTAGAAATGTGTTACGTTGGGTTTTGACAAAATGTATCATTTCTATGTTGTTTTTAGTGCCAATACTTTAGTTCCTCTTAGTTCCAAAGATAATTTTTATGTTGCTTTCTATTCTAATAATTATTTTAAGTTGAATTTTAAAAAAAAATATCAGTAAAGAAAGTTGTTTTTATTAGTATCAATAAAAATTAAATAATATTTGCTCGTATTTTTATTAAAACCTATTTCATAATAGAAACTATACCTCTTAAGTCTAATTGAAATTATGATTTTTCAATACAAAACCTCGTAACAAAGTTTTTTCGAAAAAAAAAAAGAAATTTTGTTTCAACATCACAACATATTTTTAAGTCATCATTACGTCTTTAAAAATATCGATTTACAGATAGCTTTTATGCTGAAAGAAAATTTTACAATGTTTTTCTTGTTTCCTGTAAAATTTTATAAAATCGACTTACGAGGTTTTACACTTCAACCATCGATATCGTAAATAACTATAAAGGAACTTCAAATTCCCATAAACGTACCTACTTATGTATGTTTTCTTTTGGTAACAAAAGGCCCTAAACAAGAATTAAAAAATTCTAAAAGTGTAAAAAAAATAATTTCTTATTACTTTACGACACTGCTGGTCCAGTTACCCCACATCTGTGGAGTAACTTTCTCTAATAACGTTGAAGTTTCACTTCTACCGCGTGTGGCGACCATGCACCCAGTTTTTTTGGTGATATACAAAAGTACAGAAATAGACCCAGATACGTCAAATCAAACAGAAAGAACTTATAAGAATTATACACACTGCTGGTCCAGTTACCCCGTGTTAGTTAACTTCAACCTATTATACTTGGGGTTTAGGTTAACCAGTAACTTGCGGATCATAACCTAGAATAAATGACACTGAGAACACCATAATATGTGTATTTGATTTAGTAGATAAATAAAAATATGAACAACTTCGAAATTAACACATGCAGTAATGATGAGGAGATAATAATACAGAGTATGCAGATTTTTTGCATTCTTCTATTTTTTGCGTAGCACATTTTCTGTATAGTTCTTTTCAGATATCTTGGCGTGTGTGTGCAGTAATCTGCGCATTACGTTCATATGTCTTTCTCCCTTTTGTAAAATGGATTTGTTGAATTTTAATTGCTGCCGTAAGATGATCTGAGAATATTCTCACGTTTCCGTATTTGATCTCACTCTTTCTTACTATGGTTGTGTGAAACAAAATGGTTTCAGTATTAATATGCATATTTTGCAATATCCAGTGGTCACCAAGCAATTTATTAAAAATTATTGCCTTTCAAGCATAACTGTCAGTTTGATTGTCAGGTGTAAAGATGCCTGGAAATATTTTTACTAACCAGTGTCGAGAAGTTTTACGAAATATTTTTGAATACTTTCTCGAGAGAAGGAAAATAATGGTCCCCTATTGCCTTTAACTTGTGACTAGGAGCGATTGGCCGATGCATCAAAAGTAAGTCTACGTAGCGTGTCGCGCATAGTTGGAGAGGAAAAACGAGGTTTGTCTGCTGCAACGCTCGGAAAAAGGCACAGCAAATCAAAATTAAAAAGTGAAGATGTAACTGACAGCATTAAAACAGAAGTAAGGAATGCTATTTATTCCATGAAAAAATTTTAAATAACAAATTAGAAACGAAACAAATAGTGGATATTTCTGACATAGGTTTGTGGAATTTATAACCAATAGCAGATTTAACTACAAACTAGAAAATAACCAGTGTCTTTTGTGTGAACGGGCTAATGTTGTGGGTAAAAGAATACATTTCTTGAGGGAAAACGTCAAAATGCTCATTGCCGTATGCCGTGTCCAGAGTCTCGGCGCACACGCTTGTCACGGTTCCTAGCAACAGCAAAATTTTGGAAACTACTGAACTGCTGGCGGTTGCTTGGATAATCGGATATGGCAGCGCAAACGCCAACAAATCTGAAAAATACTATACCTATACTTGCTTTTCCCTGTCCTACGTGGAACATGTCTTACACACACGTGTGTTTTATTGTTATTTCGCACAAAACTGAACGGGCCCCTTTAGACTTATTATTACACTCTACTGAATACCAGAAAGGACACAAATAATGTTAAATTACAAATAAAAATCTAATAAACAGAACATGAGCTTTTTCATTTTAGAACTACCATTACTCTATTTAAATATCAATGAAAGTGGCAAATAAAATACAGGCGAAACGAATAATTATCACAAGCTAATTAAGTTCACTATCCCCCAATAGCACAATTCTGTCAACAATAATTTATGCGAGTACCTATGCTATGTTGCACAATAAATTCCCTAATACATGACTTTGGTCGAAATATAACAGCAAAATTATAATATTGTCCTGATATAGAGGGGACTTAGCTATACAGGGTGGTCACTTTTACAATGTACACCATTGGAGTCGTCTAAACCAGAAGAGATTCAGAGTTGGTCAAATTACAGAAAACGTGCACATTTTCCACGCCCTTTAAGGATCTGAAAAGAAATTCTGGATAGCTCTCGTTGTTCCTGAAATATCCTGAAAAGAATTGAAGAATTGCATTTTCTTATTTCTTCCATATATTATTTATTACTTGAGCAAATGTAATGCCCTTCTGCAGGTTTACATAAGTAGGTATGGGCTATCCACTGGATGTTTCAATATTTGTCTAAGCCTACTACATCTTTGAGTTTTCATAATCATGGCAACTAGATTTTGTAGATAAGGAGTGAAATTAGTGTTCCAGAATGTTAGATGACCCATGTGCGATACATCGTTGAAATTGTATTTTTTTTCTCTATCCAACCTTATGAAAATCCAATATGGCGCCCATAAGAAATTCAAAAGTTGGCCATGAAAACTTGAAGATGTAGTAGGCTTAGACAAATTTTGAAACATCCAGTGGAAAGCCCATACCCACTTATGTAAACCTGCCAAAGGTCATCACATTCGCTTGAGTAATAAATAATATATGGAAGAAATAAGGAAACGCAATATTTCAATTTTTTCAGGATATTTCAGGAACAACGAGACCTATCCAGAATTTATTTTCAGATCCTTAAAGAGCATGAAAATGTGCAACTTTCTTACCATTTGACCAACTCTGAATCTCTTCGGGTTTAGAAGATTCCAATGGTGTACATTGTAAAAGTGACCACCCTGTATACATTTTCGATTGAAGCAGGGTGAATATTCACAGTCTAAGCGTTTGTGTGTGGAAAAGGCAAAACAAAACAGCCGACCAGTTGTGTAGTGAACAGGTGCCGTCGCGGAAACAGAATATCGCGGAACATTCGCTTGGTCCGTTGCTTGAATATAATAACAAACAACGATCCCCGCGACCCGCTGGCCTATGAACGTGTAGGCTTCAAAACAAAATCAGCTGTTCCGTAAGGACGCTAGGTCCATTCTAGACGTCTTTGGTCCTGATAGCAAATCATAATAATTAACAAAATAGTCAGTCCCGAGAAATAACAATTTGAAGCAAATCACTCATCTGGCTTTTATTGCGGGTTTGTTGTAAACTTACTTAAAAAGTGGTAATTTCTGTCAAATTGTACATAATATACGGTGCATTCCAATGGCAGCGGTAGATGACAAATTAACATGGGAAACTGAGAATATTAAAACATTTTTTGCTTTCAGCAACGGTTAACGTAGAAACTCGGAAGAAACTCTTAAAGACGCATGTATGGAGTACGGTATTATACGGAAGCGAAACTTGAACAATTAGAGAAGCAGAACGAAAAAGAGGAGTAGCGTTTGAAACGTGGTGCTACAGACGCATGATGAAGATATCGTGGATAGCTAAGGTTAGCAATAGAGAGGTATTAGAAAGAGTTGCGGAAGAGCGGAAGGTATGGAAGCCAATAACGAATAGGAGAGATAGGATGGTAGGACACCTAAGACACGAATAAATAAATCGCGACATACCAGATTCAGAGATAGGAATAAAAAGAGGTAGGGGTAGGCCTAGATTAGACTACTGCTCTCAAATAGTTGGGGATGTAGAATGTTCTACTTTTAGGTAAATGCGTAGGTTGGCTCAGGATAGAAAAGGAGGGAAGTACGCATCCAACCAGTCTTCGGACTGAGAACCTTATGATGATGATGATGATGTAATATATCGCCACCGAAATTGTTTTAAAAGTAAATGTTTATAAACTGAAAGCACATAATGTCTGACACATTAGAATGAACGACAGGACAATATCAGTAGAGGACGGCGGATATGGCCTTGCCATTACAAGGTCAAGATCGATCAAGGTCAAGTTTTAATTCATGTCATCACTGACCTCTTCAATGTCTCTGGTTCAAGGTCATTTTCAACTCAAGGTCAAATATGTTTCAAGGTCATGTTCAAGGCAAGGTCAAATATGTTTCAAGAAAATTTTCGGGTCAAAGCTAAATCTGAATTGAAGCTATCCCGACTCCATTCTTGATAGTTCACCCTCTCATCAATCCGCTGATAGCTAGCAAACATGGCGGACGTACTGACCATCAGCGACATCGACGTTGAAAGTGGAGAGAGTGATGGTGAGGATGATTGGAAGTTATCTTATACTCCTGACGATCCGTGTGGGGACGCCAAACCGTCAAATCCATCATCATGGTCCGACGATAAAAATAGGAAAATATAATATGATGATTGATGATGAAGCGCTGTCGGACGATGTCAATATCCCCATCCCGTTCCCTTTAAATGAGAAAGTCGACAGGGAGCAGGAGTAAGTTATTTTCAGTTTGTTTGAAGATTGTCTAACTTTTACCTCTTTTATAGGAGAAAAAAAGAAGACTGTTTTAAGTATAGCAGTATTACTACAAGTATTACTACAAGCAAAAACGTTTTGCTTTTGCCGTGTAGCTCGACTATTTGACCTCGTATCGGGAAAATATGGATACATTGTTAGAGCACTTTTTAGTGCTCTAGCAGCACATTCTCGTGGATTTACAAAAAATCGTTTCATTTAAGACAGACCATCATCAATTTCATTTTTCTTATGAGCGCCGTTTTTGTCTAACATTTTAGCAAAAATCAAGTGTCTTGAAAGGAAAGAAAAAGGAAACAGTCAACAGTTTGTTGTTATTTAAGCATGCAGGTTTTTAAGCATTTTTAGTGCTATTGTTGAGACGCATTTCTTCGAAGAATAATCGTTTCCTATGTCGCATAATTTTTCAAATGAAAATGCTATTTTCCATTAAATAAAATATAGTTATGATAGTTAGTTTATTGTTTTTAGTTAACGTATTTTACATGTAAGCCTGATTAAACGATTTCCCCAGATTTTTAATTTTTTTCTTATTGTAGGTATTGTAACGTTCAACACAATTCAATATTATATGGATAATCTATATGTACATCAATGAAATCAGAAATATATGCTTGTTTCAATATGGCGTCCGTAAGAAAAAATTAAGTTAATGATGGCCTGACGTAAACGAAAAGTTTTCCAGAAAATCCTTAAGACTGACAAAGAACAAAAAGTGCTCTAATAATGCACCCATGCCTTTTTAATACGATGTCAAATAGTCGAGCTGCACGACAAAAACGAGAAGAGCATTTTTTTGCTTCTCGGCCATAACTCGCTTACTGTTAGATAGATCAGTATTCTGAATGAGAGCACCAAATTCTGCAAAAATGCCAAATTTAAGCCTATTCTCTATCTTCTCAAATAAGCGAGATCCCAATGGTGGTCCTCCAGATTGAATCGCCCTGTTTATGTGTAAATAAACTTTTAAACTTTTACAAGAATTGTTTTGTCAAGGACGAGTGATAGGGGTATACGTTTCAAGGTCATTTTCAACTAAAGGTCAAGTGCCAAGGTCAAATATATTTCAAGGTCATTTTAGGGTAAGGTCAAATCTGAATTCAAAATCAAGAATATCCCCATAAAAAATGAGTTGATATTTTCGTGTTTTTTTCTGAAGATTGAATTCCTTTTCTTGAGCTTGAAAATTTTGACCTTGGCCCCTACTTCTGTCTCTCCGTTAAAAAGTTAGAGTAGCTTACCTATAAACGCTGCATCCGCTCATTCCGTCAATCGTCGTCAGAATGAATTCAAGTGACTGCGAAAAGTGTAAATCTGTTTTTTTTCGAGAGTGCAAAATACTGGGACGAATAGTGCACTTCTTAAATCTGACCCTAATATATTACGGAGGTGTTTGTAATATGGACAGAAACCTACGCAGTATCGTGCGAAAAATGATGTTACTGTTAGTGATGTTACTATTATCAAACGTCGTAAACTACTCTCACTGAAAAAGTTACGGAAGCAGCAAAAATAATTATACACGGCAATGTTCTTATGGACCCCCCCCCCCACTTGAAGCCTGCCGAAAGAAGCCCCATTGAAATCCGGTGTGTCGTTATTTCCAATCTTCGGAAGTCTGCAGGTTTGAAGTATTTGAACACCACATGCAAAAACTTTAATCTAACAGATTCCCCTGCAACAGAACAAAGGAGTGGTGATGAGAGAGTAGTAGAGTTGTCAGATATTTCTGACTTATAAAAATTTAATGTAGATTTTAATACATGTCAAATATTTTGTACGTCCATGCATAATAGGGACTCAATGACAGAAGACATATTGTAGACTGCCTTATGAAATCTCCAATCGATTCCAACATTCAATATAGATTTCCTCGATGATAAAGAGAGGAATTGTCTAAAGTCTCCTGTTGGTTCCAGCGTTTCGTACCGATCTGTTCGACGACCAAGACGGAGAATTGGTAACATCACCGAATGACGGATCACCTTTCACAGATGATGGAGCTTCTCCTATTATCTTCAGTGAGTCGGTACAAGTGCATTCAAATGGGGATGACCATTTTTAAATTGTAAAGATAGAGATAGTCGCACAGTTTCTGATGATATAGTTGTTTAACTATTTGTAATTACAGGTGAATTCAGATTTAACGTTGGCCCGAAAATGAAGCAGATTTCACCTTTAAACATATTTGATATTTGATCTAGTTGAAATGGTTGAAAATGACCTTGAAACAGCGGCCTTGGAAAGGTCAGTGCTGCAATGAAGTAAAACTTGATCATGATTGACCTTGGAACCATGACCTTAACGCAGGATTATGAGCAGTTCTGGATATTGACCACCACCCGACTTTGACCTTAAAGGGCGGGGCCAATTCAAAGTGAAGATCGAGTGGTGGGGGATATTCAAAACTGTCCTCAATCATCTACTAATATCTTTCACTTATGGTTGTAGTATTTTTTCGCAGTAGATCTTCTATTTCCATTGCACTAGTCAATTAATTGATCTTATTTAGATTACACCAAAAATTCATCAGGAGTTTGTACCTACATGTGGGTTTCTAATCTTATCACCTAATTATAATCGTTTTGCAAGTGGAAAGCAATGAATTAACTATACTTCCTTACTAAAAGTGTGCAATCCAGGAAAGATTATATCGCCCGCAATTCATTCCTTATCTATTTATTTAAAATGAAAATTGGAAACTAATTAAAACAATATACAATATATCTAGTAGCAAGACTTCCACAATTTGTTAGGCATTTTTAGTCTTCAAATGGAGGCCGTATTACGAGTAAGACTACAAGTTCCTATAAATATGTGTCTAGAACGCTTCATTCTACAAACAGTAACGAACGAACATTATATTACATAATATTCTGCGACAAAGATTCTAATAGAATTTATCCGATTACTTTAATGCAAAGGCATTTTGTTCGGTTTTTACACATGTTAGAATCAGATGCCGAATTCGTTCAATTGCCGAAAATCGAAAATACCCAACTGCCGAAAGGTTTTTTTATATTAAGTACAGTATAGAAAAACATCCGATCGTACTGTTTCAAAGACGTACACATGAAGAAGATTCTGTCAGGTTTTCGTCAGGTTAATCTGCCAGATCAAATACCAACAGTAAAATTGAGTACTTGACTGCCGAAGTAAGAAGTTATTTCGGACACTGAACAAATTTCTTAATGTTCAATCCGCGAACCGCCCCAATTATTTCGGTAATTGAGCGAATTCGCCATCTAATCCTAACACGTACCTATAAATATACAATTCCAGCGGAATGGGGGTGATATCTTTCAACAGATATTTATAACTCAAGCATATTTATTATCAGAAAATGATATACCTAATAACATTCTTACTAAATTATAGTTTCCTTTCATATTCAAGCTATGCGTGTTGTGAAAAATTCAATTCCGGGCTCCAAAATTGCGCAAGAGAAAAAGTCACATAAGTTATGTTACCCTTCTATTACTTCTCGTAAATATAAGCTGCCTCACGTCCTCCGGGATATCCTTGTCATAAATAATCGCAAGCGCATCTTGTGCTCATAAAAGGATGTATTTAATATGAAGGTACGCAGTTTGCAATAAATTATGAAATCTCAGTCCGATAGCGAAAATGCGGATACCGGCAACAAGCATATTATTAACCCCTCCAATTCAACGTGGTATCGATGCTGCTTTGTAAGAAGAGTGTGACGCGGGTTTAGGTGAGGCCTCGGTTTAGGGCAGGTTGTAAATGATGCATAAAATAATAGGGCTGCTACCTAATGGATCAATATTTAGTCTAAATCTCGGCTCAAAATGAAAGGCGGTCATCAATAAATTGCTTTATTCATTCGGTTTAAACCAAGTAAAATACTATACATATTTTATAAAATGTACTACACAAATAGAAGAACGGTTCTATCACGACCAGTAATAAAATGTACTAGACTGTTTGAATGGCGCCATAACAAATTTAAAAATATACTGCTGTAAATAACGACTGCTATGGTTTACCGAGAGATAACCGCTAGATGCAGACGTTTCATCTACAACCAAACATACCTAAGTATTCAAAATAGGGAGTGCCTCCGTAGCCGGCGCCGGCCTTGCGTATAGTTGCCGGCGCGCTTCTATTCGGGAACGAAAAAGACTGATAAAACGCATTTTAAACAGACCCTAACTGCCCTCTCGCACCAGACACACGCATTTTTTGCAGAAAAGATCATGTAAAAACGTGAGAGAAACAACTAACCTCTACGGGACCCGATCCTACCCGGCTGGAGAATACCAAACTACCATTCCGCTGCTGGATGCGTTATAACTAACAAGGCACTTAAACTGCCCTATTATTAATTCGTAAACTGGCACGGCCGTCCGAAGTTATGGAAACCGGCTCCGGCAACAATACACCTATAAAACTGTAGCCGGCGCCGGCGCCGGTTACGGAGGCACTACCTTCAAAATATAGCATCTTTTGGAGAGTTTGACATTTTCTATATTCTATATTTTCTATATACCGGGTGACCACGAGATCAGGCTCACCCCTATAACATTTTTGTTTTTCAAGATATTAATTTGAAATTTTGGACACTTAAATGGTATATAAATCTGTATTATTTGCTACAATAAAAATTTTCCCGGCACTTCCGGTTTCACCGGAAATGAACCCCCGCTCGAATTTTTAAATGGAACAGCCTGTATATCTTCACATTTTTTGAACCATATATTCATTCTATATACGGTAGTGCCACTTTTGGATAAAAGTATTACCATAAAAAATTTTTGGACGCAAATTAAATCTTGAATCTAGACATCCATGACGGAAAGAAAAACATTAAGTCGGGGTCCTAAACTAGTGTAAAAACAAAATCATCAAATTAGGTCAAGTAGTTTTTCTGTTACAGCCATCTAAAACTCTAAGACACAGTTTTTCGGGTATAAATCACTTTTTTTAAATGGAACCATGATGGTTCATCGAGATATTTCGATAGAGCTATTTCTTACGAACCATTTGATACCAAACACGATATCTTTCATTCAAAAATACTAGGAGATATATTTTTTTCTTTGCATTTACTAAATAGTAAAACAAGTGAAAACTAACACATTTTTTATCAACAGTAAACGTAGCATTCTTCCCCTGCTTCATCTAAAATTTATTATGACTAGAACAGATTATAATAATTATTATTATGCATTAGTATAAAATAAAGTCGGCACCTGGGTACCCTAAGTTGGCTTAGAAATAAAGTACAAGAACAAAGGAATTACCTAAAATTCCTTGACATAATTGGACTTCATTTTTTCATTTGCTTATTGTACCCAGGTACCTACTTTATCTTATAATAATGCATGATAATAATTTATTATTATAATCGGTTGTATTCATAATAAATTTTAGATCAAGCAGAGAAGAATGCTACGTTTACTGTTGATAATAAATGTTCGAGTAAATGTATTAGTTTTCACTTGTTTTACTATTTAGCAGATGCAAAGAAAAAGATATCTCCGAGTATTTTTGAATTAAAGATATCGTGTTGAATATCAAATGGTTTGTAAGAAATAGCTCTATCGAAATATCTCGATGAACCATCATGGTTCCATTTAAAAAAAGTGACTTATACCCGAAAAACTGTGTCATCGATTTTTAGATGGCTGTAACAGAAAAACTACTTGACATAATTTAATGATTTTGTTTTTACACTAGTTTAGGACCCTGACTTAATGGTTTTCTTTCAGTCATGGATGTCTAGATGCAAGATTTAATTTGCGTCCAAAAAATTTTTATGGTAATGTTTTTACCCAAAAGTGGCACTACCGTATCTAGAATGACACGATGGTTCCAAAAATGTGAAAATATACAGGCTGTTCCATTTAAAAATTCGAATGTTGGTTCATTTCCGGTGAAACCGGAAGTGCCAGAAAAATTTTAACTGTTCTAAATAATACAGATTTACAGGCCGTGTAACTGTCAAAAATTTCAAATTAATATCTTGAAAAACAAAAATGTTATAGGGGTGAGCCTGATGTCGTGGTCACCCGGTATATGCTATATTTCTATACCTATACCCTTTCGTTTATAAACGTTATCTTGCTTTTTCTAACTATACTCATTCTCGTGTTTAATTATAATGTTCAATTCAATAGTTCTTGCATTTTCTTGCAATTCCTTACTCAAGAGAAATAGTCACTCATTGAGTTGCATATATGTTTCCTTCTCCACGGGCAAAATTATATTGATTGATGCGAGAAATGAGCAACAACGGAGAATGACAAGCGAAGGATTTTGGCTACAGAAATCGTGGTGCAAGACATCGAGTACAAACAATTTTAGTATGGTCGGGTACAAAGAATGTACATCGCATGGCAGAAGAAGAGGGGGGCTAGGAAGAACTGGGAGCAAGGAATCAGCAAAGCAATGAGCGATCGGACTTGGCAGGAGGCTGAGCGAATAAAAGAGAATGGGTAACGAAAAGCGGCATAAGATGCTATAAACCGTGAATGGTTTGAATTAGTGATTACGATGGTTTCGAGTAACACACGCCAATACTTCTTCAATTCTTCATATCGACACATCAGACATAATTTCATGAACCGTCTTACAACGACTAGCATTCCTTCATCAAATCATCAGGTTTTCCATCGTTTGACGTTCAGAGTAAACTCATTCCTTTATCGCCCGTACTCGCTAGGCTGCGTGGTCGGCCCTAAAATATTTCTCCTCCGTGCAATTAATTCCATCACTTCCAAATTCGCCACGCATCTTGAGTTCATATTAAACTAACTAACATTCATGCAAGAACAACCATAAGATCCACCGAATTTTGCCAAGATTTTGAACAAAACCAGGTGGTAAATTAATACAAGAAAAATGAATTTGTGCCTTGCACATTCCTCCACGAGAAATTCTAGATTTTCTTGTATATACTGCAGTATCGCAAAACCGCACAAATAGGCATCCTGAATCAAAAAATAGCAAGAAAAACTCGTGCTTGTTGCAGGAAAAACGGCCCTTTTACAATTTATTCTATCGATATGAATTAATTTCTTCTTTCGCAGAAAACAACATAATTATAAATTCCACGAACTGATAGTTCATAAATCTTAGCTTTAAAATGACATCTAATTTTATAATGGGAACAATTTCAATGCGCAAATGAGCATTAGATTGGATATTCCCGCTTTAATATTTGGTACCTTTACTTCTGTTAGGTGAAGGTTAGGTCATAACGTCATAAGACTTTTTTATAATGATTTATCAAGAAGGCATCTCAATACAAGGTCCACGTGAGAGCTATTAAAATTTAGATGCACAATATCATATATAAGACGTAGATGACAAAGTTCAATTTTTCACGGAAAATTTATTACTTATTCAACAAAACTATCAAAATAACACGACATAAATCAACCCCATGGACCACAGGTAATATAAAATTACTCATATCTTTGAGAAATAAAGCTAAAAAGGTTTCTGGTGACTCGGCTGGACATGCACTGGAGCTATTATAAGCAGCTGAAAAATTTTACAGATGTAACAATTCGAAATGAAAAGAGGGCTTATTTTCAATACAAAATCTTTGTGGTCAGACTAAAAGTGCTGAATGTTACCTCAGACTAAGAATGTTATCCCTGATAACCTCAAAAACGTTAACGAAATCAATAATTATTTTCGTAACAGTATTCCCCAATATCAAGGCAATTCTGATACTTTAATTAATTATTAGAGTTTACTCCTTAAGAATCGATTTTCAGTTATAGCCCGCGGTACGAAAATTTTATGAGGACTGAAATTAAGCGTTAACTAAAAGTGAGGCGTTGCGTTACGTTACCTTTCACATTGAAATTATGTACGTATCTATGGATACGGCTGTTTATGTCTGACTGCATAGAGCATGGAAATAGTGAAAATAGAGTGGCATAGAGTAGATATGACAGTTGGCGTCGTAAAGTCAGCATTTGCAGTGTTTGTTCGTTCCTAAATTTATCGAATCTTTTGATTTAATATGGAAAAACCTAATATTAAATACTCAAAATATTGCTTAGTGTCGAAATGTGAATCAACGCCTATTCGAACACCAGGAAGAGCATTTATTTCATTGCCAGTGGGATCGACGTTTAGCAGATTGTCACTTAATTACTGAATTTATAAACAATTTATATTTTGATGTAGTTGGACATTTTCGAACATAAACCATTTGGGTATAAAACTGACATTCGCGTGTACCCTATTATCAAGTGATTGAAGTTAAAATAATCGTTCGTAAGGAGTAAACTCCAGTCGTGCGTCGGAGCTGACACAAGTTTTTTTAATAAAATAAAATTTTTTGGTTTTGATAATTTATTGAATTTTGGTCTAGCATCATGTGAACAAGTTTCTGATGCGTTGGGTGCCATCAAAATTAATAGTACTGGTGTCGATGGCATTAGCCCTAAAAGGTTAAAGCTTTGTTATCCGTATATTATTCCGTTTGCAACAAACTTAATAAACACGTATTTGCTTGAGGGTAAGATTCCTAAACTATGGAAGAGAACTCAGATCACACCGCTAGCCAATGTTCGGTATCCTGTCAATTTTACAGACCTATTAGCATATTTCCATGCTTATCAAAGATACTAGAAAAAAATCATCCGTTTCCAATTAAATTCACATCTATCCAAGTATAACCCTTTGGTCCCTTACCAATCTGGATTCAGAAAGAATCATAATTGTGCCACCGCATTATTAAAAGTAACTGAAGATATTCTGCAGGCATCTGATGCCGATAAATGATAGGTATATTTTGGTATGTGCTGCTTTTGGTATGTCAGCTATACTTAATTATATAAGTTTAAGTTCCAGTTCCATTAGACTTTTTGAAAACTATTTGCCAGATCGCACTTACATAAGTTGTTGTGCTCGATAGCCAATCCTCAAATATAATATATAAGTAACGTTCACGCGGGCGTTCCGCAGAGATCCATTCTGGGTCCGATATTGTTTTCAATTTATTCTTGCCGATTTTTCTCTAACCTGCATTTTTGTAATTACCATGCTTATACCCGCAAGGGCGCCCATAGAGAATTTTCTAGGGGGGGGCAAAGCGTTGAATTTTCAAGGTCGAGATGTGATTTACAAGTTACAAAATAAAGTATCAGGCACGTAGATTAAGAAATCCAGCAATCCAGGGGGGGGCAAGTGCCCCCCCCCTTGCCCATGCCTATGGGCACCCTAGCTTATACGCCGACGATTCTCAATTATATCTTTCTTTCCATCGTAATGATATCAAGACGGTGGTAGAGAATTTTAACTCGGACTTGACTGTAGAAATTCAGAGAAGCACAGCTTATTTTTGAATCCTTCGAAATGTCAGTATATTATTTTTGGCTGTGGGCACACAATGTTGGTGAGATTTTTTTGAAAATCAGTAATGTTTTACTCCCAGTCGTCGAAGATGTTAAAATTTTGGCCTTGGAATGGACAACTCTTTTAGATTTAGGAAACATGTATCCTTGAGTATTCAAAAATCTATTCTTGGCCTAAAATTGTTATATCCACATAGAAACTATTTTCCTCATAAAACTAAAAAAAATGTTTTTTGTGAATCACTCATATTGTCACTATTTAACTACTGTTCTCCCGTGGTTTACTTCAAATTTGGATTGCATGACGATGTACAATTTGCTACCACCTCTAGTTAAAACATATACTTACTAAGACTAGGTTTGGGAACTCTGGTTTGGTATACAGCAGGAAATAAGAAGTTACAAGGTTATAAGTTAGAGCTATATGATAGATATCATCGTAAACTATTTTCTAATTAATTCAAAACTACTTTGTTCTATTTTCCTCTATTAGTACAAACAGAAAAAAAGGTGATTGGAAGGGACATTTTCGGTCACATGGTGATTAACAAGATAAATTAACTACTCATCATTCAGTGTACTGATACAAACCCTAACGCATCTAAAAACATTTTGAACCAAAAACTTCTTATGTTCCGTCAAAGTTTTCTTTTCAGTTTGTACCTACCTTGCTTTTAATAAAAAAACTGTACATTAATGTTTGTGCATGAACATTACTTATAATAAGAACCTCCAGAATACGGTAATTTATAATTAATTCGCTATTAGAATCAAGTTTCTAATTGGGGATGCACCAGTTTGCCGAAAATGAGTAATGTCCTACGGAGCATTTAGTAATTTACAGCCACGGTCAAATGCAGTTAAATGTAATTACGTTCTCTGAACATTTGCGTTGCGGCGTGAATATTTAAAAGGGAAATCAGCAGCTGATGTATCTACAGTGACATATATCTCGAATCCGGAACTTAGGAGGTACATACACAAATCGATACATTAATTTCCCAAACTGCGGTTACTTCGCAATTTTGCCTTTAAGTATAAATGGGGGAAGAGAACTGAAGCTGAACTTGCGACGAAGTTTATCAAATTTTGTGTTTAATCATACCAGCACAAGAGAATCAGGGAGCGAGAAAATCCTCATCAAATATAGACATCAAAGATTTGCGTAGAAGTTGTACTGGAATTTCTGGGGTAAATTATGTTACTTGACACAGAAAAAATACGGTTAGTTATATTCTACTAACTGGAAAGTGAAGTTCACCACTTTTATTAAGATCTTTTCAATTAACTTTTTTAATAAAATGAGAGAAATTTCGTCGCAACACGACGAATTTTAAAAGTTCAAATTAAATTCTAACTTCTTACTTTGAAGACACGCCATCCAAAAATGACAGAAATTCAAATTAGGGTCAATTAATCGCACACAATAAAAATCGCAATTTAAAGAAAAGTTAAATTTAAATATTTGAATCAATTGAAAACAAATGTAAAACAAAAGTAAAAACTTAATCATTAGTCAACCAGATACGACAGACAATTTAGGTTTAATTATTTTTTTTATATCTAAAATGTATAATCGGAGGTATGTTCGATAAACTTGCATCCTATAAAAGCTCGTCCTTTATCGAATGAATTCTTCCAGTTCAACAACCGGGTTCAGAAACTGTGAGCAGTTTTACCGCCAACCATATAAGCAAACTGCATGTACGGATACGAATTCTAATTGCAGTATTTATCGTTTCTAATAGCTTATTTTGTTATTTTATTGACAAATAGACAGTCAAATTAACTAGTGGCGATTTAACATCTACAAGTTGAAAATTAATAGTGGTTCCACGAAAATTTTGGAAAATTAAAAGGAAAGGTTTAACACCTGTTTAACACCTGAAGAATTTCGTACAGATATGGACGGCAGAACAACCTTTGAACATGCCGGCGTTGGTCAACCGCATTCTACATGTAGGTACTCAAAAGAAACATTCATCGCGTGAAAGACATGATCAAAAGATCGTCGATTGACATCAAGACGCAGAGAGGACACAACGGGCCTTTCAGTTAAAATGATTTGAACTATAATAAACGACTTAAGAATTATTCATAAGCAGTCAGCAAAATGGGTACTCCGCATGTTTACTCCAGAATACAAGCGTGTTCCTTCTCCAATAGTCAATTTAACCTTGCTTAATTGCAATCCAAAATAATTTCTCGATCGCTATGTACTATAAACGCCAAAATTGCTGTTCCACTTTACGGTTCAATTCCGCTTAAAATGCCATAACCAATTACATTCTGAGGTAAGAAAACCTTAGCAACTGTCCGCCAATTAAAGTTTTGAAGGCGGATCTAAACGATTTTATTTGAATGACAACAAACTTGTTAGCCTTACACTAGTAAAGGGCAGCAAAAAAATTGATAAATAATCATGTTCTTTTAACGAAAAATCACATCGTCTATAGGGGGCGGGGCTGACGAAAACATAGCAACGTCCGGCATAAACGATTCGCGTCGCAAACTGAAACACCACTTTTGGAGTTTATAGTTTACCTATATTACGTTCATCACTTAGATTTCTAATCTAAACTACAAACTGTGGTGTCATCCACGCAAATTTCACGTTTCTACAGGCTTCAATGAGAAAGGCAATAGCCAGTTTCTTGGGATTTTCTCATAGGTTATTATAATCAAAGTCAATACTTTGCAACATTAGTGATAAATTTTTCGGACTGCATTCAACAAAAAGAAGAAAACTGTCACCCAAAATTCTCTTTCATCAGGCTAGCGTTCCAGTTCATAAAAGTTCTCTAAACGCAATTCTTGAGGCTGAGTTTGAAGTTATGGAGCATCCACCCTACGACCTTGACCTTCTTTAAAACGTTAATTCACGAATATTTCCTATCTCAAATTTCTAGCAACTTGTGCACATTCTAGATCCACGCCATTGGCACTCCCATGAATCTCCGATTCAACCACTCGGTTATTCTCACCGAATATAAAAACCTTCGTTTTAGAAAGCTTAATTAAAAGATTGTCTTACATAACGGCCAAATGTTCCAAGTCAACATTAATGCATTCGCTGGCATTTCCCACATCCGAAGACAAAAAAGAATGATAAATTAATCTGAGTGTCGTTCGCGTACGATTGCACTCTGCGGTACCTGAGACATTGCGTTAAATTACAATTATATATACACAACAAGATGGATCCCAAAACAGAGCACTGCGGAACACCACATGAGACTTCACCTTTCTCAGATTCCCCACAGACAGTTTCAATATACTGAGCTCTGCCCCTTAAATAACTCTCTAATAGAGCAGTACTGCACCCCCTGAAAATCACAATATGGAAAGCGACAAATCATTATAGAAAGAAAGCTTTTGACAAATACAGCATTACTAAAGCGGTCGTTTTTCCTCAGTCTGTAGCTTGGTGCATTTAAAAGTGCGATTACGCAACTAGGTATGATTCTGGTGAGAAGGTAAAACATTATATTTATCACCATTGCAATCTAATCTTTTTTTAAATTTTTCAACAACTTTAAATAATTCTGGCAGAATACTAAAATAGGGCGCAGTTCTACTAATGAAGTATGGTTTATGACCTTAAGTATCGGAACAATTTTAGAGATCTTCCAGATATCGGGAAATACTAAATCCAATATGATAGAATTAATTATATTATAGCTTTAAAATATATGGGCAACACAAGGTTATCAATGCTGATCGAGTCTGATCCGACAGACTTAGAGTTTATTTCGATAAGGTATTATGTACAAAATCCACAGCCTTCGCAAAGATGCAACCGGGGGAGACATTGAAAATGACTAAGCAGACTGTAACCCTTGTGCATTTGAGATATAACCTACGTTATAGTGTGTTAAATAACTTGCGCGGATTGCAGTCTCTCACACTAATGCATGCTCGTTGGTAGCCAGAGAAGAGAACAGAGAAGGATGAGCGCTCCGCGGTCCGCGCTGCCAGCCGCTTGGCTTTGAACCGCTGCGCTGGCGCTCGAGGTCTCAACGCGTCACGTGGTGCGGCAAATGAAGCATTCACGCTTTTCGTGTTTTTTATCCCTATATTAGGATACTAATAACATTTTCCATGTTAATACCAATACCATCACACAGCGAAAAAACAAAAAAAAACTGGAAATTCTCCTTATAAATATTATTGTAGAAATTAGGCAGTTCTTGATCTGGAGGTTTCACATTCCGTGAGTGAGATAGAAAATACGCGTTACTATCGTTAGGTTTATTTTATTTATTTATTTATTCTGATTCTGTTGACCAACAATCAAAAGAGTTTCGACTTAATTTCGGGAATATCATTAGCATACAGCGAGAGGACCCAAAAAGTCTTCATCTGAGGATGGCAACTTAGTTGCCGAAATACGTACATAGTGTTTCAAATTTTGTGTGGTTAGATGTCTAATTGATTTTTGAATTATTCATCACCTGTAAAAACTTTTATTTGATTTAAGGAAAGAGTAGACTATACCGGGATCATTCTTGTTATTTATAAAACTAAATAACAATAGAACTTAAAAACTATTTTGTATGTAGTGTAGGACTGCCCAAAATCTAAGTTTTCGTTAATACTCTTTAAAATCGATTGATAAAAGCAAAGATAGTGTTATAAAATCACATGGATCGTGCTTGAAGTTCAAAGTTAAATAAGAGACAAGTGTTTTCAAAAAAAGGTTATCACCCTGTATTATTTGTGAAAAAATTGCATGTTCATAACTCGGGGACGTTTAATATGAAATTATTATTCATTCAAAAATTAGTTAGATATCTTATATATCATTATTTTTCTGAAAATATTCATTACTCACACTCACTAATATCAAAGCTACAGTGGTCCGTCCCTGCACTGGTAGCCTATACTGTACAGGATATCTGTTTTATTGCGAAAACATTTGGAAATAAAGTAAGTATGTAATAAAATATGTTAATATTAATGAACTTGGTTTCCAAAACTGATGTTAAAGTGAACTTATAAATATAGAATTTGTTTAATATTTTAAGGCTTTAGACCAGGCCCGTGCAACCTGCGGCCCGCGGGCCGCATGCGGCCCTTCTGACATTTTTATGCGGCCCGCGGCACAGAACTGAATATTAAAAAAAATAAAACAAAGTAAATTCTAGTAAAAAATGTAACGTCTCTCAACAAGGAACACAAAATACACCGTTTCATGTACAGCACATCTCGTGATGTACATTTCATGAACTGAATGTCCGAATCCAGTTTCTGTCATGAAAAAGTTCTTTTTTCAAACACTCCGCTTCGCGAAAAACGAAATGAACCTTTTCTCATGAACTGTAGAATCACGGTAGGTGGGTGGAACACACAGACATGGTGGTGTCTGTGGCAGTGTTGGCAGATTGAATTTTCAAGAAGTGCAGCCGCAGAATAAAAAGTCTCCCAAAAAACGCAATCATACAAAGTCGCCCAAAAGTAGCCCAAAAGCGGAGCACAAAAAGAAGAGAAGAATATTTTTTAAATTAAGTAATTTACAAACAATTTTAACGCGTTTTTAAGGGAAGATGTTCGTGGGCATGCGGTAGTTACCCCAGTAGCAGACGCTCTCTTCCGCTCTCTGCAGCCCTTACTACCACTGAAGTGAAGTTAATTTCATATTTAATTCGTTTCAGTGATTACAACACAGATTTGGAACAATCATGCATCAACTCCATATTTTTATAGGTATCATTATTTTTTTGGGTGTGTGTCGCACATTTCTATCGCAAACGGGGATTAAAAATAAGGTTACGATGGGATAAAATTACGCATGTGGGAATTTAAAAATCATTTTTACTGTCCAGTTGCGGCCGACTAAAAGAGGATTTATTCGGCTACATTTCGGCATATAGATTCGGTAAATTTCGGAGTCATTTGTGCTGGCAAGTGAATGTGTATTGTGCACGATAGACCTAGGGATGGGAGAATGAAATTTCGAATTCGATAGTTTGATTTTCAATACATGAATATATCGATTACTTACAGATGAATGAAATAACCGCACAACTATAATGATACCAACCAACGCCTAAAAATCGCCTAAAGTTGTCTAACGTTATATGAAAATTAGCCCAAAAAGTCGGATTGCTACTTTCTCAAAAAAGTAGTATTCGAAACGTCCACAAAGTAGCCCAAATTGCGACAAGTAGCCCAATCTGGCAACACTGATCTGTGGTGCGACGTAATATGCACTAATCGTGGTGGGAGTACGCAGACGCAGTACGCACAGTGTTCATCCATTCACTCCTCTCATAAATCAGAATTTTTGTATAAGTTTTATTATAATACCTAGGTATAAGTTTTGAAGATTAGGATATTTATTTATTACAATTTTTTCCCAATAATTTGTGTTTTGATGGTAAATATTTTTTTGGGAGTGACTACTGAACAGTCCGCCGGTTACTTTTAAATTTTGTTCCAGGACAGTCGACACAATATCAGTAAAATGACGTTTAAGAACTTCGTTATTGAAAGACATCACCAACAATGTCGGTGGGTGTTCAGGTATAGTACAAAGCTGTCATTTTGTTCTCCTGCGGCTACACGAGTTCTGCACCCTCACGGGTCCGCATTTTTGTTTGTTTCTACATCATCTTTTTGCCAAAAAATGCGTGTGTCTGGTGCGAAAGGGCAAGTAAGGGTCTATTTTAGAAAAGCGTTCTCTCAGCTTTAGTTTTTTTTACACTTCCGAAATGCCAAATATAGGTTACATTCTGTAATGTGCAAGCGGCCGGACTGTTCCGGCCGCCGGCTCCCTGAAATTTTATTCCAATACGGTCGGACGCGCGCATTACTTAATGTCCGCAAAATGACGTTTAAGAATAGCGTTATCGGCTATTGACGCCAACGGTCTCGGTGGGTGTTCGGATATCGTACAGAACTGCCATTTTGTTCTCCTACGGCTAGACGAGTTCTAACCCCGCAGCGGTTTGATATATTTTGCTTGTTTTTACATCATATTTTTTCCAAAAAATGCGTGTGTCTGGTGCGAGAGGGCAAGAAAGGGCTTTGTTTAAAATGCGTTCTCTCAGCTTAATTTTTTTTAAGCCTCCAGAATGCAAATTGTGTTGACATTCTGTAATGCGCATGCCCGACCGTGTTCAAACAAAATTTCAGGGGGCCGGCGGCCGGAGCAGTAGTCACTCCCTATTTTTTTACACATACAAATGTACAAGTGTTAATAACGTTTTTGTTTAATGTTTCTATCAAACAAGTGTTTTTTTGTTAACTTTTTCTATTGCTTATAAAATTACAAATCTCAATATTAACGTTTGTCTTCAATTATTCAAAATACTCTGGACCCACCACACATAGGGAAACCTTGATAGACAGTAGTGCGGCCCGCTAAGAGTTCATAAAACTTGCAAATGGCCCTTTCGCTTAAAAGGTTGCACAGGCTTGCTTTAGACGAAAAAATCAACTTCAATTTAACTATAAATACACTAAGCAAATTAATTACTATCGGTTTAAATTGCACTAATTAATCGCTTTGATCTGCTTTTGAAATAGATGTCCGCCAACCGCCAAGCTGGTACAAACAACTTCCGCTAGTGGATCGTTATAACAGGGATTTCACATTCACCCAAAATATTTTGAAAACGAAAAAACGTTTTTTCTGTTCAAATTCTCATTTCTAGTGGTTCATTTGTTATTGAAGTAATTTAGTTTCGATTTGTTATTTACTCTAGAAAAAGGGCATTTCAGAAGCGGTTAGTTACAAAATACTTTTGCTTCGATTCCGAATTTCATACTATAACTTGCATTTTTGTAATTGGGGTGCATTTGGCCATGTCGGTTAAATTGTTTGTTTCTTTCTGACTCCAACCATTTACCATAATAATGTTGTGTTCATTTTTAAAAATAAACAGGTTAGGTATCACTGTTATACATTTTCAATAGGATTAGGATGTTGTTAACTGTAAAACCTAGGCATAAAAAAACAATGAAAAGCAACTTTTAAGATTAAATACAATTAATTGTAATGTTGGGTATGTCCTCCATGTTTATCTGTGTAGCAACGCTTTAAAATATGATTTGCTTCTCATTTAAAAATGTGAATTTATGCCACAATTTGAAATAAAGACAAAATACGAACAGAGAAATCCTTAAGTATACAAGTACTTGCAAATATGTACAACGTAAATACGTTACAGAAATATAGCATTTCAACAAATTGTTCTATTACTTAGAATAACGCACTATGATAGAATGGTAGGTACTGTTGCTTTTCTGGAAAACAAAATTTTATCTCAATTCTACAACTCTGTCAATTTAAGAAATTATAAAAGTAAATTGTACGTGTCAATCAGAAGTGGTAATTTTGGCTGGCAAATCAACTAAGATGAATTAAAATTTTGGCAACTCAAAAAGATTTTAATTATTTTTTTACATTGTCAAGAAACTAGCAAATTTGATATATTTGCTTTTTAGGCACCTTGGGGAACTCTATTGTGCTTAAAATTGCCTACGCATTTGTGAATACCCGACTCAAACAAACAGTAGCATCTCATAGCCAATATTTTGGAAAAGTTCGTGACAATAACAATGCGTTCATAGAGAAAGGATATAATAATATATTTTTGTTTAAAGTTGTATTTAAAATACGTGTCTGTTTACCATGTTAAAGCTGCATAGTAAGCAAACATAATACATTGGTATTGGTAACGCCGACGCACTCAATTTGATGGCATGCAACGGAAGCTACTACACAGGTTTGTCCAATATTGCATAGTCGATCCATATCTCTAGTTCTATTTAAGATATCAAAATAAAATTTTGCGTGTATGTAGAGGGTCCACGAAGCATCTGATAAAATTATTTTTATGTATACAGGTTATTCACTCACTGAGTATCAAAACAAAGTTTTAACATTGAAAATGTTATTAGTATCGTAGTATAGGGGTTCAAATTCACTGAAAAGCGTCTGATGCATTTGCCACACCAAGTGACGCGTTGAGACCCGAGCGCCAGCGGTTCAAAGCGAAGCGGCTGACAGCGCTGAGCGCGCTCATTCTTCTCTTCTCTGGCTAGCAACGAGCATACACTAGTGTCGCATAATTCTTTAACAGGCTATCGCGTAGGATGCGGAAATATCAACAGCAAGTATACTTTTGAATTTAACGATACCAACATTTTAGAACAAGAAAAAATTTAAAATATCGACTGTTTTTAGAAATAATCTATAAAAAAAGAACAAAACTATTAATGATAGGGGTGGTTTTAGGAGTGGTTTTGAGAGGTGGGGGTGGTTTTGGGGTGGTTTTTGGGGGTGGTTTGAGATAGTCTTAGGGGTTGTTTTAGGAATTACTTTAAGGGGTGGTTTTAAGGGGTGGTTTTTAGGGGTGCATTTGAGATGGTTTCAGGGGCTGTTTCAGGGGTGGTTTCCAGGGGTGGTTTCCAGAGGGGGTTTGTCTGCTGTGGAGGATACCTGTATTTTCGATTGACCTGATAATGGGCGCGCGCAACGCGCTCATTTTTCCAAGTTTATACATCAGCGCAGGTATTTCATGAATAATTATTTAACACGCTGTCACGTATGCGACAATATCCCAAACGCACAAGGATTATAGTCTGCTTCGTCATTTTCAATGTCTCTCCCGGTTGCATCTTTGCAAAGGCTGTAAATTTTTTTAATTGAACGCTCCACATTTGTTTGCATATTTGTAATCCCAAGGAGAGTTGATATACTACCCTATGGAATTTAAAGCGAGCGATTTAAAGATATTTCCATTTTAGTGCCAGTGTAGAGTGTAGACCCAATTTTGAAGAGCTACTGACGTCTGCTGGCCGAGGCTATTTAAGATTTCTTTATTAGACTAGGTTCACAGACTACTATATTTGTAAAATTCATGAGTACCTATGTCACAATTCTTCAAACCATACAAAGTGGACAACTTACGCGATACGGAAATATCGGCTACCGACTATCAAATTTTGATAACCAATTTACTAAGCTTTTGTTAGTGTAGATATTGTTAGTTTTGCGAATGACGGTATCGATAGAATTGAAACTTGAACCCTAAAATGTAAAGTTTTGGCTGGCAGTATATTCGGTTCTCCTATATTTTAGCACCCAAACACAAAATATGGTTTTCATATTGTTTCTGGAAGTTGAGATCACATTGAACAAAAAATTCCATTGCCCGATTGCTTCTTCATGATCATATTTTTAAATACGTTATAACTTATTAAACCTAGGTATAATTTGAAATAAGGAGTGTTATGGAAGAAAAGAATCCTTTCAAGAAGCAATCTTGCAGTAGGATTTCTTGAGCCGGTTTCAACTCTGCTCGCTAAATTTCCTGTAAAAACAAAGTGTACGCATTTTTCTGAATTTTGGGCAAAATATGGGAAATTCCCCAAAAATAATATAAAATTACGGCAGAAACTCAGTGCTTAAGGTACAATCTTTATTTCTGTCTAATTATCAGTAGCAGATCTGCCAATATCCACATAAATCAAAAGCTTAATAAACTAGATATTAAATCTGCAAATAATATATGGGGTGTTCCATATTTTTGAGAAAAACTCAATTTTGTGCAAGCCGTCCACAATATGAAGTATTTTCTACGTTGGAAAAAATGTTATTGGATTTTACAAGCAGAGTAGTCTGTGGACCTAGTTCAATAAAGAAATTTTAGATAGCTTTGATCAGCAGACGTCAGCAGCTCTACAAAGTTGGCACTAAAATGGTAATATCTTAACACCGCTCACTCTAAACCCCACTGTACAGTATATCAACTTTCATGAAATTTTATGGGTAATCCAAATATGTAACTGCATTTTATTCAAAAAACATAACTTTGGTTAATACTTGGCACGTGAACATCCTGTATACATCAAAATAATTTTATCGGAAGCTTCGTAGAATTTCCATATGCACGTAAAATTTCATTGGCTCACCTTGTATATGCATTACTCTTACGATAATATGATCTAAAAAATTGAAATGGTTGTAACCTCCATAAGATGACGCTTTTGCTAAAATTGTCTGCAACCGCACTCAAAATTAGGTAGGTACCTAAATGAACATTAATAAATGAATTTATGTGAAACTTAAATTACACCAACAGAGACTAAGAATAACAAAATAAATATTGAAGCAATATGAATAATAAATTTGAAACAGAAAAGAGAGCAATCACTAGCAAGAAACTAAATATTTGAACATGAATCCCACCAGAGTCGTACTTCTATCTTAAATGAGTAATTGTGCGCTGATAGGAAGCAGAATATCGGGCACTCATGTATCTAATATTTGCTTTGTTAATTGTCTCGTCTGTAACAAACTCCAGATGCAGTAATTATGTTTATTTGTTGCGTAGGATATTCGGATAAAAGGTTTTGTAAAGCAAAACAATAACTTCCATTAGCACCAGAAACTTTACGGAAAACAAAATATCCACACTTCCCGAAAGTTACTAAAAATTTTGTTACGGTTACTTTAACATTAGATATTTTTGAAATTCACTTTCTAGAATAGAAAAAAACATTATTTTCTTTGAGCAATAATAATCTGATTTACGGGGGAACTAATTATATTGAAACTAATGAACCTTTGATCAATACCTATTTATTTGTGCGTAGGCCCACGTCTGCTGTCGAAACTAATTTGTAAAGATATAAATTACTACATCCGGAATTTTTCAAGCAAGCGTGTGTAGGTTGATAAGATTTCTATCTACGGCAATCTCCTATACCCCGAGTCTCTGTTTTGAAGGACACAACAGTACATAGGCATTAAACGAAGAACTGGCGGTCACTTGAAGACAGAGAAATTAATTCTTGTCTTAGGACGGATAAACTCTCAATAAAATATAAACTACTACTGTATATCACGGATGGTAACCGTCGATTACGTGATAGGCGAAGGCTCTAGTAGGCAAATTCGTACCCGTTTCGAATTCTGGAGACACAACCAAAGACTTGGAGAGGGGACTTAGCTATTTCCATTTACGAATGAAGCATCCAGGATACTCACAGTCTAAACGTTTATTTGTGGAAAAAGCAAAACAAAGCAGCCGACCAGTTGTGTAGTAAACAAGCACCGCCGTGGAAACGGAATACCGCGGAATATTCGCTGGCCTACGACCGTGTAGGCTTCACAACAAAATCAGCTGTGTTGCAAAAGAACTCTGGGTCCATTCTCCAAGTCTTTGGGCGGAACAGCAGATGCGTTAGACATTTTTGGATCGCGGAGGCCCAGTCATCTGAGGATCCCAAGCGCTCAACCGACCAATCGCCTTGAATACCAAAATAGCTCACATAGAGTAACGTGCAAAATTTATATGATGTTAAGGAGGCCGAACTTAATTTCGCGAGGGGGGCCTGTGATTTTACGTTACGCCTCTGAACCGTACATAGCGCATTTTATGCGAAATAACTTGTTTTCCGCGTTTTTTTCACCCACTGGAATTTTTGCTTGTCAGAGTATGAGATAAACAATTTTTCAACAATTACATTATGGAGCATCATCAGTCTGATAGCAGAAATCGAGACAATTTGTGTTATCCATTTCATAAAACTACCCTATTTGAGAGTGGATATGTTTCTATCAGTATTTGAAATTGTTTATTTTGTTACCAATCAACACGAAAAAAAAATTGCGTCACTCAAAAGATTTCAGAATATTTTAAAAGCACCTCATCGCACTTGACCTTAGTATCAGGTTGTCATAAAAGATCTTGAAGTGCGCGCCGTTTTCCGTTTAGGTTGAAACCACTTTGCTGACGGTAAATTTTTTAAGTTGACACACGCATTTTAAACAAACCCCTTAGCTGCCCTCTCGCACCAGACACATGCATTTTTTGCAAAAAAAGATAATGTAAAAAAGTGAGAAAAAACGTAACTTATACGGGAGCTGATCCCACTCGGCCGGAGAACATCAAACCATCAGTTCTATGCGGCACCACCCTACCTACCGTGGTTGCTGGTTGGAACTTCTGCTAAGCTATTCATTTCGTCTAGTGAGTCACTGCAAGGTGGAGTTTAAAACACTTATTTCTTATCCTATACTGTACTTCGCCTATACTACTATTCTCCATATATATTCCGATAGAACACGGAGGTCGCCCCAACGGTACTTTACAGAACGGCAATGGGAAGTCGCTCGAAGTAAGTACGGCAGAGCTAAATATTTACTTGTGTGTTATCTCTTATAGGCTAGCTGGGCTCGCGCGCGGATCGCAACTCGTTTCTGTATAATAATCCGCTGGGTTAATCTTCAGGATAAATATTCGTCTAGGGTATACGCGTAAAGCGTCTCTTACACAATCAATCGGATTGACATTCTAATTAAATCAATCAAACTGACGGATTGCAAAATTTCCAGAAATCCATTCCATTTTATTTATTTATCAATCCATCAATCAGATTGAAAATCCTTGGCCGAACTGTCAATCCGAGTGATCGTGTAAGGGGCTCTTTAGAGATCATCAAAGGTGTAAGATAGATAAAAATAACCACAAATATTATATTGATTTTGTGATTTTTTTTAGAAATTTTTGAGAGTGCGGTGCCATACAGTCCTTCATTACGAGCCGCCATTGATTTCAATTTTACGAAAGTAGCCAATTTGCGTAGAGCGTTTGCTGGTACTAACTATGCATCCGGGCGGGGCCTAATGTGAAATATTTGGCTCTCGTATGGATGTTTCGTAAGTGTATGCTGGTTCGTAAATTAAGGGTAAACTGTGGTAATTAGCTTAAAAAGCTGTTAAATGAATAGATAAAATAAATAATAAGAATAACAATGAAAAATAAGATATTACAAACTTATTTTTGTACATGACACGTCTACAGCTATTTTTTTCATTTGCTATATTACCTGCGAAGACAAAACACATCAAAAAGTAACGGAGTAATGAACGTCAACATTTTATCTTATGACAATATTTTCAGATTATTAGTTTTAAGCAACAATATTTACATGCATTAAAGTAACAATGAAAGAATTTAACTCTATAATGCTAACCGAAATTGTGGAAATGTTTGGTAACGGAAAGCTTTTAGCCGCTTTCAGAGAGTATTGGTTATCTATCATGCTGATGATACGCCAGTATATTAAATGTCGTTTAATGGACATGCTATAACACTTTCATGGCATCGTAGATAAGTACAGAAGAAAGTGCGACAAAATTACCAACAGGAATACTATAGTGGGTCGTCAAATTTTATGATACACAGGCACAGTAGGTACACGCGTCGCAGTCCTGGGATTAAATTAAACATGCTGAGCAATTCACAAAAGAAAACTTGCTTTCCCGGTAATAAAACTAAACGGCGTTAAAAGAAAACTGTCTGCACGTTTTCCTTAGTTGTTATTATTTGACTGAAACGTCAAATACTTAACAGTTACGTAAAAGTTATTCATCTCACCAAGAAACGTAGACTTTTTTATAACTCTCATACAGGTTACTTATAAAAACGTAGCCAAACTTCAAATAACTCTGTCGCTTATATTGCACTGAAAAGTTCAAAAACTTTGCCATAAAGTGATTCCCTCGGTGATTCCCTGCTTCTTTAAGAGAAACTTAGAGAAACGACAACTCATATGGTATGGTCACATGAAGCAAACGAAAGAAGATTATTGCCTGAAGGGAAGTTTGGAGTGGATTTCATCGGTGGATATGAAGAGGAACATGAAAAAGATGGTATACGGGTATTGGGAAGACGATATGGTAGTGAATAAACCAACAGTCGCTCTATATGTTAATAGGATTATTATTATTACCGTTGACTGATTATTGTAGTTAATCAACGTTATTACTCTCCTTATCATCATAAAGTTTTCAGTCCGAAGACTGGTTGGACGCGTACTTTCCTATCCTGAGCTAACCTACGCATTTCCCCAAAAGTCAAACATCCTACGTCCCTAGCTATTTGAGAGCAGTAGTCTAATCTGGGCCTACCCCTACCTCTTTTTATTCCTATCTCTGACTCTAGTATTTTCGCGAACTAAGCCTTCATGCCTCAGAAGGTGTCCTACCATCCTATCTCTCCTATTCCGTACCATTTTGCTTTTCTCCAACTCTTTCTAATACCTCTCTGTTGCTAATCTTATCTATCCACGGTATTTTCATCATGCATCTATAGCACCATATTTTAAATGCTTCTAATTTTTTCCTATCCGCTTCTCCTATCGTCCAAGCTTTTCACATCTGTACCTATACAAAGCCGTACTCCATACATACGTTTCCAAGAGCCTCTGCCGAGTTTCTACATTTATCATTTCCGAGCACACTAGTTGTTTCATTTTATTAAATGCAATTCGGCCCTGCGCCATTCTTTGTTTTATATCTCTAAAGCTCCTGCCATCGCGAGTTATTTGACTTCCTGTATATTCTCGTTTCCAATTTGTATTTTCGTTTGAGTCCTATTTTCACGCCCCCTACACACGAACATTTTGGTTTTCTTTTTATTGATCTCCATACCATAGACTTCCGTCAAAACAGTTTCCATTTGGTTCAGAGCCCTTCCTAATTCTTCTTTGCTGGATGCTAATACTGCTATATCATCCGCGAATCTGAGCATATTAATTAACTAGTAGTAAGTGTCAATATTTCCCGATCGTAAACTCACAATATTAAATTATATTTTTCAATATAGTTCTTGCGGCATCTTCCAAGGATTACTATGCTTCATTCGAAACCGTTTTGACCAATAAAACGGTAATTTCTCCCAGTACACCCAAGCTAGCCTATCTTTGATGCTTTGGGGAGAACACATTCTTGCGTAGGAATTTGATAACGGCTCGATACTCAATGTTCATAATTTCTGATATCGTGGTAAACTAGTAACAGTTACAAGAAAACGAATTGACAAAAAATCCATGTTTATTTTTTCCAAGGCTAATAAGACTTGAATCAATTTGTCACAAAAATTTGGTTGTGCTGCGACACCTCGATCTATGTCAAACCGTGAAATTTTGGAGCTTACCACATACCGAATATCTTTTCTGAACAGGCGTTCTAACGACTAAACATCCACGGACCGCATATTATTGATCATGTAGTAATAGCAATCGTTCTTCAGATGTCTGATGAAGACTGGCGCTTGGATCTCTTCTCCGTATCGAAAATTTACAAGAAAAAAACACTATCTGCTGTCGAACGACGGACCCTGGCAGAGTGCCCACGTCTCGAAAAGTGGAAATCCCGGGTTGTGCAACCTCTAATTAAACACATATCAGTATAATCCGGAAATTATAATATTTAGTTCATCTACGTCAGTAGCATTTTACACTCTTTAAATATGATAGTTGTAAATAAATCTAAATGAGAAAAGTTTCTCCCCATATAATAAATTGTAGTATCCTTTGCATATCCAAAATGCTTTTTAAACAACTTCCTTATTTGCGCAATCCTAAAATGCTGCATTTCCATCTTCCACAATCCTCGAATTTATTTCTGTATATATAGAAATGCGATTTAATCTAAAGAAAATTGAAACACCTGGTTGCTTCCACATCCAAACCAATTTTGCTTGCATGGAATAATAATAATTCCAAACAGTTCTCATTTTAGGGTGCATACGAGTAAATAGTTCAAATATCGATAGACTGAATTTACCTACAATAATTATAATATATTCCGCAGCAGCTCAGGGCTCGCTATATTATGGAAGAGTGAGAAAGGGTAATAAATTGGATGTATAACATGTATTTTGCTTATAATATTGATATAATATTGATATAAGGATACTTAAGAGCCAAGTATCCCTGCTGCATTTTCGAGCGATTCAGACGTTCCCGCCTTTACGAACTGTACGGTTATTTATTAATATTTTGCTTTCTAATTTTGCAAGCATACACAGAAAACATTTCTTAAGAGTCGTCTCATCGGCGATTTCTAAAAAAAAATAATAGAAGTTTGTCTTTTTCTGCTCCAAATATTCCCTAATTTTGTGTACTTATAACTTACTAAAAAATTACTCTTTTAAAAATCCGAGATGAGAGGCCGATTTCCACAAGTTTCTTCTTTCAAATAAAACAAACAATTTCAAAATCGGTTCATAAATAAGGAAGTAATTTGTAAAGAGAGCTGCCCTTGCAAACGCGATTTAATGCCCTGCGTTGTAACGCCCTCTGCTTGTTCATCGCGCAACACTTGGCAAACTGCTAGTACGAACTCAGTGATTTTTGTATGGGGCCCACCTCGGGGCCCACTTCAATAATTGTATAGCCATACATTACATATTTTAATCGTATATACGCGAACATAGAATTTTGGTCTTGCGAATTAACGTATTTGTGCTTAATTGCAGCGCTCTGCCATATCCCATATTTTTATTATAATTTTGTTCAATTTAGAGTCGATTTTATCTGAAAGTAAATTTACACAATTTAAACACGTTTGTTATTGAAAGTAATGAACATATAGCAAGATATAAAATAATTCAAATTTCACCTTAAATAATGTTCTCTTTATAACCAAATAACAACAATTTAAAATCTCTGAATGAAAACCCAGTAATTTTTTTCCGATACGAGGGTTGTTGTGACATGAGCGGGGATTTTATTATAATTTATTTGTACATTGATCCAAAAGTAGACCTGAGCAAATATTTTCAAGATTGCAAGTAATTTATCTGCAGTATAGTAATTCCGGGTTATAATGGAATGATCCTCATAAATAACAAGTATTTAATTTAGGTAATGTAATTCTGAACAAACTAAAAATGCTAATTTCGCTCAGAGTTCTAATAGCGTGGCTTTCAACATTCATCGTAGAGGCATATTCCTACTTTTTCTACTATCATTTAATTCTGGTAACACATTCGTATAAAAGTTTACAAGTTGATTTTCCATTTTCATTTTCCAAAATTCATTGTCTTTCATAGCCGTTTCATATTTTATGCCTTTGGGTGTCCAGACTGTAAAGATACAATACCCTCTTTTTGTAATTTGCATTTGTCCCTGAATTTGGTAAAAGTAATTGTGATTCTTATTTATCTTCCCGTTTCGATTCCAAAATATGATTTTCCTTTTCTCGATACCTTCTTCCGGGGTTAGATTACAAGAACTTTGGGCATAAACTTCAACAACACCTTGATCTCTTATAAGACCGTCCGGAGTTTCTGACAAATACGGAATGCTCAGTTCTTGAAATATTCTTTCGCTTTATTATACATATACAGGGTGATTTATACCGGGGGGCGAAAAATTAAAATTATGGTTCAGAGCCACAAATGAAGTAAAAAAATGTCAAATGAAGGCATGTCCGGAAATAAAAGTTATGCTCGTCCAAAGATGGAGGCTATTAAATTAGGTTTCTAATTTTTTCTCAACTTTTATGAGAAAGACATAAAAATGAATTTTGGTAGAAAATGACAATACATACTGGATACGAACCCGTTCGGAGCACATAGCGCCATCGAGTTCTCGAGGTGCCATCGACTTCTTCGGCAGTGACCTTGAAAGAGACCAGAGGCTGCTGAAGGAGTCGTTGAGGCATCCGAAGAAGTGTCTTCAGCAGCGGCATCTGCAGCAGCCTCTGGTGTCTTTCAAGGTCATTGCCGAAGAAGTGGGCATGTCTTCAGCAGCGTCTGGTGTCTTTCAAGGTCATTGCCGAAGAAGTGGTCTTCAGCAGCGTCCAGGCGCATGCGCCGGGGCTATTCCTCAGATCAGTCCATCGAGTTCTCCATCCACTTCAAGTGGGCGTGTCTGCAGCAGCCTCTGGTATTTGCTGAAGAAGGGCCTCTGGTGTCTTGCCATTGCGCACCCAAGCCGCCATTTTGGGGCCTTTGGTTGTGGCTCAGGCGCCTGCGCCGGGGCTCCGCCTTCAGCAGCTTCTGGTCATTGCTGAAGAAGTGGTCTTCAGCGACCCCCCCTGGTGTCTCTCATTCTGTTGGGCCTTTGGATGTGGCTCGGGCGCCTGCGCCGGGGCTGTCGCGTACAAAGCACGTGTTGTTCAGGCCAGTCCATCCTGACCCCATCCACTTCTTCGGCAATGACCAGAGGCTGCTGAAGGAGTCATGTCTTCAGCAACGGTGTCTTTGGGGCCTTTGGCCGTGACTCAGGCGCATGCGCCGGGCTCTGGCTATGAGAGTGGGCGGGGCAACAGCCAATGAGAGTGGTTGTGGGCAGCATCCAATCAGAATTGTTGTTAGGTGCTGTTGGGCCTTTAGATGTGGCCCAGGCGCCTGCGCCGGGGTTTTCGCAAAAATAAAAACGTTGAATATATTTTTACATCAATATAATTAAAACTATATTCAGTATACAGAGTAGGTATGCGTGTATTTTCTGGGCAAATCGAAGCCCTGCAGCTTCGCATATCACTCTTCTGACCGATTCATTACCCGGTGTATACTCAACGATGCGGTCATGCAGGATGAGACAGTATGCGGTTGTGTTGGGCGGAAAATTCTCGCTCGACTCAAATTCTAGACGCATATCTATGGGTCCAGGCTTGATGCTTTCCGACTGCTTTGATGCGTCAATCACCATGATGGGCGCTAGATCCTTGACCTGTTCCTTGCCGTATAACGGCTCGCCAACTTTTCCATAGTATGAACTCTGGAAGTTCTGGTACATTTCGTATAGCAGGGCGTATTTCCCCGTGGAGAAATCCAAGTTTAAATTCTCGTAGGGGAAGCACTCAGAATTCAGGTACAGTTTGACGTTTGTCAGATTGCAGTGGTCAAATTTGCTTGAATCCGTGTCCAAATTCGCATTGCGATTCGTCTGGAAGGCGACAATAACGTAGCGGGGTTTCTCCAACCGTGTTGCAGTCTTGACGGCCCACGTTTGTTTCGTAGCTTGCGGCAACACCGGATACTCGTACAGCTCCCAGCTGCGAAAACATATCTGCAACGTTCTCTCTTTCTCGACAATATTGAGAAGTTTTAGGTATTCAGCATCCGATGGATAGACGTACGGCACCCTCCAATGAACCTTGCTCAACTCAATTCTGGTGTCCTCGTTACCCACGAAAGCGTTCCTATCGTTTTTCGATCGAGTCAAAATGAGCTCGTGACACACATTTAACAGAATTTTGGGGTAATCTTCCAAGAATCCTAGCAGGATTCTTCCCGGGATGCACACGTTAAAGTTCCCGTTCGCGTCGATAAGGTGGCTCCGTGAGTCTCCCGTATTCGTCCAGCCGGCATTCTCCAGGGCACCTACCTCACCCTCATTCAGAGAAACTACACCCTTCAGTGTGCTCGTGATGCCCACGTTTTTTGTTCGATCCACCTCCACCCCGTTTATTTCATAGCGGACGTCGTCAAAGAGGAAACTGAGGGCGTTATTTGTTAAAGCCGCATTTCCGCCTCCTGCACCCTTGACGAACCTGCCCTCTATGTAGATGCTGCTTAGATGCGGCAGTACGTAAACGTCTTGTTGGTGGATTGGTATGCGAATTTCGTCATTGGCGTTGAATGTTGTTGTTGTCACGAACGGCTGATGTACGTGCACCTCGACACGGCGTGCTGACTCATCCAAAACAGCACCGTCCAGAACACGAAACGTGTCTACGTTTATGTGTGTCATTATTCAAATGCGGTTCCCTTGTTGAAGCACAAGTACTAACTGACAGCCCCGTTAATTTTCTTGCTTAAATACTCTCCATACAACCGTGCGCATGCGCAGTCTTATTCTTGCTCGTGTCATCAGCCGTGGTGTTTGCGAATACAGACAGACAGACAGACAGACAGACAGACGGAGAGACAGACAGACAGACAGACAGACAGACAGACAGACAGACGGACCGACAGACATACAGACAGACAACTACTGATAAGAATTCGGAAGTAGGAGAATAACTATAGATTCCTTTTTGTCTCATCGAGCTGATTAATTTGATACCCTACCTGATCTAGGTGGGCGGGGCAAGGAGCGTGGGCGGGGGCGCGGTCAGTGAGTGGCCACCCCTAAAAACCACCCCTAAAAACCACCCCCAAAAATCACCCTCCAAAGCCACCCCAAGAACCGCCCCTAAAAACCACCCCTAAAAGCTACCCCTAAAACCACCCCTAAAACCACCCCCTAAAAAACACCCCTAAAAACACCCCCAAAAACCACACACAAAAACCACCCACAAAAACCACCCCTAAAATCCACCCCAATATTCCGATACCTCTAGTCGAGTCCTTTAATTCTACTACCGAGAACTAAGATGTTTGCATATATCAATCAGATGGTTCCCACACGTGTCCGAAACGCATTAAGATAACAAGTAATTTCAAATAAACAAACTGGAGAATGTTCTAGAATGTTTTTTTCCCACACGTGTCCGAAACGCATTAAGATAACAAGTAATTTCAAATAAACAATCAGAAGAATATTCTAGAATGTTATTTTATTGTAATAATACAAACAAACAAACGGGTCACCTTGTAGTGTCTACAACGTATTAAATGCACATGCAGAGCGTGGGATCAAACCTAAACAAACATATCCTATCGGCAAGATGAAAGGTTATTTCCCATAATAAAAACAATTATAACATCTCTTATCGGCGGCGAACGTGCTTTTTTCTTAAACTTTAATATCAATATTTATTTAGTATAAACAATTGTAAATTTCCGAGAAAAAAATATTAATTCTGTAACTTCTGTTTACAATCATAAGTATATACGGATGATTTGAAAGACGGGCTTATGGGCCGCCGATTAGCTCAGTTGGTTGGAGAGAGGGCTCCGGTGCGTGGGGACCCGGGTTCGAATCCCGGTCGGCGTCATTTCCAGAACGTTTGCGAAAACCCCGGCGCATGCGCCTGAGCCACGGCCAAAGCCCACAAAGACACCGTTGCTGAAGACATGACTCCTTCAGCAGCCTCTGGTCATTGCCGAAGAAGTGGATGGGGCCAGGATGGACTGGCCTGAAAAGTGAGCAACACGTGCTTTGTACGCGACAGCCCCGGCGCAGGCGTCTGAGCCACATCCAAAGGCCCAACAGAATGAGAGACACCAGGGGGGCCGCTGAAGACCACTTCTTCAGCAATGACCAGAAGCTGCTGAAGGCGGAGCCCCGGCGCAGGCGCCTGAGCCACAACCAAAGGCCCCAAAATGGCGGCTTGGGTGCGCAATGGCAAGACACCAGAGGCCCTTCTTCAGCAATGACCAGAGGCTGCTGCAGACACGCCCACTTGAAGTGGATGGAGAACTCGATGGACTGATCTGAGGAATAGCCCCGGCGCATGCGCCTGGACGCTGCTGAAGACCACTTCTTCGGCAATGACCTTGAAAGACACCAGACGCTGCTGAAGACATGCCCACTTCTTCGGCAATGACCTTGAAAGACACCAGAGGCTGCTGCAGATGCCGCTGCTGAAGACACTTCTTCGGACGCCTCAACGACTCCTTCAGCAGCCTCTGGTCTCTTTCAAGGTCACTGCCGAAGAAGTCGATGGCACCTCGAGAACTCGATGGCGCTATGTGCTCCGAACGGGTTCGTATCCAGTATTGGCATTTTCTAACTACTTTTGGTACACCTATTATACTAATAGGGAAGCTTCGAAGAGATATTTTTAATCATCCCTTATCGTTTCAATAGTACGGAATCTGAAGGCCGAAAATCGATCAAGGGGTGTCAACTCGAAGATATAGTTTTAAAAAAATAAGGGCAACATGGGAAATCGTTATGCGCATTCGTGTCTAGAAGGGCGCAAAAGTCCGGGATTGCAAAAAGCAAAAATTACAAATATTTTGTAATTTTTTTTGCGAATTCAAAAGTGTTGAATTTTTTTTTGAACCGTATTTGCGAGCGTAATATTTGACGTACAGTAATAATTTTTGCATAAATAGAAAGCTTATTCTCTGCACTTTCCGCTGGTACCAAGCCCGTTTTTATATTATTGTTAATAAAACCTATACAAATTGTTTAATTAGAGAATGTACAAAAAGTGCATTGCAAACTTCAGCATCGAGGGAATTTCCTAACTATTATAGTCAGCTGCATACATGTATCGTATCGAATGTTCCGAAAAGAATGTGGAAAATTTTGGCGAAACAATCATTTCAATAACGTTTTTGTAGCAAAAGTTATAAATATTTATTTACAGCGTACCGCTGCGCTGCCCGCTGTCGCCGGGCAAATAAACTACATATTATTACACGTATCATGATGAATTCAAATCAAAGAGTTGTGGATCCGTAGATTTGATCTGTCTATACCAATTCATGTTGTTATTAGAGAACTATCGCAAAATACTGGTTTACTATTGACAGCATATGTTTTAAGTGGATGCGACATAGTAAGCTTAATTTTCAAGAAAATTGAAAATTTAAATAAACTGAGATCTCACTTGTTTCACAATTGCAAATCCGACATTCGAAATTTACTACCAACAGAAGATGCCTTTCATCAACATGTGTTAAGAGCCGGCGCTTACCAGTTTATTCTCGAGCTTATTGTTTGGAAAAATTCAACAACTTTTAATCCTATTATCCGTAACCCCGAAAACTTCGGATGGATTTTCAAAGATAACATATACCTACATACCAAAGTTAATAACAATAAGTATTAGGCCGCAAATAGAAACAAATGACAATGTATTCGGCAAATGTAAAGGTGGGTAATTGTTCAAGAGATTGTAATTGTAGCAGATATAAATTGCATAATCGGTTGTTATTGTGAAGGAATGTGTGATTAGTACTCCGGATAGTGACAATTTTTATAACCGATTTCAGCGCCCTTCGTATTCATATAAAATTGTAAATTGTCTGTTGGAAATCGGGAATATGGAATATCCATCATGTGCGAGCCCCCAGCGTGGGACATTTTACAATGGCAGGTCTTCAAAAATGAAAAAGAAAAAAGTTAACCTAAATCTTTTCAGTGCCCCTGTCATTTGATTACATCAATTTATTAATTAAATCATGAACAAGAAAATATCTGAGGCAGAGATCCTGTACAGCTTCAGATCAGAGGCAGACGTTTTAAATATGTTTAGAAAAGTAGCTCTACTTAGTCATTTCAGCTCGTTTGAATCTAAGTAGGCCTATTTTCCAAACACTTTCAAAACCTCTGCCTCTGCTCAGGGACTGCTCAGAACCTCTACCTCGGATATTTAGTCGTTTTCTATTATTTAATTAATAAGTTGAATCATAAGGCAGAGGCGTTGAAAAGATTTTGGTTAACTTATTCTTTCTTTTAAATTCTTGAAGACATGCCAATTGTAAAATATCCGACGCGGGGTGGGCGGAGGTCAATTTTCCTGTTTGCCATCACACAAACTACCAAATTTACAACCTCTTCCACGCGCTAAAATCATTTTAAAATTGATGTCGCCATCCGTCGTACTAGATCGGTGATAATATGTAAATGTTGTTCCAAAGTTATATTTTAGTTACCTATGTAAAAAGTTGCAGTTTATGTTTATTAATCATAATACGTGTAATAATATGTAGGTTATTTTATACGTTAAAATTAAAGTATTTAGGCTGACCGAAGACGAAAATTTATTTCTTGTCACACATTCTGCTAGTGAGAAAGAGACAGACTTACGCGATAACGCACAGATTAACAAGAGACAGACGTGAGCATGATGCGAGGCATGATAGGGATAGGAACTGAACTGCGTCGGGGTATGCCCGGCGACAGCGGGCAGCGATACGCTGTAAATAAATATTTATAACTTTTGCTACAAAAACGTTATTGAAATGATTGTTTCACCAAAATTTTCCACATTCTTTTCGGAACATTCGATACGATACATGTATGCAGCTGACTCTAATAGTTAGGAAATTCCCTCGATGCTGAAGTTTGCTATGCACTTTTTGTACATTCCCTAATTAAACAATTTATATAGGTTTTATTAACAATAATATAAAAACGAGCTTGGTACCAGCGGAAAGTGCAGAGAATAAGCTTTCTATTTATGTAAAAATTATTACTGTACGTCAAATATTACGCTCGCAAAAACGATTCAAAAAAAAATTCAATACTTTCGAATTAGCAAAAAAAAATTACAAAATATTTTTTTTTTGCTTTTTGCAATCCCGGACTTTTGCGCCCTTCTAGACACGAATGCGCATAACGATTTCCCATGTTGCCCTTATTTTTTTAAAACTATATCTTTGAGTTGACAGTTCACCATTTTAGAAGCGTCTTTTGGAGAGCCAGATTCCCGACTACAACCTAATTTATGCTCGTCCAAACATGGAGTCTATCATGTTTGGACGAGCATAAATATTAAACGAATCATTTCCGGACACACCTTCATATGACATTTTTTACTTAATTTGTGGCTCTGAACCCTAATTTTAATTTTTCGCCCCCTGGTATAAATCACCCTGTATATGTTACGGGCATAGTGACGAATCGGGTGATGTTAGCAATGCCTGGGCAACGTGACCTGACCTTACAAGACCTGACCGGACAGCATGAACGGTCATTGTTTGCATTGCCCGGGCACCGTCAGCATTGCCCTACTTTCCCACTATGCCCGTAGCATATACAGGGTGTTACAAAAAAGTAGGTCAAGCCATTAAACACAGGTTATCTGACCGAAAATAATGGGACCTTCCTTATGCCATTTTTCATTCAGGCTTCTTTCTTTCATGATACCGGGTGTTAAAGTTACAATTTAAAAAACTATTTTTATGAATAACTCCTTTGCTTTTTAAGATATTCCGTTGAAATTTTGTACAACATTTTCTCATATACCGATAAAATGTTTGTGTAACTTCTTTGATCAAAAAAATCGATGCGCACGTCTATGGTTCCTATGGTTCCTGCAAAACATCTAAGCTCCAAAAAAATACCCTTGGATGGTACCTCTTTTATTAATAATTATTTTGGCAACTTAACACCTACCCGTCTTTCTTTCCAATGCTAATTTTTCTGTTAGACGTTATGCAGGAATATGACCGAATCGGTACTATCCAAGGGCATTTTTCTGAAGCTTAGACGTTATGCAGGAACATATGCATCCAAGGACATTTTTCTCGAGCTTAGTTCGTCACCTTAAAATTGGAAGACCTAAACAGCGAGTGGATTAACAACACACATAGTCAAATGAGTTGCAACATCTCGTAAACCAAGCCCTAAATCAAAATTTTACAAGAGGGAAAAAATAAAAGAAATGAACGCTTGGTATCAAATCAATACCTTTGAACCATACACGTGCGCAGAGAAAAGTTGGGGGGTCAGTGGGTATTACAACCCCCCCTTTCCTACGTTCGCGCATCAATTTTTTAATCAAATATACCCAAACACAAAGCTGAAACCAGAATTTGGATACCGTTTTTCTCGAAAATAATGTTGATTTTTATCTCTCCAATTCTTTTTGTACTAAGCAGACTACTATAGAACTTTTTCCAAGGAATTCAGTAGCGTACGTAGTTGTTTTCTAGGGAGAGTATTTTTTGAGTTATGACATAAAGTTGAACTTTAAAAATGGAAATCATAGTAGGTACGCTTTGGTCTAGTTCGAAAGGTCTTTTTTTAAGCTATCAAAATATATATACTTTTATATTGTTATTTCAAAAAACGGCAAGGATTTTGGTACTTTTTAAGTTGTAACTTTAGAAAATATAAGATAGGTAGGTACATTTTGATAGCTTAAAAAAAGACCTTCTGAACTTGACCAAAGAAAGCTGTGATTTCCATTTAAAAAATTGAACTTTATGTCATAACTCAAAAAATACGCTCCCTAGAAAAAACTACGTACGCCACTGAATTCCTTGGAAAAAGTTCTATAGGAATCAATCTTAACAGTTTTAGCCTGCTTAGCACAAAAAGAATTGGAGAGAATTTTTGAAAATCGATAAAAATCAATATTATTTTTCTCGAAAACTAAAAACGATATCCAAATTCTGGTTTCAGCATTATATTATACTCAAGAAAATAGCGCATGCTTGCGAAAATCCCAAGGCTCTATCTCTGCTGCTTCTATGAGAAACCCCCAAATCACAACGAAAATAAGACACCCTGTACAGACAAAAATCCAATTGCATAGTCCCTTCAAACGGCAAACCGAACCAGGTTCAGACCTATACAAGCTGCAATACAAATTGAAATTAAAGCTTTGCTAAGCGAAGCCAGAGTGCGACCCTGGAAGAGCTTCCGTGCCACGTGTTCCGCCTTCGTAGCATACCTCGTCTTACGTCCTAAAAAAATCTTGATATTGGCGATCGGATACTTTTGGCTCTTAAGAAAGATACCTATTTTGCCAATAGAAAACACCAGCTTAATCGAAAATCTAACTTTTAGTACTACATATAATATTAAGCACTAATATAATAGGTATTGCATGCTACACGCGGAAAATCTGCAATTGAAAAGTTGATTAAACTGCGACTAAAGAAAACGCGCGTTATGTGCGACGTGAAATTCCATCTTCACATGGGAATTCGGCCCCCACTTGCATTCTCCACTCGTTGGACCTCCTTGTGGAATGGTGGCTAATCCTTGAAGAAGGTGGGGGCGAAATCAGCGCGTTTGCGCTTGTCAAGATCCCTACTTAACTTTCCGGACTGTTAAGTCAGAGCTTGCCATTTAAATATGTATTAGCGATCGCAGGTTCCGTGTATAATTTTGAAGAAAGGAAACGTCTGGTCGAAAAAAAGAAAGTTGCGGAATTTATGTAAAAAATGGTAAACTATTGATTAACACAATTTTTAAAACTTGGGAGTTTTCCCCATTGAGAATTAGGTATACGTATATTAATATTAGGTAGGCAATTTCTCTCAGCGAAGGAATGTTATATTCCTTTACCTATATTCAAGTAATTTGGCAATCTGAATAGACTTTCCTGCTATAATAATACATACAGGGTGGCCCGAAATTAGCTGGCAATATTTTACCAGCGTGTTCTGTGGGCAAAAATAAGACAAAAAACTCCTATAAGCGTATACCGAAATATGCTTCGCAATGGAGATATAGCTTTCTAGAAGAGAAGGCCTGAAGACGTTTCCTTCTAAATATCTTCGAAACAATGCCAGTTAAAATTATGAAATTTTATGGAATGTGTAAGTACCAAATGCTGAATCTTTTGCTGTAAACATAATTTCTAAAATTTAACATTGGCGTACCGAATCTGGGGGTGGTGGAGGTAAGATTTACCCCAACTTTTTTCACACCACGTCGTTTTCAATTTTTCCATAAAAATTAGAAACTTCAGAGTTTTTTGCAAAAAAAATGTGCTCCTGTCTCGTTATGATAGGAGGCACCGTTATCGAGCACAATCGATTTAAAAATTTCCCTGCATGCCCAAAGAATTCCTACAAGAAGTGGAAAACTTCGTTTGTATACTTAAACGAGACAGGAGCACATTTTTTGCAAAAAAACTCTGAAGCTGCAAATTTTTATGGAAAAATTTCCGGGAAAATTGAAAACGACATGTTATGGAAAAAGTTGGGGTAAATCTTACCTCCACCGCCCCCAGATTTGAGACGCCCCTGTTAAATTTTAAAAATTATGTTTGCAGCAAAAGATTCAGCATTTGGTACTTACACATTCCATAAAATTTCATAATTTTAACTGAGCTTGTTTCGAAGATATTTAGAAGGAAACGTCTTCAGGCCTTCTCTTTTAGAAGCTATAGCTCCTTTGCGAAGCTTATTTCGATATACCCTTACAAGAGCTCTTTGTCTTATTTTTGACCACAGAAAACGCTGGTAAAATATTGCACGCTAATTTCGGGCAAATACCCCGCCAGACATTAATTATACAGGGTGTCCCGAAATTAGCGTGTAATATTTTACCAGCGTGTTCTGTGGTCAAAAATAAGGCAAAAAGCTCTTGTAAGCGAATACCGAAATATGCTTCGCAAAGGAGCTGTAGCTTTCTAAAAGAGAAGGCCTGAAGACGTTTCCTTCTAAATATCTTCGAAACAAGTCCAGTTAAAATTATGAAATTTTATGGAATGTGTAAGTTCTAAATGCTGAATCTTTTGCTGTAAACATAATTTTTTAAAATTTAACAGGGGCGTCTCAAATCTGGGGGCGGTGGAGGTAAGATTTACCCCAACTTTTTCCATAACATGTCGTTTTCAATTTTTCCGGAAATTTTTCCATAAAAATTTGCAACTTCAGAGTTTTTTGCAAACAAATGTGCTCCCGTTTCGTTTAAGTATACAAACGAAGTTTTCCACTTCTTGTAGGAATTTTTTGGACATGCAGCGAAATTTTTAAATCGATTGTGCTCGATAACGGTGCCTCCTATCAAAACGAGACAGGAGCACATTTTTTTTGCAATAACTCTGAAGTTTCAAATTTTTATGAAAAAATTGAAAATGACATGTTGTAAAAAAAGTTGGGGTAAATCTTACCTCCACCACCCCCAGACTTGGGACGCCCCTGTTAAATTTTAGAAATTATGTTTATAGCAAAAGATTCAGCATTTGGTACTTACACATTTCATAAAATTTCAAAATTTTAACTGGACTTGTTTCGAAGAGATTTAGAAGGAAACGTCTTCGGGCCTTCTCTTTTAGAAAGCTATAGCTCCTTTGCGAAGCATATTTCGGTATACGCTTATAAGAGCATTTTGTCTTATTTTTGACCACAGAACACGCTGGTAAAATATTGCACGCTAATTTCGGGCCACCCTGTATACAGGTGGGCCAATAGTGCGTAGTCGGTCCATATCTCTGGTACTATTCAAGATACCAACATTACGTGTATGTGGAGAGCGCAGCCAACGATAAAGACCGGCCATGGCGCGTTATGACATATCGGCGGTCACGTGATCTTAGGAGTTCCAGCATTATATTATTATATTATCTGTTTCAACATAATTTAAATGGATTGACGACATTTTTTCTTCTTATATAAGCAAAAATTAACAAAATATTGTGCTGATGTGATCTTTTATTAATGAAAAACTTAAGTGTAAAGGAATACAAAAATCGCACTAATATCTCTACAAATCAGTTTTTTAATATTGGGAGGGTGGGGAAGATATATTACCTTACTTTTGTAAATTGACATGTATGCAGTGGATGACTGGATAAACAAAGCATATCGGTGGTGTCCAGAGCCAAAACTCCTAGTTTTCTTGGCAATTTTTTTGTACCGGCACATTGTTAACATTCACAAAAAATGACAGATCTTTCTCAACAACTAGCGATCCTAACAGTGATGGATTGTTGTCCAAAACTTTCATTAGGCACAGGAAGATTTTGTCATCTTCTTGCGTTAAAATCCAATTTCTGTTTATTTTATTATTAGCACGATAAAATTTTGAAATGTCCTCAACATTTGATAAAACCTTTGAATTCCTGTGAGCTTGAAGAGTTTCAAGACTTTCTTTTATTGCGGTTTCCATTTGTTGCTCCTCAGCTTCAGCTAATCGAACATTAGATACAGGTTCTTTACTTAGATATTTGGGGACATTTTCAAAAATTGTAGGTACAGCATTTTCTTTTAATTTAGGTCTTTGTCTTTTAAACTCTTTTAGCTCACCTTTTACAACGCACTTATCAAACCAAATGACAAGCTTGTCAGAAAAAAGATTGATGCAAACTTGTGGACGTTTTAAAACACTTAAGTCATTAGGAATTTTTCGAAGCCAAATTTCTCGCATTTTTAAATCCACTGGTAAATTAAAAGTTAATACATATTAGGGTTCAGTTTTATAATTGGACCGACAACCAACACTACACATTCGCGGCATTGTTTAAGAGTCCGGCAAACCCCTTTAAAATGAACCCGAAAACTGACTTCGTAGTGCTATGCTCATTTCTAAACGGTGAAAATTGAAGTGTTGAATTTTTGACAGTTTATAAACGAAACTTTATTTTATGTTTCCATTGAAAGAAAATTTAAAAATTTTATCTTACAAAGTGTCAGTTCACTCATGAAATTGACCAACTTCACGCGTGCATAGCGCCAAGAGATTTACAGTTTTCGAAAAATTGTTTCAATGGCGACATAAAGCATACCTTCTTCTACCATAATCAGGCTTTCGTGTTGCTAAATTTACTAGGATGAAGGTGTAATCATGGTAGAGCGAGAGCGCTGCAAACGCAAAATATGGCTTGGTATGTGCTGCCGCCTCGTAGCGACTGAGCGTAAACTCAGAGCGCCGTTGTCTCATTTACTAGATACCGAACGCGCGGGCTTTGAATGTGCGTTGTTCCTGTGTCCATAAATGTGTTTAGCGCGACGGTGTTGCAACACAGCTGATAGTTTGCTCCGATTTCTAACGGATTCCTCACCGACCCGATGCCCCGCAAGTGTAACTTTTGATCTGCTTTGCCGGACTCTTAAGTTAAGTTTAAGCATTAGTTAAGTATACTTTATTATTTACCTACTTATTTAATTATTATTTACTATTTTAATAACCTTTTGCAACTTTTAATTGATCAAATTAGTACCTAAATTAAACTAAAATCACTTGAAAAAGAGCAATGTTTACAAAGCGACGTAAACACACAATACTAAAACCGTTGGCTGCGCACGGCGTTTGTTCTAGTTGTGGAACTCCTACGGACACGTGATATTCAAGCGCCAGGGCCGGTCTTTATCGTTGGCTGCGGTGGAGAGTCCCATGTTCATTTTCTAAGTGCCCCACATTTGCTTACATGTTTGAATTTCTCAGGAAAGTTTATGTACTACACTACACGGTTTATGTACTACACTACACGGTGGGGTTTATAGTAAGTGATATTGTCTTTCTACTGCCAGTGTGAACCCAACTTTGTAGATGCAACGTCTGCTGATCAAAACTATATAAGATTTATTTTTTGCAATAGATTCACAGACTACTCTATTTGTAAAATCCATTGACACCTTTTCCAAAAATACTTCATATTGTACAGGCCTATCCCACGACGACCTTACACGATCTGTATATAGAAAAGTTTATATAGCAGAATTACACAAATTTTCACAAACAGGTAATCGAGGATGCTCAATTCAACTAAAATATTTTTTACTTTCTGCGACTTCCGGTTATACCGGAAATAGACACCAACTTCCTTATTTTAAATGGAATGCCCACATTTTTATTACGGATTTAGATTTTTGGTCGAATTTTAAGGTCACCTTATGCAAAACATCAAATGTGTAAAGTGCACCCTCTTGGAGATATTAGACGTTAAAAATCGTCATTTTTCAAATTTCATCAATTATAACTTGGAAACGGTACGATATAAAGAAAAATGATTTACATGTCCCTATCCTAGTTTTTAATTCTCTATTTAATGGGTCTGGAAAATACTGCTTCCTGATTGGCAACTTTTTGTCATTTTTTGACCAATCAGGAGGCAGTATTTTCCACACTTAATAGATAGAGAATTAAAAACTAGGATAGGGACATGTAAGTCATTTTTCTTTATCTCGTACCGTTTCCAAGCTATAATTGAAGAAATTTGAAAAATGACGATTTTTAACGTCTAATATCTCGAAGAGGGTGCACTTTACACATATGATGTTTTGCTTAAGGTGACCATAAAATTTGACCAAAAATCTAAATCCGTAATAAAAATGAGGGCATTCCATTTAAAATAAGGAAGTTGGTGTCTATTTCCGGTATAACCGGAAGTCGCAGAAAGTCAAAAATATGTTCGTCGAATTGAGCATCCTCGATTACCTGTTTGTGCAAATTTGTGTAACTCTACTAAACACTTTTCCATATACAGATCGTGTAAGGTCGTCGTGGGATACCCTGTACAGAGTGGTCAACTTGCGCAAAATTTAGATTTTTACCGTGATTTTATACCATTTTTGGAGATTTCCCCTATTTTGCCACCCAAAACTCACAAAAATGCTTACACTTTGGTTTTACAGAAAATTTAGCGAAAAGCAAAAACTATTGACGAAACCGAATCAAGCAATTGTATCTAACTGTCATATACACAAATCGTACTGATGTTGAAGGGACGATTCCCGGAAATACTCTAGTAATTACATTATACAGGGTGTTAAATAAATACCGTCGAAAATTTCTGGAGCTTGTAGTACTCATCAAAATAAGTGAAAGAGTTTATACAAGTAAACATATTATGGCCTAAAAATGAAAAAACGTTATGGGATGACACTCTTGCATTCTCCTACAAAGGACGCCGATGATTTTAATATAACCAAGAATGAACCACCGCATCTTATTTAGCTTGAAAAACGAAGTAAATGCCCAAAATTTTACTTTTACCGTTGTTCAACCAATAGAAAAAAATCCATTTTAACTCCCTAAGGCTACGTTTTTAGGCCAAATGTTTATACGAACTTTTTAACTTATTTTGGTGAGTACTACAAGCTACTGAAATTTTCGACAGTATTTTTAACACCTTTTATAGCACACTTTTCTTATTAGACGATAGAACATCCCTAATCTTTCACCTGACATTACCAATCCCAGGTAACTGTCAATCGAGCTGTCAATATTCCAAGTTTAGTAAAATACGATTTACAAGACATCCTTGTCTAGAAACGTCTAATTATACGTTTCTAAGATTGGAAAATTTCAAGACTTCTTACAGGTACCCTACAAACAGATTCTATAACCAATAAAACTGTACTTGTCCAAAATAGAATACACGTATAGTTTCCTCAGTTAAGACATCGCGTAAACGACGTATCAAATCGCATAAACTGTTTAGTTTCGACAATAAAGTTGATAGGTATATGGTGCTCCCAATTTAACGTTGAGTCCAGAAGAACACCCAAGAATGTAAGCCAAGTTTTTCGGATAATTTGGTATGAAGATTTTATATATCTTGAAACTCAGTCAATTAGGACATTTATTCATATGAACTTTTTGTCTTAAAGTAAGTTAAGGAATTACCTCTAAAATTTTGTATTATAGATACTTAAATACCGTCTCGTATAAGCACTAAGAACATCCCCAATGCGTCCATTTAACATTGCTTTCTATTAGGGAATACATACCCGATTGAAAAATGGGTTCGGGTACCCAATTTATATACCCGGACACTGTAACGGTGGAATTTTACACTAAAACATTTTTCGAATTTGGCAGTGCGATGTAAGTTGGATGAACTTGGTCCTCTCATAGATAGCTTTAAAGATACAAAGAAAAGTGGTATCTATTTGAAGTACGAAACAAAATGTTTTCATATCCTAGGGCGTATTGATAATATGATGTCCGATGTTGCAGAGGAAATCGCTTTGAAGTCTAAACTGCTGGGAGATACTCTGTCACTGATAGGTAAATTGAACATGGCAGCTGAAGAAGCAGAGAAGCAACAAGGCGAAGTACCGTTTGGGTTGAGCATGCCAGATGAGAACTCAGATCAGAGCTTCGAACAGGGAATTGCTGCTGCCCCAAGATCTTCTGTTCAGTTTAGACCAGAAGCTCAAGAAGAACATCCACAGACGGTTGAAACCACTCATTGGCAAAGAACTGCTAAACCGATACCTCCAAGTAAATGGGATTTGAAGTTTACAGGCGAGAAGAAAGGTTTATCTTTGAACGCATTTTTGGAACGCGTCGAAGAACTTAGACGAGCACGACACATTTCCACATTTGAACTTCTGGATTCCGGAATTGATCTATTTTCGGGTAGAGCATACACCTTCTACAGATCCATTAGAGGAATAGTTAATTCGTGGGAAGAGTTGGTGAAATTGTTTAGAGAAGAATATCAACCGGTCGACTACAATGAGAAATTGTATGAGGAGATTAAACGGAGAACCCAGGGTGCAGATGAAAGTTTTGGTTTGTATTTGGCAGTCATGGAAGGATTTTTCCGGCGACTTACATGTCCTGTTGCTGAAAGCATGAAGCTTAAAATTCTCTTGAGGAATATCCTTCCCTACTACCAACAACAACTGGCTCTGGTGGATGTTACATCTGTTCCTCAGTTGCGCACGCTTTGCAAGAAGCTGGAGGATAAGCGTAGAAAGTTTCGAAGGACCTTCTCGGCGTACGAACCTACTCGAACCTGACTTGGCCTACATTCAAACAACTGAAGCTGTAGAATCTTTGTCTTTGGACACAGTTGAACCAGGTGTTGTATGTTTTAGATGTAACAAGCCTGGACATGTTGCTCGAGGTTGCACAGTGCGAGGTGAGAAGTTCTGTTTCCGGTGTAAGAAGAAGGGCGTTACAGTGAGGACCTGTCCGGACTGTAATAATTCGGGAAACGCCAGAGGACGTCGTTAGGAAGTCGAGTTAGCGATGTTGTCGATAATAAAGCCTCGACATTTAAACCAATATTGGATTTTATTATTCAACAAGCTCAAGATGACGAACGACCATACCTTAAAGTAAATGTTTTTGGTGTCACACTTTTAGGGTTGTTAGATAGTGGTGCGTCCAGGACTTTTCTTGGTGGTAAGGGGTGGAAATTGCTGGACAAGTTCAATTTGCCTTTGGATGGAAGCAAGAAGACGGCGCTAACTGTTGCAGATGGTAGGCAATGTGAGAGCATTGGAAATTGTTTGCTGCCAATGACCGTGGAAGGCCAATTTGTAATGGTTGACGTCATCGTTGTACCAGAGTTGCCCCATTTCCTTATCCCAGGAATTGATTTCTGGACCAAGGTCGGTATAGTGCCAAATTTGCGTAGCAAGGAATGGTGTTTTGCTGACAATCCTGAAAGCTTGTGTTTGCTGAACAACCTGGAAAAAGACATACTTACCCCTCAGGAAGATTTGGAGTTGAAGGAACGGGTGGACAGGAACATTTCTTTGATGGGTGATAAATTGGGATGTACTACGGTAGCTGAACATGTTATTAGGGCAAACTCAGAGCCAATAAAACAGCGATATTACAGAGTTTCACCTGCCATGCAGAAGTTTATTGATGCGGAGTTGGATGAGACGTTGCGGTTGGGAGTAGTGGAACCGTCGAACAGTCCGTGGGCATCACCTATTGTGATGGTGAAAAAGCCAAAGACAGATGGTTGGCGATTCTGCGTTGATTTTAGAAAGCTTAATAGCGTTACTGTCAGGGACAGCTATCCATTGCCGATGGTAGCTGATACCTTAGACAAGCTTCGAGACGCACGCTATCTGTCTTCCATCGATATTAAATCGGCTTATTGGCAGGTGCCTGTGGAAGAAACTTCGCGTTTGTTTACAGCTTTCACCGTTCCGAATCGTGGCTTGTTTCAATTTAAGAGGATGCCTTTCGGGCTACATAATGCTCCTGCTACCTGGCAACGCTTGATCGATAAAGTTTTAGCAGGGCTGGAACCTTTTGTTTTCATGTATTTGGATGATGTCGTTATTGTTACCCAGACTTTTGACAAACATCAGGAAGTGCTGGAAGAGGTTTTCAGACGATTAAGAGAAGCCAACCTAACAGTGAGTGTTGATAAGTGTCAGTTCTGTAAGCCGCAGATGAAGTACTTGGGCTATGTGGTAGATCGTAATGGGCTTCACGTGGATCCAGATAAAGTTAGAGCGATGGTAGAGCTGCCAACCCCTAAGACTGTAAGAGACGTAACACGCGTAATTGGAACGTTTTCGTGGTATAGGAGGTTTGTGCCAGAGTTTTCGACTCTTTTAGCTCCCATATGTGCATTGGTGCGCAAGTCCAAGCGATTCGAGTGGACTCCTACTTGTAATGAGGCCTTCAATAAGCTCAAGGAACTGTTAATTCGAGCTCCCATTTTGAATTGCCCGGACTATAGTTTGCCATTTGTCATCCAAACAGATGCATCGGGATACGGAGTTGGTGCTGTGCTCACGCAACCCCATGAAGACGGTGATAGGGTTATATGTTATTTGAGCAGATCTCTGACGAAGCAGGAACGAAACTTTTCGACAACTGAACGTGAATGTCTAGCAGTTTTGTGGAGTATTGAAAAACTGCGATGCTACATAGAGGGTGTTCCATTTACTGTGATGACGGATCACTATAGTTTAGTGTGGCTGCAGAATTTAAAGGATCCTACAGGAAGACTTGCGAGGTGGGCTGTTAGGTTGCAACAGTTTGATTTTAAAATTGTACACCGTAAAGGTAAGGACAATGTTGTGCCTGACGCACTCTCTCGGTCTGTTCCTGTAGTGGATGCCATCACCCCAGAGATTGCCAAGATGCCAGAAGATCGGTGGCTCAAGAAAATGTTGAAGGATGTGGAGGATATGCCATTGAAGTTTAGTTCATGGAGAGTGGAAGATGGCAAATATGTTCCACCCGAGTTTCCTGGACTGTCAGAACCTTCGGATTGTTGGAAATTGGTTGTTCCGAAGGAAGATAGGGTTCAGGTGATCAGGGATGCACATGATCCACCACTCTCAGGGCATATGGGCATTTTCAAGACATTCTCCAGGATTGCTTCAAAATTCTATTGGCCTAAAATGCGCAGTGACGTCACAACTTATGTGAAAAAGTGTAAAATTTGTGCTTCGCATAAGTCCATCCAGCAGCCTCCTGCCGACAAAATAGCCTCTCATCCTAAGCCTGATCGACCATGGGAAGTCATTTCGACTGATATTGTGGGACCGTTGCCAAGATCAACAAAAGGGAACTGTCTTATCCTGGTAATTACTGATTATTTGAGTAAATTTCCGATTGTGATACCTCTTAAGCAAGCTACAAGTTCGTCCCTAACACGGGAAATTGAAGAGAAGACTTTCTTGTTGTTTGGTGTACCTAAGGTACTTATTTGTGATAATGGTACTCAGTACAGGAGTAATTTCTTCAGGAAGTTTGCAGAAGATTACTAGGTGAAGCTTAAGTTTACTCCATTTTATGACCCCCGTGCCAATCCAACTGAAAGGATAAACAGATCATTAAAGACTACGCTTGCTATGTATGTTTCTGATAACCATCGCAAGTGGGACGTTGAATTACAGAAGGTTGCATGCGCTTTGAGAACTGCTAAGCATGAAGTAACTCGCTTCACTCCATATTTCATTAATTTCGGTCGTAACATGTGCTTGTCAGGTGAAGATTATTCCAAGCCAAACATAACTGACGCTGAAGATGGTACTGTGACTCCTGAAACTGGTAGGAATCAGCTTTTTAGGGAACTTTATATGGATGTGAAGAAAAGATTAGAAGTAGCTGCAGAAAAGGCGACTAAGTTTTATAATTTAAGACGTCGCCATGAAGAGTTCTTCCCACACCAGCCAGTTTGGCGGAAGAATTTTGTGTTGTCCGATCCCAATAAGTATTTTTCGAGTAAGTTAGCACCGAAATATGTTGGACCTTTTTATATTCATAAGAAGTTGTCACCTTGGACTTATCAACTCAGGGATCCAGGAGGGAAGATACTTAATGGGCACTGGCATGTGAAGCACTTGAAGAGGGGGCCAGAAGAGGATGAAAATTAACCTTAGGGGGTTAATTTTCTTGAAGTTAGGGGGGGATTTGTAACGGTGGAATTTTACACTAAAACATTTTTCGGATATTAATACTTATTTTATTTAAATTCATATAAGGTTATGGTACTTACAACGTGCTAGGAATGTTTGTTATTCTATCTCTAACTTATTTATTCCATTTAATGATTAGTTTCTCTCCTTAGCTGCCATCGCAGTTGTCTTTCGCAGATGCCTCCGTCCCAGCCCTCGGCCCTATCTTCTTAGGTCACTGTAGATTTTGTTTCACTTCTAGTTCGAGTTACCTTTATTAGTTTATCAGGTTGAATGAGATTTGCTGAGATTTACCTCTTGTATTGCCCTGTTTTCTTGTATCTTTGTCACCTAGCTGGATTCTGGATATTGCCTGTATCTGCTGGTTGTTTATTTTGTTCTCGTCATTATTTGATATTTACCCTCTTTCTGATCAATTCTGTGCGCCTTATTGTTCATGTTTCGGACTTTTGTATTTCATTTAGTTTACGAAATCATTGAGGTAATCTGTCAGACTTTAGGACGCCTTTTGGGGTTATGTTTTGATTTTGCGATTTCCCCAGCTGTCATGTGTGAAGATCACCTCGATTGTATTGCTTTCAGTAGGTCAGTGGTGTACTCATCTATTTCAACTTTCTAAATTGATGCTTTCATTTCTTTATGTCCTTTATTCTCTTTTCTTTCAACTCGAGAGGTTTCCTTAAGGTTTCTATCATCCTTATTATATTTCTGCTCGGAGTTGCAGGTCTTCAGAGCGTTTCTTTCCATCTGTTTATTATTCTGCACCCGGCGACGCCTATGCTTTTTGATGTTGGTTTAGGGAGTTTGGATTTGGATTTGGATTTTCATAGGTTGATCGCCGCGTATTCTTCACGTGCGCGTTTTTTTCAAAATTTGCAATTTCCGCTAGCCATTTCTCACTTCTAGTCCGATTTCGAAAGTATTTGGTTTTGTGTGATCCGGAGAGTTTTTGAAGATATTTTTCATAGCCAAGAAATTGGGATTTTCTCCGGACATATTCCAGACGTCGTTTTAGCCCTAGTTTTGGTTTGTAGGAAGCGTCGTCTACTCCCGATTTGGGGATTTTGGACCAGTTTGCCTTCGTTTTTGGCTGGAAGTTTGTTGAAAAAAAAACCCTCTCGAGGTGAGCACGTGTTTCTTTCTTTTTCTTTCCTTCATTTGTTTAATTCTTATTATTAGCATTGTGTTGCCTTCTTCATTTCTCTTTTCCTTTATTCTAATTTTTGTCCTTACGACATTTTAGGGTTTTTTTGGGAACGCTTTTTTTGGTACCTACGTCGTTTTTTGGTACAGCGTTTTTGGACCACGTGCTTTTGGACATTTTCTGAGTAGCCCGTCCATCTGTAAAATCGACCATTGTTACCAGGGCGTTGAGAGTCGCAAGTTACCCGGTGGCCCAGCTGACCATCGATCATCTCTGTAAGGTCAGATAGTTTTTGTCCCCAGTCCGTTTGGAACACCGCGTCCAGCGGCTGGCTTGTAAGTTGCGCCCGGCACAGCTTTTTGTGCCAATTTTGTGTTCGTTTTTTTGTGATTTCGCGTCGCCCGTCCGATCGAACTTTCGTCTCCGTTCGGCTAGTTTCATATGTAGATGCCTGGCCACGGCTTGTTGTGGTCACCCTGTTTGTTCTTTTGGACTTTTGTAAAATTTATTCATTTATTAACTTTGTTTCTTTTGCTCACGTAGTTAAGTAGTTTATTATTGTTTAAAATTCATTTAGTCAGTACTTAATAATTTTGGTTCATTTTGTTTATAGTCACTTCAATAATTTTGTTTAGTTTTAAATTTCATTTTGATTAATAGTAATATCTATTTTTTTGTCAAGATTTAGTAACAGTCGATACTCCCGTTTGCGTCTGACTTCATTGTTGTAGTTAGCGTGCGTGCGATTGACCCGTCGGTGCGCTGCGCGTGCGGAGCTCCATTCGTGTAGTGTATTTACCGCGTCATCCGCGCCTATTTTTGATTTTCTCTTTTTTAGCGCAACGTTAGTACCGGGTGTCTAAATTTCACCCAGGTTTATGTTCATTGCTTTTTTTATATGTATTTATATTATTTATATATTCATTGATAATTAATTTTTTGATATCATTGGTGCTTTTTGGTATTGCTATTATATATATATTGTCAGATATCGCCATATCTGGTTTACGTACCTATTTTGTTTTTTTATTATATGATATACTATTTCACTACGTTTTTTTCTTTTGTTATTTTATTGTGCCCTATTGTATACCAGCGGCTTTTAGGAGTTGTAGTCGTTGTGTGTTGGCTACAGAGGATCAGCCAACAACTCCTTGGCGCCCTTTTCCTGTTTTTAACCCACCCCATCTTCGGCTTCGAGCATAGCTGCGGCAGGATCCTCCATTGTGGCGTTAGTCTTTTAGGTTACGTCACAACACCCACAGAAAATTACTAGTTTTTTGGAAACTGTTAATCTTTTAGTAGGTACTCTATTCTACTTTATTTTTACGTTGTACCTTATTTATAATCTTGAGTTCAAGTAGAAAAAGCATCCATACAAAACAAACTGTTTATTGGACTTTTTAAGGGGCATTATCTATACGGAAAGAAAATATAAAAAGATAACTACAATATAGACAAAACAATTGAAATATGTACCAATATGATATACAAACGACACCCACAAAAGTCACAGTTAATCACCATAATCCCATATTCCCGGAAGACACGTCGTTAATTTAGAACAGGTCCTGCCGCAATATAAAAAAATACTTAAGTACGTCTTTAAAAATAAGCGGTACCGTGACCAGGTTTCGCAATAAAAATGTATACGTATTATTAATTTGTGCAATTTTTGTAACCGGGTACAACAGCTCTTATTACCCGAGTCATAAAGTTGTAAGATAGAAAGTAGGGAGTACACGGGGTACTCCGGGACACCCGATGTATTCCCTACTTTCTCGTCGGACATACTGTATAGGATTCCTGTCGCAGCCCTACATTTCTTACCCTCCGTATTGCTCCTCGTTACAAAACTGGTGTTTCTCTTTGAGCACTGCCTCGCCGAGTTTTATATTTTAATCCTCTCAAATAATTAAAAACAATAATTGGATGAAAATAATGAGAATAAAGCATTATTTTTAGACCATACTTAAATTTTTCCCTGCGGCATAATGGAAAAGTACGTGCCGACTGCAGCACAGATTGCAATATGTGACATCATGTGCATCAAAGTCCGCTAATATAATTTTAATTAACCTTATTTTTACAATAGGTGAGCTATACGCGGATTACCGGTTTTATTAGTTTTCTCGCGTCAGCTAGGTGTAATGTGTTAATAGAAAATAAAATTTCCTTTCTCCCTGTTTCATACAGGACATACAGGAATGCCGAGCAATAATTTCTATCAAAGAATTTTACTAATTTCCTCTACCGGAGTTACCACCAGATTTATAAAATAGAAGGAATTTGTCACCTGGTACGAGGCGGGGGCCATTAAGCGTAGATAAAGGACCGCTTCCATACTTCACATGGCAGGGATCTGCGTTGCTAGAGACCACAGCTATTTCATCGAGTTCGTGGCCATCCCCGGAGCCGAGGGCGCTACCCCCGTGGGACACTAGTCTCCCAACGGAGCTGTCGTGTGACTGTTTTCGTCCTCGCCAACTCAGCACCAGTCTTTTAGCAGTGGACATCACGCCATTATCTTAAAAACGGTACGCACAGGACACCGACGATCCGCATTTTTGATTACGCGTCACGCACTTGAAAATTTGACCGATTGTAATATCACGCGGGGCATTGTCTACGTCGGGTTTTCAACGGATCAGAAACTCGATTTCACGCATCTGAAAAAGAAAGAAATTAAATTATTAGATACCTCCTACCGGAATTTAATTGAAATATAATATGATACCTAACAATAAACGATTTTGATCATCTTTATTTTGCGCAGATCCTGCTGCACAATACTCGTTATCCCGAAGTAGGTACGTATTCTAAAAGTTACGAGAGCGTCCTAAGGCAGTGAATTCATTATTTTAATTGTAAATAATAGCATATACAGTGTGTCTCCAGATGGGCCTGACTATACTAAACTTCCTTATATCGCATTGCAAGAGAAAAAGTCATAATTCATATAAAGTTTTGTTTATTCTGAAAAGTAAGAATTTTGAAATAACGTACAGGGTGGTTAAAAATAAGGAAACCTGAAAGTAGGTACCAGATGAGAGGAGATTAAAAATGTTACTAGAAACAGATGTTTCTAATGTCAACGAAAGTTCAGATAAGAAATTTGAACGTTGTACATCAATATCGCCTTTATTCGGTACTTATCAGAAATCTTGACTCGGAGCAATGAATTTATTTAGTAAAATGTTATGGTATAGCTGATACATCACATCACTTTGCAAATTGAACATTTCATGCGAAAATATCCAGGATTGAATTTGTTAACAATCACAAAGCTCTGATACACAATGTTTAAATTTCATATCTGAACTTTCATTCACAATATAAACAACTTTTCCTTGTAACATTTTTAATATCCTCTTATAGTACTTTGTTATTGACACAATTTCACGTCTCCTTGTTTCTTATTGACCCCGTGTGTTATTTCGAAATTCTGACTATTGCTAAGCACTTCTCTGAATAAGCAAAACTTTTTATAAAGCAAGAATTTTTCTCTAAAAATTTGAAATAAAAAATGTTTCAAGTCCATCCAGAGACACACTGTGTATCAATAATAATCAATCAGTCAGTAATAATCATAAAAATAATATGTAACCGCACTGACTCATCAATTTGGATCAAGAGGCTCCATTCAGTGAACATCGGCAAGACCATCGATAACTGAAGGCCTACAGCTCCAATTACAAATTGGTAAATGAGTGATCACACATAGGCAGCAAACTTTCAGAAGAAACATTTCAACCCTCAGATGAATATAGAAAAAGGAGTAAAACAATGTATTGTAACGCTTATTGGTTCCGTTGCAGAAATATTTTATTCGTTGATTAGTTTAACCATGTAGGTATTAGTTGCTACGATACAACCAATCGGAAAATACAATCAATCAGAAAAGCGGTATCATAGCAACTAACTCGTGATTACCTAATCACCGATTAAATGTTTCCGCAACTCAAACGTTATCCTTATAAATTCAACCTAATACAACTTTGGCCTAATTAAATAAACAACAAAATGATGAACTCTTAACTAGTAAATCTAATTTTTTATCAACACACTTACATCATTATCGTTTAGGTACCTACTGGCTTAAGTCATATAGAAAAATTATTCAAAAAGCAATATGGATGGAGATATTAATTAAACATGGGACTGATTTACAGAGGGTGGGTCATTAGTGAAATTTTACGTGTATGTGGAGAACTTCAGGAACCTTCTGATGAAATTTTTATGTAATTCGGATGTTCACGTTTTAAATACCAAACCAAAGTAATGTTTTTTGGATGGAATGTCTCACAATTGTTTACATATAATTGGATTGCCCCTAAAATTTCAAGAAAGTTGATACCATTCGAAATTTTTGAGAATAGAATCCATATTGCATATGCTGTCCACTCTACATGATATGAAGTATCTATTGTGACAAAAGCGTTCATGGATTTTACAAATAGAATAATCTGTGAACTGGGTCCAATAAAGAAATTTTAAATAGTATCGGCCAGTAGACGTCAGCAGCTGCTCAAAATTGGGCCCACACTGGCACTAAAATGGTAATAACTTAAAATCGCTCACTCTAAACCTCATCATCTAGAATATCAGCTTTCATAAAATTTTATTGGGAATCCAAATATATAAACAAATTTCGGGCGTTCAATTTAAAAAACATACTTTGGATTGGTACTCAGAGTGTGAACACTCTGCATACATCGAAATAATTTTATCAGATGCTTCGTAGAATTCATCACATACATATGAAATTTTATTTTGATATCCTGAATAGAACCAAAGATATGAACCGACTACGCACTATTGGCACACCCTGTATATTGGAATAGGAAGATATAGAGCAAACAACTAAAATGAAAAACACACAAACCAAAAACAACCTAAATTGCGATTGCACATGGTGGTCTTATCAAATTGCAGACCAAGAGAGGTGAAAATGTAAAACGTTAACTACCTGAATACCTACATTAAAAATAGTGAACTAAAAACCATTTCAATTATGCATACATAAATATGTAACTTGAACGAATAACATTTAATGTAATGCCCGGAAGAAGCAAAACTACGCTGCCAGTAGGTACATTAACAGTTCAAATATATTTTAAAATTTAAACAAGGATTATCTGAATGTTGCGATTTGAATTGCGTGCAAGAAAGCGAGTACTTAAATACTGCTTCATTAAATGGAAGCGTCAACAGTCAGTGTCGCGTTCAATGAATACGTAAGGCTAGGGGTTCAGGGCTAGCCGCGAACAATTTTCGTCATGGTAATTTCGTTTTGTTCTATTGAATAAAAATCTTTTAGGTTATCGTCAGACAGGATAACCCCATCACGCCAGAGAGACAGACTTTAAGTCATTTGATTTTTCTTGTTGACCTGTGTTTCAGTACCGTCCAACACTCTGGTAGGGATTTCAGCACTCCGCTTACTATGAGCCGGCAAAATTGAAATTGACCAATAATAAAAGCCCGGGTGCAGAAATGTATACCGTAAGGCTTAAATACTTCCCATTCACAGGACCTCAATTTGTTTCAATATTCAACTCTTGAGGATGCTAACCTTGTCAGCCAAACTTAGTGTTGAGTTTAATTTTATTATTGTGCTGTTTTTGGCGCGTGAGGTTAACTTACAAAAATTCATGGTGAATTTGCGGCAAAATTCCCGATCCTACCACTGCACTGTGAGTACTATCTACCCTAAAATTCGTGAATATTCATGTCTGAGCACCCCGTATGCTGGTTCGCTGCGGTATGTAAATTTTACCGTCTGATACCCGAAATTTATAATAGTATCCACTGCAGACATTTACACAGTAAGTTGAAATTGACAGGTGACATAAAAAATGTTATAGTCCACCCCTGCAGGGCGCTGTTAAGCAATGTTCACTCATAGCCTTCAAACTAAGATTCATAACATAACATGTCTATGTCTATGTTACTTATAATTCATCGCAACGCTCGACTTTATCGAATGCATTCTCGAAATGAATATAGCACAAATTATACAGGCTGTCTCTAAAAGGTTTGCAAAGAATGCTACCACATATTCCTGAGACCAAAATAAGATGATTTAGCCAAATTTACCTCCACCAAAGTGCTTCGTATTATTAACATTGAAAATGTTTAACGAATTACAAGTGTAACAGTATACTGGGGTCTCAGTAGCGTTTTCTGTGACGCCTGGAAATTTCGCAGTTTTTGCGAATTTTTGCAAGTACTACGTATTCCAGGTCCATGTTTTCGGTGTCATTTTGAAGATCTCGTCAAATGCAAACTTGGGGAGGGGGCGAAAATACGGAGGATAAAACAATTTCTTGGACTCGGAAGCGTTGGGTGCTGTTACATCGCATACTTTATGAAACATCCAGTTTTGATTTTGGGCCAGTTGGAAAGAGGATGAACTGGCCAACATCGTATGGGTTGGTTTTTGGGGGTTTGCGATGCACAAGGACGAGATTATAAGGGTGTAAATTTGAGGTACTTGAGCAAACTTTAAACGTTCGACATTGTTATAAGGCATATTTAATTTTGTGCTAGTTTGAAAGAAGGCGAACCAGAGCACATCGTATGGGTTGGTTTTTTGGGGTCCTTGATGCATGGGGGCGATAGTTGAGCTGCGTTTTCAGCAAATTTTAAGCGTTTGATGCTGTTACATCACAATAAATCAATTTATGCACGAGGCGCAGACAAGTGCAGAAGAATTGTAATGGTACTTTGATTAATAATTTCTTCTACAATTTGTCGTCGAATATCATCTAAGTCTAAGGTATTAATTTCTCTCAGAAACTTGGAAGAGGCTCTTAAAAACGTATGTATGGAGTACGGCATTTTAAGGGTGTGAAACTTGGACGATAGGAGAAGCGGATGGGAAAAAAATAGAAGCATTTGAAATGTGGTGCTACAAACTCATGATGAAGATACTATGGATAGATAAGGTTAGAAACAAAGAGGTATTAGACAGAGTTGGAGAAAAACGAAATTTATGGAAGACAGTAAGGAATAGGAGAGATAGGATGGTAGGACACCTTCTGAGTTCACGACATACTAGAGCCAGATACGAATAAAAAGAGGTAGGGATGGGCCCAGACTAGACTACTGCTCTCAAATAGTTAGGGATGTAGGATGTTCAACTTTTGGGGAAATGCGTGGGTTAGCTCAGTATAGGAAAGGATGGAGGTACGCGTCCAACCAGTTTTCGGACTGAAAACTTTATGTTGATGAGATAAATTACTGTTTCTTAGGAGCACTTCTCAGAGCGCGAACTAACTTGTATGGCGACTTGCTGCGAATGTGCAGAAACTGATGCGCAAGCGCAACGGTTATTGCTCTTGTAATTCCCAATAAATCCCCTATAATTCCCAATAAATCCCTTTTCGTGATAAATCCCGATAATTCTCCATAATTCCTTATAAATCCCCATATTTCCTTACAAATTCCTTATATCCTGTAATTCTTACATAGTGTACCCCATAAATCCCCAGCGGTTTACCCCCCGATTATAAATTAACATAACATAAATTACATTTAACAGTTTTCTCACACCGTTTAGTCACTATTTTTTGATATTGAAGTTTTTCTGGATGCTACAACGACAAAAGGTTTTCAAAATATTTATATTTGATACCTAACATAATATTTTTGATCTTAGGTAGGTACGTAACAACCAATTCAGATTGTTGTTTGCATTATCTTTCTGATAAACGCAAATATTTGAGGGATCGATTGCAGGCAGACCCGTCATCATACCGAAAGCGACTCAGATTTCCGCCTGTGTTTCCTCGATTCTTCCTGAACGACTCCCTTTTATAGGGTACCCATATTCAAATGTTTCCAGGGCATTTTGAAGATATTTTTAATAAACTGCTTTGTATGGCAATAATACATTTGCATTTCAAGATCTCAGTGTAGATTTTATTGTCGAATATGAATTCCAGAAAATAAATGAAACGGGTATATTTACAGAAAATTTAAAAGCAATTCTATTAGTAAATCAAAGGAAATATTGGCATTTATATAAAATTTCAGCTTCATATTGCTTATTGGGAATTAGCTGACATTTATTACAGAATAATTAATACGTACTTATCAGAATTATTGACTGTTATAGCAAAGTAATTCGTTTTGATATCGAAATTTAATTCCATTGTGTTGACATTTTTATTAAAGCTGATCTGTTTTAATTCGGCGCAATTTTATACATCAAGATTCTCAGTCCGAAAACTGGATGGACGCGCACCTCCATCCTTTCCTATCACGAGCTAACCTAGGCATTTCCCTAAAAATAGAACATCCTACATCCCCAACTATTTTACAGCAGTAATCTAATCTGGGCCTACCTCTTTTTTAATTACTGTAAAATTCAAGGAATACTGCAGTGCTCCTGTCGCATTTCCCATATTTTTGGACTGAAAATAAAAATAATACCTCGAATAATACGGATCACTTACATAATACCTAATAAATACCCACGAATTCCGCGGTTGCCTAAAATAATTTCAACTTTGGAAGTTCTATATGCATATTTTGACGCTTCCAATTTCTACAAACAGGTCATGCTACTTTTCAAAATCTTCGCGTTTATTTAACTTTTCAACAGCCAACTTAATTTTTGCATCCAGAGTCCTATGAACGCAATTTCATTGTTATAACTTATTTTATCTACGCCCGTCAGTTAACAGCTTCTCAGCCCACTCATTTTGGGTGCGTTAAGAGGGATACGTACGTTGCTCAAGAAAAATAAACACTGGGTCTCCCCCACTACACCAGCCAGCGTAGGAGAAACACGAAGAGAAACAGATCTGCCAGCCAGATATGGCCCGAACGTACTCGGCTGTCACCGACTACTGAGGGGCGATTAGAATCTGATAGTGGAAGGAGGCGCTCCCGTTTTTAGGAATGGGTTTATTGTCGAAGTAAATTTAATGTAACTTATTTATTTTCAGTCTAAATGCATTCAAATTTGAAACGCAAGCAATTTAATGTTCATATTATAATGTGCTCTAATTAGTTTTCCAGTATTTGCTTTTTGAACCAAGTTTCTAGTTGCTGAAAATACATCAAAACGCAAATTTCACGTCTCGTTTCTGTGATTATTTACATATTTGTTCTTAATTTGGTTTGACAGAATTGTAGAACAAATCTTCTTCTTTCTGACAAAGAAGAAATTTCTGCAAAATATTTATTAGTAAGAGCTCTACGTTTCGTAACATAGAGCTTGATATCGGCGCTGTTTTCAACGTACGTATCCCTCTTAATGGAGTTTATTACCGCACTCGTTTTTCTTATCGCACTGCTTTTCAACCAATCAAATTATAAGTCAATGACAGTAGGATTAAATATAGGTATTAATATGGGGAGTGACTACTGAACAGTCCGACGGTTGCTTTTAAATTTTGTTCCAGGACAGTCGACACAATATCAGTAAAATGACGTTTAAGTAATTTGCTATTGAAAGACACCGCCAACAATCTCTGTGGGTGCCTGGGTATAGTACAGAGCTGCCATATTGTTCTCCTATGGATACACGAGTTCTGCACCCGCACGGGCCCGCATTTTTTGCTTGTTCATCTTTTTGCCAAAAAATGCGTACGTCTGGTGCGAAAGGCAAGTGAAAAACGTTCTCTCAGCTTTAGTTTTTTTTACACTTCCAAAATGCCAAATGTAGGTTACATTCTGTGATGCGCATGCGGTCGGACTGTCGACTGTCCTGGAACAAAATTTAAAAGTAACCGTCGGACTGTTCAGTAGTCATTCCCATTAATATGTCAATTCTTACAACCGCCATCTCGATGTGTCGTCAGTTTCAATGTTCTGATTTTCTCTATAAGTCATGACAAATCTCAGATTATAATACCGTTACTTTCACATTTTAGGGGCGTGAATAAAAATTTGTACGATATTCGTGTGATAACGCTTTATTAACGTACTTATGGGATTGCCTAACGAGCAAATTTCGCATGCGTACGTTAATAAAACTCATACGCCACTTAGGGTAAACGTGGTATAGATGCTCTACGTGCATAGATGCCCAAGCTCCATTATTTGAGATTACCGCGAAACATAATATAAGTAGAGCCATCTACTTCCTACCTATGGTTCACTCTTCCCACAGTTTCACTCGTGCTGCAGGAAGAAGGGCTTGTCTTACAAGTTTTTAAACTATCCAGTAGTTGTAAGGTAAGTGACACGCTTAATCTAATTTTAGAGAATATCATGTGTAGTTACGATAAGTTCTCACTGCATGCCAATTAGTACCAAACGTGTCACTTAAGGTTTACTTGAAAGAAGATGAGCTAGGTTATGTCACAAATGATTAGTTTCCCGCCTAATATATTGATAGTTCCAAATTTTGTGGTTGGGCACCTATCCCATTCTAAAAATATGATCAGGGATTGATGCCCATGTTAACAACGAGCTTAGATGCCCATTTAGTTGCCTGCTCTTTTTATTGGTACCTATTGCCTACCTTGTTTCAAGATGAGTATCTTTACAGAAAAATGCCAAAAAAATATCAAAGATTTTCACAAAGAGCGTCTTGGTCTGTTGAAGACTTAGAAAATGCGATGCGGGCAATATCTGAAAAATCTTTAAGTATAAATAAGGCTAGTAAGCTTTATAAAATACCCAACAGAACACTAAGGAGACGCATCAAAAACAAAGTTACCGCAAAAAAAACTTTAGGGAAACACCCTGGGTTGGGGTTTGATAACGAGAAACGTCTAGTTTCCCACATTATGAGGCTCCAAAAAGCCAGATTCGCACCAACTCCGAGCACAGTGCGTAGTATTGCATATAGCTTTGCGAAATCAATTGGCAAGGACAATATTTTTGGTCCCCGAGGTGCTGAAAAACAACGTGCTGGAGAACATTGGTTCCGATCCTTTATGGACAGATGTGCAGAGTTGTCGATCTGATCCGCAAATTTCAGATTGCCATCTATCACATGGGGTGGTCATCTATGCTCCTTACTAATAGCAACTATCCCATGCAATAGGCAACTATCCTCAAAATGTAAAGGAGTAAAGAATATGTATTTCTTTTAAAATTACGATAGTTGTATGTCAAATTAATAGTTATGATTACATAATTTGCATACACCCATCGTGTTCGACGGTTATCGCTTTCCTTGCGTTCATTATATTCTGATCAAGCCGAATCTTACTTAAGCTGGGCATCTATACCATGTTTACCCTATACAGCAAATAACTATTAAATTTTACAGTTGTTCTAGTAAAGATTACATTATTACATATAACTGAAAAGTTAACAATTTCACCCTAAACTTTACAATGGGGTAGTTTCACAGGGTTTAAAAGTTATGTTTTAAAATACCCATCATATTCTGATAATGTTAATAAATTTCAACGCAATAGTGGCTCGTTTAAAAACGGATATAAATTTTGAAATTGCATATGATAATTTGCCGACAGTTGGCAGCAATACGGATGAAAAATTTTTATAAACAAATGTGAACTTTTTAAGAACTGGAGTAAAAAAGTGAAAAATAGTTAAACGGTAAGTTTTGTTCATAAGATTTCAACGGAACATACAAGAATTTTATTTGGGGCGTTTCAGCTTGTACTTTTACAAGACAGGATAGAATGCACTTTCTTGACTCATTTTATTCCAAAAAGGGTTATGCACGGAAACATATAGTAAAAATGGTGTTAAATCAGGGTGTTGTTTACTATTACGGTAGCTAATCGAGACATACCATTGAAGTTTTTTTCTCTAAACTCAAAGACATTCTATACTAATATACATCAAGATTCCATGTATTCGGCATATGTAGGTGTTAACGCCATCTCTCTTTTGACAAAAAGCCAAAATGATCTTTTTGAGGTAGCGTGCTAATAGACCTTTTCATTTCGTTAGTACGCATGTGCAGAAGTACACTGACAATCAGTTATTCTGAGTTTTTCGGACGAATGTCACTGTCAGGCCTTATAAACTTCCTGTACAATATTCGTAAGTAAATAGTAGAATACCAAACAAGGAGGGTGTTTGAAACACGGAAAATTACAAATGTTAGTTCCCAGTGATATTCCTCGTAAAAGTGTGAGGCTGAATACCGAAGGCGTGCCTGGCTCTTGCTTGATATACGGGAATGTTAACCAACATACTTCAATCACGCAGGTTTTTAATATCCACCGGTGAAAATCAATCAACTTTTGAAAAGAAAACGGAGAAAAAGGATCTAATTGACAGGTGCGTATTTTTCTGCAATGTAGGTATGCCCAACTACAAATAATTCTTATTTTAAAGACCTAACAAATAATGGCGTAAAATCTGGAAACGATCAATACACTTTTCCATTTCGAATCTTACACATTTTCACCCACGCAATTTATATAGGTGGAACAAGTCCTCACATGGTCACCGACCCAGTTATATATAACCTTCGATTTTCCCCAGTGCAGTCACCAAAAGCACACTGTTTGGATGCTCCATACTGCTTTAGTTCCGAACTATTACTAATTTTGCACGTTTTCAATAATGTATAGACCAAAGAATTGAAAATAAACACTTTCAAACAATACAAGACTTTGACATTTGTCCGAAATCCATTTTTGCGTGCTCAAACTAGGATGGAAAATATTTTCTTGTCGCACGCATGTTTTCAGCGATATAGAAATATAACGTATTTTCCCGAAAAAATAAGAGTTATATTTGTATATGTTTTGTTGTTAAATAAACTAGACGGACATAGAAATACAAGCGCATGTCTTTTCTTTGTTCATGTATTACATTTGCAGTTCGTACGTCACCCGTGTAGGAATTTGAAATCGCAAACTTTTAAACATTTTGTACTTACAAGAAAATTTAGAATTGACTGGATGAGTTATTTAATTTTCTCCAATAAAAAAGTACATGAAACGAGCCCTTTGCACATGTAAAGTTTTCAACTCACAAGCTGCAATATTGTATTGTTTACACGCTGTTTACACCCACCCAAAAAATTAAAATTGTAAATTTCTATACAGTAATTAGTAAAGCATGTACAGGTTATAATATCAGAGAGAAAACGAAAGGCGATATCAAGAGCTCCCGTACCTACATGTCTAACCAAATTTCATTGGCGACTCTGTATCTTTAAAAATTTCCCATTAGTGAACCTAGCATTTAGGTTCCAATATCTACAACAGTCTATTCTAGTGTGTACCTCCTTTCTTTTATTCTTAAATAGTCTTTACATTAATAAATTGCTGCTGTGTCTCGGAAAAGTTCGTGCTGATTTTACTTATTTTGTATTTAAATTTTACGGTCGGAAATTATTATTAAATAAATTTAGTAATTTACTTCGCATTATTAATATCCAATTTTGTTTCTAACTGTGGAACAATTTAGATACTTTGATTGCGTAGATACATTAATCACTTTTCTTGATAAGTACAAAGGCGACGATTATTAGTCGGTAAAACTTCCAAAACATTTGATTGCACCTTGTAACCTTTCATCAACGGGTAATTTAGCTCTTGGCGACTGCTGAGCAATTTATAAGTTTGTAACTCACAACAAAGGAACCCCCAAGAAAGCCTGTAGCATGGCAGAATATACGCATGACATAAAGGTCTTATATTACGCTACGTACTAGTTTCATGTTAGAGAAGGGCAAATTACAGCAATTCCACAAAGGATTCAAAGGTAACTCTAACGCGGTAACTAGATTCCTTATACATAATGTGGCTCCTGTATTATCTCGTACAAGGGGTTCTAATGCCTCCATTGATAATTAAATATAATAAGCAGGAATGCTTATTAATACACGCGTATGCTTCGTTTTGGTTTACTACAAAACCTGGTTAGACATTGCGCATATTTTGGGGACCACTGGGTATGGGACTTGGTGACGTCAGTATGTGGAACTGCAGTGTTTTGCAGCAAGCTACATTTTCTGAAATTGCAACTGTCAGTGGAAGATTAATTTGCGATGCAAGATTTTTCGATTACATATCGATTTTACTACATTTCGCTTTGAAAATGTTCATCGGCATAAAGTTTTCAGTCCGAAGACTGGTTGGACGCGTACCTCCATTCTTTCCTATCCTGAACTAACCTACGCATTTCCCCAAAAGTTGAACATCCTACATCCCTAACTATTTGAGAGCAGTAGTCCAATCTGGGCCTACCGCTACCTCTTTTTATTCCTATTTCTGACTCTAGTATGTCGCGAACTAAGCCTTCATGCCTCAGAAGGTGTCCTATCATCCTATCTCTCATATTCCTTACTGTCTTCCATTAATTTCGTTTTCTCCAACTCTTCCCAATACCTCTCTGTTGCTAACCTTACCTATCCGCGGTATCTTCATCGTGCGTCTATAGCACCATATTTCAAATGCTTTTAAATTTTCCCTATCGGTTTCTCCTAGCGTCCAAGTTTCGCACCCATATAATGCCGTACTCCATATACGTTTTTAAGAGCCTCTTCCGAGTTTCTACATTTATCATTTCCCAGCATAATAGTTGTTTCTTTTTGTTAAATGCAACTCGGCCCTGCGCTATTCTTTGTTTTATATCTCTAGAGCTCCTACCATTGCGAGTTATTTAAATATAAACGATCTATTACCTGCGCACTTTAAGATTTTTTCCTACAAGCTATCTATACCTGGTGCTTTATTGTTTTTTAAACTTTTTAGTGCTAGTTTAGGGCAGCCTACGTTGTCCGCCTCTACACTGCTTTCACTTTCTAATATATCTCCTACTTCTTCCACCGCATATAAATTTCCCAAATATTCTTTCCACCTATCTGCCTTCTCCCCGCTTCCAATTAGGATAACTCCTACCTCGTTTCTAATGTTTTTGCTACTAGATCCAATTTCTCTGAAATTTCTCCTAATTATTTTATATGCTTCATCAGTCTTTCCTACTTCGAACTTATCTTCCACTTCTTTGCATTTAATATCAATCTTCGCTTTCCTACATTTCCGAATAATTTCCCACTTACCTATCGCCTTATCCCACTTATCGCCTTATATCTCGGTTTCCCTTTCATCTAAACTATATTTATATTTTCGCCTTTCCTCTATTAGACTCACATTAAATTTTGTTATCCAGAGTTTTCTACTTTCATTCTGTTTATGACCCAAAATATCTCTAGCTGCGGAATCTAAAGCTATTTTTAATGCAATTCCATTCTGCAACTATGGCCCTAGCCATATTTTCATCCGCGCCCTTCAGTACTTCGTTTGTCTTTTTCTCGAACTTATCGCGCGTAATCATCTTTTAGTTTCCCTAGATCAAGATACCTTCTTCCGCTTCGCTTTTTCAAAATCTGAAATCTAAGATTGGCCTTCATAACCACTATGTTGTGATCACTATCTACATCTGCTCCTGAATAACTTCTACAGTCCCTAACTTGATTTCTAAATCTTTGCCTAACGAGGATGTAATCTATTTGATATCTCCCTAGGTCTCTTGGCATCTTCCACGTATAGAGTCTCCCGAGGGGTGTATCACTGGGGAATTTTAGTGTACACCACTAAGGAATTGAGTGGGAATTGAAGGGAATTGAGGGGAATTGAGGGAATTGGGGGGCATTGAAAGGGAATTGAGAGGAATTGTGGGGAATTGAATGGGAATTGAGAGGAATTTTGGGGGCATTGAAGGGGAATTGAGAAGAATTTGGGCATGCGCTCAATGAAATCGGCCGTTGAAGAGTTTAAACAGCAGAGTGATTTGATGTGTGACAACGATTTGGACATCACATTGAAGAAATGGTAAGAATATTATAGAAGATCTAGCCATAGCAGCACATACTGGCGGATGGCGGAGGGCGCACCGGCTCACGGCATAGAAGCATATATCAAGAACGCGACTGCTTAAATATTATTTAGTTAAATGCGATCGACAACACCTTCGTGGCTCATGTGGTTAATGCGTCCTCAACGAAAGTGCAAATCTCGGGGTTCGTGTCTCGCCGCGGTGGGTTTATTTGGTTCTAGTGATTCAGCTTTTTTCTTATTAACAAAAAATCGGTCAGAAAGGTCATCGCCATCAACGCCAGAGACATTTTCACTCATTTAATTTTTATTATTGATATATAAGTCTTCCTTGTTTACAACTCCCTCGCTTTCGATGCACTTGTACGCCGGTGCGCAGTCCGCCATCCGCCAGTATGCACCGCTGCGGCTAGAGTCTTGTGAATATTATGTGCCTAGAAATTTTTAATTTGTTCGCGATCTTTACCGTTGTCGAGAAATATTGGAAACCAACAAAATGGCAAATTTTTGTCAGAGTAGGGAGGAGTAGATTTTTTCTGTTTTTAGTAATTTTTCACAACAAAATGCCATGAAAATCATGTAAGTAGCTTAAAATTTGCTTGGTCCCAAATCTTATTTTAACTGGTTTATGATAGGTACAGGGTATCTCAAGCTCGTGGCTTATTAGAAGTAAAGAGAAATAAATAAAAGATTGAGATGAATTTTTGCATTGGGGCCTAGCTCTACGCCATCTATCAAAAATATTTTCAATATAGCGGCACTTTCGGTTATACCGGAAGTTGATATCAACTTCGTTATTTTAAATGAGACCCCCCCCTTTTATATTGAGATACCCTATAGTCATCCTACGCATTTCCCCAACAGTTGAAAATCCTACATTCCTCTGTCGCGAACTAAGCCTACGTGCCTCAGAAGGTATCCTACCATCCTATCTCTCCTATTCCTTACTGTCTTCCATAAATTTCGCTTTTCTCCAACTCTTTCTAATACCTCTCTGTTGCTAACGGTATCTTCATCATTCGTCTATACTTCTATAGCACCACATTTCAAATGCTTCTAATTTTTTCTTATCCGCTTCTCCTATCGTCCAAGTTTTGCAACCGTACAATGCCGTACTCTATACATACGTTTTTAAGAGCCTTTTCTACATTTATCATTCCCGATCATAATAGTTGTTTATTTTTATTAAATGCAACTCGGCACTGCGCTATTCTTTGTTTTATATCTTTAGAGCTTTAAAGTGCATTTTCTCAGAGGTCAGTGGTCCGATTTCAAAAAATGAAAAACTGTTATAAAGAGAATCGAAAGGCCTTTCAAACGGTGTGTATCTTGACACCACCTTCCATTTAAAAATTTAAGGGTGCTGTCCCCTCCAGCTTGGGGGGTTGAAGTTACATGAATGAAAACATCGAATTTAGATGTCCCCCTTACAACCAAAATCGACGTGTCTGAGTTTCTTGCATAAAAATGATGCCAAATGGTATAAAATCGCACTTACTGTTTTTAGTGGGCCACCCTGTATTCATTTTTATACTTGTGAAATAGGCATATAGGAATAAAGGTGCTATACCTGTAACTAATATCCTAAAGTCTTTTTCAAAGAAAAAGTGTGAATAAGGAAAGTAATAAGATCGTCATGTTAGAGAAAATAACAAGTAGGTATCTAAAATCCAAATTGTCAGCTGCTTAAAGCTTACCACCCACTTGCCCCTCACAGCACGGCACGGTCCGTCCCGTCAAAATACGCCGGATAGAATGAAAACAATCCAAATGAATAGGCAACGCTGGGCCGTGCCGTGCTGTACTAGTGGGCGGCTGTCCATTCATTTGCATTGTTTTCATTCTATCCGTATTTTGACAGGACGGACCGTGCCGTGCTAGTGGGCGGCAAGCTTTACACTTCTGAAAAATTGCGCAACACTTCTAAGAAATAAAAACTAAAATTAAATATCTCCCGATGCTTTGACTGGATCTTAGATCATTCTTTATTGGCTTATGACCTTATTTTAATTTTTCGTTTCTTCACAACAGCTAATAATTTTTCTCCCTTTAAATAACACAGTATTTCTCAAGCAGAAACTGGCGAAAGAGAAAAAATCGCTGTCGAGTAAAAGAAAATTTAAAGGAATTGATGTAAATATTGAGGAATTGTAAGGAACTGAGGGGAATTGAAGGGCATTGAGAGGAATTGAAGGGCATTGAGGGGTATTAAAAGGCATTAAGGGGAATTGAAGGGCACTGAGAGGAATTAAAGGGAATTTTGAGGAATTGAGGGGAATTTGCGGCAAAAGGGGTATTTTAGTGTACACAATTTGGCCAGTGATACACCCCTCGGAGTCTCCTAACGTGATGGTGAAATAGAGTGTTCGCGACCGTTAGGTTATTTTTATCGCAGAACTCTATCAGTCTAACTCACCTATCGTTCTTATTGCCCAATCCAAAGGGGCCAACTATTCCGCCTTCTTCCTCTGTGCCTACGACTGCATTGAAATCTCCTACAATTATTAAATTTTCGTGCCCTCTCACAAAATATAGCATATATTCAATATCACTATAAACTTTAAACGGCCTCATCACTATAGTTAGAAGTGGGCATATATACCTGTATTATTACTGGTTAATTACGGAAAAAATTAAAGTAACAAATACTTACTAGTTGGATTTGCAATGGAAATTAAAAACTGAAAATTTGTGGCTTGGTTTTACAAATTAGAAATTGAACTTAGAATTCTGAAAATCTGACCGTCGAGGCCTATTCGGACATAATGTAAAAGTTGTAATTGCAACTTATAAAAGATCTTTGAATTCACTGGTTATATTAATTACGACGTACAACTACTCGAAAAACGAAAGAAATAGTGTCATATATGAAAGCGTTTTTTGACTTTATTGAAATCTGTAAGTCGATCACCACAACTCATAGATACACAATTAATGAAATAGAAAACTAATTATTTTATACGTATATTGGTAAAAATGATTGAAATCAATCACATTCAAAACGGAAAATTTCGCCGTATTTTCACAACAAATTATTGTACCATCAGCAGTAGGTAGAGAACTAAAACCATTTATACAGGTGTACTTCGCCGCCAAACACTTCATATCCTTAACACATTAATCAGGGGCAACATTATATTAACGAAGGAAACGACGAAGAATTATTTTGTCATTTTCTTCGGTTTCAATCAGCTAATGCCATGAACTATCACTAAATTGTCGACCGGCGGTTCTCGATACATTTGTCTACTTGCGCAGAAGGCGACGAAAATCGGTTCTAGGAGTGGCGAACCATAATCTGTACTAAACTAAGTGTACACCCCAGACTTGAGAAATCCCCCCAAGAAGAAGTCTGGAGTATTCAAGTCCGGGAAGCATATCCGCATCGGACGTAGCGTATTGCTTATTGCAGATTGGCAAATGCCGAACTTAGTTTCGTATCGGACGACCGTGGTCGCAGAGGTATGTCAAATGAGTGGATGTCTGTCTCGAGTGAAGGCGATCCCCTAGCTGTCCTTATGGACCTAACCGATTTTTTGTTCAAAAGAAAAAAGATAAACCATCATAACAAAAAAGAACTACTGCGAGGTGCGAACCCTCAACGTTGCGACTTGGCGGACTGATACATCGACCACTGAGCCACGAAGTTGTGCTGGCAAGAAAGCTTACGAAAATAGTATATAAGTAGAAAATACGCCCGTTGCTGTAAGTCGAAAATTGAGAATGCAATACGCTACGTTCGATACGGATATGCGTCCGGGAACCTTGCAAGCCACTTAATGTCACCAAACCGTGACATCAGTCTTCCGGGAAAAAGACGTCGTCGTAGGATATTCGTAGACTGAACAGCAGTATATGCAGTAGCACCATTATGATGAAACAGTATGTTGTGCAGATGAAGTTTTCTTGCTTCAGGCACAAAAAAAGTTTCGCAGCATATTCACGTATCGATCGGAGTTAATACAATATTTTGATTATTCACCTCAAAAAATAAGGGGCAATAATTTCTGATGTCGTAACTGCACACCAAACGGTAACGCTTTGGCTATGTAGAGGTTGTTCGTGTAAATTAAATGGATTTTCTAAAGCCCGATACCTGAAGTTTTGTTTAATCACATAACCATCGATCGGTCATGACAAGATTATTCAGTATATTTACATCGATGTCATGGATTTCTGAAACCTGTTCAGAAAATTGGAGAAGGGGTATAGTTTTTGAACAACCTGGATTTTATATGGATGGTAGTGAAGATCAAGTTTTAATATTCTTCGAAGAGGTGTACTCAAAGTGTGCAAAGCTTAAGAATGCTTTTAGGCTGAACGTGTCGGACTCTGCTGAACAGCAATTCTTACACGTTCAATGTTCTCAACAGTATGAATTCAACGAGAAGTACCGTGAAAATTCGAAGCGACATTTCCATGATACCGAAATAGTTGTTTACGTAACGAGCATGGAAAGTGACAAATTTCATACGAGCGTGAAATTTTATTTTATTTTTAGAAATTCACGCGAGTTTATAGAAAATACACTTTCCATCGAGTTATGTACACTATTTTCCCTACGACCCCTTAAGAAGATAAATTTATTCATAAAACAGTAACTTTATTTAAGGATTTGTTGTCGATATTAACCGATGTCAAAATTTCCAAGTAGCCTACTAACTTACTATGAACATAATATTAGTTATAATAATTCCGACCAGCTCATGAATGACACGTTGATTTGTTCTCTTGTCCGCCAATTCATAATATGACCAGTTCGTACCTATATAAAATATTAAGGTCTTCCACGGAGTAGCCATTAAAATGTTCAACTGCCGCACCTTTCAAGAGATTTTTCCGATAAAAAATTATTAGATTTAAAAAGAGACGCGACAGGATATTTATTCAGTAAACGTCAAAACCTCAAAGCCGGCTACAAAATATGAATGAACTGTGCGATTTTCAAAAATTGCAGCACAGGTTTGAGTTTACTGTACGGGTAACGCAATTGTCAAGTTTCCGGCCTACTATTCTGTATACAACGTGCCGCTTTCCTAGGGGGTCGTAGGAAAATTACTATCCCTTCATATATTGTGTTTCTTAGGTAACTTTCCCTGCCTTCCGACTTGAAATTCACATATGAATCTTCTTTGTGTCTCCACAATGCTGCGATTTTAAGCTCGTTGGTCTAAAGGAAAACCTGCCATTACTTCAAAAAAATTCGCAAACTATTGAACATTAACCTGTCAGATTTTTGTGTAAATAATGTAAATCTGGATCAATAGAACAAAAATAATTGTTGACACCTGGCTGTCAGGCACTTGAGTTGCAGGTCAGGCACTAGACACGAACAACATTATTTTGACGTAGATGACTTCTCTATGACACTTGATTTGCATTCCACAGCCTACTGAAAACCATCCACACCTGTTGGCTAACAAGTATTACACTGGTATTTGATTACCCAATATATTTTTTATTTCAGTATATGTGTAAGTACGCACTGGAATGAATGGAAGTTTGTTAGACTTTAGCATTCATTCTTTTACATTGAAACTTCCATAGAGTTCTACAGAACAATAACACCACAGAATAGTCAATTGTGGAAATGCCATCTAATTAACTTAGTATATGAAATAAGAAGCAAACTATAATTATTATTATTAATTATTATTAAATAAAAAATTAAAAAATTACTTCGCGTACTACCAATAAGTATAACAAAATTATTTTATTTAACCGGTTTCAAGATCTACAAACGATCCCATCATCAGAAATGTTTAAGAAAAATTGTAAACAAATTATTATGACAGTTGACAAGGAAACTAAAATTGACAAATTATAATGATATCCATGAAATAAGATAACTAGATAACTGAATTTCAGTATTTACCTACGGGGTATAAGAAAAACACAAAGGAAAATCGAATACCTCGTCGTTTGAAGGGAAAAAACAATGAATTTAAAGAAAACCATATAGGAAGAAAACAATAAATTCAATTGAAAAAACCTTCAAGTGAAATATCAGAACAGAAAAAACTAAATAAATAAAATATCCATGGAATCTTGACAACTGCCAACTGCTAATCTTGTAATAAATTGTGGTCAAGTCTATGTGTTCTGTCTTGACAACTGCCAACTGCTAGTACATATTGTAATAAACTAAAAAAGAGAGAAATAAGTCAATAATAGCAAGAAAAAAAAAAAAAAAAAAAAAAAAGACTCAAGGATTAAGATGTAGAGACTGTGGTTAAATAATTAATTCAAGAATCAATCATAATAACAATAATATTGATGATGATAATATCAATAACAAAACAAAAAGAAAAAATCCCATATTGCCAAATAACCTCGAAAGTCCATGGTTTATATGGGGGGGGGGGGCAAATAAACTAATTGATTCTTGAATTAATTTACAAAAGTTTAAATAAACTAGATTGTATTAAATCGACTTGATCATTAAGTAAGTTACAATTTTTATCATTTTTATGTTTATAAATTTCTATAGACTCTAATATATCCAATTGATAACTCTTTACAAAATTAAACAATAATTTAGTATTCTCCGGAGGAGGGAATTGATGATTGTTATCAAAGAAATGATTAGCAAAACTTGAATGATCATTCTTCAAACGAAATGATCTTAAATGTTCGTTATACCTAATACGTATAGATCTGCCAGTCTGTCCGATATATATGCTGTTACAGTCTAAGCAATTTAGTTGATAAACACCTGTGTGGTGAAGTTTATGTGTTCTGTCTTTACTGTTAAATAAAATATGTGATAATATATTTGATGGTTTAAATGTGACTTGTATGTTGTTTTTTCTTAAAATACTGGCAATCTTTTCAGAAATATTTCCAAAATAGGTAATCCTGCAAAATTTGGTAAATTTATCATTAGATAATTTAGGATATATATTGTTACAAGCAATTTTAAATTTTTTATTGTTAATGATTCTATTGATGATTTCAATCTTAAATCCGTTATTTATTGCAATTGTTCTAATTATGTTTAGTTCTTTATTCAATTTATCTAAAGATAGCGGTACTGTAAAGGCCCTGTGTATCATAGAATTATAAGCAGAAATTTTTTGACAAAAGGGATGAAATGAATTTGCTGAAAGAGTAATATCTGTATATGTTGGTTTCCTAAAAATATCGAAATTTATTTTATTGTTCTCATTTATTAAAGTTAGATCTAAGAAATTAATTTTGTGTTCAGTTTCTATTTCTTTCGTAAATTTAATTTTTGGATGAATACTGTTCAAGAAATTTTGAAAATTGTCCAATTGTCTTGTTGTTCCTTTAAAACAAGCAATAATATCATCTACATATCTATACCAAAATAGAATATGTTGTTTCCCTAATTCTGAGTTCATAATTTTTTCTTCAATATCTGACATGAAAATATCTGCTAATAAAGGACTAATTGGTGAACCCATAGCAAGACCTAAATCTTGAGTATAATATTTATTATTGAACTGGAGATAATTTTGCTCAATACAAAGTTGGAAAGCAGTAATAATATCATTTTTTATAACAATATTAGTATGAGTTTTATCTAAAATATTTTCAATTGATTTCAAGCATTCATTAGGAGGAATATTAGGGAACATATTTGTAACATCAAAAGAAACCAAAAGGGACCCTGTTGGAATATTTTTATATTTGATATTGTTAATTAATTCTAAAGAATTTTTTAAACTAAATTTGGATTTAAAATTTGTTGTATTTTTGAATATATTATTAATGTTTTTAGCTAAATTTCTCGTGGGAGCATTAATATATGATACTACTGGTCTTATAGGTGTATTAATTTTATGGTTCTTGATAAGTCCATATAATTTAGGGGCACATGCATTCATATTAATTAATCTTAATTTTTCAAAATTGTTATTGAAAATACTTTTGCAATTTTTTAACCAATCTTTTAATTTTGTTTGAAAATGTTTTGTTGGATCTTTTTTCAGTTCAGTTAATTTTTCATTTGTAATAAAATTTTGCATCTTTGTTATATATTCATCTTTAGGTAAAATTACTATAGCATTGGATTTGTCGGCTTTCGAAACTATCAAATTATCTTTATTAATTTTTTCTTTAATAGAATTAATTGTAATTTTATCGATTTTATTAATTTTATTAATGATGGAGTTTTTGTACTGAAAGGAATTATGAATTTTATTTCTAATATTCTGAGAATCATCATCCTTTTTTAAAATTACTTCAATTTCTGAAATTAAAATTTCGGTTCTATTTATATTGTTTATATTGGGGGCAAATTTTGGACCTTTTGATAGTAACTCTGTTTCATTATTGTCAAAAACTGTATTACTGTAATTGATAAATTTGGAACTAAATATTGATTTCTTAGAATTGTTGTTATAAATGTCAGTTTTGCTATAGTTTTGAATATAGTTCAAATTATCTAACTTCTTTCGTTGTGTGAGGTATTTTTTATGTATGATTTTACTAATATTGTCTCTAATTATGTCATCTAAACTGTCAAACTCTATAGCGTGTAATTTGTATGAAAGTTCAGAGTGTAAAACTTTAATGTAGTGATTTAATACGTATCTTTGTTTATATTGGGTTCTACATTCTTCTTTCAACCAAACTCTCTGAGCAGCTTTAATTGCCTTCTCTGCAGCAATCGTGTTACTTCTCGTTGTGATATGTACATATTTGGGAACTATCTTCATTCTTAAACATTCTTGATTAAACCAAATATTTTGACTTATTTTTCTCTGTTTCAGTTTAAGCTTCTTGTATAGTCTTTCTTGAACTGCCGTGCTGGCATTTTTTATATAGTTAATATTTTCACTTTTCAATAACAATTTTGAAAAATTAAGATTAATTAATATGAATGCATGTGCCCCTAAATTATATGGACTTATCAAGAACCATAAAATTAATACACCTATAAGACCAGTAGTATCATATATTAATGCTCCCACGAGAAATTTAGCTAAAAACATTAATAATATATTCAAAAATACAACAAATTTTAAATCCAAATTTAGTTTAAAAAATTCTTTAGAATTAATTAACAATATCAAATATAAAAATATTCCAACAGGGTCCCTTTTGGTTTCTTTTGATGTTACAAATATGTTCCCTAATATTCCTCCTAATGAATGCTTAAAATCAATTGAAAATATTTTAGATAAAACTCATTCTAATATTGTTATAAAAAATGATATTATTACTGCTTTCCAACTTTGTATTGAGCAAAATTATCTCCAGTTCAATAATAAATATTATACTCAAGATTTAGGTCTTGCTATGGGTTCACCAATTAGTTCTTTATTAGCAGATATTTTCATGTCAGATATTGAAGAACAAATTATGAACTCAGAATTAGGGAAACAACATATTCTATTTTGGTATAGATATGTAGATGATATTATTGCTTGTTTTAAAGGAACAACAAGACAATTGGACAATTTTCAAAATTTCTTGAACAGTATTCATCCAAAAATTAAATTTACGAAAGAAATAGAAACTGAACACAAAATTAATTTCTTAGATTTAACTTTAATAAATGAGAACAATAAAATAAATTTCGATATTTTTAGGAGACCAACATATACAGATATTACTCTTTCAGCAAATTCATTTCATCCCTTTTGTCAAAAAATTTCTGCTTATAATTCTATGATACACAGGGCCTTTACAGTACCGCTATCTTTAGATAAATTGAATAAAGAACTAAACATAATTAGAACAATTGCAATAAATAACGGATTTAAGATTGAAATCATCAATAGAATCATTAACAATAAAAAATTTAAAATTGCTTGTAACAATATATATCCTAAATTATCTAATGATAAATTTACCAAATTTTGCAGGATTACCTATTTTGGAAATATTTCTGAAAAGATTGCCAGTATTTTAAGAAAAAACAACATACAAGTCACATTTAAACCATCAAATATATTATCACATATTTTATTTAACAGTAAAGACAGAACACATAAACTTGACCACACAGGTGTTTATCAACTAAATTGCTTAGACTGTAACAGCATATATATCGGACAGACTGGCAGATCTATACGTATTAGGTATAACGAACATTTAAGATCATTTCGTTTGAAGAATGATCATTCAAGTTTTGCTAATCATTTCTTTGATAACAATCATCAATTCCCTCCTCCGGAGAATACTAAATTATTGTTTAATTTTGTAAAGAGTTATCAATTGGATATATTAGAGTCTATAGAAATTTATAAACATAAAAATGATAAAAATTGTAACTTACTTAATGATCAAGTCGATTTAATACAATCTAGTTTATTTAAACTTTTGTAAATTAATTCAAGAATCAATTAGTTTATTTGCCCCCCCCCCCCCATATAAACCATGGACTTTCGAGGTTATTTGGCAATATGGGATTTTTTCTTTTTGTTTTGTTATTGATATTATCATCATCAATATTATTGTTATTATGATTGATTCTTGAATTAATTATTTAACCACAGTCTCTACATCTTAATCCTTGAGTCTTTTTTTTTTTTTTTTTTTTTTTCTTGCTATTATTGACTTATTTCTCTCTTTTTTAGTTTATTACAATATGTACTAGCAGTTGGCAGTTGTCAAGACAGAACACATAGACTTGACCACAATTTATTACAAGATTAGCAGTTGGCAGTTGTCAAGATTCCATGGATATTTTATTTATTTAGTTTTTTCTGTTCTGATATTTCACTTGAAGGTTTTTTCAATTGAATTTATTGTTTTCTTCCTATATGGTTTTCTTTAAATTCATTGTTTTTTCCCTTCAAACGACGAGGTATTCGATTTTCCTTTGTGTTTTTCTTATACCCCGTAGGTAAATACTGAAATTCAGTTATCTAGTTATCTTATTTCATGGATATCATTATAATTTGTCAATTTTAGTTTCCTTGTCAACTGTCATAATAATTTGTTTACAATTTTTCTTAAACATTTCTGATGATGGGATCGTTTGTAGATCTTGAAACCGGTTAAATAAAATAATTTTGTTATACTTATTGGTAGTACGCGAAGTAATTTTTTATTTAATCATGGATTTCTACCAAATAGTGAAAAGTGAAAATATTAACTATATAAACTATAATTATTTGGTGTAACTACAGCAACCTGTATTATGCGACCCACTTTACTGAGGACACTGAAGATGACCACACTTCGAATGTTATTATCAATATTATTATTTCAGCCTAGGTACCCTTAGAAAATTACTCGTTGACATTGCAATAAAACTTTGGATAGAAATAACATCATCACTTGTAATATTTACATTTTTGTACATTAGGCGCTAGTCTATACTAAGACAGTACCTATGTATTTGAACTTGCTAATTCGTTTTAATAAATTGCCAATGAGTGTGATCAATTCATTTTGTGGTACGATCCACCGTAGGTACGATCCCTACAACATAATAACAGAAATATAAGGTACGTGGGATTAGATTCATAACGAAATAAAATGGACAAAAAGAAAGACGAATACAGGTGTTTCTGCTATTGGCCAAATTTTATTTGATGTTCATAGATCATTCCAGGTAGGTTATATTTCCTAAACAGAGTTTATTAATTAATTTGCCTCTGGAATTTTACTTTATCAATACTTTTACTTACAAAAATAAGTTAAATACAAAAGTTTTAGTTTCCTAAGTTTTCAACTATGTCATTAGAACAAGAATTGAAAATTAAATTTGCCAAGTTTCAGCCATGACTGGATGTTTTTCAATGGAATGACCTGTATATTGTGACGTCATCCGACAGACAATTTTATTAGGATTACAGCGATAGAGCACTAGTAATTCTTAATAAGTTAACACCACACGCCAAAAGACAGTGACACAGTAATTATACTCGACACGTACTTCGCTGACAAAGTCAACTTCCTCAGGAGTTCAATCTTCAACAATGTGGGTCAGTTCTATCATATAACCCTTACTATTCCTGATTCTTTGTACCTTTCTCATCCTCTTCCAGATTTCTTGAACTTTACACCCCATATATCCTGTGTAATTTTCTTCATTCAGAGATATAATCTGGTCACATCCTCCTACCTTACATTCATATTTCGCTTCCAAGAGTTTACACTGACGTTATTATTTATTTTCACTCCACGACTCCTATCCATTGGATTTATGTATCATTATCAACAACTCTGTCTTGTAACATTCGCAACTGACATTTCCGCAGTCTAATCTTAAACAAGTAGAATAGGCACGTTGCGAAATGGACTCGCCAGCCGGCGTTGAATCGTCATTGAACCAATATGATGTATGTGCTTATCTTCTTTCTTTCACGCCTCTGAGAATTGGATGCGCTGTAGCAAACAATACGCTTCCATAGTGAATGCATCTAAATCGACAATGAACTTCTTTGTTCAACGCGTATGAATCTTAGAATCATGGACGAAATGATTAAGTAATATATTCTCTATATATTCTACGATATACAGTGCAATTCAAAGGACTTCCCCCCTCATATATTTGGAAAGACGTCGAATTGTGGCGCATTGGAAAGCGCTCTTCGATTTAAACACGGTTATACGCAGGTGCGTACAATTTACAGTTCAGCTCTATTCCTACGTCGTACCTTATACGTACAATGTTTAAAGCTATACCTACACATAAATATTTTGGTTACTTAAAAACTCTTATTTGTCTTAATTTATTCTCTATATAACTTTTTTAACCTGTCGGCTTACACGTTTCAAAATATATGAATTTTAAACCTATACCTGAATTTATAAAATTTATCAAGATTAAAAGCTAGCCAAGCAAGAGATAACATTATTTCTCCATCCTGCAAAATGGCCAGAAAATATAGATGAAATTTACGCGGGATACGTTAACAGAAGGTTGTTGAAGTGCACTAGGGAGGGTGAGATTTCGAGCCGTGTGTTGTACATATTTAATCAAATTAGCGATGAACACACAGAAAATTTGAGGTGCGTGAAGTAATTCAGTGCTATTAAGTGAAAATTAACTGACCCTTTTAAGGGTAATTCTATCTGGCTCTCGTATTTACGTAAGGTATGCATGCAGCGCCGTATTTAGTAATGTGCGTACACTGGTGGACAAAAAACTTTTACTTTTACATTTTATGGCACTTAATTATTTTCTTTTAATACAAGTTTACTTACGAAACTAATTACCTAATGCCCCGGAAATACGAAAAAATAAAATCGTAATTTATTATACAGGGTGTATAGCCAAAATGAAAATTTGAATTAAGGATCTCAAAATAAGAAAAAAGTTTATTTAGGAAATTAAATAAAAATGGTTCCTCAAGGAGCTACGAGCCTCTAAAATGGCAAGAAATATATAGTAGGCTGATGACGAATCAACTTTTTCTAAAACAAAACAAACAAATAATGTAAAATGTTCAAGATGAGCTCCTTCGGCTGCGATACAGACTTTGCAACGTCTTCACATAGATAGCCGTACTCGTTCCAGTATTCCTGGGGTGTTTCTAATATTTTGAAAACTCTGTTTAATACGTTCCCGCAATACTGCTACTGTTTCAATTGGAGCCCTATAAACAAGGTCTTTAAGATGACCCCAAAAATGAAAAACAAGCGGGTCGCAGCGTAAATAATTTACAATAATTTAAACAGGTTAGATAAATCTGTTGCGGTCTTCTTGGATTCCAAGTTAGTGTGCCATGGATTGTTTGGCTTAACAATAATTAATCAAAAACGGTAACAATTTTCTTCTGAAGATGGCAAGCAATTTCCGAAAAATGCATTACAGTGACTTCATACGTTAAATAATTATATTGCTGGTACAAAGCATAGTAGTGTGAAGGACTCAGTTATGAGCATAGACTACCAAAAAGTAAACTGTGATTTTGCTAACAAAGTTAATAATAAACTTGTAAGATTATACAAGGTGTGCCACCTAATCGTATTTCTTTTGTTCCACCTGTATTACACATTTAAGAGAAAAATGTCAAATAAGGGACCATCGTTGAATGTTGACTCCCCGCTACCCAAAATTATTTTCACTTGTACAGGCTACCTCATTTCTTCTACACGGTACCTATCTTCGTTTTTTTAAGTGAAATACCCCGTATTCGATTGTATTTCTGTTTTCCTTACCTCAGTGTACTAGATATTGTATTAGATACTTTTTGCCTAAATTTTTGATTTTACCGGCAGTTTTATAAAGATTTTGACAGATGTAGAGGCATTTTAAAAATTAAATTAAATTAAATTAAATAGTTTCGGCTTAAACAAATCTGTAGCGATAATATTTTGGCGAGGCAAAAGTAGCATCTCAGAGTAACCGTTCCAGTAACATGTAAAAATTAAAATATTTCAAAACCCAATAACTTTTTTTTAAATGGAGCCATATAGTTTTTATACCCAGTTGTTCTCTATTAAAGATTATTTCTCTTATCTATTTTGTATGAACTTGAATACCTTTAAACTCAATAGTTTTTGAGATAGTCAATCTCAAATAGCTATTACCCAGAACTCTTATGCAAGAAATTAATGTTTCATATTGAAGAATCACACTTTCTAATTTACATCAAAATAGATATGCAGGTAATATTCATTTACGAGTAGTCAAAATGCATTTTAAAACTAATAAGAGTCATTTTAATTTATTAACAAAGGAGGTACACTATGGCACGCTATGTCGTGCAAACATTTTCTTTATTAATTATAGATAGTTTAGATATTTGGGGGCGATTTTTACTTGACAAACGGTATTTCACCTTTAAATTATTATTCGTGTAACATCTTTAAAAAAAGATGATTCGCAATATAAAAATATTAATTTTTTGTTTCCAAGTTAGCGACAGTCGGATATTTGTAGGTGATTATCTCAAAAAGTATTAATTTTAGAGGTAGGAAAGTAGGTACAAAATCAAATGCATGTTCGACAAGGAAAACAACTACGAGTATGATATAAAAATTATATCGTTCCATTTGAAAAAAATGAAGTTATGACGTTTGAAAATTTTCTAACCCAACTAACTAACCAACCAACTAACTAACCAACTAACTAATTCCCTGTATAATATTTTCGGTTCTTTAATGCAGCGCAGTTTCTCCTAGATATTGTTTTATTTCCATCAAAATATTATATGCGAAGATTTTCAATTTTCAGAATCCCTCTACATCCGTCAAAATCTTCAACAAAAATCTGTTCATCATCATAAGGTTCTCAGTCCTAAGACTGGATGGACACGTACCTCCATCCGTTCCTATCCTGAGCTAACCTACGCATTTCCCTAAAAGTAGAACATCCTATATCCCTAACTATTTGAGAGCAGTAGTCTAATCTACGCCTACCCTTACCTCTTTTTATTCCTATCTCTGACTCTAGTATGTCGAGAATTATTCCTTCGTGTCTTAAGAAGGTGTCCTACCATCCTATCTCTCCTATTCTTTATTATCTTTTCCCCAACTCTTTCTAATAACTCCCTATTGCTAACATTATCAAAGCTGTTAACGTTAGAAATATGAATTTTAGCAAGAACTGTCTACACACTCTACATAATCTCAGAATAAAATCACTAAAGGAATGCAAAAATACGAAGTTAGGTACTGTATATCCATTTACATCGTTCTAAAATACAATTATTAAAACTTTGTATCGCCAGTTAATTTTCGACAAAGTCACAGCATCCATATTAATATAACAGATACTTACAGTGTGTCCCACAAAGTACGTAACAGTCAAATATCTCTTTTATTACTTATCGCATCAAATTTTCGTTCCGGAAAAAAAAATTCTTGTAAAAAGCTCTCCTTGAAAACCCAGTCTAATACGTTGTGTCTTCACTATAAATTCTTAATAAGTTAACCCCACACGCCAAAAGACAGTGACACAGTAATTAAACTCGACACGTCAGCATCTTCAGGAGTTGAAGATTAATCTCATTCTAAACTTAAATTAAGTTTATTTTCCTGAACAAATTGTCCTAAAGGACTTGGTGACCCCAGCAACATACATATTACATACAGCCTTTAAGAAACTGTTAAAGACAGTGATAATCTTTAAGGGCCTTAGCAGCCTACGAAAGTGGTAAATGTAAAGATATAATTATTGGAGTTTACTCCTTAAGAATAGATTTTCAGTTATAGCCCAGGGTACGGAAATTTTATGAGGAGTAAAATCAAGCGTTAACTAAAAGTGAGGCGTTACGTTCCTCTGCGCAACGCACCTCACGCACCTTGAACATTGAAATTATGTATGTATCTATGGATACGAATACCTATTTTTGTACAATAAACAAAATTATATCAAGTGATTGAAGGTAAAATAATTGTTCGTAAGGAGTAAACTCCAGTCGTGCGTCGGAGCTGACACATACAAGTTTTTTTTTCATTTATATAAGGCTCTCTAATAGGTTCCTTCATATTTCTCGCGACGACCCAATAAGTTCGACTGACTAGGGTATTGAACAATGGCCTTCCTCGGGGAACTGTTATGGCATCACTCCCTTATAGTACTCCGGCATGTAGTAATAGTAATAGATTATCCCACGGCTGAACATAACTCGCGCCGACGCCACGCTTGTGATGGTGTCAGTGTGGTCCAAAATAAAACCAGGAGAAGAGACTAATGTTCCATAAGAATAAACGAATCTACGAAAATAGTGTGGAATAGAACGCTTCAAATGACCGACCCTGATAACAAATTAGGGAAACTATGCGTGGAATGGAGAAGGCAATATTATAAGCGCTGCCACATTTATTGAGGATAGTCCTATTTTCTCTATTACACTTGCCTTCCTTTATTTTGATAGGCAACTGCGCGCTCTAACTCTCTTCTTCTCATGGCTTTTAGGGCCAGATCACTGTTACTTGCACTAAGAATGTTTCCCTATAGTGTTTAACCGTGCCGCAGTAAAAAAAAACAAGGCAAGTATCTACCAGGGCCTACTACAGTTATCAGGCAGAAGCGTAAGGCGGAGCTTAGCGTGTGACGTCAACATCGGAGGCTGCATCCAGAGACTCTCTGGCGTTTACTGACTAGGTGAATATCCCGAGCGTTTTTATGTTTACCTAATTTAGGGATAGAATAGCTGTAGTTTATAAGTACTTTTCATGAGATTGTGCTGGTAACTTCACATACAATGCCACGAAAATACTGCATACCGGGTATCGCGGGGGCAAAACAAATTACAAGCCTGGGGAATACTGCAGTGTGTTCAGATTACCCTTGCATAAACCGCAGTTACTAGCTACGTGGGCACGATATTATTAGCATGTTCCTTTTTTGCTTTTATGTAAAGAAAGTTAGGAGGTGATAGAGGTCAAAATAAGAAAGAACATGTGTTCCAAAATTACCCCCAACAAGTTTTGAAAATAATTGTATGTTTACTTATTTCAGTAACTGCGAAAGCTATAGAATTAAATTTTTGGTAGTGATTGTCCTCTATACATCTATTGTTCTAAAAGCTTTTGTTCTTTTAATGCCTAATAGCGTTGCAAGTAGTTTTAGAACAATGCTGTGGACGATTTCATAAAATGCTATTTTACTAGGAACCTAAGATTTATAGGAAAGAATTCAGCCATGCCCTTTTGTTTCCAAATTGAACGCAAAATTCGAAAATTTCAGCCTCATCTGTAGAAACCAAGATAGAAACCTGTGGCGTAACATCGTTTAAGCGAAAGGATCGACCTCACCTTCTTGTGGAGGCGTCACTGGCGACAGTAAAAAAGGAAAAATCAAAAAAGGCGTTGTAGGTAACTTACCGAATTGCTTTTTCGTAGGTATCTAATAAAGCAAGTAAACAATAGCAATATCAACTTGTATATTTGTCACAAATTCTGAAGATTATTAGTAAATTATATAAAAATTTCTATAAAAATATGTGCATATACAGAGTGTTACAGAAAAGTAGGTCAAGCCGTTAACCACAGATTCTCTGGTTGAAAATAATGGGACTTTCTCCATACCATTTTTCATTTAGGCTTCTTTTTTTCAAGATAGAGTATGCTAAAGTAAAAATTAAAAAAAAAAGGTTTTTTTATTAATAACTCCTTTGTTTTTTACGATATTCCGTTGAAATTTTGTACAACATTTTTTCATTTACCGGCACAATGTTTGTGTAATTTTGATCAAAAAAATCGTTGCGCGAACGGAGGAAAGGGAGGGTTGTAATACCCAGTGACCTTCAACTTTTTCCGGCGCACGTCTATGGTTCAAAGGTATTGTTTTTTATACCAAGCGTTGATTTCTTTTATTTTTTTCACTCTTGTAAAATTTTGATTTAGGGATTGGTTTACGAGATGTTGTAACTCATTTGACTATGTGCTGTTAATCCACTCGCTGTTTAAATCTCCCAGTTTTTCTTAGGTGACGAATTAAGCTCTAGAAAAATGTCCTTGGATGGATATGTTCCTGCATAACGTCTAACAGCCAAATTAGCATTGGAAAGAAAGACAGGTAGGCGATAAGTTGTCAAAATATTTATTCATAAAAAAGGTACCATCTTAGGGCATTTTTCAGAAGCTTAGTTCCTCACCTAAGAAAAATTGGGAGATTTAAACAGCGAGTGGATAACAACACATAGTCAAATGAGTTGCAACATCTCGTAAACCAAGCCCTAAATCAAAATTTTACAAGAGAGAAAAGAAATGGACGCTTGGTATAAAAAAACAATATCTTTGAACCATATACGTGCTCAGGGAAAAGTTGAGGGGTCAATGAGTATTACAACCCCCCTTCCCTCCGTTCGAGCATCGATTCTTTTGATCAAAATTACACAAACATTGTGCCGGTATATGAAAAAATGTTGTACAAAATTTAAAAGGAATATCGTAAAAACAAAGGATTTTTTTAATAAAAATTGTTTTTTAAATTCTAAATTTAACGCCTTGTATCTTGAAAGAAAGAAGCATAAGGAAAGTCCCATTATTTTCGGCCAGATAATCTGTGGCTAACGACTTGACCTACTTTTTTGTAACACCCTGTATACCCATGGAAACACAGGAAATCTCATTATAATCAAGCGCTTCGGTGGCCTCCGATCTCCCACTCCCGCCTCGAGCGTTCCGGCCTGTACTGTAGTAGGCCGAAACGAAGGTCTCGAGTAGGCCCTGTATTTACGCAGATATACTAATAAAGTAGCAAGGGATATTACTTGTGTAATGCCATTTATTGCAACAAAAATAGTAGGTAGTACGAGTTAATAATGTTATATTCCCTTGGGTTTGACTACATACAGTTACCAAGATAGATAGTATAGATAGTATAGAAATTTATATCTAAAAGTAATTTACCCCTGTACCTACATGCAAAAAATGTAAACAAACATTCTTAAAATGTTAAAATGAGCATTATTTTAAAAAAGACATGAAGAAATTTTAGCATCTAGGAAACTAAATTTCACAAGGATATATTTGTCCATTACTTTTTGTGGGGTAAAGCCCTGGTTTTTAAGACCCCGACGGAATCCGTCGACGCACTGCGCTGTCACAATTTTACTGAATTATATGTTTGTTGCTAAGTTAAACCAATAAAAAACTGAAAATTTTCTGCCATTCAAACAGCGACAGACTTAAAATACGACAAACGGAATTCCGTCGACGGAAAGTTGTTAAAAACCAGGGCTTTAGCTAACGCGCTTAAGACAAGCGACAAATTAAGTTGGTTTTCAAGCATAAACGTTAAAAGTGGTTACTGCAGAGTTTCCCTTCCAGGATTTAACGCCACTTGCAGCAGACTGTGAAAATGAGCAAAATACGAGGCAGAATAAACCTTTAGTATTATTCCCTCCAGTAGGTACTCGGCATGAACAAAATGGTGCATCTGGACATACTTTAAACAAATGTCAAGTCATAGTAATAAATATACAAAAAAGGCAATTAGAATCCATCGAAGTTTCCCAAACCTGCCATAACTAGCAAAAACTTTTTCAGTTGCTCATAGTGAATTAAAGAATCAATGAATGTGATGCTCAAGCATAAAACGCAAAAGTACCTAACAAACGAAGAAAATTAGTTACGTTTAGACCTACCTTTGGAAAAAAATAATAATTAAAATGGGTATTTTAAGAACAGAATCTGAGCGTGAGCTTTTATTAGAACCTAAATATAAAATATATAAATACTTTCTTTTACTTCAAAGTTCGTATAATTGACTTCCTTCCTAATTTGGCACAAAACGACTGTTTTATATTATAAACATAAATTATAAAGTCGCCGTTTTCTTCTTAAAGGAAATTAAAAGAAATCGAATATAGAACATTATTCCGGATATAAAGATTTTAATTTTCCAGACTTTTTCGCCGACTCCCAAGATTCCAAGTTTGATTTAATACGCTATGTTGATATTTTTTTAATAGAACTAAATTGGAATAAGCGCTATTTACAGAATACGCAAGTCTCGGGTCCCCGATATATTCCTTGTCTTAATAAATATGTTCGTACCACTTCGACCATCCAAGTTCTTTGACTTCCCAAATAGCGGAAATCGCGACTTCTAATTTCTCGTTTGTGATTTGTATTATGAAAATATTTTTGACAATCACTACGTGCTTATTTTCTTCTATACCATATAGGTAATTGTTAGAACCTGGTTGCTATGAAAAATACGCACTGAACGGCAGAAAAAGTGGGGCAGTTACAAAATATTCTATACTTTTATAAATTTTCCCAGCGTATAAAATATTTGTGGAGTACTTTATCTTGTTTTATTAAACTTCAATATCAGAACTTCCTGCTGGCCACTCCAAAGCTTCTACCAAGGTGGTTTCTGACAATTCTAACCATGTGTGGACGAGTATTATCGTAAGCGGAAGTTGCTCTCTGATATACCTCTAATAAACCTCTCGACAATGTCTTCCAGAATACGTCTCCTAACCGTTAAAGTACCTCCATCTACCAAACACACGCTAGGTGGCGGCTAAGATATGCAAGCCCACACCATGACTGATCCACTACAGCCCACACTTTCACTAAAAGTTATATCGAACGTGTACTTCCCCCCGCCTTCTTCACACTCTCTACCGTCTATATAGAGACCCCAGAACAAGTCGAGGCTTAACCAAGAGAACCGGGTTAAACTGTCCAACATTCCAGTTCGGGTTTTCAAGAGTAAAGTTATATTTGGTCACATTGTGGTACTTGAAGAACTCTAAGAAAGTTGCTAGTCCTCTAACACATAAATTTGCTGCTTGACGTTGACCTTGAACTTGTAGTTCATTCATCACCTCAACCGCAATCGTACGATAATCTCCTAGGATTGAAACCACGGCCAATCAGTCGTTACGAGAAGTTACACTTCGATTTCTTCCTGACCTGAGTCTCCTACGATTATCGCCCGTTTCTAGTTCAGAAAAATCCAATGCTCCAGCAATTTCCCAAATATTAGTCAGCGTCAGCGATAAGAAATAGTACTTGTTAAAAATCCCTGGTTTTACACTGATATTGATACTGAATATCATTTTTATAACTGTCCTACTTTTCTGTCGTTCGATGTAATTGCAGTCTTGAAAAGGAATATCTGCTGCAAGTTGTTAAAAATTTACAAACAATTAATTAGGTACATGTTGGGAATGATTGAAAGAGTTATCATTCATCTAACACAGTTTGTCGCTCTTACTAGGTATACAATATAGAATCACCGATGAGAAAATAACAGGTTCTTTACATTTTTCAACAATTACTTGCAAAGACAAAGAAAATTTGTATGGCAAAGATTAAACACAGTGGAATTACTGAGAAAGCTTAAGTAGAATGAAAAAACGCCGCACAAAAAATAGAGAAAGTTTCCATGATTCTAGGTTGAACATTCACTCGGACATTCATCATTCTTTGCAAATCATTTACCAAAGGAGTTCGCGAGCCAGTCGCTCATACACTATTTCTCATGTTCGTGGTTAAACAAAGAATTAAAATACAAAATATTTTAATTGACTCTCTTATAAAAGTGATGTTTTTGGATCAACTACATAGTTCCAGTTCCTGGTACACGCAAAAACATTTGCAATAATAGGAAGAGTCTACTATTTATCTATTGCAAGAAAACTAAAAACATTTTCATATTCATAATTCGTGAAACGCTGTAAGGCCAGCAGGAGACATCGCTTACTGAACTCAACTTAACTAGAACCATTCTTGTAAATAGCAAAATCGATGGGATGCTGAGCAAGTAGCTGCATAGTAGCTACATTGGAAAGAACTTGCCGAGGGACTTGCACAAAATATATTTGCTGAGATTGGAATAGGTCGAAAACATTTTCCTGATTGGCAACTTTTTGGTCATTTTTTGACCAATCAGGAAGCAGTATTTTCCAGACCCATTAGATGGAGAATTAAAAACTAGGGTAGGGACATGTAAATCATTTTTTTATCTCGTACCGTTTCCAAGTTATAATTGATGAAATTTGAAAAATGACGATTTTTAACGTCTAATATCTCGAAGAGGGTGCACTTTACGCATATGATGTTTTGCATAAGGTGACCTTAAAATTCGAACAAGCATCTAAATCCGTAATAAAAATGTGGGCATTCCATTTAAAATAAGAAAGTAAGTACTCGTTTCCGGTATAACCGGAAGTTGTCGGGCGTTGAAAATATTTTAATTAAAATGGTCTAAGCCGAGAACTTTTGTGTGCAAATTTTCAGATTTTAATTCGCTGCCGTTTCTGAGAAACGTTTAACCGACCGTCTTCGTGAATCACCCTGTATATTGCATAGCCGATTGTTAACAACTATGTTTGTATTATTGGATATTTTTGAGGATTCTATTTGCCAATAATTTAACAGTATTTTTGATCACTTGTTTAATTCTGTCAAATTAAAATCATTATTATAGTGAGGATAATTCTTGTATTATGTTGTTTTTGTTGATAAACGACTTGTTTTCTGGTTTTGACATATGTCATATGTTTTTATCGCAAATTGTTACAATAAAAGAATAATATTGAAAAGTTTTATTTCCTATTTGAACGTCAAAAAATAATATTTCCAATACCACACGAGAGTAAGAATAACTTGGAAAATAATTATCCGCATTCTACACAAACTTGCCTGGCGACAAGTTTTCGAAAATATGTCGAATTATTTTCAAGTTATTATTATATTATTATACCTATTATTCTCACTCTCTTTTGATATTACTACTGATTATTTTTGACGTTTCTATTTTCCAATCATTTAACAGTATTTTTGATCACGTGTTTCTGTTCAATTAAATCATTATTAAAGCCTGTTTCAGTCGGCAATTTTCGTTGCATGCCACTATAATTTCCTGCAATTCCTACCATGCGCATTGCGCATGCGCCGTGAGTATTAAAATTTCAATAATTGCAAGTTTAGTGCACACGGCGCATGCGCATGGTAGGAATTGCAGGAAATTATAGTTGCACGCAACAAAAATTGCAGACTGTAAACAGGCTTTTATATAGCGAGGATAATTTACTTAACTTGTCCCAGCGAGAATTTTTTTAGTATGTTGTTTTTGTTGATAAACGACTTGTTTTAATCGCAAATTGTTACAATAAAGGAATAATATTGAAAATCTGTCGAATTATTTTGAAGTTATTTTCACTCTCTTGGGATATTACTAGGTACTGATTATAAATTTCCATTTATCAATAACATTTTTTTCTGTTCTAGCAACAAGGTACTATCGGTGCCAAAATTGGTCTTACACTTTAGGGTTCAATTCCGCTTAAAATGCCATAACCAATTACATTCTGAGGTAAAAAAAACCTTAGCAACTGTCCGCCAATTAAAGTTTTGAAGGCGGATCTAAACGATTTTATTTGAATGACAACAAACGTGTTAGCCTTGCACTAGTAAACAAAGGGCAGCAAAAAATAGATAAATAATCATGTTCTTTTAACGAAAAATCACATCGCCTATGGGGGGCGGGGCTGGCGAAAACATAGCAACGTCCGGCATAAATGATTCGCATCGCAAACTGGAACACCACTTTTGGAACTTTTAGTACTTAGCTACATATAACTGGAAGGTATTTTATATACGTTATTAATAATTTAATGAAATAATAAATTTTTGTAAGTACATCAGCTACTTGTTTTAATCTTTATTATTAACATCTTTATTACGCACAGTCTCGATAGAGGAAAATTTGGGAGTAGGAATTGTTATGAAGAAAAAAATAGGGCAGAGTGTAGAAAATTTCTTACAGAAAAGTGACAGGGCAGTTATGATTAGGTTAAATTCGAAACCTGTAAAGACGGTAATAATACAGGCATAATATTTATGTCCGCATCTAATTATGGCGAAGAGGCTGTAGTGTAGAGGCAGTTTATATCGATATCGAATATGTGCTAGATTTTGTGAAGGGACATGAAAATTTAATAATTGTAGGAGATTTTAATGCAGTTGTAGGTACACGGAGAGACGACGGAAAAATCGGTCCCATTGGATTAGGTAATAGCGAGGGTAATAGCAACGACAGGGGAGTTAGATTGGTAGATTTTTGCGATAAACATAACTTAACCGTCGCGAAAACGATATTTCAACATCACGTTACGAGATGCTATACATGGAAGTTGCCAGGAGACTTAGGGAGATATCAACTAGATTACATTCTTCTTAGCCAAAGATTTAGAAATCAAGTTAGGGATTGCAGAAGCTATCCAGGAGCAGATATAGATAGTAATCACAAAATAGTGGTAATGAAATTTTGAGAAAACGAAACGGTATTTAAGACACCTTGACCTCGAGAAATTAAGAGATTGTAAATCGTGCGATAAGTTCGAGAAAATGAGGAAGGAAGTACTAAAGGGCGCGGATGAAAATACTGTTAGGGACGTAGAGGCAGAAGAGAATTGCATTAAAAAATAGTTTAGATTCTACAGTTAGAGGTATTTTGAGTCACAAACAAAATGAAAGTGGAAAATCCTGGATAACAAAGGATATTGTAACTTAAATAGATGAGAGGCGAAAATATAAAAATAGATTAGATGAAGGAGGGAAACAAAGGTATAAGGCGGTCAAGTGGGAAATTATTCGGAAATGGGGGAAAGCGAAAGAACAGTGGATTGATAATAAATGCAAAGAAGTGGAAGATAAGTTCGAAGTAGGAAAAACTGATTAAGTGTATAACATAATTAGGAGAAATTTCAGAGAAATTGGATCTAGCAAGAACATTAGACACGAGGCAAATGACATCCTAATCGGAAGAGAGGAAACGGCAGATAGGTGGAAGGAATATTTGCGAGAATTTTTGGGAAACTTATATGCGGGACAAGAACTGGGAAATATATTAAAAAAGGAAATCAGTATAGAGGGGGATAATTTAGGATGTCATATAATAAGGGAAAAGTTTGAGCTAGCATTAGAAAGTTTGAAAAATAGTAAAGCACCAGGTGTAGACGGATTGCAGGCAGAAATTTCAAAGTGTGCAAGCCAAAAAGTAAGAGAGCATCTTTTTAAACCAGTTAGCCGTGTATATAAGACAGGTTGGCGAGACTCCAGAAGATTACAAAAAAGCATCAAAGTTGCTTTGCAAAAAGGAAAGGCGCGGATAAGTGTGAAAATTTTAGAATGATCAATTTAACTTCCCACGCGTCAAAAATTTTAACTGTTCCCTTCACAAAGTACTCTTTTTATCCTCAGATTTGTGGAAAAAGTAATGATTACATACCTAATTAAATTTCCTTAAAATCAGTATTATTTATCATTTAACTCGATTTTGAGGGTATGCAACTAGCCTATACCTACCAGATAACTGCAGGCTGTGAATTATATACCTACCTAGTCAATATTCGCACACCCTAACTGACATTATACACCAATATATTTCTTAAAAATTCATCAAAACGAAGTTAAAGTTAAGTTACCTACGGCACGAATTATAACTTTTGACTTATAAGAAACCTCGACAGCGCGTGGAAAATTACTGAAATTACAGGCCAACTTCTCTTGGGAGTACATATTTCGTGAAATCTATCTTACTGCCTAAGCACATGATTGGTTATTGCCGAAAACAAATTATTTTTTATTAACGTAATTAGTAGAAAATAAGAAAACTCATTATTTCTGAATGTAACTTTTGGAATAAAAAATTGAAAATCAAAAAATTGCTACTGAAGAACACCCTTCCTGAAGGGTTGAACGTTGAAGTAACAATAATGTAATATTGTCTGCAGCAGTTTTTGGCAGAATCGAGTGACAAAGCAAGCACATGGACCTACATAATATACATAACCAGAAAGCACACCGCTAAACAAAATAAATACAAGTGGTTAGATCTTATATCTGCGATAGACAATGAAATTAAACATTAAAACCACCTGCACCACTTGTTTATTGTTATAGTGTACATGCGGTCTGTGCAGATTGCGTATATCTACTGCGGGCCATCGATCTCGCAGCATATGGCTCAGAAAACTTAACCATGGACCACGTACACCAGAACACTACCACACACGTCTTCTTACATCATTTAAAACCCCGAAGACAACCAACTTTTGCAAGCCAATATACTGTGATTCCCCACGCAACTTCTTTCTGTAACTTTTTAATCGTTTGTTTACAATTTACCTTTCAGTTGTTCATGTTATTACATTTCACATTCAAGCAGAACACCATGAGAAATACTTTGTGCAACAGCTGACAATCAAATCAAAACGTTTAACGTTAACCAACAAGTCATGCCGGTATAGAAATAATCAACAAAACGTACCGAATAGGTGCAAAATAACCGATTCACTTCCGTTATTGTCTAGAGAAACACGCGTCAATTAACGGAGCAGTCACACACGGTATCACAAATCAATCATGACGGTCCAATTTACAACTGACACTCAATCAGAGTCCTAGTTGCAGATCTGTAGCCGGCTAGATAGCAACCCTGGCTGCCTCCGCGGATCCACTGCGGCGCTGGGAGTCACGCCGCGCACACTCCAGCATCCAGCTCTATCTGTATGCCTGGACTGGAGATAAAACGGGGTGAAAGTCATCTAAACACTAGATGTGTGCAGTACAGGGTGGACTGTTTTACTTGGGATATAGTTGCAGGATGTCTCTCTACCTACCGCGCTATCTCTGCGTACGAGGCTTATTCTGAAACACCATAACTTTATTACATTAACTTAATCTTACTTTTATTGATATTTGTGCTGAAGTATGAATGATAAGTAGTTTCTCGCAGCTAATGTTAACATTCTTTTCTCTGGATTGTAACTAACAACACATTAAACTTTTCGACATCAAACTAGCATATACAGTAACAGCCATATAGTCTGCACCATATGGAAAACTTTTTTATTTGTAGGATTATTGGAAAACGGCTTTCGGTATTAGTTTTAGCATGATTAATAACTAGAAAATTGACAAAAATATTTACCATGTCACAACTATGACACCGCCAAAATGTCATTTGAAATTTTAAAATGGCCCGAAATGCCCTTATTTATCAAAATATGGAAAAGTGCGATAAGAAAAAGTTATTTGTAATTACATTGAGATTCTAAATACGACATTTGGTGAAACAATTTCAATGTCTTAGTTTTTCCTTTCCTTTCCAAAAATAATTAACATTTACTTTTGTGTGCTTGTTATTTGTTTATGGTTGAGTTAATTTGAAAATATTTCAATGAAAAAATACAGTAATGTTGCATTTATTTTTTAAATTAATTAATTTCTTGCAAAATAACTTTTTTACGAAAAATAACAGTTAGTCGGGGAGCAGACAGCCTGAAAGATGCGTTTTAAACACCCTCTATACAACTCGAGTACACACAAGAAAATGAAACTGATTCTTATGTAAAATGATCTGCCGGATTCGAATTTTGAGGTCGCGTAAAGATCGGGAATTGCGAAAATGCCGGAAAATCGGTTTTTCGTAAAATTTTCCTAAATCAATTTTCGATCATTTTTAAAACTTTTCTCGTTGTATTTCAGCAGCGAAAAGAATTAGAGATCTGTTTTTTTCGTGGAATATACACTGATATGTGCTGATAATCACAGTGTACTCACGTTGCCTCTACAATTTTCCAATTTTATGAAAAAAATGGTTTCTTGCTAGACCCCAAATTTGTGTAATGTATTTTGCATGCACCGGGTAAGTAATCTTATTTTTCGGAATTAACATATACATATGCGAGACCAAACACGGACAAATGCTCGAAATTATTTTTAGTGAAGAAACGAAACATTAATGGTGTTGCTGAAGAAAGTTACAGCGAGTTAAAACATAAATAATTCGCGCGCTAGCCGCACTGATGTGTTGATAGTTAGCGACATGGGTTCGGGCGCTTTTATCCTTGATAATACACACATAGCCGAAACTCGTGGTCCCCTGAATTAATTTGAAACGCAAGCAAAAATAATTCTAACAAATATGTGGATTCAATTCTACATTTTATTGAAATGCTTTATGGCATGTAGGTTATTTTCATGGAAGGAGTACACGGCCAGGAATTAAATTTAAGAAAATGTCCGAATTTTTTTTTTTTTAAAAGACCAGTCTTCCCAAATGTGAGAAATGAAGATATCAATAACAAGTATGTCCTCCTCTGTTATCGAGCAAAACATTAACACGTCTGTACATTCCAATAAAAAGGTTATTAATGGCTTCCTGCGGTATGTTGACCCACTCTTCTTGAGCAGCAACAATTAGCTCCTGAAGGATGAAAGGGGGGTTATCTCTATTTAAAATGGCCCTTTTTAATATATCCCACATGTTCTCACAAGGATTCAAGTCAGGTGAGTTTGTTGGCCAATTCATTCTTGTGCGGTGGGGCGTGACGTTATCATCCATAAAAACGAAATTTTCTCCAATGGAAGGATGATTGGTTGAATAATGTTTTGGACATAAATTTTTCCCGTCATGGTTTGCGGCACGTGAATAAGTGGAATGCGACGACCATATATTATACCCCCCTCAAAACATTACTGTTCCGCCTTTTGAGGAACAACTTCTCTGGCAAAAGTAAGTCTTTCTTGTCGTCCCGGTCCCTAGAGACCCTTTCACGTCGATAATCACTCACTAACCCAGTTTTTGTCTCATCAGAAAAATGATATGTTTTGCTTTCAGAGATCTGCCTCCTACGGAAAACGCATTTAACTTTCATGTTAAAAGAGCTTTTGTCAGTGTGCTGTATATAAAACGGCTTGGCAAAAAAGCCCAAATATTCCAAACATCCTGGAATATGGATGGTACATGGAAAATGACGTTATTATGCCAATAACGTTCACAAATAGCTCTAAACTGGATTGTGTTACTATAACACAGTTCTGTAAATGTAAAAATTTTACCTGTTCTTTTCGATGAGCATGCATGCAATCTAATGTGCAATGTATAATAGCATGTTTTGTTTATGTGAAGGGAAATGCAATTTGTCGGAATAAAAAATACGAATGTTCTCGATATTAACGCAGCGTTTGTACGCCCGCACATAAACCACTGCTACACGGCTCAGCGCGGCTAGCGCGCACGAATTATTTATGTTTTAACTCACTTGTAACATTTTTCAGCAACAACATTAATGTTTCGTTTCTTCACCAAAAATAATTTCGAGCCTTTGTCCGTGTTTGGTCTTGCATATGTATATGTTAAATCCGAAAAATAAAATTACTTACCCGGTGCATACATTACACAAATTTGCGGTCTAGCAAGAAACCATTTTTTTCATAACATTGGAAAATTGTAGAGGCAACGTAAGTACACTGTGATGATCATCAGCACACATCAGTGTATATTCCACGAAAAAAACAGATCTCTAACTCTTTTCGATGCTTAAATACAACGAGAAAAGTTTTAAAAATGATCGAAAATTTATTTAGGAAAATTTTAGGAAAAATCGATTTTCCGGCATTTTCGCAATTCCCGATCTTTTCGCGACCTCAAAATTCGAAAGCGACAGGTCATTTTACATAAGAATCAGCTTCATTTTCTTGTGTGTGTTCGAGTTGTATAGAGAGTGTCGACTTAGAGCACTTTGTTCCCCGACTAAGTACAATTTTGGATTATTTTCAGCAAGCAAAAGTTCACAAATGGTAATGCAGCTTGAATTCACAATTGGTATAGTTCATATAGGTAGTACACAATACGGCCCCATTGTTTGTACATATATTTAATAAATTTTCTAACTTTCCTTCTTGTTTCATGCTTCTAACATTCCACGCTCCGACTCGTGAGATGTTAGACTTATCATTGCTGATGACTCCCCCCGAAGCAGCCCCGCCAGGAGAGCCGAATGTGGGACTATTTTACCTCCGGAATATTTTACTCCAGAAGGTACCATCGTCATAAAATAAAGTACGCTGTACTAGGGATAAAATAATGTGGTGGTTTAACGTTGCCTTCCATATCGCAGTAGTATGAATCACAGTGCCATACCGACCCTCACGATCTCTGCCACTCTGATTACTGAAACAGCTGAAATGATAATACTTGAAAGAAAATTAAGAGATCTAACAGAAAACTATTTAGACTTCTTTGTTTTTTGTATTTCGACCTCGAACACTCCAAAATACACATACCTTTTTCGTAGCTGGGAACATCGTTTATAAATTCCCATCCTGCTATTAGGCTAATTGCTAGAATTCTCTACAGTTAGTTAATGTTCTAGATGATGGGGAACAAACTCGTCCCAAACTCATCGTCCCAAACCCCAAGGACTATCTTTTAACTGAATGTATCAATTTTAAGGTGCTGAAAAATTACCCAGACCCTTTCATCCTGGAAAGGATTTGTTGGTGGATCTAGACGGATTTACCTAGTACTTATGTACTAAAGCTTTCAGACTCAGTTGGCGTGGATAATTCCGAAAATGTGAAACGTAAATAATAATTATTCGGTTTAAGATTATAAATTTATTTATTCTACTTTCAGTTTATAGAGAGAACATTCGCTATCTAGTACCTCACTGTTAGGACAGACGAATACAAAAAATCTTTGATTATTATTTCCGCATTTTTAAATTAAAAAAAAATATGTTAGGTATCAAACTGCTTTCCCAGACAAAGTCACTTTGAGCTTTTCCGTTTTGCTCTAAACCTGCATTAGATTATCTTACCCCAATTAGCAAATTAGCTATACGCAATTAGCAAAATGAAAATAATTGAAATTAGTGACAATTGATGATAAGTATAAATACACCACGAGATCAAGTTAACAGTTATCACTTTCCTCTAATGAGCATCAGCACCAACACTGCTGCTTACCTGGCACGTTCACGCATGCATGCGCAAGTTACATTTATATTATTGTGAACCTGTCCCTTAAGGGTGGGATACGCTACGACAGGACAGGAGATCGGTAGTACATGTGTAAGACAGAAATAGACATAGCTTTAGGAACCGCTTGGTACAGACAGTCCAGCAGAAAATTGAAATAACGAAATTAGGCAAATGTAGTCTTAAAATAAAGCTAAAAGATCGGTGAGTATGTTCATATATTTTATTTGGCTGTTAACTACAATCCGAATGTACAATTTGTGTGTGAATGCTAAGATGCTAAGATTTCCGTTAAAATTTGCCAGTTTTCAACTTCTTTTATTTTAACAACAGTGTAAATATGGCAAATAAAATAGTTATAAGCGTATTCTACCAACCCTCATATTTCTTTTAAACCATAATTCATGTCTATAAGTAATACAGTTTTTGAGCTGGACTGTCTGTAGTAACACCGTCTCAGAAGCTAGGAGAACGCTTCTCGGGTACTCGAATATCCCAGCCTTAAACAATACCAGTCAATGATTCCCTTGGTCTATTGATTGTCCATATTTCTAGCCGCATGAACTTTTCCTCGGAAAGGGAAACCCTTAAAGGTGCCCTCAGTGAGATGTTTAACGGCGGAGGAAGTGTGGAATTTCTTAACATCTATATCTTCCAAAGAAATTCCACACTTCCCTGACTTGGCCTATCTAGCAAAACTTTCATCTGCTCCTCAGCCATGCTGGAACCGCTTGTCGCATTACTTCAGGAAGATGGTGTCTGAAAATGCTTGCATACTTAGTTTGTAACTTTCTTGTGCCACTCTACTGGCTCCTTCTGGTGTAGTATTTCTCTAATGATATAATTTATGCTGTTCCAATACTCCTCTCTACTCGGCAGCATATCTGTTACAGTAAATGTAATAAACTGGCTATTATGTGTAATAATTTCCAAAATTATAGGTAAATGTCATAAATAAGTGCAAATTATTCATTTTTACCGGTGATTTTACACAATTCCCAAAGTATAATGGGCAATTTATTAAATAGCCTTGAATTAATTATATTCACCGGTAATGAATAGGTTCCAAGACGAACTGGTAGTAATAATAAATTATTTTATTTTCTTCTACTTTCTGTTCGAATTATCAAGTTATGGAGCTGTAGTAGTAGTAGTACTAGGCTGGGTGCCGTGACACTTGCGTGCGTGGCAGTTGCTTACAAGGCAAATTTTGTGACATTTGCGTACATAGAGAAAGATGAGTCCAGCAGGTAAAGCGGGCAGGTCGAAATAAGTGGCACTTGCGTACAACATAAAAATATGTCAGGTTAAGGTCAATCGGAGCAAAGTGAGCGGAGCGTTGCAAGTCTCAGTCGTTAGCGTTTATAATATTACTCACTTCAAAGATCAGTCAACAAACTTTTTACTAAGCAAATCAATAAGGGGAGGTCAAGTTAACTTACCTCAATATTAACATATCGTGTGTTCGAAATAAGTATTTAAATTGGGAATAAAAATGTTATGTTGTTAGCAAGTGCCACTCGATCAGAGTTATTTACTTTACCGGGGGATAACAACTTTTGAATTGTTATGTACACCCTCTCTAAATTGGAATTGAATTGGCTGAATTCAAATGAATGGACTGAAATGAACTGAATTTTTCGAATTGTCCGAATTGAATGAATTACTTGAATTGGATAAAACCATTTGAATTATATTGAATTGTTTTTGAATTGAATTGAATTGGCTGAATTGAATTGACTGAATTGAATTGAATTATACCTGAATTGAATTGAGTTATTTAAATTAAATTGGCCGAATTGAATTAAATTATTTAAATTGGGTCGAATTATTTTTGAATTATGTAAATTGAATTGGCTGAATTGAATTGAATTACATAAACTAAATTGAATTATTTGAATTGAATTTGAATTGAATTGTACGTACTTTTTGAAGTTGTTGTGCCTCGTACTTTACCTAATAAACCTATTTTTTGTGAACCCAAATGTCAAAAATTGCCTTGTATGCAAGTGCCACGTACGCAAGTGACACACATCCCTAAGGTGAACTCCATACAGTACGGTCAGGTCAGGTCATATATATCCAACATAATATATTTGTTTAACCACATTTAAACATAATTATATTTTTTAATTTAGAGTCGTATTGCAAAACTCAATTAAATATTTTCGTTTTTCAAAAGTGTACGAAAAATCGCAGACTACTGGTTTCGTTTTTGTGGGACTCATCAGTACGGTGATGTTTCGTACCATATCCACTAGAAACTCTGCTTGCTCTTGGAACTGATATAAATGCAGAAAGAAGGTAATACAATAAAGAAGACGGTATATGCCTCAAACGCGAGTTTTCTGTTTTAGAGGGTCTTATAACGTTTGTCATTAACTTGGTGTACGTTTTCTAATTGCCATATATAAATGCAAAGATTTTCTCTTTTCACTATTCTATTCTAGATTCCTATGTTATCGTTATTGCCATTTGTTACAAGATTAACCGCCATTATTTAAAATTTTCACATTAGGAGTAAGTTACGACCAAAACGTTTAATGTAAAATGGTAAAGAAATCTAATTAGCGTAGCATAAAACATTTTCTGTAATATTTCAAGCAAGCTTAGTGTATTTCTTTATAAAACTTACTTGTGGTCCAGAAGCTTTTAAATAGTAATTAGTTAACAGAACAAAATAGCAATGCTTAAAAATACTTAGGAAAACAAAGGAAAACTAAATCTGCCATATCGCAGAAAACTACCTTGTACGAGTCCAAAATAAAAAGATATTAATAAAAAGAAAAGTTGGCTGGCTTTCGTAGACCTATTCGAATTCAGAGCTTATGTTTTTAATCACTCGTAGTAACTTGATCAGACAAGAAAGTCAAAGAGAAACTCGGTCTGTCTGACAAAAACGAGACGAGAGTTTTTGCAGGAAACTTTTCTTTGTGTTATAAATAGAGTTACACGATATCATCTCTTACAATAAAAACCTGACGCATTTCAGGGTTCCCAATATTATTTATGCATTGTAATTTCCAACATCCGTAGAATAAATATCTGATCAAAGCGTTTTGAATAAAATCTCCATCTCATAAAGTTTTCAGTTTGAAGACTGGTTGGACGTGTACCTCCATCCTTTCCTATCCTGAGCTAACCTACGGATTTTCCCAAAAGTTGAACATCCTACATCCCTAACTATTTGAAAGCAGTAGTCTAATCTCGGCCTACCCTACCTCTTTTTATTTCTATCTCTGACTCTAGCATGTCGCGAACTAAGCCTTCGTGCCTCAGAAGGTGTCCTACAATCCTATCTCTCCTATTCCTTACTGTCTTCCATAAATTTCGCTTTTCTCCAATTCTTTCTAATACCTCTCTGTTGCTAACCTTATCTATCCACGGTATCTTCATCATGCGTCTATAGCACCACATTTCAAATGCTTCTTTTTCCTATCCGCTTCTCCTATCGTCCAAGTTTCGCACCCGTACAATACCGTACTCCATACATACGTTTTTAAAAGCCTCTTCCAAGTTTCTACATTTATCATTCCCGAGCATAATAGTTGTTTCTTTTTATTAAATGCAATTCGGCCCTGCGCTATTTTTTGTTTTATATCTCTAGAGCTCCTACGATCGCAAGTTATTTAACTTCCCAAATAGCAGAAATCTGAGACTTCCTCTATCTTCTCGTTTCCAATTTGTATTTCCGTTTTAGTCCTATTTTCACGCCCCTACACACCAAAGTTTTGGTTTTCTTTTTATTGATCTTCATACCATAGCCCTTCATCAAAACCGCTTCTATTTCGTTCAGAGCCCTTCCTAATTCTTCTTTGCTGGATGCTAATACTTCTTTATCATCCGCGAATCTGAGCATATTAATAGTTTGGTCCTGTATATGAATTCCAGCAGCTATTTTGTCTTTAACAATTAATATTAATCGCATCTTCCATATATGAATTGAAAACTAGAGGCGATAACGCACATCCCTGCCTCACTCCCTTTCGGATATCTACTTCTCTATATTCCTGCTCAAATTCTATAACTGCTGTTTGCTCTTTGTACAGATTATGAATTATTCTTCTATCCCTATACTTCATCCCTACGTTCTTGAGCACTTCGAACATTTTCTTCCATTTTACATTGTCGAAGTTTTTTCCAAATCCACAAATCCTATATAGGCGCTCTTTCCCTTTTCTATTGTGTTTTTCTATTATTACTCGCGCGTTCCCATATTTCTTCTAAATCCGAACTGATCTTCTCCTAATCTTTCTTCCGCCCTTTTCTCCATCCCTCTTTGCACAATTCTAGTTAAAATTTTTGACGCGTGGGAAGTTAAACTGATCGTTCTAAATTTTTCACACCTGTATCCGCGCCTTTCCTTTTTGGCAAAGCTACTATGATGTTCCGTTTGCAATCTTCTGGAATCTCGCCTGTCAGGTATATGCGACTAACTAGTTTAAATAAACGATCTATTACCTTTTGGCCTGCGCACATTAAGATTTCTGCCTGCAAGCCATCTATACCTGGTGCTTTATTGTTTTTTAAACTTTTTAGTGCTAGCTCAGACTCTTCTCTAGGTTACCCCCCTCTACACTGCTTTCGCTTTCTAATATATCTCGTACTTCCTGTCCCGCATATAGGTTTCCTAAATATTATTTCCACCTATCTGCCATCTCCCCGTTTTCGATTAGAATATAATAATAATAATTTCATCTAACCTATTTTTATATTTTCGCCTTTCCTCTGTTAGACTCACAATATGTTTTGTTATCCAGGGTTTTCTACTTTCATTCTGTTTATGATCCAAAATATCTCTAGCTGCGGAATCCCTACTATTTTTAATGCAATTCCATTCTGCCTCTATGTTCCTACCCATATTTTCACCCGCGCCGCCACGCCTTTTAGTACTTCGTTTGTCTTTTTCTCGAACTTACCTTTTATTTTCTCTAGGTCAAGCTACTTTCTACCGCTTCGTTTTTTCAAAATCTTGAATTTAAGATTGGCCTTCATAACCACTAGGTTGTGATCACTATCTATATCTGCTCCTGGGTAACTTCTACAGTCCATAACTTGGTTTCTAAATCTTTGCCTAACGAGAATGTAATCTATTTGATATCTCTCTAGGTCTCCTGGCATCTCCAACAGTATACTAAGAATGGTCGATATTTCTAACTTCCAATGAAAGCTGTCTTAAAGAAAAACTCCTACTTACAGCTTGCAATAACTGGAAACAAGAGTGAGTCTAAGGCTTGCAAACGGCACAATATTGTGGTGAAATACAATGTTTCCCACGCTGTTAAAAACAATTTAAATCTACAGAACGTTTATGTCAAAAACAAAATATTTAGAAATTTGCCAGAAAAACAGAATCACTTCTCATTTACATTTATTGATCATTTTGTTTTCCTCTTATTAACTCTTATTAACTCTCCGGCTAGACAGTCTCGTTCAAAGTAATTTCTAATCCTTCTTTACTGGATGCCGCTATGCCATCCACGAATCTAACCACGTTAATATAACTTTGTATAAATGTGACATTAAAAATAATAAGGGGCACAATCATCTTGACTAGCTCTGTGACGGGAAATGATGTAAACAACCATTTTATAAATATTGCTGGACCGGTAAGCATACAACGGGATTCGGTTGAATATTTTAATAATTCTTTACTTTTGCGGAGATCAACAATGATGATGAGATGCAACATATATCGCGATATATATCGCATCTCAATCATAATACTTACATCATACTGCTAATACGAGTATTGGCAGTTTACACATTATCAACGACTCACTTCATACTGGTATTTTTCAGAAAATTTCGAAAACTGCGATTGTTTTGTCATCTATATATATAAAAGAAAGTCGTGTTAGTTACACTATTTATAACTCAAGAACGGCTGAACCGATTTGGCTGAAAATTGGTGGGGAGGTAGCTTAGAACCAGGAGACGGACATAGGATACTTTTTATCCCGTTTCCGTGGGACGTTTTCAGTAATGTTCTTAACAAACTTTGTGTGACACCAGTCTATAAACCGTCTATAACAAATTTCATACACTTTTTTAAATTTATCGGGCAATAAATCTGTTGTAGCTTCATTTGCTGTTTCAATTATATCTGCAGGAGTACAAATAGTTTCTTCCTCACCATCCGAAATCGACATTTTCGACAGTTTCACAACAAAATATTACAATTTTAAACTGACAACTTGAAATTAATTACTAACTTGATAATTTTGGTCATTGTACATAAATACACGTATCCATAGTTACGCAGAGGAACGTAACGTTTTTTTAGGTAACGCTCGATTTTACTTCTCACAGCGGGTGATCCTGTGAAGTTTGGTAGCGATCGGATCAACAGAATTTTTTTTTCTTGGTTTTGTGAGAAATCGGGGCTTGATATGACACATATCAACTGTCAGATTTGACAAATAAAATTCAGACCGTCAGAAAGTATTAAATAAATTTTATTTGTCAAATCTGACAGTTGATAAGTGTCATATCAAGCCCCCGCCTCGCACAAAACAAAAAAATTATGTTGATCCGATCGCTACCAAACTTCACAGGAACACTCGCTGGGCTAATCTGAAGATTAACTTACAGTAGGTGCCGCGCATGTCGTACCGGGACCGGGCAGCAAATAATTTATAAAGTGAAAATGCAAACGTCAAACGGCATATGCCATTCGCAGTTTATCAAGTTTCAAACGATTTTACCACAATTATTTCTTCAGAGGCAGCAACGCGCCGGGTACCAGCTAGTTTCCTATAAATAAAACTTCTACTACCTAGTATTTTACCCATGTATTCAAAGATTATTCAGAAAGAACGTCTCGTTTTAGATGCAATATGGTCAGCGGTGGATGACCATAATATTTGTTCTTTGTGTTAAAAGTTTCGTCCTTTTGGGACTCATCAGTACGATGCTTTGTCCTACACACTCGAACCATGCATTGAATTATGGAACTAAATCCAGATTTTGTGGACTACGAGACCTCATACGGGATACTACCCTAAACATATCATTGGGCTTGGAATATACTTAGATCTCTACGTACTTTCGTGCTCAACTAGCAGTGGTAGTGTGGTAGTATGTATGTTAGAAGTTGTATGTTTCGAATGTGTATGAAAAACCGTAGACCCCCGGTTTCGTCCTTTTGGGACTCATCAGTGTGGTACTGTGCTCTACTCACTCGAACCATGCAATATTGCTTGCTGCATATATTCTTACACGCTAGGTGCAAGTATTAGCAAGAGCTAATTTTTTGCCGAATTATGCGGCGGACATGAGTGGTATTGGACCGTTCGAACAACTACTCCTCGGGCAAATACCCCGCCAGGAATTGGATTATAGAACTAAATCCAAATTTTGTGTACTACGAGACCTCATACGGTGTGCTACCCACGGCCTCCGATAGATCTATCAGAGGCCACGTGCTACCCCAAACATATGGGGTAGCACGTGGTCTCCGATAGATACAGGCCTTGGAACATGCTTAGATCTATAATAATAATAATAATAATAAACGTCTTTATTTAGTACACAATGTATACAGAATAAACAAATTCATTAAGATGAGGGTGCACAAGGTGTACTAAAATGGCGAAGTTCAACTTTCAGATGTAAACATCTGTCAGTTGTTCTTCCACTCAACCAAAATAGACAAAAAAAATGTATTCAACATAATCAGAAAAACAGAAAAACGGATGAACAATACTTAAAAAACGAATATAAATTGAATAAATTATTCAAGCAAAGAAAGCACAAAGTAAAAAAAAAAATATAGTCAACATCAAGCAACGCAATTAAGCAAAAGTATACATGGACCAAATTAATGCATAAAACAATACAATTAACCAAATAAATACATAATGTAATCATAAATGGAAAAGAAAATATCTAAATACCTACACAAACAAAAGGAAAAAAAAATGCAAAAAAATGCAAGTGAACCCAAGGCCACCCAAAAGGCATGACAAAAACGTCAAAATTCATAATTCTCAGAACAGTAATTAAAGTTTCACAATGCAATGCAACACAATGCAATGGAGAGGCAGAACAAGCTGGAAAAAACTATGCTCCAAGTAAGAAGCGCTTCATATGAACTCTAAAGGTCTCAATTGAAAGATTCTTAAACTCAGGCGGTACACCATTGTATAAGCAACAAATATTGTGAGAAAAAGACTTCCTGAAAAAAGAGTGACCTTGCAAAGGCAGAGAAAGCAGATCTTTACGACGTATATTGATATTATGTACATCAGTTCTAAATTTGATTTTTCGGTATAGATAAGCTGGCGTAAAAGTTGTTATTATTTTGTGGTACAGACAAACTGAATGCAAAAAACGGCGGGATTCCATGTTCAACCAGGGTATCGTGGCAAGTTTATGCGAAATGTGCCCACCACGACGAATGCCGAAAATTAAACGTAAGCAGGCATTCTGAACAACCTGGATCTTTCTTACATCACTTCTATCTAGACATGGTCCATACAAACCAGACGCATAGTTAAAATGGGACAGAACAAACATTTCGCACAAAGTGACCTTAATCTTATAATCGATAAGTTTTCTTACACTGTAAACGAATTTTAGGTTCATATATGCAATCTGTATCAACTTTTTAATATGCAGTGAAAACTTTAACTTGTCATCAAATATAACACCCAGATTTCTAGCACTTTCCGTAAATTCTAACACCTGACCATGTATGGAGATCACTAATTGATCCAATACCTCATTTCGACTGACACCACTTGAAGTGTTGCCAAACAGTAACATTTTAGACTTGTGAGGATTAATGATGAGCGCGTGACTTCCAGCAGCATCACAAAATGTGCTCAAATCGTGATTGATTCTTAGAGAAGCAAGGTTCAATTCTCTACCATTAAAGGGGTAACACAATTGAGTGTCATCAGCATAGAAATGACTTCCACAAAACTTAATACTTGATACAAAAACAGAAGTATATAATAACGGACCAAGTACGGAACCTTGCGGCACACCACAAAGAACACTGCCTTCACCGGAAACTTGACCATTAAATCTAACAACCTGTCTCCTGTTTTTCAAATAACTAGAAATTAAGTTAACCGCACATGAATTGAGACCAATGTAGTGTAAGATTGACAATAAAATACCATGATTCAGGGTGTCGAAAGCCCTGGAAAAATCCAACAGAATTAAAACACAGAATTTTTTCTGGTCCAGTGATGTTATAATATCATCAACAACATTAAGCAAAGCTGTCTCACAACTATAACCCTCTCTAAAACCTGACTGAGTAAAGGGAATTAGACTGCTACTCTGTAGATGCGACGACAGCTGCGAGGCCATCACCCTCTCCAAGACTTTCGACAACACTGGTAAAATGCTAATTGGCCTGATGTCTTTCAGTTCTTTAGGCTTCGTAACTTTAGGTAGTGGATGTATTATAGATTTTTTCCAAAGTTCAGGGAAAACGTTGTGTCCAAGAGCAAAATTGACAACATGCGTCACGATCGGAAGAATGACTGGTACACTATAGTTAATTAGGTTAATTGTGAGGTCATCACAACCGCGTGCATTTGTCTTTATTGACGATAATATTTTAAGAATTTCATCGTCACCCACAAAACTAAATTCAAAACGCTCTGCTGTCAACGTCTTACTCAAGTAATAATCCATCAATTGCTGGTCTGGAATAAAATCTTTATTGGGATTATCCAAGAAAAATCTATTCAAGTCATCTGCAGTGCACAGATCAGCAGGTACAGAGTTGTTTCGCCTCTTGAAATCAACTCCAAGAGAACGTAATTCTTTAACTATATTATTCTTACCCACCAATGAGATTCGATATTTCAAGTAAGCCTTCTTCTCGCGCGAAACAGCAGTATTAACCATATTACGAAGTGTTCTATAGTATTCCCATTTTGCAGGATTTTTGTTTTTCTTGTACTGACTGAGAGCTTTATCACGCAAACTCATCATGAATCTTAGATTGTCAGTCAGCCAAGGTGCTCTCTTTTTAGAAATTCTAGCTATTTTAATAGGGGCATATCTATCAAATAATGTCAGTATTTTCTCATTCAAAAACATTACCTTATCATCAATATTATCCATTTCATAAACTAAATTCCAGGAGACAATAGAGAGCTCTTCTAGGAACTCCGTGTAATTGAAATGTTTAAAACAACGATACTTAACAATTTTGGGTACATAGTTTTCAGGTAATAAAGACAGTTCACAGCTTACAACAGCATGATCAGATATAGCAAGATTCGTATCAACATTAACATCTTTTGCTAGGGAGCAATCAGAAATAATTATATGATCTAACAAGGTAGCAGTAGAAGAGGTGATTCTAGTAGGGTGATCTATTATTTGGTGAAGATTAAACGTTTCCAATAGATCAATATATTGACGAACATAACTGGAAGTTGTATTTAAAACGTCGAGATTAAAATCACCAAGGAAAATCAAAACATCACTTAGCACGACAGTGGCAGAAAACAAAGCCTCAAAATCATTACAAAAATTATGTAAATGCTCTGAACCCGGTGGCCTATAAACAACACACAACACAATACTCGACCCTCCAATTCTTACCTTTGCAGACAGAAATTCAAAAGATCTAATAGGCAAGTCTAACTGAATAATTTCAAATTTATATTTATTGTTATAATAAAAACACACGCCCCCACCCCTACCACCTCTATCCAACCGAAATATTCCCATATTATCCAGTGCAATTGCATGATCACAAATATCTGCACCAAGCCACGTTTCAGTTACTGCAATAACATCGTATTCAAAATTATCAAAATACTCTTTAAAAATGTCAAAACCACTCAGAAGTGACCTTGCATTCACATGTGCAATCTTCATCAAACAAGAAACGTGAATGAAATACAAAAAGAGAAAAAATTAAAAAAAAATTTACACAAAACAAGTAAATATTTCTTTCGCCCATCCGCTCACCGCCCCGCCCCCACTTCCGCCACATGTTCACAATATAACCTCTCTACGCACTTTCGTGCTCAACTAGCAGTGGTAGTATGTATGTTAGAAGTTTTTAATACTGCATGTTTCGAATCTGTATGGAAAACCGTAGACCATGGTTTCGTCCTTTTGGGACTCATCGGTACGGTACTTTGCCCTACACTCTCGAACCATGCAATTAAATATTGCTTGCTGAATTGTGTGTAGCATCCCGTATGAGGTCTCATAGTACCTACACAAAATCTGAATTTAGTTCCATAATTTAATGCATGGCGGGGTATTTGCCCGAGGTGTAGTTGTTCGAACGGTCCATCACTCATGTCTGCCGCATAATTCGGCAAATAATTAGCTCTTGCTAATACTTGCACCAAGCGGGTAAGTATACTGCAAGCAATGTTGCAAGGTTCGAGTGTGTAGGGCAAAGCACCGTACTGATGAGTCCCAAAAGGACGAAACCAGTGGTCTACGGTTTTCCATACACGTTCGAATCATGCAATATTGAAAAACTTCTAACACACATACTACCTACTACCACTGCTAGTTGAGCACGAAAGTACGTAGAGATCTATACTTGGGCCGCCCAACAGACGGACTGATCACCCTGCAAGAACGTGCTCTAGGGGGGGAAATATTAATTTATGACGACCGAATTGGAGTGATGCGACATCGTTGGGTCTAAACAAAGCGCATCACTGCGGTTTGGTCGTCCTAAATTGATATTGGTCCCGTCTAGAGCTCATGCTTGCAGGGTGATCACTCCGTCTTTTGGGCGGCCCAAGTATAAGTAGGTTTCACGCCCAACGATATGTTTGGGGTAGCATCCCGTATGAGATCTCGTAGTACTCAAAATCTGGATTTAGTTCTATAATTCAATGGCCGGCGGGGTATTTGTCCGAGGAGTAGTTGTTCGAACGATCCAGTATCACTCTTTGTTCTTTGTTTTTAATGAATATTAGTAAGGCATTTGACGTTGTTAATTATATTTAGGGAACCGCAATGGTAAATTATTGCTGTATTTTCTACCATGCCAGACTTATTAATCTTAATGTATGAACCACGAGGAACAAGAATATGGCTATAACAAAGTTGCATCTGAGTTGCAGTGGGGATAGCGCTCTTTTAAACTTAACGGTTAAATTAATAGTTGCTACTGACATATCTTCTATTAACAGATTTTACTGACTCTTTGCATTAAAAGCAATGCCGAAATATCACTGCCAGAAACAAGAAACAAGAAACAAATCGCGAGGGGGTGCTATAGAACCCCATAAGAGGAATCGTCACGTGACATTTTTCCTACCAACAGATTTTTCTTTTACTGAATTTTTACATCATAAGTAAGCCAAAATATCACTGCCAGACCCATTAGATGGTGGCGAGTAGCATGGTAGCAATAACTTACATTGTAGCAATAATTTACCGTTGCGATTCCCTAACTATTACGAGTTGTTGTCGACAAAATTGAAGTGTATGGGATTGGGTGATAATCTTCAAATATTTTTATAGTTACCTACAGTGAGTGAGAGACAGCAATGTGTATTACTTATATAAAGATAAAAAATCGAAATATTTTGACACTGTAAGCGGGATGCCACAGGGAAGTATATTGGGCTTGATATTATTCTCGCTCTTCACGCATGACCTAGGAATAAATAATAAAGGAAATTATTATTATTATTATTAATAGTGTGACGCCGTATATTAGGTAATTCCAGAGGCCCTTCTATCTTTAATAGATTCGTTTCCTATACATCGAAAACTAGAGGTGAAACAATACGTATCCCTTCCAAATATCTACTTCTCTACGCTCATATTCAATTTCTGTAACTCTCCTTTGCTCTTTGTATAAATTATGCATTATGCATTACTCTACCCATATATTTCATCCCCATAGTTTTGAGGACGTCGCCCACCTTTTTTCATTTTACTCTTTCCAATGCTTTTTCTAAGTTCACAAATCCTACACAGGCGCTCGTTCCTTTTTCTGTATTACTTCCTACAATATTTCTTCAACCCGTTTCCCCGTAGTTCTTCACATAATTTAGTTAAAGTTTTTGACGCATGGGAAGCTAAATAATTAATCTATCTAAAATTTTCACTCTATCTGCTTCTTTTCCTACTTGACAGAGCTACTCTGCTGTTCAGTTGGTAATCTTCCGGAATCTCGCTTGCTTGATATATACGCCTAACTAACTTATACCCCAGTTTTTTGCATTTATTTTCAATTTATTGTTGTTTCATTTTCCTACATTTCAGAATAATTTTGTGCCTTACCGCCGCATCTGTGTTTTCCCCCAATAGACTATTAGGCCAGGCAAATTAGGGTTTGAATCGGAACTAATTAACCTAAAGCTAATTTTCTCAGGAAATGTAGTTAGTGGTATGTAATACCTTCTGTGAAAAATCCCCAAAAATCCAAGTGTCGGAAGACCCTGAAAAATGCTGAAAATGTTTATTATTAAGGAAATTTTAGGTTTCATTTTTATAACTTTATTTTGGTACACGCTTTGTTTATTTGAGTACACGACAGCGATTGCTTTACTTTTACACGCCACAGAATGCAGATTGCAGATGCACTCGTAAACTTAATAAATAGCTAGGTTACATCATACATTACATACTTGCTGATGCTTCTGTTATTTCGAGAATTTTTCAGGTCCCTAGGTATATTCAATTCTAGCAAAATACTTATACTTAAAACATTCATTGAACCCATTATTTGAGTAAAAGGCATCAGGTAAATAATATTTGAAGAATAATAAATTTCACTTTTACAGTGGAAAATACCCAGAAATTCACCTCGTTTATGAAATTTATTTCAAATCATAACTCAATAGAAATGCAAAATAAAAATTAAATATGGCGGTGAAAAATAATTATAATATACATAATGAATGGTCAAAAAACTAAATAAGCCGATTAAGTACGAATCGAAATACAGATTGATAATTTTGCTTTGCATTGCATGCAGGCTCTCGAGTGCGACCTGGCCATGGAATGCAGTATCGCCTCTGTGCACTCCGCAGTTTGTGATTATCGTCTTTTTCTTTTGTGTGCTTTGCGAGCCATGTGACTCATTTGAACCGGTTCAGTTCTGCGGTTCGCCATCTATGAGCTAAACTGAAGAGTCAGATCGCGAAAATTTTACGAGTTACCCATGACTAGTGGTCACACCGTCATTGGCCAAGCGGCTAGAACATAGCCGTGGAAGGTGGAGGGAAACCAAGAAAATCTGGACACGCTCGTGTGGATTAGTCCACGTAAAGTAATGCATACCTTGGCGACATTTCTGCTGAAAACGCCGCCATGACCACTCCGTGTGAAACCGATCTAATATTTGTAAGACGTATATTATTATAAACAAACCCATTATACCAAAATTTCATAAATATGAAAATGTTGTTGATTAAAATAATTCTCAGTATTATGCAGTTGTGGTTTCAAATCTGAAATAAGTTCAGACACCTAAATGACTGTGGCGATTAAACTTCAAAAGAAAATCAGGTGACGAACAGAAACGAAGAAGCGAAGCGTATCTAAATGAACAATTTTATTGGGGTAACCAGCTAACCATGGCAGTCAGTCTGTTAGGGGATGGTTATAAAATTTAAACTCTTGTTTTGCACTCCCATGAAAATATTAGGTGTGCATAATAGCAAAACAAGAAGATTAACTAATTATATTATATTATACCATGTGTAACAGGAGTATGGTACACCCCCCTCTTTTTCTTTATTTTTGAAGATAAATTTTTGAAACTTGGCACATCGTATGTACTGAGTAAACGTCAAGTTTTGACACAAACAAGGAAATCTTCATACTTCCGGTTTCATCGGAAGTGGTGCCAACTTTTGATTTTCAAATGGGACAACCTGTAAGCTATTGACTTTTTGGACTCTACATAATTTTCTGAATGCAGTGGTACCACATTTGCGACATTTCAAGTCTTAGACTTTTTTAAAATCTAATTTTAATTTTGTCATTTAAGTGTGCCATGACTGTTCCAATTTATTCTAATAGACCCAGGCAATGCCATAAAAAACGGAATTGCGTTGGAAATGCTAAGTAATGTGATTCGTGCTTAAACAAAGTTCTCCAAATAATTTTTTGGGCAAAACTAATTTTTTTCAAATGGAACCATATTGGTACCAAGGTACTATTCAAGGCTGCTATTAATAAGGAATCTTCTGATATGACCAGTTTGCATCTGGGACAAGAACAACTGAAATTACAGTCCATCGAAAATTAAAAACAGGCATTTAATTTTGTTTTCATCAAATGCTGCAAGGGGGCTTTGAAAATTTAAAAACAAATAAAACATGGTACCAATGCATTCAAAAAATTATGTAGAGTCCAAAAATTCAATAATGTACAGGTTGTCCCATTTGAAATTCAAAAGTTGGTACCACTTCCGCTAAAACCGGAAGTGAAAATTTCCTTGTTTGTGTCAAAACTTGACGTTTACTCAGTACATACGATGTGCCAAGTTGCAAAAATTTATCTTCAAAAATAAAGAAAAAAGGGGGGGTGTTACACACGGTATATTATATTATATTAACTAATGATAGAAGGAGAATCACAGTAAGATACGCGTCTTTCTTATCCAAAAATATAACAAAGTAGGTATGCAATATTTTAGGTTGAAAATAGGTTGTCTGCACAAAACGCGAATTGTCTAACAGCAATAGGATAAGTCCGAAAAAATTCATCAATTCGTGCTTTGTCCAGACAAACTGCGTCTTGTCTTCGCTAAGTTGGACAAAATGCAAATGCTCTTATTTGAATTATTTATGCAGGAGAACCTCTTTATAGCAACACGCCCCTTTAAACGCGCATGTTCAGTAATAACCGTGTGTTTTCAAGCGAATAATCTTTGAAGAGAATAATATTGAAAACACTTACGACTAATACTTACAACGCTCCGATCGCTTCTCTCCGCTTGATCTTAACTTGATAGATTTTTGTGTAAAAAATCAATAGAAAACGTACCGCCGAAGCTGTACGGTTAGCATATTTACGATTACTTATGTGTGTCCGCGATTACTCGCGGTAGTTATTACTGAAAGAAAATGTGTAGGGATGACGGAGACCTGACCACCCATTTTTTGTAAAAAAGACAATGTGACAGATTAAATAAATTATGCAGTTTGTTTCGATTTCTTGCGACCTCTTACAAAAAAATGCGCGTGATCTATTTCAAAAATGTTCATGCGGAAGTCAGGATAGAGCAATGGAACAAACCTGACACACAAGAGTTCGCGCTGCCCATATAAGGTATTATTAAAGTACACATTATAGGAAGACGTGAAAGATGATGGAAGTTCTGGGCATCCGAAAACTCATCGAACGTGCGAAAACGTGGAAAAGTTACAACAACTAGTGAGATCTGATAGACGGCTGAGTACACAGGTTATTGCAGAAGAGCGGAATTTAGATAGGGAAACAGTAAGGAAGATCTTGACCGAAGATTTAGAAATGAGAAACATTTCTGCGACGATGGTTCCCAAAAAAACAAATCGCAAAGTTGGACCATTCGCTTATTATGACTTTTGACTTTTCCCAGAAATGAAAACTGTAATAAAAGAACGCCGACTTACTGATGTTTCTGATATCCAAAGGGATGTGGCCGGAATACTGAACAATGGCAGCATCGTATATATATGTAAATAAAGTTTTTATAAGTTCATTCCGGGAATTTTATTGCCAGATCTCGTATAATATGCAGAATAGTGTAAAATTGTTTGTAAATGCATTTCGTAAATGCATTACGATGTAAAAAAGGGAATTTGGATTTCTTACTCTGCTATAGGATTGAATTTGTTTGGGCAGCCTTGTTTCTTAAACGCATGTATCAGTGGTGATCCTACACCGGAAATATTGTAGTACACATATTAAATTTGAAGTCAAAAGGTGCTCAAAACTATAAATTACATTATTCTTGTGCATTCGCCACTTCAAGAAATGAAATGCTTATTACTTATTTTGGTTTGAATACCGCAGTAATGTTTTATGTAGTACGTACCCAAGGGTGACACTTCTTTGACAAATGACTGAGAAATGGACTGCTGAGACCTATCGATCTTATGGATAAATCGATAAATTATGGCCGTCTATATTATCGATAATTAATGAATAACTCATATTGTAACTGTAATTTAGTTGTACCATTTGCAAGATAGGTTCTCTCTCTAGCTTACCACACAGTGGCAAAATATAATGATACAATCCAGCATATTAATTTTCATGGCGTACGCAAATTCATGATACCTCTCTATACTTATCATTTAAAAAAATAATCAAACATTTTGTTTCCTAATACAAACAATTTAAAAAGAGATATCGAGGGAAACGAATGTATAATACGTCTATTATACAGAAATCTTACTACAAATTGATCAAGTATGTAATTTGTAAAGCGAGCTTGTCCTCCATAGAGTCTCTTACGAGCCCAAGTCACGGAATGCTGTGTGAACGTGTAGCACATCAATGATCCTGAAAGATGCTGTGAAATCAGTAGAGTGAGACTACACTTGTCCACTAAAAAGATTTCCGTGTGCACTGTTCCTCTGATTAATTTTTCAATTACTTTGTTTGTGAAACAATATTCAAACATGTTCATTTAGCATCGCAGGGTGGATAATCGATGGATAATCAAGTAAATAGCGTTAGGAACGTTGTATTAAAGTTTCGATGTAGTTATGGTTTTGTATTCTCAGTCAACGTACATCAAATGGTACGATTCAGATGCAAATTTAACATAATAACTAAATGACGCTTCTTAGAACCTGCTCACTGTATGCCTACTTCTTGACGTACCTACATTCAATGTGTTGAATTATACCGGGTGGGGATTTAGTGTGTAATCGGCTCATATCTCTGGAACTATTTAAGATATCAAAATGAAATTTTGCACAAATGTGGGGAACCACATGGAGCATTTCCCAAAATTATTTAAGTATATACAGGACGTTCACATTCTGAGTACCAGACCAAAGTTCTATTTCTTTAAATGGAAACTCTACGTGTCCTTGCATAATATGGATTCCCCATAAAATTCCATTAAAATTGATATACTACATGATGTGGTTTTGACTAAGGAATGTTGAGATATTGACATTTTTGTGCTATTGTGGACCCAAATTCATGACGCTACTGAGGCATACTAACCAAAGCCGCCTAAAATGTCTTTATTGAAACAGGTTCACACACTGCTGTATTTTTGAAATCTATAAATAATTTTATCATAATACTTGGAATAATACAGGATGGTTAAGTTATGCAAAACAGAAGTTTCTCAAAAATTTCAAATGGAACACCATGTATATTATTTGTACAATTGATGGTCATTTTACTAAGCTTTTTATTGATGTGGATATTGCCAAGTCTACCAGTAAATGTTTCGAGAGAATGTAAAACTGAATTATAAAAATGTAGTTTCGTCATTATTTTACATTATTTTTGACGATCTCCCCTATTTTGTCACCCAAAACTCCAAAAAAGGTCTGTATTTTGTTTCTATAGAATATTTAGCAAATGAAGTTTACATTAACACAAGAAATCCTATTGCAAGATTATTTCTTAAAGATAATATTTTCTTCCATGGCACTCCTTGTTTGAAAATTATACCCGACTTTAAAAAGACATTACGAGAATACGTTTAAGAATACAACCATCAAGAAACAATTTTACAATAAGATCTATTGTCTTTATATTGATACCAATTTGCAAGTACAAAATATAAACATTATTGTGAGTTTTGAGCAACAGAATAGGGGGAATTCGCCAAAAAGAGTATAAACTAATAATGAAATTCATTAATTTTGATGTTCAATTGTAATATCTGCCGAAACTATCAGTAGTAGACCTGGCAATATCTACATCAATTAAAAGCTTAGTTAACTGACTGTCAGTTGTGCAAATAGTATACATGGTTTTCTATTTGAAATTTTTGAGAAAAATTCCCTTTTGCGTAACTTAACCACCTTGTATAATCCTAAGTATTAATGTGAAAGTATTTATAGATTTCACAAATACAGCAGTGTGTAAACCCCTTTCGATAAAAAATAATTAGGTGGCTTTGGTCAGTAGACGCCAGTAGCGTCATAAATTTGGGACCATAATGACACAAAAATGCCAATATCTTAACAGTCCTTACTTAAAACCACATCATGTAGTATATCAATTTTCATGAAATTTTATGGGGAATCGAAATTCCGCAATTAATTGTGGGGTTTCCATTTAAAGAAATATAACTTTAGTCTGGTACTCAGAATGTCAACATCCTGTATACACAGTGTCCCACTTAACTTGTTTAGTATGGGGAACTTTTAAACCGCGGTAGTTACAAGGGTGCTCAAATGGGAAAAAATGTTGCTTATTATAATTGCAATTTAGCAGTACCAAGAGAACTTCGGAAATTATTTTTGTTTCTGAGAAAATCCGGAAAAAGTGAAAATGGCCGAAATATTGTTTTTGTTCTAGAGCCCTTCTTTGTTGATATTTTGATATGAAATTTTAAAGCAAGTTATGGTTGAAAATTCTCAACAGGCCGGTGGTATCAATTTTTATATATGGTGTTTAATTTAGGCGTACCAGAGGTTAAGTTTGTTTTTTCTTGTGGCCGGCATATTGGTACTGGTCATATTCGAGTAGACGGTTTCAAGAGCTCTTCAACCATGTATAATAGTCAACATAAAAACTTTTAGTTAATAATGGAAATCGAAAAATTTGTCCCTAAGATGTAACAGTCCATTAAGAATGCCACAGCTTCTCTTATCTAATTCAATAATTGTTCAAAAAAAAGTCCTCCGTCAGCATCTAAACAGTTTCTACATCGAGTTTCCACCAAGTTGACCGCATTTATCAAAAATTGCTGAGGAAGTCCTCTAAGAGCGGTCACTACAGCTGATGCCCGAAGAGCATGCTGATTTCCATATTCTTGACTGTATACGTGATTTTTATGTGACCCCACAAGAAGAAATCTAGGGGTGTCAAGTCCGGGGAGCGAGCTGGCCATTGAATTGATCTTGTATTCCCTGTATATTAAAAATACGTCAGGTGTAACTTATTACTATCATAAATTTGAAACATACTTATTCATTTCTCATCTCACCAAATAAATTGTTTAGGTACTGACGAACCCTATGTGTATTGTGAGGAGGTGCACCATCCTGCTGCAACCAAACATTCTGAACTACATTTACCTGTGACAATTAAGTTGTCTTATTTAATTGATGCCATAAGAAACATAATGCTTTGTTTTCCATAGCTTGCTAGAGAAGAGAAATGTGGCATTCTTAATGGACTGTTAATCTTAAAGGAAAATTTTTCGATTTTCATTGTTAACTATAAGTTTTTATGCGGACTATTATACATGGTTGAAAAGCTCTTGAAACCGTCTACTCGAATATGACTAATACCAATATGGCGGCCATAAGAAAAAACAAACTTAACCTCTGGTACGCCTAAATTAAACCCCATTTGAGCACCCTTGTAACTACCGCGGTTTAAAAGTTCCCCATACTAAACAAGTTAAGTGGGACACTGTGTATACATAAATAATTTTACGAAATGCTCCATGTGGTTCCCCACATACGTGTAAAATTTCATTTTGATATCTTAAGCATTACCAGAGATATGAACCGATTACACACTAAATCCCCACCCGGTATACAACATAAATATTGTACCTTCAGACTTATATTTAAATCATTCTGGCATGCTGCCGTAGTCAAGTATTCGGAATCTCGAAGTGGTTATGTTCATCCTTGGTCCCTGTCACCCTCGCATTAATTGGTGAACTGATTTAAATTTTCTTAGAATTCTGATGCGTATTTTCTGGGAAAACTTTTTTTTTATGATGTAACACTAGGCGTCGAAAAGTTGAACAAAAATTGATGTTTTCCAACATCCCGTATCTTGACAAATAAACTGTTTTGGAAATTTTTGTCTTAGAATGAGGCGAAGAATTATCCAGTACAAGTTTGCTGCATACCTAAGGGAGACCTGCATACAGTTAGTGTTGTTGAAGAATAACAACTTGTAAATGCAACTTACACTTTATTCTTGATAACACACTTTTATTACAAATCGGAAAACTTAAACTTTATTTTAATTCTGAACCTATGTACAATATTTACAACTCAAAACTGAATTATAACCACTACCAGGCACGCAGTCTCACGTCCTGTACTCTGAATATTAAAAGACTTGGATATAGTGGCCAAATTCAGACTCAATTACCACTACCGGGTATGCAGTCTCACATCCCGTTCCCTGAAGAAAAAGGCTTTGAAATAGTGGCTTGAGTCGAATGACTGAATTGTTACGGCACCTTGCTGGCTTTTATATTGAACTGAAAGTCTCCAAGTTCACTTCACCCAATCGGAGATCTTGTCCAAGTCAACTTCGCCTAATCGGAGTTCTTGCATATTACGTCAGGATCTATTTTTGTGAACCAGTGTTTGCACTTGGAACAGATGAGGCAGCCCCGCCTGACGAATCATGTCCGGTCTCCATTCTGTTAAAGAGGAAAGCGCCGCCCTTCAGTGGGGATATAGCTGCACGCGGCTTGCTACGGTAAACGCGTCACTGTACTTCAGACGGACGAAATTTATGCATTATTAATTATTAATTATTGATTAATTAATGGGGAATGCATCGCTCTCTTTGTTATTTTTACATTCGCAAATTATTGTTCACAGCAGTTAGTCCAACTAGTAGGGTTCTAGGCTTCATACTAAAAAATTTCCTATCTTATTCTCAGTCTTGTTTTTTATGTGTTATGATTTGAAATTATTTTCACTTTTGTAAGCTGCTCTTTCAGTAATCATAGTGGCAGAGATCGTGAGGGTCGGTATGGTACTGTGATACACACTACTGCGATGTGGAAGGCAACGGGAAACCACCACATTATTATATCCCTGGTACAGCGTACTTCGAATTTATGATGATGGCACTTTCTGGAGTAAAATATTCCGGAGGTAAAATAGTCCCACATTCGGATCTCCGGGCGGGGACTGCTTCGGGGGGAGTCATCAGAAATGATAAGTGTAACATCTCACGAGTCGGAGCGTGGAATGTTAGAAGCATGAAACAAGTAGGAAAGTTAGAGAATTTGAAAATTGAGATGGATAGGTTAGCATTAGACGTAGTAGGTATTAGTGAAGTGCGATGGCCAGAAGCCGGAGACTTCTGGAGCGGAGATTTTAGAGTAATACACACAGGATCTGTAGGAGGAAATTCGGGAGTAGGAATTGTTATGCGGAAAAAAGTAGGGCAGAGTGTAGAAAATTTCTTACAGCAAAGTGACAGGGTAGTTATGGTTAGGTTAGATTCGAAACCTGTAAAAACAGTAATAATACAGGTATATATGCCCACTTCTAACTACAGTGATGAGGTCGTAGAGGCAGTTTATAGTGATATTGAACATGTGCTAGATTTTGTGAGAGGACACGAAAATTTAATAATTATAGGAGATTTCAATGCAGTCGTAGGCACAGGGCGAGAGGGCGGAATAGTTGGTCCCTTTGGATTAGGCAATAGGAACGATAGGGGAGTGAGACTGATAGAGTTCTGCGATAAACATAACTTAACGGTCGCGAACACTCTATTTCACCATCATGTTAGGAGACGCTACACGTGGAAGATGCCAGGAGACCTAGGGAGATATCAAATAGATTACATTCTTGTTAGGCAAAGATTTAGAAATCAAGTTAGGGATTGTAGAAGTTATCCAGGAGCAGATATAGATAGTGATCACAATATAGTCGTTATGAAGGCCAATCTTAAATTTAAGATTTTGAAAAAACGAAGCGGAAGAAGGTATCTTGACCCAGAGAAACTAAAAGATGATGATACGCGCGATAAGTTCGAGAAAAAGACAAACGAAGTACTAAAGGGCGCGGGCGAAAATATTGTTACGGACATAGAGGAAGAATGGAATTGCATTAAAAATAATTTAGTTTCCTCAGCTGGGGATATTTTGGGCCATAAACAGAATGAAAGTAGGAAACCCTGGATAACAAAACATATTGTGAGTCTAATAGAGGAAAGGCGCAAATATAAAAATAGGTTAGATGAAATAGGGAAACAAAGATATAAGGCGATCAAGTGGGAAATTATTCGGAAATGTAGGAAAGCGAAAGAGCAATGGATCGATGATAAGTGCAAAGAAGTGGAAAATAAGTTCGAAATAGGAAAGACTGATGAAGCATATAAAATAATTAGGAGAAATTTTAGAGAAATTGGATCTAGTACCAAAAACATTAGGAATGAGGCAGGAGATATCCTAATCGAAAGCGTGGAGAAGGCAGATAGGTGGAAAGAATATTTAGGAAACTTATATGCGGGACAGGAAGTGCAAGATATATTAGAAAGTGAAAGCAGTGTAGAAGGGGATAACCTAGGGAGTCCTATAATGAGAGAAGAGTTTGAGCTAGCACTAAAAAGTTTAAGGAATAATAAAGCACCAGGTATAGATGCCTTGCAGGCAGAAATCTTAAAGTGCGCAGGTCAAGAGGTAATAGATCGTTTATTTAAATTAGTTAGTCGCATATACCTGACAGGCGAGATTCCAGAGGATTACAAACTGAACATCATGGTAGCTTTGCCAAAAAGGAAAGGCGCGGATAGATGCGAAAATTTTAGAACTATCAGTTTAACTTCCCATGCGTCAAAAATTTTAACTAGAATTGTGCAAAGAAGGATGGAGAAAAGGGCGGAAGAAATATTAGGAGAAGATCAGTTCGGATTTAGACGAAATAGAGGAACGCGCGAGGCCATTCTAGCTTTACGAGCAATTATAGAAAAAACGATAGAAAAGAGAAAGAGCGTATATATAGGATTTGTAGATTTAGAAAAAGCCTTCGACAACGTAAAATGGGGGAAGATGTTCGAAGTGCTGAGAAAGGTAGGGATGAAATACAGGGACAGAAGAATAATACATAATCTCTACAAAGAGCAAAAGGCAGTTATAGAATGTGAGCAGGAACGAAGGGAAGTAGATATCCGGAAGGGAGTGAGACAGGGATGTGCATTGTCACCTCTAGTTTTCAACTTATATATCGAAGATGCGATTAATATTGTTAAGGAAAGAACAGCCTCAGGGATCAATGTACAGGGTCAAACTATTAACATGCTCAGATTTGCGGATGATATAGCAGTGTTAGCATCTAGCAAAGAAGAATTAGGAGCGGCTTTGAATGAAATGGAAGCAGTTTTGACACAGGGCTACGGCATGAAAATCAATAAAAAGAAAACTAAAATTTTGGTATGTAGATGGAGTGAAAATAGAACTAAAATTGAAATACGAATAGGAAATGAGAAGATAGAGGAGGTCGCGGATTTCTGCTACTTAGGAAGTAAAATAACCCAAGACGGTAGGAGCACTAAAGATATAAAACAAAGAATGGCGCAGGGACGAGTTGCGTTTAACAAAAAGAAACAACTGTTATGTTCGAGAACGGTTAATATAGAGACTAGGAAGAGACTCTTAAAGTCGTATGTATGGAGTACGGCATTATACGGGTGCGAAACTTGGACAATAGGAGAAGCGGATAGAAAAAGAGTAGAAGCGTTTGAACTGTGGTGTTACAGACGCATGATGAAGATACCGTGGATAGATAAGGTTAGCAATAGGGAAGTATTAGAAAGAGTTGGGGAAAGGCGAAAGGTATGGAAAACAATAAAGAGTAGGAGAGATAGGATGGTAGGACACCTTCTAAGACACGAAGGAATAGTTCGCGACATACTAGAGTCAGAGATAGGAATAAAAAGAGGTAGGGGTAGGCCTAGATTAGACTACTGCTCTCAAATAGTTAGGGATGTAGGATGTTCTACTTTTAGGGAAATGCGTAGGTTAGCTCAGGATAGAAAAGAATGGAGGTACGCGTCCAACCAGTCTTCGGACTGAGAACCTTATGATGATGAAGCTGTCCCATTTTTTACATAGTACCTTGCTTATTTCTTAAATGGAACAACCTATATGACCTGCAGCAAAACTCCAGGGGAAAATTTTTGCCTTTAACCACTTTTACAGGGGTGTAAAACTATTCCCACTAGTTAGAGGACTGAAACTTTTAGCAACACTTAAATACGGCTACCACCGTTTGAGGGAAAAATTCTAAGGTGGGAAACTTTTGAGCTTAACCTCTTCTCGGGGTAGAAAGCTTTCCGAACAGCTAAAGGGCCGAAATTTGTAGATTCACCTAGATCCAACAAAGAAAAATACTAAAGAAAGAAATTTTTACCCTCAACTCCTTTGGTGGGAGTGAAAAACTTATTCGATGAATTAGGAAGCTGGAATTTTCCAGATCACTTAAGTACATCAACCTCTTATTAAGAAAAATCTCAATATAGCAAATTTTGGCCTACAACCCCTTTGCTAATGATGAAAAATTAATTTGATAAGGTAGAGGGCTGAAACTATCACGTGTACCGCCTTCAACTGCTAAAAATTTTAAAGAGGGAAAATTTACCTTAGGAGGTCAAGAACTATTCCGACGGCCTGGATTATTGAGCAGAACACTGTAATGCCGATGTCGTTAATAACTTTCGAACTGTCAGCTAAGCGATGCGGTGATGCAATTTCTCCGCGCAGCGTGACAGGGCGAGGCCTTCGAGGAACCAGCCACCGCACCGCTTAGATTGTGAATAAGTAATTCAAAATTTTTCTGAGTTTATTTGGAATCAGGAAGATGTGTTTTCGGAGTAATTTTGTTCAGAGCTCTATCTAATAATATAGGACAAGCAAAAACTACATATATTTTCCTCATTAAACGAGAGGTATATTGTTAATTTGTTTTAATAAACACGCCCAATAACTACCTTATAGTGTTATGTCAGGACCATGTTACTTCAACAAAAACAAAAACTTCATAATAATAAGAAACGATGATAAGAAACGTCTGTGGCATTGAAAATTTAAATATACTCGTATTTTAATAATACATTGAAGAAAATAAAGTAATAAATATGGAGTATTTAATACACATATTTGTAATAAATACATACCTATTTGTTACAAAGAATTGGGCAGATAATAACTTCCAAATGTTCACCCTGTCACGGTTCGTAGACTGCGAAATTGGATGTGCATAATTTTCGCACAGCACGCGGACGGAAAACTAAACTCTGCAAAATTCCATCTGTGCTTCCTGCTTTCATAAAAAACAGTGCTTAGGAGCTTATGCAGTCTGTTTTACATTTAATTTAAACTTTCAGAACTCCGAAAGTTTAGAATTTCTTTACTTACAGATGTACGCGGTGATTAAAGTTCAACGATTTAGCCCTAAGAGAGAGATAAATAATTTATTTTCTGAATTCAGACACGTGTAAGTTCACATTAAAAATACAGCAAAGTTTTATAATCTAGTTTTTTCTAAACATATTCTTAATGAAGTATTGAATCCCGAAGAGAATATAAAAGTATTGTCAAATGTTTTAAGAATAAGTATATCTTTTACTGCAAGCTTTTTACATGCTGTTTTTAAATGTCATCATCATAAGATTTGCAGTCCGAATATGGGTTGGACCTCATTCCTCTGCTATCCTGAACTAACGTACGCATCTCCGCGAAAGTAGAACATCCTGCATTAGTGTAATTTGGGCGTACCTCTTCCTCTTTTTATTATTGCCATCTCCGCCTCTCAAATATCGAGAACGTATTCGTCATGTATAAAAGGATGCTCTATAGATGCCTGTCCTTTCTTGGCTTCCACATATTTGCCTTTTATGAACACACTGCCCAAAATTGTCTAAGGAACAAAACTATTATTTCAAAAATATTTTCGCCAACAGTTTATAGCAAATTGAAAATTCGCCATGTATGTTCGTTGGATATAATACCACAGCATGATAAATAAAATAAGTAAAAAAACATTTTTAAGTTAAACGGTGTTATTGTAAAGAAACAATAATGATGTAGATAATGTACTAAAAGCTAAAAAATAATTAGGTAGGTACCAGGTACCAGTCATCACACCACTCTCCTCATTAATCTAGAGCATTGATCAGAATAAAATAAAATCGTGGGGCGAGTCGAATTTCTATTATCTACAGTCAACCGCTCGTATCATTATAGGTATGCTTTGGATGCATCTTCTCAATAGACAACATCGCAGAACGATCATTTACATATTTACTCAGGTTACGCTACGCCCCACGATTTTATTTTAGTCTGATCAATGCTCTATATTGATGAGGAGAGTGGTGTTATGACTGGTAGCTGGTACCTACCTAATTATTTTTTAGCCTTTAGTACATTATCTGCATCATTATTATGTTTCTTTACAATAAAACCGTTTAACTTAAAAATGTTTTTTTACTTATTTTATTTTCAAGTTTTTAGTGTTTTTTGTTTGTTTTTGTTTTGTTACTATTTTTCTAAAGTGTACTGTGTTCTACTTGTCAAGCCCTTTCAATTGATACCCATATTGAGGGGATTGAAAAAAAAGTAATCCGCCATTTTGTGGTGGCGGCCATCTTGGATTTTTTCATGGTGTTCTGTATTCGACTAGTTAAGCCCTTTCATTTGATACCCATATTGAGGGGGTTGGAAACAAATATCTAATCCGCCATTTTGTGGCGGCGGCTATCTTGGATTTACAATGATACTGAATATACATAATTGTATTGTCATCACAACTAAAGGTGTGCGACCAAATTTCAGATCAATCGGTCAACAGGAAAGGGGTAAAATTTCAATTACTAGATTTGACTTAAACAAACAAACACACAAGGCAAGCTAAATAAAACCTTTGTTCAAATATTGCAAGTTTTGAATGTGTATGGAAAACCGCAGACCAACTGGTTTCGATCTTCTGGGACTCATCAGTAAGGTGCTTTCCCCTACACACTCAAACCATGCAATTTAACTTGCTATATATGCTGCCGCGCTCTGGACAGATATCAGCAAGTGACAACCACTTTGAGTAATGATCTAGTATTAATTAGTGGTACTGGACCGTTCGAACAACTACTCCTCGGGCAAATACCCCGCCAGGTATTGAATTATAGAACTAAATCCAGATTTTTTGTACTACTAGACGTTTCAGACTGCTACCCCACCTAAGTTGGCTTTGAAACAATCCTAATTTGTCTCCACGTACGTACGTGCTTTTAAGCAGGTCTTTGTTCAAATATTGCATTATTAACGAGCACAATCGATTCAAAAATTTCGCTGCATGCCCAAAAATTCCTACAAGAAGCGGAGAACTTCGTTTGTATGCTTAAACGAGACAGAAGCATATTTTTTTGCAAAATCCCCGAAGTTGCAAATTTTTGCAGAAAAATTGAAAACGACATGCTTTAAAAAAAGTTGGGGTAAATCTTACCTCCGCCACCCCCAGCTTTGAGACGCCCCTGTTAAATTTTAAAAAGTATGTTTACAGAAAAATATTCAGCATTTGCTACTTACGCATTCCATTAAATTTCATGATTCTAACTGGACTTGTTTCGAAGATATTTAGAAGGAAACGTCCTCAGGTTTTCTCTTTTAGAAAGCTAATAGCTCCCTTGTGAAGCATATTTTGGTGTACGCTTATAGGATCATTTTGTCTTATTTTTGACCACAGAACACGCTAGTAAAATATTGCACGCTAATTTCGGGCCACCCTGTATACAGAGACAATTTCAAATTGTAGAAAGTAGTTTTTACAAAAACATGTAGGTAGGGGCGGCAGTCACGAGTAGCACCGGGCGCTAAAGTGACTTAAACCCTCACTGTTAATTGTTTGTGTTTAACATAAGACAACAATTTACAATGCTACGACGACATTAAGCCGGCGACGAAATGTTGGTGGGGATGATTGAATTTGGTTGTCAGGTAGGTCAGGTAGCGGCCGAAGTTGGAGTATCGCAAAGTGTAACGTGTTGATTGTAGGGACGATACCAAGAGACTGGCAAAGTGGCCGAAAGACACGAAGGCCGTAGAAGAGAAACAACACCTGCCCAAGACGGATTTATTATTCTTCAAGCCAGGCGTACGGCACCAATTACGACACGAGAACTTTCTGCGGGTCTACAAAATGTACATGCCGTAGCGGTTTCTGAGCAAGCCATCAGAAATCGCATCCATGAAGCTGGTTTTCATTCTCGTCAACCAATTAGAGTACCTGCACTTCGCCACGGCATCGGCAATCGTAAAGCTCTTCTTGAATGGGCTGAAGAGCATGCCCTATGGGGTGAAGCAGAATGGTCCAGTGTTCTATTTACCCACGAATCTCGGTTCGGATTTCAACCTGATAGCATAAGAACGAGAGTGTGGCGAAGAAGCGGAGCCTTGGAGAGGACCAGGCACTTCCAGGAAGTTCACGATTGTCGAGAAGGGTCTGTGATGGTATGGGTTGGAATCGATTTGTACCATAGAACGGACCTCGCTTGTCTGGATGGAGCCATGAACCCAGCGGCGTTATATTGAACAAGTATGCTGCTGGTCCAAATTTAGTTATATGCAATCGATAGGCTGATTTTAAGCATGCCTAGGCGGTTATTAACGCCCCAGAAGGCAATATATCGTATTAAGTACAAATTTCAAAAAAAATTAACGATATCAGAAATACACTTTTATTTTAATACACAATGTAGTGTTTTCCAATTAAATGTTTATTTTCATTATTAAACAAATAATGCAAAACATTACAAGTTTATTTTTAGCCAATTTTGTACTAGACAAGCTAGTCAAATAAATAGTGTAACCTACCCACTTTGACTTGTAGGATAAAAATCATACAATGAAAATTATTTGTGTTCCTTAGACAATTTTGAGCAGTGTAGTTATCATTTTCAATTCTAACTAACAAAAATGTGTAAATAAAGGAATTTATTTCATATTTTCATAAACATCATTTTACAGAAACAGCTTTTAACATCGTTGGATGTTCTGCTTTTGACTGTACAAACAGAAGCGAACAAGGATATATTTTGAAAGTGTTTCCGAAGAATCCAGCTCGAAGAAAACAATGAGCTGCGAAAGTGAAGAGAGACAATTAGATACCGACAGGCAGACTTCGTTTGTGCAAAATAATTAGATGAACAATACGAAAATTGTTGAAACTGAAATTATGTATTAAATACTTGAGCTAGTTCTTCAATGTAGTGCTTTCCGTGTTAGATATTTATGATATATTATATCTTTTACTGTAGCTTCCAAGTTATGTTTACTTGGGTTCAGGTGATCATATCGGGGTCACCGCTAGACACATTCAGACACTAGAATGCATGTATGCCGCACGCATTTAGGCAAAATCTACCAACAATTAGCAATAGACTATAAATTATGGCGTCCCATTGGTTGTTGCAAATCGCTGGTGGGTTTTGTACCTACACACATTGCTAAGCGCGGGTAGATTTTGTCTCCTTAGTATAAGCATATTTTGTTATGTAGTTAATATTATCTTCAATTACTTTTTGGTAGAAGTTCATGATGAAACAAATAATATTATGTTAAAAGTTTTTCAATATTGCATGTTTCGAATGTGCATGGAAAACCGTAGACCACTGGTTTCGTCCTTTTGGGACTCATCAGTACGGTGCTTTGCCCTACACACCCGAACTATGTAATATTGCTTGCTTTATATATACTTACACGCTTGGTGTAAGTATTAGCAAGAGCTAATTATTTGCCGAATTATGGGGCGGTTATGAGTGGTACTGGACCGTTCGAACAACTACTCCTCGGGCAAATACCCCGCCAGGCATTGAATTATAGAACTAAATCCAGATTTTATGTACTACGAGATTCAGTATGGATCTCGTAGTACATAAAATCTGGATTTAGTTCTATAATTCAATGCCTGGTGGGGTATTTGCCCGAGGAGTAGTTGTTCGAACGGTCCAGTACCACTCAAATAATATTACTTTGCGAACTACCAATAATAACGTTTTTATTTGAAACCGGTCAAATATTCAAATAAAAACGTTATTATTCGTAGTTCGCAAAGTAATATTATTTGTTTCAGCATATTTTGTTGTTGTCAATAAGAGGTGAGATTTTCCTTCCTTTTGTTAATCAGCGGTAGGTTTTGTCTAGAAAGCTATTACATCATCTTGTTTCTATATTCGCAGTTCGCAGTGATGCAGTGGTGTTGTCAGTTACTCGACAATATGAATACATAATTTGAAGTTACCGACAAATTTTCGTTATGAGCTGGTAAATCAAGAGGAAGAAAAAACAGTGTTTTGGGCTGACGTTGATTCCAGTGAAAAATGTATTCCAGTGGATAGCAGAATTTTCTGTCGAAACTAACACTTCTTGTGTATTACGCAGGTCCAAGACTGCATCAAAGAAGATAGTAAGTAGGTAGTTATTTGTATATGTTACGATAGGACCATTGATACACTAATACTTACTGTGAGTATGAATATGTGGTTACGACTACAATGCAAGCTTGGTAGGGGCGTTTTTACAATGTGTTGTTGTTCATACCACAAGTCTCGCTATCGCGACTATCAAACTTGGACAGATTTTCTTTCAGCTCAAATCCCTCATGCCGCGATTGCCGCGTCTTTGGGAGAATTCTAGACTACGATGCCAACGTTACTTTAATAACTCGACTCATGGGTTTTTACATGCTTTCCCACCTGCGACTAGCAACAACCAATGGGTGGTCATAATTTATAACCTATTGCTAATCGATGGTAGATTCTGCCTAAATGCGTCCCGCACAGAGCAACCAGTTATACATTTTAAAACTACCTTTATATTAACTTTACAATTAAAAATATTTATATTATTAAGTAGCTGTGATCTTTCCCGGGAAAGATTTCTGTGCGTTCACTGGCATCGCGTGAAATAAGCAGAAGCTTTAAATTTTCTATTCAATTCTGCATTTTTATCGGTTTTTTATGGTATGTTAAGATCTGATTACGGACGGTGGTATTTTTTATATAATGTAAACTATTTACATGGGAATTAAATTAATGAAACTAATATTTCCATGCACATTTAGAACCCGAAATGTGGGAGAAGATCAGAGAGGATGGCAGCAGAAAATTAAAATATGATGCTGGGCCAACATTGTTTAGTTTGTAAAAACTAAAGCGAAGACTACCTATTAAGCGATCAGATCCATCATCTAAGAAGAAGCTTATCGCTACTGAAGAAGTTTCAGATACTTATTTGGGATCTCCTATTACATCAGCTACACCCTCAGAGATATTTATTGCTTCTGCAAAATCATCAGATATTTATTTGGAACCCTCTAAATCTACTTCAGAAGTGAAGACTGACTTAAATATTTTCAATTCTGCACAAAAGGCACAAATAGAATTAAAAGTGAAGCAATATGAAGGGAAATACCAAAGAATGCATCAAAACTACAACTCTGTTGTAACGGAATACATAATCTTCAATGAAAAATTGAAAAACTATCTTTCAGACGGCACAACGAATTAGTCCAGTTGAAATATTGGAATATTATTAATTACTGCACGGGGTTTTTAATGAAGACCAGATTTGTGCTTTGCAACGCAAATCAATGAGATTTGTTAAGTGGGAAAATCGGACAGTGACAAAGGCAATAAAATTAACATGAGGAGCATGACGGAGCCAAATACTGAATCGCCGTAGCGTTCCCTCCCTGAACTAAAAAAGGAAATTTTATTCACTATTTTATAATAATAATTAAATAGTACGTCATCATAAAGTTCTCTTTTGAAGACTGGTAGGACGCGTACCTCCATCCTTTCCCTGAGCTAGCCTACGCATTTCGGTAAAAGTAGAACATTCTACATCCCCAACTATTTGAGAGCAGTAGTCTAATCTGCTCCAACCTCTACCTCTTTATTCCTATCTCTGACTCTAGTATGTCGCGAACTATTCCTTTGTGTCTCAGAAGGTGTCCTACCATCCTACCATCCTACGATCCTGTCCACTATTCTTTATTGTCTTTCATACTTTTCTCTTTTCCCCAACTCTTTCTAATTCCTCCTTATTGCTAACTTGTCTATCCACGGTATCTTCAACACCCGTCTGTAGCATCACATTTCAAACGCTTCTACTCTTTTTCAATCCGCTTCTCCCATTGTCCAAGTTTCGCACCCATATGTATAATTTCGTACGCCATACATGCGTCTTTAAGAGTCTCTTCCGAGTTTCTACATTAACCGTTCCAGAATATAGCAGTTGTTTCTTTTTGTTAAACAAGTACCTAGTACCTACCTACGTAGCGTAGTTTTTTGATTCGCGTGAGTTGTATTTGTTTCCGTTTTTTTTAAAAATTTCCAATCTGTTATAAAACTGTTAACTTGATAACTTGTCAATCACTTAGGTATACATACCTACATAAATGAGTAGGTATGTATTGTATTGTATTAAAGAATATAGGTAGGTACCTATTTTACAAACAGAAGTAAGCAGGTATCTACAATCTACATACCTACTTATACTGAATTATAAAAGGCATGTACAGTTAATAAATTGTTGACTTTGTTTTACTTATACCGGTCTGCCTTTACACTACTGTTTTGAGGTTGAATGAAATTGGGGTTAGATGCAAGAATCACACACCATTTCCACATTTACCGGGACATTTACCTACCTACTACATAAATATGGCAAATTATGTGAATCGGACTTATGATACCCTTGTTGCATCATTATATCGATTATGTTGTCTTGTTTTATGTTTCCTTGACACCTTACTTTAAAATTCACACTCGAAATAGTCCCAATAAGCATGTTATGAGATAGGTACCGCTTCACGGGCACTTCAAGAGAAGTGGGAGGAGCGCCTTACGAATCTCTGACGTCAAACCAATAACAAAGCGAACTAGCATGTGGGCGTGATAAGCTAATTTCTTTCACTTATTACGCCGCAAAAAAATTTTGTAGAAAAAACATTTCCGCCGTAAATCAATTACAATAACAATTTTCTGTCATTTTCATGCCAAAAATAAATATCTTATTTTTCTCCTAACTTCCCTATTCTCGAAGACAGCTTAATTAGAATTATTAAAGAAACTGAAAACCTTGGGGATAAAAGTTTTAATCGCTACTTCAGATATGGGGACTTCTAATTGTGGAAAATTTGAAAACTTCAGCTAGAAGGCATTCTAAAATAAGAAATTGCATTCCACATCCTGAACATTCTTCTAGAAAATTATACATTTTCGCAGACTTACCACAAGAACATGCTCGTTTCAAACAAAGTAATAAATATTTCCTCGGAAGTGCAGCAGAAATTTAACTTGCCTAACATGTATTATAAATGTTGAACGTACTAATGATTTAGTGAAATATCAGAAGGATCTGAACTTTAAGTTAGTCGCAAGATTATCTGAAGAAGATTTAACTCCAACTCATTTAAAAAAATTGAAGGTTCCAACATCATCAAATGTTGTCAGTCATGATGTTTCTATTGCCTTAAAATTTGTCAGCGAAGAATTAAATAAACCATAGTACTTGGCAACTGCATGGTTTATGGATGTTGTGCAGAAATGGTTTTCTATCATGGCGTCTTGTCCTCCAATCATGGCTCTAAGCAAAACTATTAGATGTATGTGGAGAAGCAATAGCATTTCTGAAGAACACAATATCTTTCAACGAGAGTTGGAGAGAAACGTGCTTGAAAACCGTCACAAACTGGATTTCTAATTAGCACACAATCAATGTTGGATATTCAGGAAATGCTCCTTAAACAGCAACAATATATTTTTATTTTAACTTTTCGCTTCAGCCAAGATTATTTGGAAAATTTGTTTAGCGTAATTAGCTCGAAACAATCAGTGCCTAATGCCGTTCAGTTTCGCAATCATTTAAAACTAATTACTGTATCGCAGTACCTCAGAGATGTTTCGAAAGGTAGTTCTAATAGTGATGATAGAGAACTTCTTTCAGACTTTTTAAATAAAGGAAAGCAAAGTTCTAGTAAGGAATATTGTGAAGTTGTGTTGCCAGTCAATTTTAGTTTAAAATATTTTGCTTTAAATAATTCTGAAAAAAATCTGTATACTTATAATATAGTCGACTATTTTTTGTCTAGCATTAACAAAAATCCAAAAATATGTGTACAGCTTCTGCACGTTCTAAAAAAATCGGTATGGAGAACCATACATGACTTCCATGTTCATTATATACAGTGCCCGTCTAAAGTCCGTTCCCCCCCTACTAATTTTTGAACCATTTGAGATAGATCAATGAAATTCGGCACAAGATAATCACAGGTCACAATATATTTTTTGACGTAACAATGACAGCTGTCAGTCTCAAGATGGCGGTCGAGCGCCATTTTGAAACAAAATTTTAAATGGGAGGGAGGGTCGTGTGACACCTCGTTTTAAAGGTCTTATCGAGTGCAATATCATACTAAAACATGGCGTCGATGTCTTTTGTTCAATTTTTAAATTTTAACATTTTTCTAACGAAATTTTATTCTAATTTGTAGTGAAATCTCTTAATGAAATCGACCAATAAGAGGAGAAAAGAGAGTTTATTAAGGAAAAACTACCGCTAGATGGTAATTTCTTCCAGCTTCCCCAAAAATCAAAACCGTTTCAAATTTATCGTCTAAGCAACGAGCCAAGGTCACACTTTTCCTAAATGGAGGAACTAAACATGCCACATTTGACAAGTAGAAAACAAGATGTTACCGCGACAACGAATTTTGTTTCTAATACAAACATGACTGAGAGCAACATTCATGGTTATTTAGAAATTTGATTAGTCACCATTTTGTAACGTTTTCAGGTATCGACGCCATATTTTATAGTATGATATTGCACTCGATAAGACCTTTAAAACGAGGTGTTACATGACCCCGCTTCCCATTTAAAATATTTTTTCAAAATGGCGCCCGACCGCCATCTTGAGACTGACAGCTGTCATTAATACGTCAAAAAATATCTTGTGACCTGTGATTACCTTGTGCCGAATTTCATGGATGTACCTCAAATGGTTCAAAAATTAGTAGGGGGGGAACGGACTTTAGACGGGCACTGTATAGCAAAAGAACACTTAAAACAATTATCTGTTTATTATCGGCAATTTTAAGAAAGCTTGTAAATTTTTGCAAAAATTTGTAAAATATTTTCGCAATTTAACGTTAAACTTCCAGTAATAAATTTGCCTATTTTTTCCGGAACTCATGCGGAATTGTTACCGTTTTATGATGCCTTTCAAAGTTTAATTCATAACAATCATTCCCTAGACGATTGCCAAAAATTTCACTACTTGAAATCATATCTAAAGGGCGAAGCATCTCGCTCCATCGATTCATTGACCATATCGAGCGAAAACTATAAATTAGCTTGGTCAGTTATACAAAAGCGATACAAAAATACGCGACTAATCGTTCAAGGTCACGTTCAAACAATCTTAAGTACCCGTGAAATCAATAAATGTTCAGCGGAATCATTACAAAAACGAATCGATGATATGAGCTCAAACTTGAAGCGTTGAAGGTCATGAAAATTCGTTGGGCGCATTTTTGATTTCATTGATCATGAATAAATTAGACTATCGTACTAGACAAGAGTTCGAAAATACGCTGGATACGGGGCTAGTTGCTTTATCAAAGTTAATAGAGTTTTTGCAAAAGAAAGATGTTGTCCTCGAATCGATGAATCAAAATATTAAAACGAAACAACCGTTTAACGCAAGCAGTAAAAAACAGGGGTTTCGAATAATCGAAGTTCTCATTTTTGTTGCATGGAAACCGTCATTACAAGAAAACTCACTTAGTTAACAATTGCGAAGAGAATGCAAGGCTTCGGGCTGTAATGTATGCCAGTCTCGCAATCATCATACTTTAATACACGAAACGAAAACGACACCTCTGGATAATCAGAGACAACAATCAAGTGCAAATTTTTGCACATCACCAGCGTTATCGAAACCAAATACTCACGTCGTGTTATCGACCGCGATCGTGATGGTTAAAGATTTAAACGGAAAATATCGTTAATGTCGTTCCCTTCTGGACTTGGGATCACAACTTAACATATTATCTGAAGATATGTGTAGACAACTGAATTTAACAACGTACCTGCATCTCGATTTCGGGTATTAACGAAACTTGTGGCAAAACTCTGAAATCGGCTAAGATGAAATTTAAATCAACACACCATCCATTTGAAACCGTTATCGACTGTTGTATTTTAGATAAATTAAAAACGAATCTTCCAGCAGATTCCTTTGATAAATCATCTTTATTCATTCCAGAAAATACGAAACTAGCGGACCCTAACTTCAAGGTGAACGGTTCCATTGTTAGGTGCCGAAGTCTTTTGGAATCTCTTGTTTATTGGACGTATTAAATTAGCAGATCCAAATATGTACTTGTCTAAAACACTATTGGGTGGCGTTTTTAGGATACTTTGGAGCAAACTAAAATGGCAAAATGTAACACAGTCATAAAAAAGAATAAACACGATAATTTTGGAGCGTTTCTGGATCCAAGAGGAAGTGTCCGCTGTTCAGAATAACTGCACAGCTGAAGAAGTCGAATGCGAACAACAGTTTGTTGATACTACTTATTATGGCGACCCAATTGATGGGCATTTTATTATAGAATTACCTTTCAAAAATAATGAAGCCAATTTGGGTGATTCAAATCAAACAGCGCTTAAACGTTTTCTGTCTTTAGAACGAATATTTCGGAAAGATGCAGAATTTAAAGAAAAGTATGCTAACGGGATAAGCGAATTAATTAACAACAATTATTTGGAAGACGTTCCGGATTACGAAATCGATGACGAACAGGTGTTTTATTTACCGCATTCAAAAGAAGCGCCGAGAATTCTAAAATTAGAATAGTATTCCACGGTTCAGGCAAATCTAGCAATGGTTTAAGTCTAAACGATACTTTAATGACCGGTCCTAATCTGCAAAATGACCTATTTGCCATTCTGATACGATTCCGTACTCATCAGATAGTAATTTCATAGGAAATGGAGAAAATGTTTCTTAAAATAAAATTAGCTACGAAACACATAAATTATCAACGGATATTTTGGCACTTTAACGAAAAAAAGGCGATCAAGGTATTTCGTCTTACGCGATTAGCATTCGGGTTAAAAGACTCTCCATATACAGCCATTCGTTGTCCGATATTTCAGTTAATTATCCTGCCGTTAGAGGAGTATTGCCATAGTCTAATCAAGTAAGAATTTCTTAAGCTATGGTATTGCGACGGGACAGATTCATAGACGATATTTTGACCGGGGCCGACGAAGCTGATGACGCCGCAAGGTTGTGCGATCAGCTGATCGACGTATTGAATAACTTTGGTTTCAAACTAGGCAAATGGTACAGTGATGATCCCAAAATAGTACCTAAATTGAGTTCAAATGAGGACGCTAAAAGGGTTGATCCAAACGTAAACATGTCAAAAAATATTATTTTACTGACTCAATGATCGTACTAAATTACTTAAATACTACCCCTAATACGTGACAAGTCTTTATTGCTAATCGAGTGGCTAAGATACAAAATTTAGGTAATGTAGAAGACTTTAACCACGTCGATAGCATATCGAATCCTACAGACAGGCACCCAGGCAAACGAATTCGCCTTTATACTGGAACGGTCCCGAATTTTTAACGAAACCTTATCCATATTGGTCAGAAAATCGATTTAGAGTAATGGGTCAAGAAAGTTCATTACCGGAAAAACGTAAGACAGTTTTGGTAACTTCAGTTTTTCGGGAATTATCGTTTTTAACAAAATTCTCATAGTTTTCAAAACTTCAACGAGTTGTGCCATGTGTTTTAGATTTGTTTTCAAATTGAAAAATGTGGACAATAAATAAACTGGCTTATTGTCAACTAATGAACCTACCAAAGCAAAGCTCATAATGCTATTATTCGTATCGTGCAAAAATCAGAATTTTCTGAAGAAATTTCGGCTCTTGAAAATCGGCAGCCTATTACAAAAAACAGTAAATTGCGTTCTTAGATTAATTTATCGACGATAATAACATAATTAGACTAGGCGGTAGAGTGCGAAATTCGTCTCTAAACTTGAATCGAAAATTCCCTATTTTGTTACCATATAAACATCAGGTAACTCAATTGCTAATTCAAAAAGAGCATATTTCTCTTCTACATGCCGGAGCAACGCAAACTCTAGCATCACTCCGAACTAGATATTGGCCTTTGAGGGCCAGAAAGTTTTCCTAATAATCCATTCGTGTATTACTTGTTTTATGGTATACCCACATTTAAACGTACAAAAAATGGAAGATTCACCCAAAGACAGACTCGAACCATGCAGACCATTTTTGAAGGTCAGCCTAGATTACTTTGGTCATATACTCGTATATTTAAAGCAAGGTAGAAAACGGAGTACAAAAATTCAAAAAGCGTGGGTTGCATTATTCGTATGTTTAGTCACAAAGGCTATTACATTTAGAAGTGGTTAGCGATCTGACAACGGAATGTTACTTAAGTACATGTTCTTAAACGTTTTATCTCAAGACGCGGTAAAGTCGCTCATATTTATTGTAATAACGCAAAAACTTTTGTAGGAGCAAAAGGTGAAATGAACGAAATTGAAAAATTTCTTATGGATAAAAAATTACCTTCCGATATTCATCCTTATAAGTCCATCTCACCCAGAGCTCCAAATTTCGGAGGACTTTGGGAACGGTTGGTAAGATCAACCCAACATCATTTAAAAAGAGTAGTTATGAACACTAGTTTAACCTTTGAGGAGGCGATCACCCTTATGAGTCAAATCGAAGCAGTCATTAATTCCCGACCGCTAGCTCCCCTTTCCAATGATCCCTCCGATTTCCAAGTATTAACCCCAGCTCACTTCCTGATTGAGGAACCTCTGACTCCTATACCTGAACACGATGTCAGTGATATCCAGGAGAATAGGTTAAGGAGTAGCTGTATGACGAAGCCAAGTGAAGTGAAGTGCGCGGAAAAGCAAAGTGCGTGTGTTTGCGGTGCAAAATGAAAATGGCACTTTGAATAAAACTTTCAAAGGGAACTAATTAATTTGTAGAAGCGTTATTATATTTTCCTTAATCATTGTAATGCATCGTATTTTATAGTTTGTTTTTTTGTATTTTTGACATAATATGTCAAAAGGGGGGAGAAAATGTAGGAAACGAAAGTTATAAATAGCTATAAAGTTGCAACTGGTTTAAATTTGCCAGTTTTTTCTTTAATAAGAAAATTCGCGCGTACAGTATTACGATTACGAAGAAGTTGCCTGCACTATCAATAACATTGTGAATGGAGGGGTGACTTGAGATGGTTGTGGGGGTGATAGGGTCAATGGACTTTGGCCTAGGTGGAATTAGGTTTCAGGAGATTAGGAGACAGTCCTCCAAACGTCACGGTAATTGTTGTTATTGTTATTAATCAAAGTCTCTGTGACACGTTGAAGCTGGGAATATAAAGAAGAGGTTTCAAATACGATGACCGAGCGATGAACAAGAGAGTTGACTACTGACATTTTTTGCGAGAGACGATGATGATGATGACATAAAGCATTGAGGTAACAGTTGGTGTAAGCAGGTTTCCTATAGACCATATGACTGAGACCCATCAATATATACAAGAACAGCTAATTGAAAAATGAGTACCTGGAACTTCAAGCGGAAGGCTCTTGTTGGTTTTATAAAATAAGTGACGGTGGTAAGAAAACGATTCATGGTATTACGAAAACTGGGTCGATATGTTTTACGATCTCAAAAAGCTGAGGAAATTTTCTCATCATAGATAAAACGATCAGAAACGACCGTGTCGTTGCCCTTATTCTCCGGGAGAATGACCAACTCAGAATTGGGTTTAATATTCTTCAAAACGAGAAATTGAGATTATATGTCAGACTTAGAGAACTTCGAGGAATTTATGACTATAGCAAAATTAATTTGCGGACTAATTTGCTCGTGTTAAAACTGATTTTCTACTGAAAATTCGTGTTGGGAATTTGGTCAATGGATGTACAGTATTCAAATATGACGTGCTGTCACATGCAAATCTAGTTATTAGATAATCGTAGTATGATATCACATTTTTTAAGCCGTTCTGCAAGCATAAAATCACAATTGTTCTTTTTCACGTTTCACCCCAATGCAATTTTATTTAACGTGTAAGGCAACGACGGTTTTATAAAGTGTAATGCTAGTTGTTAGATGCTTCCATAGTCTATTTTTACCTGTGTTTGTGTTATCACGTATCGTAAAAGAGAAATGAGGGTTAAGTTTTACTTCAGAGGAAAGATTTCCTACGTGTGTCCTGCCTATACCTACTACTGTGCGGCAGATAAGAGCAAAATAAACATGGTTCTTGAAAGCTATAATGCTTTGTTTTCCGTCCGTGTGCATACAGTTCATTGATTTTTAACAGCGATTATTTTCTCTGGGGGCCTAATTACACAAAGATGGAGAACATCGTTACGATAATGATTATTGCCTTGTAGAAGAATTAAATTCCATTTCGTACAAACGGCCCTTTAATTAGCTAGCGTTTTGATGAGGTCCTACAAACAGAACAATCGTTTAATCTCGAACTATAATATCCTCATTTACGCTTTTACTTAATTACTCGTCGCATGTACTGCGGGACCTATAGTTATGGTCCAACCAACCACAGCAAAGTCAGATGAAATATGAGGGAGGCCCAACCAAATTTAAATATTAATCGTTGAAATTTAAGCTTCCAAGCGGAATTCGATAAAAACTTTAATTAAAAGATTGTGGATTCGAGTTTAATGAATTTTTAGTGTTACGGGACTTTAACTTGTTTCATTTTTCTGTGATTATATTCATATTTACATGTTTTTAAGTGAAATTAAAAGGGGTCGATTCATTACTTCTGTTAATAGGGTTCTAAGCTAGTATCTATTTAGATGTGCAATTCCAGCAAAAGTATTTTATTTAGGAATGAAATTATATGCAGTCTAGAAGGTGATTTGTTTTAATGTAACTTCATTCATACTTTCCCGTGATGCATTTTCTGGAGCATAAATTTCCTTAATCCTGTGGCGTAAATACTTTCAAATACGAATGAAAACTGTGAAGTCCAAATTAACTAGGTGATTGTCGAAGTAATTTTGGATGCATAAACAGCTAGTGCGCATTGCAAGTAAATTTATACAGTCGTACGTACATGAACATGTTGAAGTTATCTTGTGATGGTAATTTTATATGAGCGGCTGAACGCGATGTCATTGCGCGTTTGTTAAATCTCCATGCCGCAGCCGTTGAATTTCAGAGGAACTAAGGTTTTGGCTAGGGTAGTATTTTAATACTCAGAAAAAAATATTAAACGCTCGGTAAATTTCAGTTTAGTTTTGTATTTTGTACGAAACCTATGGCTAAGTTAGGACAGACCGAGGGTCAAGCATAAAACAATACAAAAACATAGTGCAACGAAAGGCAAATAGCAAAATATTGAGTTTAGAATTATTTACTATGTATTTAGTATTTTCTTACTGTGTGCCAATAATTGTTATAGGTAGGTACCTACTTACTTACCTATTATTTTAAAATGAGAATCATCATCATAAAGTTCTCAGTCCGAAGACTGGTTGGACGCGTCCCTCCAACCTACGCATTTCCCTAAAACTAGAACATCCTGCATCCCCAACTACTTGAGAGCAATAGTGTAATCTGGGCCTATCTCTAGAATGCCGCGAACTATTCCTTCAAATCTCAGAAGATGCCGTACCATCCTATCTCTCCCATTCTTTATTAGAACATAGCATAAGTTTCTAGGCTGGGTAAACGAGTTGTAAGTGGAAGAGAAGCACTAAATACCACAGAAATCGTAATAATAAATTATACATCAGAAAATAAAATAGTTTTCGTTTTTGGAGCAAAGTGGCGTTTTCAACTTGTATTTTCTTAGCAACTTTCTTTGCATTACTATTAAGTCTAATTTTTAAGTACCTTTCAGCTATTTTTTTAATCAGTTGCACTTCATATAAATCCTCAACCAAATTTGTTGCTTACCCATGAAAGGAGAAGTTATTACCTGGCTTCTGAACGCTTTTCCAGTCGTGAGCAACGCAAAATATCACCACGGTAAACAAAAAACTGTTACCTAGGCAAAAACACCTGATGATCTCTTCGCGTTAGAAAAGGATGGAGATACGTAAGTAGTGCGGGTTGCATACACAACAGGTATGCTTCACAAAGCTTTTACGGCGTAACCGGCAATAGACCTATCCAGTAGTCTCACACATCACGACTATAAATTCTATCCACGACAATGAATTCGGAACTTAGTTAGTCGGTACATATCTTCGATAATACCCACAAGTCGAAGTTGAACGAATACACTTGGGCGTCCAGTTGGATAAGTAACCCCCTTGTAATTTGATTATGTGACTAGGTATGTGCTGGATTTACGTGATTTCTTGCACGCATTAATAATCACTACCTACTCTAACTAATTTGGAGTGTAAATCCAAAACAAACGCGAATTATTCAAAAAGCATAAACAGGTCCCATGCACATTTGAAAATTTTGTTAATTCGCATTAGAAATTGTTTTCTGGTAATTCCATTATTTCAGAGTTCGTACATAGTGGGCATAGTAGTGAGAAACTCAATAATGTACAAAGAATACCAAAGAGTAAACAGTGATTGTATTAACAACTTTCTAGAAATTACATTTAATATGAATATTATTGCACTACTGTACCTTACCTATATCCCTTTTAGTAGTTAGAAAATGACAATACTGGGACACATCCCTGGCCGAGGCGGTTGACCGCCTCGGCGGGAGGAAGCCGGGCGCCCGTCTTTCTGGCTGAGGAGCGATGGGGCGCTCGAGCCAGCCCGCCGAGGCGATCGATCGCTTCGGCGGGTGGAAGCCGGGCCCCCCGGCTTCTCCAGGTGCCATCCACTTCTTCAAGGAAGCCGGGCCCCCGGCTTCTCCAGGTGCCATCCACTTCTTCAGCAACGACTTCTGCGGCAGCCTCTCTCAGAAGAAGCGAGTGTCTTTGCCTAAGAGTGCGCCCCCCCAAGCCGCCATTTTGGGCCCCCTTCGTTGTGGCTGAGGCGCATGCGCCGGGGCTCTGAAAGTACACGTGCTGTTCAGGCCAGTCCATCCAGGTGCCATCAATGCTGAAGGAGTCATGTCTTCTGCCTCTGGTGTCTTTGGGGCCTTTGGCAGTGGCTGAGGCGCATGCGCCGGGGCTCTATGAGAGTGGGCGGGGCAATAGCCAATGAGAGAGGTTGTGGGCGGCATCCAATGGGAGTGGTTGTGGGTGGTAAGGTTCAACTACTGCTAGATGCCTTTGGATGTGGCCCAGGCGCCTGCGCCGGGGTTTTCGCAAACGTTCTGGAAATGACGCCGACCGGGAGTCGAACCCGGGTCCCCGCGCACCGGAGCCCTCGCTAAACCCACTGAGCTAATCGGCTGCCCACATGCCCGTCTTTCAAATCATCCATATATACTTATAAACAGAAGTTTCTCGGAAATTCCAACGTTTGCAATTGTTTATACTAAATAAATATTGATATCAAAGTTTAAGAAAAAAAGCACGTTCGCCGCCGATAAGAGATGTTATAATTGTTTTTATTATGGGTAAAAAACCTTTCAACTCGCCGACAGGATTATGCTTGTTTAGGTTTGCTCCCACGTTCTATATATGAACATACTACGTTGCAGACACTACAAGGTGACCCGTTTGTTTGTTTGTATTATTACAATAAAATAACATTCTAGAACATTCTCAGTTTGTTTATTTTGATACGTACTATGTTTTAAAATTACTTGTTATCTTAATGCGTTTCGGACACGTGTGTGAACCATCTGGTGAGTGCTGGAAGTACTAATTGAGTGTCGGTAATATAGAGCACATGTAGATTTCTGTTACACTTACTGGAAAGTGCAAATTGAATGTCGGTAATATAGAACGCATGTAGAATCTTAAAGAGACCATTTATAGTTATTGATATGTAAACATCTTAGTTCTCGGTAGTAGAACATCCTACATCGCTAATTATTTGAGAACAGTAGTTTAAATCTAGGCTAACTCCTACGTAAAAACTGCGTCATGTGGGGTATCAAATTAAAGGACTCAACGAGAGGTATCGGAATATTGGGGTGGTTTTTAGGGATGGTTTTTGGGGGTGGTTTTTAGGGGTGGTTTTGGGGATTGTTTTAGGGGTGGTTTTTAGGGGTTGTTTTTGGGGGTTGTTTTTAGGGGTGGTTTTAGGGGTGGTTTTAGGGGTGGCTTTTAGGGGTGGTTTTAGGGTTGGTTTTAGGGGTGGTTTTTGGGGTTTGTTTTTAGGGGTGATTTTTAGGACGCCCCCGGCCACGCTCCTTGCCCCGCCCACCTAGGTCATGTAGGGTATCAAATTAATCAGCTCGATGAAACAAATAGGAATCTATAGTTATTCTCCTACTTCCGAATTCTTATCAGTAGTTGTCTGTCTGTCTGTCTGTCTGTCTGTCTGTCTGTCTGTCTGTCTGTATGTCTGTCTGTCTGTCTGTCTGTCTGTCTGACTGACTGACTGACTGACTGTCTGTCTGTCTGTCTGACTGACTGACTGACTGTCTGTCTGTCTGTCTGTCTGTCTGTCTGACTGTCTGTCAAGGCCGTTGAATTTCGTAGACTGCGCATGCGCACGGTTATATGGAGAGTATTTAAGCAAGCGGTGCTGTCAGTTAGTACTTGTACTTCAACAAGGGAACCGCATTTGAATAATGACACACATAAACGTACACACGTTTCGTGTTCTGGACGGTGCTGCTGTGGATGAATCAGCACGTACATTAGCCGTTCGTGACAACAACAACATTCAACGCCAATGACGAAATTCGCATACCAATCAACCAACAAGACGTTTACGTACTGCCGCATCTAAGCTGCATCTACATAGAGGGCAGGTTCATCAAGGGTGCAGGAGGCGGAGATGCGGCTTTAACAAATAACGCCCTCAGTTTCATCTTTGACGACGTCCGCTATGAAATCAACGGAGTGGAGGTGGATCGAACAAAAAACGTGGGCATCACGAGCACACTGAAAGGTGTAGTTTCTCTGAATGAGGGTGAGGTGTGTGCGCTGGAGAATGCCGGCTGGACGAATACGGGAGACTCACCGAGCCACCTTATCGATGAGAACGGGAACTTTAACGTGTGCATCCCGGGAAGAATCCTGCTGGGATTCTTGGAAGACTACCACAAGGTGCTGTTGAATGTGCGTCACGAGCTCATTTTGACTCGATCGAAAAACGATAGGAACGCTTTCGTGGGTAACGAGGACACCAGAATTGAGTTGAGCAAGGTTCATTGGAGGGTGTCGTACGTCTATCCATCGGATGCTGAATACCTAAAACTTCTCAATATTGTCGAGGATGAGAGAACGTTGCAGATATGTTTTCGCAGCTGGGAGCTGTACGAGTATCCGGTGTTGCCGCAAGCTACGAAACAAACGTGGGCCGTCAAGACTGCAACACGGTTAGAGAAACCCCGCTACGTTATTGTCGCCTTCCAGACGAATCGCAAAGCGAATTTGGATACGGATTCAAGCAAATTTGACCACTGCAATCTGGCAAACGTCAAACTGTACCTGAATTCTGAGTGCTTCCCCTACGAGAATTTAAACTTGGATTTCTCCACGGGGAAATACGCCCTGCTATACGAAATGTACGAGAACTTCCAGAGTTCATACTATGGAAAAGTTGGCGAGCCGCTATACGGCAGGGAACAGTTCAAGGATCTAGCTCCCATCGTGGTGATTGACGCATCAAAGCAGTCGGAAAGCATCAAGTCTGGACCCATAGATATGCGTCTAGAATTTGAGTCGAGCGAGAATTTTCCGGCCAACACAACCGCATACTGTCTCATCCTGCATGACCGCATCGTTGAGTATACACCGGGTAATGAATCGGTCAGGAGAGTGGTGTGAACGCATGCCTACTCTGTATACAGATTATAGTTTTAATTATATTGATGTAAAAATATATTCATTGTTTTTATTTTTGCGAAAACCCCGGCGCAGGCGCCTGGGCCACATCCAAAGGCATCTAGCAGTAGTTGAACCTTACCACCCACAACCACTCCCATTGGATGCCGCCCACAACCTCTCTCATTGGCTATTGCCCCTCCCACTCTCATAGAGCCCCGGCGCATGCGCCTCAGCCACTGCCAAAGGCCCCAAAGACACCAGAGGCAGAAGACATGACTCCTTCAGCAGCCTCTGGTCATTGATGGCACCTGGATGGACTGGCCTGAACAACACGTGTACTTTCAGAGCCCCGGCGCATGCGCCTCAGCCACAACCAAGGGGACCCAAAATGGCGGCTTGGGGGGGTGCACTCTTCGGCAAAGACACTCGCTTCTTCTGAGAGAAGCTGCCGCAGAAGTCGTTGCTGAAGAAGTGGATGGCACCTGGAGAAGCCGGGGGCCCGGCTTCCTTGAAGAAGTGGATGGCACCTGGAGAAGCCGGGGGGCCCGGCTTCCACCCGCCGAAGCGATCGATCGCCTCGGCGGGCTGGCTCGAACGCCCCATCGCTCCTCAGCCAGAAAGACGGGCGCCCGGCTTCCTCCCGCCGAGGCGGTCAACCGCCTCGGCCAGGGATGTGTCCCAGTATTGTCATTTTCTAACTACTCCTTTTCATTACCCATCATAGAAAATTTGTATGCATGTACTATCATCAGTCCGAACACTATAATAATTATAATGTGAACATTAAATTTCTTGTGTTTCAAATTTGAATGCATTTAGACTGAAAATAAATAAATTAGGTACATTAAATTTTTTTCAACGGTAAACCCATTTCTAACCCACTAGCAGATTCTAACCGCCCTACGATAGTCGGTGAGAGACGGGTTCGTTCGGGCTGTATCTGGCCGGCAAATCTGTATTTCCTCGGACTTCTCATACATTGGATTGTGTAGTGGGTAATAGTACACGTGACTGGAGTTGGGACGTCGTTCAAATTTTCAGGAGTCGACTCTTTAGCTCATGCTCTTCAACGAGATTCGTTCATTTGAACGACTCACTATCCAGAACATCTCAAATATAATAAATATTGACTTATCTAGGGTTCCTAATAATAAAGTGAAACATTATTCAATTATTATTTTAATCATTTACTCAAATTTAATAAAGCAAACTTTCCGACAAAACTATCTTTATATGACGAAACAAGGGACGAAGACTGGTTGGACGCATTCATACCTCCATCCTATCCTGAGCTAGCCTACGCATTTCCGTAAAAGCAGAACATCCTACATCCCTAACTATTTGAGAGCAGTAGTCTAATTTGGGCCTATCCCTACCTCTTTTTATTCCTATCTCTGACTCTAGTATGTCGCGAACTATTCCTTCGTGTGTCAGAAGGTATTCTTACCATCCTACCTTCCTATCGCCCCTATTCTTTATTGTCTTCCAAACCTTCCACTTTTTCCCAACTCTTTCTAATGTCTCCCTATTGCTAACCTTATCTATCCATGGTATCTTCATCATGCACCTGTAGCACCACATTTCAAACGCTTCTATTCTTTTTCGATCCGCTTCTCCTATTGTCCAAGTTTCGCACCCGTATAATGCCTTAGAGGAAAGTTGCCTAATATGGGGTACTTTTTTCAAATTGCTCCAAAGATGTTGTAACTATGTTTTTGGGAGAATTTTCACTAGCAAACATTAAATTTGTTTGTCTTTGAGCATTATGTTATAAAACAGATCAAAAACAATTAAAATGAGGGAGATGTGCAATAAATAAATTGTCACTTACTACCCCATATTAAGTTTATGTATGTCCTTAATATGGGGTACCCCAAATAATATTAAGAATTTATACTCAAAATACAAATATAAACAAAACATTTTATTCCAATATAAAATATATAAACAAAATAACAAAAGAGAAACAAATAAGTTGTCAAAACTTAAAAAATTGTTTTGGGCAGTTTTACTGAAAATTTGCTCTCTATTCCATGATTTGCGGTTATTGGGCATCTGGAAATAATGTATTTCCCGTTATACTATAAAGTTTACGAAACGATAAAGCACCAGGCCACCAGGTGTAGATGGCTTGCAAGCAGAAATCTTAAAATGCGCAGGTCAAGAGGAAAGTGGGAAACCTGGGTTCGAATCCCAGTTGCGCGCCGTCATATTTTTCAAACAGCCTCTCTTCATGGAGATTTAGCATCCAAATTAAATATTAATGACGTAGTAAATAAATTTATTTGCAACATCAAAGTTCGTCAAAATACGTTTTCTATGAATTGAAACATTATTTTTTAATCTTTCTTGATTTGTTGTAGGTATTAGATATCAATTGAAAATTCGTTTAATTTCAAATTTTATAGCTTTTATGCATAAGTTTCTTTTCTATGAGAATAAAATGTTATTATTATTATTATTAAGGATTAAGGTCATTGATGTTATTATCATTACGATTTCGTGCCCCCCCTGGAAATACCAAAAGTCGGCGCCTCTGGCTGCCTGAAATGAAGTGTTCAAATTTTAATAATTTTTACGTTTATGTGGAGTGGTAAATTCGCATAATCTTATTTAACAACAAAGTTTTCTAAAATTTTCGTTAGTGTTCGATCGCCCATTGTTTTGTTTGTTATTTCAAGTCGAGGGGCTTCTTTGGGTGTTCTTTTTTTATGCATTTGCGAGTCTTCTTGGCTCCCTCCATTTCGTTATATTAATAATAATATCGACTTTATCCATTACAAATCTATATCTAGTGTGCTCTTACTTTTACTTGAATCATCATATTGTAAACCGCGCTTTACACCGCAATAAATTATGTTGCTCACATATACCTATTACATTAATACAAACAACTCCCCATTCCTTGCATTTTCAAAAAGCGTGACAGAGAAAAGGCGATAGAAATAGTATATTCTACTTCGTCGTTTATATTTTTTAGTTGCATGCAAAGCATGCGCAAGTAGGTACGTTCGGTGTACGGTTGCGACTTAGCAGATTTTGTGTACATCTGTCTGGTACGCTTTCTGAGCGTAATGCAGATCCACTGGTTGCTCATAAAAATTCCCTTCTTTTGACGGCTTGCCCCAAAGAGAAATTTAGAAAAAGATAGGAAATCCGATTTTCTAACGTTGAAGTGAGATAAATTCCAATACCAAAAGCAAATTGTGGAGGGGGAAAATGATCTATATAATATGCGTATACTGCATGGTGGTGCGGTCTCGTGTGTCTTTCATAAATCGGATGCTGCTGATTTGCAAGGACTAGCCCCTTAAGTAATAGAAGCATCTGATTAAATGAAGCTATTTTCAACGAGACTAAGTTTGCCAAATTCGATTAAACCAAACTGAAGTTACAAGCATCTCCACAAACAGATGTTCCCTATCCCCCTCAACTCCCATTTGATGAGCTAAAGCAATAAGTGACAAACTAAAAGTATGCTAAATTTATTCAAAATTGAAATACCTACTTGTATCAGCTTCCTAGCTGAGGCTAGGTAGCTATTGTGATAGTCGTTTTTTGACCATGGTGATATTTCATCAAATGTGGACGCTTCAGGTCAGGGCCGTGCTAAGACTTTTGGCTGCCCTGTACAAAACTTAAGTTGGTTGCCCTATACATATGTAAATTATAATTATTTTTTGCTAACAAAATATGAGTAAAGGTGTCCTAAAGTACAAATTAGATAGGTAAAGAAATACATATACAGGGTGATCTATAATGAGTGTAACAAACTTCTAGGGTAGATAGAACACTTAAAAATAATGCGAAAAACCTGAATCAACGTAGGTCCAAAAATGCCTGCTAAGCGAGATACAAGGTGTTGAAATTTCTTTAAAAAATGTTATTTTTTTTAATATCTGGAAAACTATCAGAGGCATTTATTTGAAATTTTGGGTATAACAATTCATTGAGGTTATTTACTAATTTATAAATTTTGAGTTTTGTACTCTCACCAGTGGCGTCACTATGAGGCGGGGAGACCACATTTATTACCGAAACTATGTTACGCTACTGACTTACACAGATATGTTTCAAAATATTTGAATCTTTGTTTTATTTACAAGAAAAAATTTATCTTTTGTTTTTTGCGTACGAAGCATAGTTTCAGAGAGAAATAATTATGTGTAACATGGTGCATTAGTCCAAGATTTTGAAAACTAAATTGTCAACCATTCTCTGTAACAGTAAAGCGTTGTTAATATCGAATTAGGGTATAAATACTCAAAAATAGCAGAAAACAGCTGAAAATAGTAGGTAACAATACAAGAAAATATTAAATTTTTGTAAAAAATTTCAACACCTTGTATCTATTTTTGTAGCCATTTTTGGGCACATATTCATTAGGGATTTTCACAATATTTTCGCAGTATTTACACGCCACTTCAATATTAACAACGCTTTACTGTTATAAAGATGACTGATGATTTCGTTTTTAAAATCGCGGACTGTGCACCATGTTACACAAAATTAGTTCTCTCTGAAACTATGCCCCGTACGCAAAAAACAAAAGAAAGATTTTTTCTTGTAAATAAAACAAAGATTCAAATATTTTGCAAGATATCTGTGTAAGTCAGTAGCGTAACATAGTTTCGGTAATAAATGTGGTCTCCCCACCTCGTAGTGACGCCACTGGTGAAAGTACAAAACTCAAAATTTATAAATTAGTAAATAACTTCAATGAATTATTATGTCCAAAATTCCAAATGAATAGCTTTGGTAGTTTTCCAGATATTAAAAAATATACATTTTTTAAGAAATTTCAACACCTTGTATCTCGCTTAGCCGACATTTTTGAACATACGTTGATTAAGGTTTTTCGCATTATTTTTAAGTATTCTATCTACCCTAGAAGTTTGTTACACTCATTATAGATCACCCTGTATACTGTATCAAGAACATAGCATAATAGGAACATATACTGTTTACATACAGGTACATAGCTTAATACTTGTGGACACAGAGCATCGCTGAAAGCTGAACTGAAGTTACTTTGTCATTGGTGCGCCAGTTCATAGTTCTATGGCGAGGCGACCTCTAGTGACAGGGCGCCCAATGGCCCAAATGCCGATCCGGATCCACACATCCGCAGCCCGCAAGGTGGCGCTATTCGCTATAAATTTGGTAATAAAAATTATTTTTTTAACGTTCGTAAGAATTTTTCTTGCCCGACCGAGTTCGAGATTAGCCGTCCTCCATTAGCTGCCCCTAAAAAACGGCTGCCCTGTGCGGTCGCACGCTTGCACATAGCCTTAGCACGGCCCTGCGTTCAGGTTAAGCCTTTTTTGCAAGGGGGCGCATTTCCGTCCGTATACCTATATGTACTTATATATTTGTGTGCGTGTGTGTGCATGTGTCTGTTGGCACTTTTGCGGGATAACGGCTCTACAGATTTTGCTAAGTTTTTGCCCTGGTTTTTGCATACGTATATAAGAGATGGTCCGTAGGAAACTGACGGGGCGGGTTTTTAAAACACTCTTGAGCCGAGATATGACGCCATCAAACATTTTTTTCAAAAAAACCATATCTATTTGTCTATTGCATCGGATAGACGGTATTTTTCGCTACACGATGTGCGAAAATCGAAATAGGTTGTATAAGGAAAAAACTGAAAAAATTGGGAAAGGTAAATATGTGTGAGACCGACGAGATTCCGTCCACAACTCCGCGCGCACTGTGCAGTGCGATTCGTTGCTATCCAGGGGCTAGGAAGCTGTTCTGTCAGTGCGTGGACAACTGGTTTTTGATCTACCTTACCTGGGTATAATTTAGATAAAACCTTGTTTTTTTGTTGACTATGGCTATTACACCCTTTAGCAGCAAACTTAGAAATTTGAAAATAATTTCCAGCGATTTCTCTCGACCACTTTTGTTATTAGTTTTTCTTTCCCACAGCTGTACCTACTATGAATGGTTCCTTAGATGTATAGCTAATGTCCTTTCTTATTTGGACACCCCGGTACAAGACATTCGTTAAGAAATCGGTGTGGCCATTGCATTTAAGAAAATAGAAACCATTTTTGAGCATTTATTATATATTTAATGATAACTTTTGTTTTCAATAAATATTCCAAAAAAATTTCCTTTTATGAATATTGCACGCCGATATCTTGAAAAGAAAGCCTCCCAGTGAGTTCTATTAGAATCTTTTTTAGAGAACAATGAAAATAAATTGTAATAGCTGCACACAAAGCTTGCTTTTCACCATTGACATAAAGTTTGGGTGGTGGGGTTCAAATGCAAACAAAGCTCCCTACGTCAGTGCGTTTGTCTGAAAAACTTCTTGTGTCAAAATAATAGGCTTTTATCATGATTTATGTGTACCAAATTTTCATAGTTTTCAGTTCGAGAACTGGTTGGACGCTTACCTCCATCCTTTCCTAACCAAAAGCCAAAAGTCAAACATCCTACATTCCTAACTACTATTTGAGAGCAGTAGTTTAATCTGGGCCTACCCCTACCTCTTTTTATTCCTATCTCTGACTCTAGCATGTCGTAAACTAAGCCTTCGTGCCTCAGAAGGTGTCCTACCATCCTGTCTCTCCTATTCCTTAGGTACTGTCTTCCATAAATTTCGCTTTTCTCCAACTCTTTCTAATACCTCTCTGTTGCTAACCTCATGCATCATGCATCTATAGCACTGCACCACATTTCAAATGCTTCTAATTTTTTCCTATCTGCTTCTCCTATCGTCCAAGTTTCGCACCCGTACTCTATCTCTGCTAAATTTGTGTTAATTTATGCGCCAACCATTAGCAATCATGGTTTGCAGCTGCACTCATCGATTGACTTCTATTTAAAAATGAGAATTGAAATGGGCCTATCTTGTGGGTTCCTAAATATTTGAATAACCTGATCCTGTAGCCTTACAGGAAAATGCAATAAATGGGCCATATTTTATCCTGCGTAGGGGGTTCGTAAGTGAATAATCTGCCACTGACCGGGAAATGCTTCTTCAACATTTCAAGCAGTTCTCCCCGTTTGGTGATTTTAAGGACATCATCATCATAAGGTTCTCAGTCCGAAGACTGGTTGGACGCGTACCTCCATTCTTTTCTATCCTGAGCTAACCTACGCATTTCCCTAAAAGTAGAACATCCTACATCCCTAACTATTTGAGAGCAGTAGTCTAATCTAGGCCTACCCCTACCTCTTTTTATTCCTATCTCTGACTCTAGTATGTCGCGAACTATTCCTTCGTGTCTTAGGACATAGAAAATCTTATTTTATTGTGAGAAAATTGTGATCCGTGTCTTTATTTAGATAGGGTAAAATCACATCTTATAAAAAATAATACTGTTCTTATATGGAAGATAACACTTTATTAAATGTTCAAAATGTGCTCCATTGTTTACTAAATATGTGTAATAATAAAGTCTATTTTAAAATGCTCTATAAATTAATGTTAAGGAAAAGCTAACTGCGTTCTCGTGTTATCCTAGCTTTCAGATCGCAAATAGGTACCCTCTAGTGTAGTTTTGTAAACTTGCATTTTCCACTAACGTCAAAGGGAAAATCAAGTTTAAATCCAAAAATCTTGGCCGTTCTAAAATATCTCTTCCAATCCATTTCCCTTCGCGAGCGACGGTTTCTCAAGAACAGTACAATAAAGCAAAGCATGGGTACATTAAAATAAGTAAAGAATATTTTCATCGAGGCATTATGTTTCCTCCATCGCTAACTTGCTTTTCCAACAACTGAGTGATCGGCCGCTCTGCCTTATTTCCTTGGAGATCACGGTCATTAATTTCACTTGTCCAGTTAGGTTAGGTCTTGTTTTCTCCAATAAAAAGAGGACCGCTCATCTTTGTCTTCTAGAATCCCAATCAATTTTCTGGAAAAACTGCTTAAAATGTGTGAAAAAACATTTTAAAATGTTACAGAATTCTGAACTGCCAATACGAACACTGATATAATTTGTTTTGACATATATTTGACAAACCCCAACATACTACTCAGGTAACCGTGACGTCAGTAACCACTATCTAACCAGGTTACATTGTAAGCCGCGCGGAAAAAAGCTTTTTGTATTAAAAGATGATTAAATTTCTGAAATGAAACGTCAAAATGTGCATCTATAAGATTTATTGTTGTAATATTGACACTGTTATTTTACAACATTGTAGAAATGTGATGTCTACAGAAAGAATTAATGGATGTTACTGTAAGGCCTCTATTGGCTTCGGACACAGATTAAAAGAATTTCCAAATATTAAAAACTCTATTTACATACCACAAATATAACAATTCAAAGTTTAAAAATTGTACTAAGTAAACAACACCCACTCTTTACAAACAAAATAAAATGAAATGGTACATCAAAATTCAAGATAAATTGTTTTTGAGAACAGAAGGCTAACTTTACTGTTAACACAATACAAATTGGACTAGTACGGATATATTGCAACTGTTAAAGGCAAAATATTGAAACTGTATATATGTAGATGAAAAAATAGTTTTACATGCAGCTATTCATAAATAATTTAGTTAAATTCAATTTTCAACCTGCTATTTCAATTAAATTAAAAGAAAGCTAATAATTTTTCGCATGTATAAACTAATAAAACTACCGATATATTCCTCTAGTTACGAATGATAACATGGGCAACAATTTTCTGCAAACAATTCAGAATTGAGGAAGTATGAAAAATATACACAAAAATTAAGAAATACAATTACAAAATACAGAATATAGATACAAAAGAACGTCAATTTAAAGTTTCAGTGGGTGCACAGAAGAGTAACGTTAACATAATAATACAACAGTACATAAATTTAGAAGAATGTTCAAAAAAATCTGCAAAAAAATATATAAAAATGCTTACAAGCACATATAAATAATATTTCAATATACATATAATTATATACATACAAACTTCTTCGTAAATGGCACCATTTGATTCCATTTCATAAATTACAAATGCCATGCAATAAACTTGAAATTGTAAAAAATAACAAAGATTTGTAAGACAAAATTAATTGTTTCACTGTTGGTAAAGCGATTACTATAAATGTCTATAAGACAGACCAAAATGGAAATTTTTATACTTAATATAAGTACATATACAAAAAGTTATCTTTCAGACTCTGAAGTAATGCAATACCATTCGTTAGTCAAATAGGGTTTTCTATCAGATACAGGTACCTATTACAAAAAAATTAAGAACTGCTGGTACATTGTATAAAAAATTCCAAAGTCAGTTTTAAAATGGTACAGACCACTAACGAAAAATTGTACTTCTATTTACTAAAAGCAAACAATTTGTAAAAATATCCAAAAATCTGGACAGCTTAATTTTAATGAAACACTATTAAAATTAAAAGACCAAATAAATAGGCACTTTGGTCAAATACACTTATATAAATACGAACCGTAAATCCCACAAGACTTTACTCATCAAAACTAAAATCCCCCACTTTTTCAACTTCCGTTTCCATTTATAAATACATTTAGTAATGAATGTCGCTGTTTTCGTATCTGATTTGTATCGACACAGTAGTTTCATCAATATTTGTACATATGAGCAATTTTGTAGTTCAAGGATAGCTTTTTATAAGAAATCAAAAAGATCTGCCAACCCCTCTGTTGAGTCCAGGCTGAAGTTGTATTCGGAATGTGACAAGGGTTCCAGTGGCACAAATGGTTCTGCATAAAACAAAGGATCCAGCATTCCTGCAAAACAAAGACACTTCTAAACATTTGCAAAACAAGATAGTCCATAACTAAAATATTGATTTCATATACTTCTTTACTTAATATACTACATATGTATGTACTTGAATAAATTGATGGTTTAATGAAATACAGTGTGGAAAATAATTAAGGAACTAATTCGGTATCTTCTAAAATAGGGTGTTCCGGCAAAAACAATCGGACACGTCGATTTTGGTTGTAAGGAGGACATCTGAATTCGGTGTTTTCATTCATGTAACGTCAACCCCAAAGCGAGAGGGGAAAGCACCCTTACATTATTAAATGGAAGGTGGTGTCAAGATACGCACCGTTTGAAAGGTCTTTCAGTTCTCTTTACAGCAGTTTTTTATTTTTTTATGTCGGACCTCTAACCACCGAGAAAGTGCGCCTTCAAGATAACATTAATTAAGGCACCTTAACACCAGTAAGTGCAATTTTATACCGTTTAACATCATTTTTACGCAAAAAGCGCAGACACGTCGATGTTGTTTTTAAGGGAGAAATCTGAATTCCATGTTTTCATTGATGTAACTTCAACCCCTAAGCTGGGGGGACAGCACCCTTAAATTTTTAAATGGAAGGTGGTATCAAAATACACACCGATTGAAAGGCCTTCCAATTCTCCTTATAACAGTTTTTCATTTTTTGAAATCGGACCACTGACCTCTGAGAAAATGCAATTTAAATGGTATAAAATCGCACTTACTGGTGTTAAGGTGCCTCAATTAATGTTATCTTTAAAGTGCATTTTCTCGGAGGTTAGTGGTCCTATTTTAAAAAGTAAAAAACTGTTATAAAGAGAATTGAAAGGCCTTTCATACGGTGTGCATTTTGACACCACCTTCCATTTAAAAATTTAAGGGTGCTTTTCCCTCCCTCTTTGGGGTTGAAGTTACATGAATGAAAACATCGAATTCAGATGTCCCCCTTACAACCAAAATTGACGTATCCGAGCGTTTTTGCCGCAACACCCTATTTTAAAAGATATTGAATTAGTTCCTTAATTATTTTCCACACTGTATTTTGGCAATTAAAATATTATATATGTACAAAATAATCGATGTTTCGGGCCTGTTAAGGCTTGGGCAAGATTCATCTTTTAAATAGATATGTATAAACAATTTGACAAATAAAGTTTTAAAGAAATGAAAGAAAATTCGACCCGAACTTGCTCCAACAACTACTCCCCGGGCAGATACCCCGACAGGCATTGAACTACAGAGCAAGTCCTTGACGAGGGTGTGTACTGGACGGTGGCAAAACATCAGGAAACTCCCCGCTTTCAACTAATGCAGGTATCAAGAATCTGACTTGCCCCTGGCACACACAAAAGCAGTACGAAGCCCCACTATATACGGCTAGAAAAATTAACAAGAAAAGAAGTGTCGTGGTTTGTTCGCACATAGCAATCCATATATCATGATTTCGCTCTTTGTCGCAGCTCATCAGTACAGTACAGCTGTGTGCAAACAAACCAAACCAGTATCTAGTCTATAAAGAGGAGAGGGCCACATTAGTAAGCGATTGCCAACTCCAACTCTAAGACATTACAAGTCAATGTCAAAGAACACAATTTTATTTCATTAAGTTCTTCGCAATTGACTAGTGATGTCTCAAAGGGGACGATCAGTGAGCGAGAGCCAACTCTTTGGAGTTGGCACTCGCTTTCTGATGTGGCCCGCTCGCCCTTATAGACTAGACGCTGGTTTGGTTTGTTCGCACACAGCTGCACCGTACTGCTGAGCTCCAACAAAGAGCGAAATCATGATATGCGGTTGCTGTGTGTGAGTGAACCAAAACACTTCTTTTCTTCTTGTTAATAAAGTTTTAGGTCGATTATCTATATAAATAAAAATCAATTGCTGCATGTAAGTAAGATCATCACTTGAGAACGGCTCGACCAATTTGGCTGATTTCTTTTTTGTTGTGTTCGTTATTGTCAGGACCAGGTTTGTATGAAAGAAAATTTTGGAAAATCCACCGGGAAAGTCGAAAATTTGGATGGTATGTTTGTATGAAAATCTGTTTGCCAAACAAAAATGTGACGTTCAGTTTGACAGTTCTAAAAATTGAATTGTCAGTGTGTTATCGGTGGTGATCATGTATTTGGTGTTTCTTTGGAAAAAATGCCACCAGTGAGGCGTCGAAATATCGGTCGGCGTTCGCGCAATGCAAGCCAACTACATGATCGTCGAGTCAATGAGACTGACGAAGAGCGTAGACAGCGTTTGGAGCCAAGTCGAATAAGAATTTCTCAAGCCCCAAGCGCAATCCATTATGACTCCGGAACAACGGATACGGTCGACAGTTGAGTTCGACGCGCTCAGTTGGAGCTTACGCACAAAATAATTTGGAACGTCGACAAAACAGAGGCCAAACGTGGCATTAGGGAACGAAAAATTGGAAAAGTTGCCCGGAAAATTGAAAAATTCGGAAAAACTGAAAGTGCTTTTTTCTATGGGATTTTTGTATGATATGGATATGCGTAAGTCGGGAAATTCGGACAAACTGTAAAAATCATAATTTTGGAAAATCCACCGGAAAATTTGAAAATTCGGGAAAAACTAAAAGTGCTTAACGGCTGGACCGATTTGGCTGAGTTTTTTTGTTGTGAACTTAATTGTCAGGACAAGGTGTTTGTATGAAAGAAAATTTTTGGAGGATCCACCGGAAAATATGAAAATTCGGGAAAAACTGAAAGTGCTAACGGTTGGACCGATTTCACTAATTCTTTTCAAAAATAAGATTTTTAGGGAACGAAAAATTGGAAAAGTTGCCCGGAAAATTGGAAAATTCTGAAAAAACTGAAAGTGCTTTTTTCTATTGGATTTTTGTATGATATGGGTAGGCGTAAGTCGGGAAATTCGGACAAACTGTCAAAATCATAATTTTTTGTATGTACTCATAACGGACGATAGGAATGACATATTTAGTTGAACATAAACGTAATCAGAAAAATGTTTCACATTCAATAAACGATTTGGTTAATGAATCAAAAGTTTAATATGAAAAGTAATTTTAGGCAGGACAAGGTCTGCCGGGCCGGCTAGTTTTATATATGTTACGGGCAAAGTGAGAAAGTGGAGCAATGCTAACAATGCCCGGCCAATGTATACAATGCCCGCTGTCTGGTCCGGTCAGGTCCAGTAAGGTCTGGTCCACGTTGCCCGGGCATTGTTAACATTGCCCGATTACTCACTATGCCCGTAACATATATATTTTAATTGCCACTATATTTCACTAAACTATCAATTTATGTAGTAAAAGTGTTATAGAACGGCGAACTCTATTTACCAGGCGAGAGTGTAGTAGTGGGAGACGTGACGTCAGCCGTCCACAGCCGTCTATGGTATTGATACGATTTGCACGTGTATTCGAGTAGAATTTTTGCAATAAATTGTTTTAAAGTGCATATTTTGATAAATAAATAATTTTCCGTGGGGTGTCTAACTTGGTGTCGCATATTTTCGTGCGATTTGTTTTTTCGAAGAACCTGGAAATTATTTTACCGAAGTACAGAAATAAAGGAGCGCGAGATTAATAGTATTCAAAAGCAATTGGGAGAATCTAAAACACCGAAAATATTATTTTAAACTTTGATTGCTTCAAAAGGGATCTGCCATCAAAATTAAACAAAAAATATAATACAGAAAATGAGATACAATTAGAATCTAAGGTAGAAGCAAACAATGCAACTGTTATTTACAGAGAGCTATCTGAAAATCTCGTACCGAAAATTTATGTTGGGGATACAGTTTTGGACATTAAATTCTAATTATTGCTGGTAAAATATTTCCACTCATTTAATATTGTGCAACAAGTTATAAATATAATGTGCAATATCTTATTGCCCAATTATAAAAAAAATTAGGAACGATCAATTGTCAGAGCAGAAAATGAATGCTGATAACCACAAAAGAAAGATACAAACTTTAAATTAGATCTGTTATATTTACCTATAGCCTATAACGTATAGTAGGATATTCTCCCACTACACCTATACATATTTCTTTGTTAATAACTACATACCTAATATTTACGTCAAAATGACAAATAATTTTAATAAATGTTGGTATGTCTTATTTCATTTTATGTTATGATTATAGATAAATATTTCCATATTTCTGATATTAGAATAAGATATGGTTTCATTATAACAGCGTTCTTCTAAAGAAAGACGAAAATAATAATTTCTTCAATTAATATCGTGCTTGGTGTATCCCATAAATGTTTTAAATAACTCAAAATTTGAAATAATTGGTGAAATGTGCGATATTTCCATAAGGCTCCATAAGAAACTCGGACGGCTGACGTCACACGGAACGTATGAAGTGGGGGTTGCATTCTCGCCTGGTAAATATAGTTCGCCATGGTTATAGTCATTTATTTGTTTATACATAGTCTGGACTTTGTTTTGACAGATATTACTAGCAGCGGAAGCGTAAACATTGCATCCATGATGCCACACGGTTAAAATACTATAATAAAGTGTTATATTGGTAGTAAGCAAAGTAATTCATTATTTCATCAAGAACAGTAACAGTTTTTCGCTTTTTAAAATAATAAATTGGCAAAACTCCTTTCGCATCCCAAAAACTGAAGCCTTTTCCAGTCATCTAAATGGCTTTGCCTTCTTCCGAGCTGATTCACCTTATGTTTTGATTTTGGTTTCACATGTATAGTGAATTCAGGTCTCATCCATGGTCACAAAAATCGTCTCGTGCAATTCCTTGAATGTTTCTTAAAATCATCCCAAAAATCAGTTGAAGCCAGGGTTGGAATCAAAAACCCAGAGCAATATAAACCCACGGAGTTTTTGTTCATATTTTTGTTTCAGAATTTCAATTCATAAACACTGTGTTATAGCGAAAGGATTAATAGAATGCATTTTCTCAAAACATTTATTAATGTACAGTGCAACCTCGATAATCCGGATCAATAAAAACTACGACAATCCGGATTATTAAAAAATCCATATTACCGGAAAAAAATGTTATCCACACAAATATGGTTTTTTATTAAACAAAACTGAAAGAACACAGAAAAGAAGTTTGTTTCTAATATGTAATTTACAAGTTATCCGTAAAATAGTTTGTTATTTTCGTCTGCTTCACTTTCTTCTGATTTGCGAAGAAACGCCATCTCTAGATTTGAACTAGCCTACAAACACTGGACATGCACTTGCATGCTTGCGCGCGTTGCGCGGACAGATATTATGTCAGTTACGACCGGTAAAAAACTAGATCGAATCAAATTCAGATTACCGTAGCAGCGCAAATTCGAATTACAACATACACCATTACAGGTTAAGCACGTCCGAGTTACCGAAGAATCCGGAATACCGAAGTCCGGATTATCAAGGTTGTACTGTACATACTGAAATATTAAAGCATAAAAGACAAATGTACATTCGGTATGCATATTCAGTGATCTGATTCTAAATCAGGTCATTAACACACAACCATATAAACTGAGGCGGGAAATTAATTTTTGAATTGCCCAGAAACACCCAGAGGAGTCCACAAAAACCGGACAAAAACCCAGTGGGTCGTCTTTTTGTAAGAAAAGTGGGTTTTTGTCCAACCCTGGTTGAAGCATTTAGGCTTGAATGTATTTTTGCTCTGGATTGAGCAAATGCAGCACTTATCTTACTTTAAGTCAGTGAGGTGCAAAATTGATAATCTTGAAGAAGCGAGACTTAAATTTTCAAAAGTACGATTAGACTATAATATGCGAGACATTAATTTGAAAGCAGATCAATTGATTAAAAGTATACAAAAAGTTTATAATGAGTTGTGTCCTGTAAAGAGAGTTAAAGTGAGAAGAAATTGTTCATGGTTTGGTGATTCAGTGAAAGAAGCAGTAGAACTGAGGGATGTGGAATATCAGCGTTACTTGATGATGGGAGAGCAACAGTACTGGATGAGTTATAGGGATGCAAGAAATAAGGCAGTAAGCACAATCAGATGTGAAAAGAGGCGATATCTAGAAGAAAAGATAGATGCAGTTAAACATGACCCTAAGAGGATGTGGAACACACTAAAGGAGTTAATAGCTGATAAGTCTGAAGATTATGAACATTGAAGCTACGATGCCAAGTTTTAAATTGTTGGATAGAGTTGCTCTTAGGAATGTTGTCTTTAACATGAAGTGTAAAAGCAGCCCTGATGATGTCAGTATTACGTTAATAAAGACCTTTTTTGATGAACTGAGTGATCCACTTTTGCATCTTATAAACTCGTCGTTAGAGGTTGGGCTTGTGCCTGATTCGTGGAAAATATCGACTGTGGTTCCCATTAGGAAAGTAGCAAGATCAGTAAAGTGCGAAGACTATCGGCCCGTAAATATGCTACCAGCTATTGAAAAAATTCTTGAAAAGGTTGTTTATATGCAAATCTTGCAACACATAGAGGACAACAGTATTCTTTCAGAGTATCAATCGGGGTTTCGTGCTGGATATAGCACTGAAACAGCGTTACAATATGTAATAAATGAATGGAAGAAAGATAGAGAAGATGGAAAAATGGTAGTAGCGGTGTTTCTGGATCTTAAGAGAGCCTTTGAAACTGTTGATAGTGAGATTTTGCTAAGTAAACTTTTTAGTTATGGATTCAGGGCAACGGTGTGGAACTGGTTTAGGAGCTACCTTTTGAACAGACGCCAGGTGACTAGGATAGGTGAATCAACTTCTGGGCAAAATGAAGTCTTGTGTGGAGTGCCTCAAGGGAGTGTATTGGGACCTTTGTTGTTTGCTTTGTATATTTGAATATCACTTCAGTGTTAAGGAATTGTGACTGTCATATGTTTGCAGATGATACTGTTATTTATAATCGAGGATGTGACCCAGCTGATTTGATGCGGAATGTTAATGAAGACCTTCTAGCGGTGGGTGCCTGGTTGAGAAATAATAAGTTGAAGCTAAATGTAGCAAAGACAGTAGGAATGTGTTTCGCCTCACCTAGACAATATGGTGTGGTCTCTGAGTTAAAATTACATGTGAATTTAGATGACCAAGTGACTTTCATTGATAGCACGAAATATCTTGGTGTGCTGTTAGATAAAAAGTTGACATTTTCTGGTCACATGAGCTATGTTTGCAAGAAGATTTCATGAAGACTAGGAGTGTTATCGAGGCTCTCAAGTTGCCTGTCAAGGTTTGCTAGAGTGACAGTGTTTAATACAATGATATTGCCTTATTTTCCCTATTGTAGTACTGTTCTGTACATGATTAATAAAGGTGATATGAAGCGTTTACAAAAACTACAAAACAGAGCAATGCGAATTATTCTGCAGTGTTCTCGTTACACCTCAGTGAGTGTTATGCTTAAGAGAATGAACTGGATGAAGGTTGAGGCGTTTGTCGTATATAAAAGTTTAGTTTTCTTGCATAAGGTGATAAATGGGTACTTGCCATCGTATTTTGATGTATATAGAGTTAAGTGTGTGGATGTCCATGATTACTTTACAAGGAAGAGAAATGACATGTATGAGAATCCAGTTAATAAGGAGAATACTTTTAAGTCCATATTTAAGAAAGGGTTAATCAAATTTAACAGTTTGGATGTAGATATTAGGAGTTGTACCAGCATCGGTAATTTTTGTTTTAGGCTGAAGGGGTACTATATGGAAAGCTGATGGTTACATGTATACATGATTTCTGTTACATATGTTTTATTTTTTTTGTTGTTCTATTAAGTATTTATGTTTAAATGTAAATAGCATTATTTGTTGCTAAATACATAAAAGCTCATTCTATTCTATTCTAAGTTGTGTTAAACCCAATTCATTATGCAAAAAATGAACTTTGTACTAGGTTTATGAGATGCGCACTTTGATTTGGCGATCTACCAAAACCATGTCATGGATTGCATACGCAATTTCTGGTGTGATAGCCACTTTTAGACGCCCTGAATGTGGCCGTACTTGAATTGCGAAACCCAAAAATTCATGGTGGAAAATAATAGTAATGAATTGCGGAGGACAGCATTAAACCTGAATGAATTTCGTTGGGGAGTTTTTCCACCAAATGAAAGAATTTGATGACCACTCGAATTGCATTCATAATTGAAAACATAAAACAAAGTTTGACCTAATTTGACCAACAGATTTGACATGAGCTGTCAATTTATTAAAGTATTTTCCAAAACAAGGACACCAAAATATTTTAAAACACAAGCCCCTAGGGGAGATTCAGTCTGCTCTCGTAATGGGGTAGCTACACAATTTTTAAAAATCATATTTTCCCGAAGATTCTCGTAAAATATTTTACCCGTATTTTTATATTTTTCTATTTTTCTCACAGCGAACATCAAAGCATCAAAGTTAAGACGCTGGCTCTTTAAGCCTTTTAAATGATGACATATTCAGGGCAATGCCGATATGTGTCGATATTAGCCAGAAAGTACAACCGTTGTTTGTTTATGCTTGCTAGCACAAATGTCATCTTATGTCAAACGCGTCTAACGTAAACTGAATTAATAAACGATCACGGCATTCGATTCGTTTGACAGTGTCAAGTATTGTTTTTCAGTTCGTCTAATTCCCAAATAAATGAAGCACTCTCTGTTTCATTTTAACATTTTCCATTTCAACACTGAAATAGTCCAAATTGGATAAATAATAATGGGGTCGTTGCACTAAATAGAAAATCGATATAATTTTGATAGAAATAAGTAACTGGGTTACATGTATTTACTCGCCAATAGCCCAAAATTTAAACAATGGCGATTGTAGCACGAAGCGCGCCTTCGGAGAATTAAGCAGAAACACATGCAGCCCCGGTTACATCATTAGCTTAGAAGCGCTTATTTGGTCTCTGAATTGATGTTTTGATACCCAGAAAGCTAACGTTTCGTGAAGTTTGAGCCGGTAAAGCAGGGAGCAATAATGTTAGGAATAACCAGAATTTGACATTTAGAAATTTATTATTTTTATTTGTATTGAGTGTATAAATAGTTCCCTGCTGTTTATTTATGTGTTTTCATTCCTATTTATTGTGTCAATTAGTATATTGGTGTACGAAAAATAGAGCAAGGTTTCGTTAAAACCGATTCAGACAATTTACCGGTAGTTAGTATTGAAATGATTGACAATTATTATTTATCCAATTTGGACTATTTCAGCGCTGAAATGAAAAATATTAAAACGAAACGGTGAGTGCTTCATTTATTTGGAAACTAAACAAACTGAAAAACAACACTGGGTCACTGGACACTATCTGTCAAACGACTAGGCTGCCATGATTGTTTATTAATTCAGTTTACGTTCGACGCGTTTGACCGAAAGCATCGTAATATAGAAAGCCCCGTACACCGCCCCACTCCTCGAATGATACGTCACAAACGGTGGTGGTTCTCCAGGCGCTCCCGGTTGCGACTATTCACGGGCCTTTTGTTAGTTCGTTTGCTGCATTAGAATGCGATAATAATACAATGGCAACATATTACTTGCATTTATTACAACCGAAAAAGTAACTAATTTTGCTTATTAATATACAACTTTAGATACCAAAATATTGTTGCGTTCCCTTGTGTAGGAGCAATTACGATCGCACAAGCGAGGAAGTGTCCGTGATTCGATTTCCCAAAGATAGTCATACGCAGACTTCCAGCAAACGAAATTTTCAGTACCTAGTACGTGCAAAACATTTTTAAAATCCCTTTATTATTTGGAAAGAATCTGTAGCTCGCGATGATGGGAGCATTTTAACTCTAAAATAGAAAGCCCCAAAGCTTACAAATGATGCTTTTCCCACAACATTTAAACAGCAGTCGAAATATATGTCCTGCATTACGCTCAAAGCCCCGAAAAAATAAAGGCGAATGAGCAAGAAAATATACACAAGTACTGAATTACCAAGAAAAAAATGAAAGTTAACGTCATACAGAATAGCTATAAAACGCGATTAAGTGAAATGCAGAAATAGGCATTATTTTTAAAGTTTTCCATAAAAATTTTCTCAGATTTGCGCTTAGTTATTACTTTTCACAATTCTTATGTTTGGGTTTGTTAGGGCACAGTTCTCTATGTAATAGCTGGTTGAAATTAGGGAAAATAGTGAACCATTTAAGATATGTTCAAACTTGTGATATTAATGGCTCAAATTAAATAAATATTTGTATAGAAAATGTTGTAAAGCTGTTATATGATATTGCAAATGACAATGAAGGGAAATGAAGTAGGTACTGGATAATCGACGCTTGATAAAATCGGATTGCCAATTGTGCTAGAAACTTTGAAGTCATGGGTGTCATTTACATTGGAAATTCTAAATGTGATTTCACGGGTGGTATTATCTGACAGAACCATTGCTTTCAGCTAAAATTGAAAGTTAAAGCATACAAACCTCGTCTATTAATTACTTTTCACCAATTTTCTGACTATATAATGGAGAAAATTACATTATATTTCACATATTTTATAACTGACAGCTGTCACTTCGATATTTTTGTCACAATTCAAATTGGAAGTTTGCGATTTGCAAACACGCAATTCGAATTCGAATTTTGACATGAACCGTGCTGAATTCAAAGTGCTGTTGTAAACGCAAATACATAAATGCGTATGTCAAATATCTACTTCGCAATGAGATTTCGAATTGTGCCGATATCGAATTGAATGTAAATGTTACTTTAGGGTTGATATTAAAAAGAATTTACGTATTCACCAAATATGTTAATTTGGTCATTTACCCAACTAGAAATTAGTTTTTTATTTAATGGCTTCTTATTTGTCTTCAATATACTAGTTGTTTAATAAATCGATGCAATATAATAAGTAAACCCTACATTCATTGACTTTGGGAATACTATTACACATAAGTAAGAACAAAAAAATTGGTGACCTACCTCTACTCTTTTATCAAAGCTGTTGACCCTCTTTTATCTTAAGTTTTATCTTAAGTTTTAACTATGAATAGATTATTTTACCTAGATAAATGCATTTCCATAACGTATTGACATTAATATGTCAAAGAAACCATGGCTAACCATTTCAACCTATACTTGGGCCGCCCAACAGACAGAGTGATCACCCTGCAAATATGAGCTCTAGACGGGACCACTATCAATTTAGGACGACAGAACCGAAGTGATGCGCTTTCTTTAGTCCCAACGAAGTCGCATCACTCCAATTTGGTCGTCATAAATTAATATTGGCCCCGCTAGAGCAAGTTCTTGCAGGGTGATCACTCCGTCTGTTGGGCGGCCCAAGTATATGTATTGAGAAGGGAATCTTCCCTGGTGCAATGAAAATTGCAATAGTTACACCGATTTACAAAAATGAAGACAGAAAAGACCTGTCAAACTATAGACCCATATCAGTTCTATCAGCAATATCAAAAGTATTTGAAAAGATCATCAACTATAGAATATCATATCTTGAAAAAATGAGAATGATACACAATCGCCAATATGGTTTCCAGAAAAATACTGGAACGTTCGCCGCTGCTACAGAAGATGTTGTTAACCACATACGTGAAGAATTAAATAATAAAAACGTCACAGTCGGTATCTTCCTTGATCTGAAGAAGGCATTCGACACAGTAGATCATGAAGTACTATTTGAAAAATTGGAAAAATGTGGAATTCGTGGCACAGCAAACTCGCTGGTCAGAAGCTATCTAGAAAACAGAACGCAAATAGTCAAAATCGGCAATCTGAAGAGTCAGCCAATGAAAATCAGATGCGGAGTACCACAGGGGAGTATACTGGGACCCACCCTGTTCTCAATATACAAGGTGTTACAAATTAGTAGGTCAAGCCGTTAACCACAGATTATCTGGCCGAAATTAATGAGACTTTCCTTGTGCCATTTTTCATTTAGACTTCTTTCTTTCAAGATACAGGGTGTTAAAGTTAAAATTTAAAAAACGATTTTTAATAATAACTCCTTTGTTTTTTGGGATATTTAGTTGAAATTTTGCACGACATTTTTTCATATACCGGCACAATGTTTGTGTAATTTTGATCAAAAAAATCGGTGCGCGAACGGAGGAAACGGGGGGTAGTAATACCCATTGACCCCCCAACTTTTCCCTGCGCACGTCTATGGTTAAAAAGGTATTGTTTTTTATAAGAAGCGCTCATTTCTTTAATTTTTTTCACTCTTGTAAAATTATGATTTAGGGCTTGGTTTACGAGTTATTGCAACCCATTTGACTATGTGTTGTTGATCTACTCGCTATTTAAATCTTCCAATTTTTCTTAGGTGATGAACTAAGCTCGAGAAAAATGTTCTTAGATGGATATGTTTCTGCATAACGTATAATTTTCAGAAAAATGCCCTTGGATGGCATCGATTCCGACATGTTCCTGCATAACGTCTAACAGCCAAATTAGCATTGGAAAGAAAGACAGGTAGGCGTTAAGTTGTCAAAATAATTATTAATAAAAAAGGTACCATCCAAGGGCATTTTTCTGAAGATTAGACGTTATGCAGGAACATATTCATCCAAGAACATTTTCTCGAGCTTAGTTCGTCACCTAAGAAAAATTTAAACAGCGAGCGGATCAACAACACATAGTCAAATGAGTTGTAATATCTCGTAAACCAAGCCCTAAATCAAAATTTTACAAGAGTGAAAAAATTTAAAGAAATTAACGCTTGTTATAAAAAACAATACCTTTGAACCATAGACGTGCGCAGGGAAAAGTTGGGGGTCAATGGGTATTACGACCCCCCCTTTCCTCCGTTCGCCCATAGATATGTTTGATCAAAATTACACAAACATTGTGCCGGTATATGAAAAAACGTTGCACAAAATTTCAACTGAATATCGTAAAAAACAGAGGAGTTATTAATAAAAATAGTTTTTTAAATTTTAACTTTAACACCCTGTATCTTGAAAGAAAGAAGCCTAAATGAAAAATGGCATAAGGAAAGTCCCATTATTTTCGGCCAGATAATCTGTGGTTAACGGCTTGACCTACTAATTTGTAACACCTTGTATATAAATGAACTTTTGTTTCAACCCTTACATGGAAAGCTGTACTGCTATGCTGATGATGCATGCATTGTTTATGGTGGACCAAGTGAAAGGATACAAGAATATACTAACTCAGACATGGCACAAGTAAACGAATAGTTAAAAGAAAATAAATTAACTTTAAACACACAAAAGTCAAACCATATTATATTCAATACGGGAAAACATGACAACGACAAGTATAAAAGTAGAAAGACAAAAGCTGGAAAGAACAAGAAAAGTTAAATACCTGGGACTATTATTAAATGAGACTATGCTGGAAAGAACAAATAGACAGAATTATACTTACCATAAGACCAATACTTAATAGGAGTACTAACGAGAGTGGGGTACCTCATTTCAGAGAAAACCAGACTGACTATCTATAACGCATTCATAAATCCCCTCTTGATCTACCTGATTACCATCTGGGGTGGTGCTCCGATGACCCATATACAGCCCCTTCAAAGACTTCAAAATAAAGCATTTAAAGTTATTTATGGCCGGCCATATCTAACACCAAGCAAGGACCTCTTCAAAAGAGGAACCATAATGAACCTACAAACTCTCCATACATATGAACAATGCCTCTTGTTATACAAAATTTCTAATAATCTAACAAAATCTAATCTCTGCGTAACAAATAACAACGAAATCCATAACCACAACACGAGAGGTGCAAATAATATGCACATAAATCACATGAGGGCAAATACAATCAAATCCGACATTCTGCGACACGGGGCAGTGCAGTATAATAAACTACCAAGTGACATTAAAGATTCAAAGACAATTCCAACATTTAAGAAAAGACTAAAGTGTTATCTGATAAACCAGAAAGACTGAACCATGATGTGCAATAAAAATTAACTGTAAATAATAGGAATAACGGATATAACTCCCAGTTACCATAAATATAAGTTCCATATTATAAATTATATACCTATATTCTGTTTTACAGTTACAGATAATGTTCTTTTTTGTTGAGGGAAAAGTGTAAATATGAGAGCAAGACTCTTGCACACATGTACTTTCCTAAATAAATAAATAAATAAAAATATAGTAACGAAACTACAATTCATTACATAAAAATTACTATTTCCCAATATTAAGCCAAGAAACTCTGGCCGCAGTACAAGCTCACCATACAGAAAACTACAACCAAGTGTGACGTCACCAGAGCAGGGTACAGGCTTTCTATATTATAGTGGCTTCGGTTTTACAAGCAATGGTTGTACTTTCCGGCTAATAACGACAATTCTCGGCATTTCCCCGGATACGTCATCATTTAAAAGGCTTAAAGGGCCGGGGCCGGCGTCTTAACTTTGATGCTGGTTTAGATGCCTAAAACGTTCGATGTGAGAAAAATAAAAAATTCGGGTCAAATACACTGGCGAGCATAAAATTAGGGTCACTTCAAAAATTCAACTTTTCTGGTTATTTATTGTATCTTATTATTGTAAATGGATTTCGTTGTATACATATCTCTAAACAGGAATGTTTTAAAAAGAAAACGTTTCATTTTCTAATGTTTTTATTGAAAATTCGTAAAGAAGCAAATTTTAACAAAATTGTCTTAAAAATGTGTAGTGAGAAAAATGTTGGAATAAAACAAGGAACTGTTAAAATTTTGACCCCTAATAACGAGTGTTTCCTCCCCGTGCATTTGACAGCCTGGAAGCGACGTGGCATGCTCTCAATTAAATTACGGATCACATTTTGGGGGATGTTATTCCACTCCTGTAGTAGGAGCTCCCTAAGATCCTGTGCGTTGGTGGGAGACGGCGTATGACTTCGTACACGTTGTCCTAGCTCATCCCACACATGCTCTATGGGGTTCAAGTCGGGACTCCGTGCTGGCCAGTCAAATCGCGTAATTTGAACCTCATCCAAATAACCGCTAACAATTCTTGCCACGTGGGGTCGAGAGTTATCATGCATAAAAGTTGCATTTTCTCCCAGAACCGTCATAAAAGGCATGACATGATTTTCTACAACTTCCGTTACGTACCTATGGGCAGTTAGGGATCCATTGCCGATAAACACTAATTCGGTACGTGCGTCTGAAGAAATTCCTCCCCACACCATAACTGAGCCTCCACCAAATGTAAGTCGCTCATCAATACAAGCCTGGGCATACCTTTCTCCGGGTCTTCGCCATACCCGCCGACGTCCATCCGACCCATTTAAACAGAAATGTGACTCGTCTGAGAATAATACCCTCCCCCAATCGTCATTTGTCCATCCCAAGTGATCAAGAGCAAAGTTCAGTCTTGCAATTCTATGGCGACGGAGAAGTGGAGGACCCGTAGCCATTCTCCGAGAAGATAATCCAGCACAACGAAGTCGCCTCCTAGCTGCCCATTCGCTAATGTTAACATTTCTGACTTCTTGGAGGAGATTTCGAAGCGAAACTGCCGTAGCAGTCCGATTCCGTAAAGCCATGGACACAAGAAAACGGTCATCCCTTGGGGTGGTGGTTCTTTTCCGCCCTGATCCTGGTCTTCTCGTCAGCCTACCAGTTTCCTGAAATCGTTGGGATACCCGCTGAACTGTAAAAAGACTTACACCAACCGTTCTTGCCGTTACACGTTGCCCCCGACCATCTTGCAACAGCGCTATAATTCTGGCCGCCGTGACAGCATTTAAAGCCATTATAAGGAAATAAACGAAGACTACACTTTTCGACCGTCAAGTTATACACAGGAAAGTTAGTGAATAAATGAAGGAAATTGAAAAATAGACCCCGAGAAATAAGCTTCCAACTAGCGCACCTGCAAGCATTTACTAGAAATCGGAAATATTGAATCTTTGTTGTGCAAAAGAAACCACAAAAAACTTATAACAGTTCTCAGAAATGCAAGTGTTATTGCCTTCAAGAATTAATTAAATTTAATATTTTGAATTCTTGGAAAAATTGGCAATTTTCAAAGTGACCCTAATTTTATGCTCGCCAGTGTAGTTTACAATCTTCGAGGAAATATGCGATTTTTAAGAAATTGTGTAACGACCCCATTGTCAATCATTTCACTACTAACGAAATCTTTCTCCATTTTCTGTACACAAATACTTATACTAAATGACACAATAAATACGAATAAAAACACATAAATAAACAACAGAAAACTATTTATAATACACCCAATACAAATAATAACAACTTCCAAACGTCAAATTCTGATTATTCCTAACATTATAGCTTCCTACTTTATCTACTCAAACTCCATCCGACTTTAGCTGTCTGGGTATCAAAACATCAATTAATCTGACCAATCACAAGCGCTTCTAAGCTAATGACGTAAATGGGGCAGCACGTGTTTCTGTTTAATTCTCTGAAGGAGCGCTTCGTGCTAAAATCGCTATTGTTTAAATTTTGGGCTATTGGTGAGTAAATAAATGTAACCAAAAGGGCCATTAAACACACAGTTACTTATTTCTATAAAAATTATATTGATTTTCTCTTTAGTGCAACGACCCCATTGTTTTAATAAACTATCGCTTTTGTAAAACACTATATTACTATTCTTAAAACACTTTATCTGTATATATAAAAACTCAATCGTTCTACATGTAAAAGACCGACTCGCTTCATGTGAAAATAGTCGCAAAGATGTTTATCCTATCGAATGTCCAAATCACTTTCATTTCATTCTAAATGATGACTCATTGTTATTTGTATCTTCCTTTTTTTGCAAGGTGAATAATGCTCCTTAAAGCATGAATGCAATTTAAACTTACATCGGCCCGGTTTTTCAAAGAATCCAACACCGGATTAAGTCTGACACTGGCTTCGTTGCTATGATACCGGCTTTCTTATTGGTTGTAGCATAGCAACTAAGCCAGTGTCAGACTTAATCCGGTGTTAGATTCTTTGAAAAACCGGGCCATCGAGAAATGCATAGTTTCTCAAATACAGGGTGTCCGATATTTATTTCTTTAAATAAATCTTAAATCAGCTGAGGTATTTTGACAAAGTCTAATTGGAAAACGTACAAAAACTAACACTTCAAAAAACGCTTTTCTATGTCAACCAGTGACTTAGTAATGACGGTTTCAATTTTTCACAAGAGACACACACAAGTTACCACCGGGTAAATAGTATTTCTCCCCTAACATAACATGCTCCAAATATTGCAGTTTTAATTTTTTATATGTAATTTCAAATTCTTTCTTTTTCTTTTTCTTCTCATGGTGTCTATGTTTGTTATTCTGTCCACTCAAATTATTTTCAGCGTTCTGTAGTCCATAGCTAATGTCTCCAATTGTAAGAATGTTGATAAAATGTTACCGACCTTTTTCCATCCCCACTCTGGTGGAGATAATAAATTGTTTTGCCATGTTTGAATTTGATGAAACAAACCATAGAAGTGCTGTTGTGCAGCAGCAGAAGTTTAGACAACAGCGCAGTATTGTCTGCTTTACCAATAAGTTTGCTGAAGGCGTAGAATTTGAAGTTGTCGAGACTTTCTTCGGCAAGCGGCAATCGCAGTATTGTCTGCTTTACCAATAAGTTTGCTGAAGGCGTAGAATTTTAAGTTGTCGAGACTTTCTTCGGCAAGCGGCAATCGCGCTATTGCGTTTTCTTCACGGCTCACTTCTTGGTTGTTAAAATTTGTCATGATATCTTGCAAATCCTTTCTGCTGTTGAGTATTTTTTATCGTTTATGCCCTTCCTTTGGAAAGAATTTCTGACGTGCCTCAACGGCTAAAAGGGTAGACAAATCGCTTGGTTTCTTTGTAATTCATTAAAAGTTCGGACAACTGCAAATCACATTCTGTACCTTTTGCTACCATGACAACCTTGCAAACTTCATATCTTCATCATGAGTTTGTAGCACCACAATTCAAACGCTTCTAATTTTTTTTTTATCCACTTCTCCTATCGCCCAGGTTTCGCACCCGTACAATGCCGTTCTCCATTCATACGTTTTTAAGAGACTCTTCCGAGTTTCTACATTAACCGTTTCGGAGCTTGTTGTTTCTTTTTATTAAATACAACTTGACCCGGTGCTATTCTTTGTTTTATATCTCTATATCTTGTTTTATATCTAAAAATATTTGGTTTTAAAACGAATAAGTAGAAAGCAATTTTTTGGCATTTATGGAAAGGCAGATATGTGGAAGGAATATTTGGAAGTCTCATATGCAGGACAAGAACTAGGAGATACATTAGAAAAGGAAATCAGTTTGCAGGACAAGAACTAGGAGTTAAATTAGAAAAGGAAAAGGTTATCCAGAAAGGTGGAGGGAGGGACTGATAGTGCCAATAAGAAAGAAAGGAGAGGGGAGGGAAATAAAAGATTACAGAGGAGTGACACTGATGCCAACAGCATATAAAATATATGCATCAGTACCAGCAGACAAATTGGAAGAAGAATTAGAGGAGAAGAATATAATACCAGGACAAACGGGATTCAGGAAGGCAAGAGGTACAATGGATAATATCTACACACTGAATCACGTAATAGGAAGAGAAACGAAGAAGAAGGGAGGGAAAATAATTGCATGCTTTGTAGATCTAAGGGCACCATTTGACAGAATTAACAGAAAAAATTATTCGAGATGTTGGAAAGAAAGAATATAGGAAGGAACTTGAGAAAAAGAATAAGGGAAATATACAGGGTGTATCCAAATAAGTGCGAAAAAATTTAAGAGGCGATTCCTTGTTGAAAATTAAAGGGGTTGTTTGATATAAACAAATCCTCATATGTCCCTCCCTTAGGAGTTACGCTCCTCCAAAGTGGGAGGTGGAAATTATGTTTTTCAGTTTTTTGTCAAAATCTGAAATAGTTAGGGAAATGAAATTTGGTGAAAGGTTTCTAATATTAAAAAGCCTACTTTCGAAGATTTTCTAGACCGATCCATATTGTTATAAGTGGATAAAACTCGCAACCCCTCTAAGCAACTTGGTGCCGCCTACTACTTTTACTTGGAATTTAATTCTTTCAGTGCATGAAGTTAATCATTTTTTTTCCCGAAAACTATTGATTTTACAAAAACAGCAAGACATACGAAAGTTTTTAAATGAATGAAGCTTTCTAAGGCATATTTTTAAACAATCAAATTCTTACACGGTAAAAATGTAAAACGTTAAAAGGGAAAAAATTAAAAGGGGTTGCGGGTTTCATCCACTTATAACAATATGGATAGGTCAAAAAATATTCGAATGTAGCCTTTTTAACATTAGAAGCCTTCCACCAAATTTCATTTCCTTAACTTTTTCAGATTTTGGGAAAATAAATAAAAACCTAATTTTCACCTCCCACTTTGGAGGAGCGTCACTCCTAAGGGAGGTACATATGAGGATTTGTTTATATCAAACACCCCCTTTAATTTTCAACAAGGAATTGCCTCTTAAATTTTTTCGCACTTATTCGAATACACCCTGTATAATGGAACAAGTAACAGGGTAAGGGTGGGAGGACGGCTAAGCGAAGTATTTTGGACGGAGACAGGGGTGTCCCCTGAGCCCGTACTTGTTTAACATCTTCCTGTCAGATTTAGAAGAGGTAATGCGAAAGGGACAGGCAGGAGTGATAATAGGCAAAAAGAAATATTGGACACTAGCATAAGCTGATAGGAGATGCTGAGAAGAATGGAAAGATATTTGGAGAAGAAAGAAGTAGTATTGAACACGGAGAAGACTAAAATTATTAGATTCAGGAAAGGGAGGGAAGAAGTCGCATAGAGAAGTGGGAGTGGAAGGGGGAAGAATTGGAGGAGGTGGGGGCATCGATTTAATACAATGGATTGCGCCTACCGTATGCTACTACCGCCGCACAGTGATCTCGACGTTAGAGCGAGAAGTTGCAATAGGCGGGGAGGGCGAACTCATGGCAGAAACTCAGACGGAAACATTGCGCGCTTAGGGCAATCAAACGAAAACTTCGAATTTCTACAGTACTTGTATTCACATTTTGTTTTTTTGGACGTTGTCATATTCAGTGTACGTATTATCACGTATTTGCCCATAAAACAGAATACTATGTTGAAGAAAAACACACATTTTTAATCATATTTTATTAAATCTTACACGAAATTGTTGTAGAAAAAGAAATCAAATGGACTGAGAAACGTAAAGGCTTGCAGCGTCTACATCAATGGGAAAATATTTAAAATAATATTCCTATGCATATATTCCCATGCATAAAAAGCTATAAAACCAAAAAGAAAATAGAATAAGAAGCGAATACACACTACTGGTTATTTCTGCCGCCAAAGCTAATTTTTACGCTGGTTACCATCCAAAAGCATGCTAAATTGTTACATTTTTAAATATCTAGGTACATACCCTTAATATATCTGAACAATCAGCTGTAATTTGTTTTTTCTGTTGAAGGTGTTCTATTAGATTTACCAATTTTATTTTTTTTCGCAGTCGAATATTTTGGTTATAAAAATATTTTTTCCTTTGCTTCAATTTCGCCACTGTTTCCTGAGCTACATGCCAAAATTTCTTGCGTTTTAAAGGAAAAGATAAATCGTTGTCTGAAAAATCTCCAAATACCCAAACGCGCCGTTTTCTAAAAGATAAAATTGTACAGACCCTTTACAATAATTTAGAACCTGCGATTTTACCGATTAACCTATAATATTTCTGGATTAGAACTTGAGGATTGCTTATTTAAATTTTGCGAAACATTTTCATTTTCCGAAATTAAATTTAGCAGTCCGTTGAAAATACCTGCTTAAAATACCTAAATATACATATATTAGGATTCTGGTTCAGAAAATTTGAATCATCATCGTTTACTAAACACGACAAAATACTTGTATTCTCAGCGTTTCCTAAAATATTGTTACCTTAGTTTCCTACCTAATAATAATTATAATAATGGCAACAAACCTTCTGTATCTTGATCACGGCCTTCTGGATCTTGACAGATCCTTTTTAATATACGTCGCTTTTTTCGGTTCTTTATTAATTGATGGCAAGTTGAAAACAGAAGGGATTGCCTCTTTTTTCAAGCGCTTTATTTTACAATTCTCTTCGTAATCACTGGGTAAAAATGTTTACTGCAAATGTCAGCAGTATCCGACGGACTATATTTATCACGTTTCAAAGCCCAAAGCCATTTTTCTTTAATATCGGATCTTTTCGAAACCTGCTCGCGTATCAAATGTAATAAGGTGCATTAACCATTTGTAATTAGCATTAAAAACAAAAAGAAAAATAGTATTAAATGGTTAGAAATCAGTAAAATGGTTACCTATGAAATCTAACATCTCCTTCTTTAGTATATCGATTTGTGCAATTGTACGCCACACAGGACATCACCATTTTAACAAACACACCTTAGACAAGTTTATGAACAGTTGCACTACAAATTAGATCGAATATCGTAATTAATTCAAGTGCGACACGCCGTAAGATTGTACTGTCGTCCCGCGCTTTTGCCATAAGTTTGCCCCCACTACTTCTGTTATGCCGGCACCGCTACTTCTCTCTCTACGCTCGATCCATTGTATTAAATCGATGGGTGGGGGAGTTTAAATATCTAGGATTCACCTTACAAAAGAATGGAGGCCAAGAGAAGCATGTAACAGAGGTAGTAAGAAAGGCAATAATAGCAATGAAGCAGGTATGGGGAATAGGAAAGAGGAATTTTGGGGGCGACTGGAAAAGAAGAGTAAAGTTGTTTGACGCATTGGTGAGCAGCGTAGCCATGTATGGAGCAGAAATTTGGGGGTGGGAAGAGAGAGAGAAGATAGAGGGGATCCAGGAAAAGTATATAAGATGGACACTGGGCTTAGATTGGATAACGCCAGGGTACATGGTAAGAGACGAAACAAACAGAGAAAAACTAAGAACCAGGGCAGGAAAGAGAGCCATGAAATATGAGGAGAAGTTAAGAGGTGGGGGTGGGAACAAGTTAGCCAGGGAGTGTTGGGAAGAGGTACGGAAGGGAGGAAGAGAAAAATCGAAATGGGAGGAGGCGAGAGAAATTTTATCAGGAGCGAGGCTATGCAGCAGAAGAAGTGGAGAACTTGAGAACAGCAGGATGGAACATGGTGAGAGAGACAGAGGAGAGAGACAGGCAGATACAAGTGCAGGATAAAGAAGAGAAGATAACACAGTCAAGATATAACAACAAATATAAAGAAATAAGGACAGCGGGGACTGCCGAGATATCTACGAAGTAGGAGAAGGGAAGAGAAGATAATAAGGGTGGCAAGGTTTAGGCTGGGAAATGAGATGAGAGGTGGAAGGTATTGGGAAAGCGAAGACAGAAGAATGTGTAGGGTATGTGGGGCGGAGAAGGAGACATGGGAACATGTGTTAGAGGTGCTGGTGGAGAGAGAACATGGAACAGGTGAGAGTGGAGATGATACTGGAGGAAAGTGGAAGAGGAACGTGGATGGAATTGATACAGAGGGGAAGAAGGAGAGGGAGGGGTGATTATTTATTTTTGTTTGTTCCATTTATTTATAGGTTTGTGTTATTTTGAATTGTAATCCCAAATGGGAAACAATTAATCCATTATCTATCATTAGAAAAGGAAATCAGTTTCCTTTTCTAATGTATCTCCTAGTTCTTGTCCTACATATGAGATTCCTAAATATTCCTTCCACCTATCTTCCTTTCCATAAATACCAAAAAATTGCATCCTACTTGTTTGTTTTAAAATTAAATATTTTTAGCAATAATACTGCAGCTTGGGGTATTATCAGATACAGTTTTCTGTGATTGGTCCAATTTAGAAATAGCGCATTGTCACTGGGTTAATTTGAATGGCATTGAATAATCAAAAAGCATAGAATTCCTTCGATTAAAGGGGGCGTGAACCAAAAATTAAAGTTTTAGTGCCAAAAAATCTAAGAATGAATGTTAAAACCTCGCTGCTCTACGGTGAACCCTTCCTGCGATACAGCGTCTTAAAATATTACCCGCCGATTCAGTGATGTCAAAAGAGCCTCGTCAGAGCGCGCACATTTCAGTTGTACGTGCTATTAGAAATGTGTATATGCGCGTGACTTCATTCCGAATATTACAGTGGGCACAAGAACTATTTTAGAAAATTTTAATTAATATGTATTTAGGAGGGTTACTTTTGGTGTAATGACTTTTGGCTTTAAACATAAGTTTAATAAATGGACGAATGGAAGAAGAAAATCAAACTGTGAGGCACAAAGTGAAAGAATGCAAAATTAGTGTAAATGTTCCAAGCTGCGTATTAATGCCTACTGAGAAGGAATGCGTTTGCTGTTGGAAAAATCAGAATATATCGGTGATTAGCTATGTAGAAATAGTTATACAACTATTCAAGACAGTTTTGAACAAGTTATTTTAAATTTAGATTCATTAAACATAGTTAGGCATAATTTAGTTGGGCAATGTAAAAGTAATGCAGAAAAAGAAAAATACAAAATAATTTTAAACAAATTATGGCCACATAATATGGCATACAAAAACTTAATTTTTTGGATTAATAATTGGACTACTATCGGAAGGCACAACAGAATTGTAATTCCAGTATGCGTTGTTCATCAGAAAAGGGAAAAATTTACTAGAAGAAAACGATGACTACGGGGGATTTAAAAAGATTGAATTTAATTTATGTATTCCACTAAAGGACTACTATTTTTCATCTTTTTATTGCACAACATTAGGCTAGGCATAGCTGTTTTTTTAATCTCCGAACGATTTTTTCATCAGGCAATAAGGTTCTCATTAAATCATTTTCAAAATAATCTTTAAAATGAACACTACAAACTACATGATTTTCATTGGGTTAAAAGTTTGCACGACTTATTCGGTTTTTCCACGCTTTATAACATTGCAGTTCTTTTCCTTTTTTAGGAAATCTATGCATAGTCGTTGACGAATTTTTACGGCTGTTACTGCAACCCACAACACAAAATTAACCATTTTAACACAAGTCAATACAAGAAATTGAAAAGGAGATTTCTGATAGTAAACGTGTAGGTCAACGACCCAACGAAACAGGACGCAAAGATCTGATTTGCACTAACTCGTGTAAATTCAATAAACCGTACGGTTTCTCACAGTACACAAGCTCTTGTGACGTCACACGCCAAGTCACGGTAACTTTGGAGGGGTGTATCTCCGTTACTAACTGGAAAAGAAGGGTGCAGTTTACACTGTTATTCTTAGATATTTTCTGTATTTTTTCAGTTCAAGTTGTTTTTTTGCTTCACACCCCCTTTAAACATCAGTTGCATCAAGAATTTTATGATTATTTTTTCAAATAAACATCGACTCGTATGTATAGTTGATATTTAGAGTTGCGTAGCTGTAACGATTCATTGGAAGTTTTTCGTTTATAAGCAGAGCTCTAGATGGGTGGCGGGTATTAAAAATCATGAGCCCATTCAATATGCCGTGAAGAATTCAACACCCTTTGCCAACTCGCTTAAGCCAAAGTACACTGCCGGACAAAAAAAACGGGACACGTTTTTATTTTTATTTTGAGGCCGTACAATATTTTTATGTAACTTAACTTACGCAAATAATTAACGATTGCCCTACTAGTGGGGAAAAAGAAACTTTTAGCTTAATATTGCACTTTTGTAAGCCTAAACAGCCAAAACGGCATTTTGACTCTTCATGCATCTTTATTGAAACATCAAAATCTTTTAACTTATTGGGCTGCTCTGTATTTTCTATTGTTTTTTTATGACATTTCATTTGTAAACGTCAACTTTTAACACTTTCCATACAATGCGCCCCGAAATTTGTTAACAAATTGTTGCTTTAAGCCACGATGGCCGAAGTGTGCGGTATATTGCTCAAGTGCTGAATATACCCCGCAACACAGTGCAAAATGCACCCTTGCGATTTCGTGAAACTCGTGGATTTGCAAGGAAGATCGGGTCAGGTCGTCCACGGACTACGAACCATCAAGATGACCGTTTTCTCCATATTGCTGCGCTGCGCTGCGCGATCGAGCATTGCCATCATCACCTATTTTTGCTGAACGGTTAGCCGATGTTCGTGGAGTGGCAGTTTCAGCTAGAACAGTTCGAAGAAGGCTAAACGAATATGGTTTGACTTCAAGAAAGCCAGCTACGTGTCCCCTATTGACCGTAGAACATTGCAGAGCACGACTTGTGTTTGCACGGCAATACGTAAATTGGGACGAACATCAATGGAGGAACGTGCTCTTCTCGACGAGTCAAGATTTAGTGTCAGGTCACCAGATGGGCGTGAAAAGGTGTGGCGAAAGCCAGGGGAACAGTACACTCAATGTTGCATATCTCTCAGGGTCAATTTCAATGGTGGTAGCATTACATGCCAGAATATCTCTGGAGGCTCACACAGAATTGTTTCTCATTGAAAATGGAACAATGACTGCACACCGATACATTGTTGAGTGCCTGGAACCCCATGTCACACCATATATGCCATTTATTTTGTGACAACGCCCACCCACACATAGCAAGAATTGTTACCGAGTATCGTGACGAGGTTGGTTTTGGACGTCTCCCATGGCCAGCCAATAGTCCAGACCTGAATGCCATTGAACATCTTGAACATCAGCTTGGGAAAAGGATTAGACGTCACCAACCCCAACCAAAAACATTAAATGGCTTAAGGATGGCGCTTCAAGAAGAATGGGAACAAATACCCCAAGAATCTATTGATAGCCTGATTCAGAGTATGCCACAACGTTTAAGGGAAGTAATAAGAGTTCGTGGTGGTAACACCCATTATTGGTTCTGCTAGTGTGCTTTTCCTGTTAATATTTTTTTTGTTTGTCTTTTTCAGTTCTTAAGTAACAGTTGATCTCTAAAAAATACTTTTGGTAAGTTTTTGTTGACTAATCATTTTGTTTCTTGTTTTTTATTTATTCTTAAGATAAAAAGAATATAGTTAAATATAATTTCAAACCTTTCGTTGCTTCTTTATTCACTAAAATAGTAATTCTGAGAGCGTCCCATTTTTTTTGTACTGCAGTGTAGCTTCGTCAGGTTTATAACACATTCTATTAGAGGTCAAGCAACCAGGAGTGGGTGATTAAGGCTGATTTAAGATAGTCAATTATTCCCACCAATAAGTGCAACTTAGAAAACCCTGGGGTTTTTAATGTGCATAAACCTATTTCTGCGTATTAGTGCATTCTTGCATAAAAATGCGGCTATATGCAATTTTTAGAAGTATGAATTAATCAATCACTTAAATATTTCATTTTTAGTTACTGGATAATATAATTTGCTCCCAGAATAACTAATTTATCACCAAATTGTGACCACCAACATTTTCTAATATCCTTTTATTCATGTACCAGTTGCTAGCAAATGCGATTAGTAATGAAGTAATCGAAGTAATTCGTAGCAACTAAATTGCAAGTCAACGCAGCCGTGAATGCGTGTCAACTGTCGCTGAACCTGCATTGGGTTCCTGGAAACCCTTCTTTGCTACATTTTTCATTCTATTTGCGAACTCAAAAGTTAAAAATTACCAGAACTTCCTAATTTTTAATAACTAAATAAATTAATCGTTCGCAAGAGAATAAAATATCGACAGTAATCAGGAGCTGCGAATATTTGATTTGGTGGCAAAGCAATAATTTCGGAGGCACATTAGTTATTTCGGTGCAAAAGTGGTTAATGGGCAACTAGACGACTTTTTTGTATTAGAAAAATTGAAAATTTGGATGAAAATATTTGACCCCTATTTTTGCGTTTTCTCTGAGCTTCACTTTAAGGCTGAAAAAAAATTAATAATTTTGCCATGTGCAAATTACATCCTATATTGTCATATACAGGGTGGGCCAGTAGTGCGTAATCGGTCCATATCTCTGATTCTATTCAAGATATCAACATGAAATTTTACGTATGTGAGGAGAACCCCACGAAGCTTCTGTTAAAATTATTTTGATGTATACAGGATGTTCACGTGCTACGTACCAAACCAAAGTTATGTTTTTTCAAATGGAATGCCCCACATTTGTTTGCATATTTGGATTCCCCATAAAATTTCATGAAAGTTGATATGCTACACAGTGGGGTTTAGAGTAAACGTTGTTAAGATATGGCTATTTTAGTACCAGTGTAAACCCAAATTTGTAGTGCTACTGACGTCTGCTGGTCAAAGATAACTCTGATTTTTTTATTGGACTAGGTTCAGAGGACACTATTTTTAAAATCCCTTAATACTTTTTTCAAAATAGTTCATATTGTACAGATTGGCCAACTTGCGCAAAATGGAGCTTTTCTCAAAAATGTTAAATTGAACAACCCGTATATTATTTGCAGGTTTAATAGCCAGATTATTAAGCTTTTCACTGATGCACATATTGGCAGGTCTGCGACTGATAATTTGGGCAGAAATAATGATTGAACCTTAAGAACTGAGATTTTGCCATAATTTTGTACCATTTTTGGGAAATTTCTGCCATTTTGCCACCCAAAACTCAGAAAAATGCTTACACTTTGCTTTTACAGAAAATTTAGCGAATAGAGTTTACACCGGCACAAGAAATCTCATTGCAAGATTACTTCTTGAAAGGACGTTTTCTTTCATGGCACTCCTTGTTTCAATTTTTACCTAGGTATAATAAGTTACCATTTATTTAAGAATATGACCATGGAGAAGCAATCTGACGATGAAATTTTTTGTCTCAATGTGAAATCACCTTCCAGAAACAAAATGGAAATCATATTTTGTGTTTTGGGTGCTAAAATATTGGAGGAACGAATAAACAACCGGTAAAATTACTACATTTTAAAGTTCAATTTTCAATTCTACCGAAACCGTCAGTCGCAGACCTAAAAATATCTATATCAATCAAAAGCTTAGTAAACTCTCTATCAAATATGGAAATAATATATGGGGTGTTCCATTTGAAATTTTTAAGAAAAAATGCATATTGCGTAAGCTGTCCACCCTGTATGATATTAAGTTTTGTGACAAAAGTACTGAAGAATTTTACAAATAGAGCAGTCTGTGAACCTAGTCCAATAAAGAAATCTCGAACAGCTTTAACCAGTAGATGTCAGCAGTTCCTCAAAGTTGGGTCCACACTGGCACTAAAATGGTAATATCTTAAAATCTCTCACTCTAAACCCCATCGTGTAGTACACCATCTTTCATAAAATTTTATTGGGAATTCAAATATGTAAATAAATGTGGGGCGTTCCATTTAAAAAAACAACTTTGGTTTGGTGCTCAGAGTATGAACACCCTGTATATACCAAAATAATTTTATCGGATGCTTCGTGGGGCTCGCAACATACATGTAAAGTTTTATTTTGCTACCTTGAATAGAACCAGAGATATGGGCCGACTACACACTATTGGCCCACCCTGTATAACTTGAAATCATTATTTCTACTTTCCTAATAAATAGGGAATTATTTAAATTGTATACATGAAAATGAAACATTGCAAAACACAATGACTGTACCACCTAAAAAATTCACAGGCCTTTGCAAAGATGCAATCGGGGGGCATTGAAAATGATGAAGTATCTAGTGGTAACCTTGTGGGATTTGGAATATGATAAAAATGGAAATTAGTGTTGATTTATAACGTAAAGTACAACAGTTTTATCGATATGTATTAGAGGTAAGTGTAATGTAGAAATAAAAGCGTCGATGTGTAATACGTGGGAAAAATGAGCGCGCTGCACGCGCCCATTATCAGGTGAATCGGAAATACAGGTAACCCCCAGCAGACAAACCAAACCTAAAGACCACCCCTAAAACCACCCCCCAAAACAAACCGCAACGCCACCCCAAAAAGCATCCCTCAAAACCACCCCCCAAGAACCACACCTAAAACCACCCCTTTAAACCATTCCTAAAAACCAGCCCTACAACCACCCCTCAAAACCACCCATCAAAACAAGCCCCCCTGAACCTAACCCAAAAAGCACCCCCATGAACCACCCCTAAAACAACTCTTAAAACCACCCCCAAGACCACACCTAAAGGCACCTCCAAAAACCACCCCTAAAGCAATCCCCTACAAACCATCCCCAAAAATCATCCCCCAAAATCCACCCCTAAAACCACCCCCGACACCATTCCTAAAACTACCTACTGAAAAACCTCTAACAGCCATCCCCGAAAGACAACCCCCAAAATAATTTCTAAAAACCACCCCTAAAAGAACCTACAAAACTACCCCCAAAACTACCCCTAAAACCACAAGTAAAACCACCCCCAAAAACGAAACCTACAATCAACCCCGAAAACCACCCCCAAAACCACTCCTATACACCACCCCCAAAACCACTCCTAAAACCAACCCCAAAAATCACCCCCATAAACCACCACTAAAACCACCCCTACACCCACCACTAAAACCGCCCCTAAAAACCATCCCTAACTGCTCCTAACACCACCCGTACAAACCACCCCCAAACCCACCCCCATAACCACCTCTACAAACTACCCCTGTCGCGTTTCTTTTTAAATCTAATAAGTTCAGAGCCGCCAGGCTCTCGCATTAATTTAGCCACTAGCAGTCGGGTCTGTTTCGTATAAATGCTGCAAATAAAACACGAAATCGAACTCCATACTACGAAAATAAAAACATTTTCAATGTTCAATAAATATTCGTTTGTTATGTTGTCCTAATCGGCAAGCTGTGTGTGTACGCATATAAACAACCACCTCTCGTTCCCGCAACCCACATGTGTCATTCATAGTTGTGTGCCAGACGCTCGGCCTTATTCGCCACTGCCTGAATTCTCACGAAGATAGACTGCAAATGTAACACGAAAACGAACTCCGTACTTGCCAAAACATAAACATTTTCAATGTTAATTATTTCGAGAAAATTAAACTGAAGAACAAAAGTAGGCTATCCATATTTTATCAACTGTCCTGATATCACTTATGACGTTTGCATAACGTTTGCTTGCCGTTTTGACATCTGAAACTAGAAATTGACAAACGAAAATGACTCAAATGACTCATTTATTTGTAGTTTTTTGTGTCTGCACCAGAATAGGTTTTTAAACTATTTGATCATGCTCATTGGGATTAAATCACGTATACACTGAAATTCTCGTTTGAAAAAGTAGATGTTTGGAAGCGTTTTAAACAATTATTTGTCATGAATTTTAAACTTTTATCAAGACGTAATGTATGAAGGTGGTATTTACTGTGATATTAAAAGAAAAAATTCCACAAATTTAATTAGTGTCCAGTTGCCCATTGGTGCTGAACCCATTTTCAGCAGACTAAAAAAGGTTATTAATTATTTATTTAGCGTATAGATTGTTGGTTATTTGAAAACAAATGTTAAGACAGTTGAGTCAATCTGAGATAAAAATTAATTTCTGGGATTAGTTTTTTAGGAGATTGCATTTTATAGTAAATAAGTATTTTGGTGAAAATTTAATTTATTCCCATTTTTTGTTACGTGTTTATGTGCACACGTACACTATCTTTTAAAGCAGTTATGGGCAACCTACGGCCCACGGGCCGTATGCAGCCCCTCATTTATTTTAGTCCGGCCCGCGATGGCTTCAGAAAAATTCCCATAATTCGGTCTGCATTTCGTTATTTCTTATTATCAATTTTTAGAAGGAAGTTTAATTTTCTATGAATGTTATGTTATTCCTTCAGCACTGACCCAATATGATGCTAACTGTATCGGCTTGTCTTTGCAGTGCCGAAAGAAAATGCGAACATCTGGGCGCGGCAGGTACAACGAAATAATCTGCCTTATATACAATGACCGGCAGAAAGTCCGCACCATATGGGAAATTTTTTTATCTTTTAATTTAATAAATTAACTTTATTGTAAAGTCTTGCATGTCCTTAGATCAAAATACCACCCATCATACTCGGTAAAACTTTTGTAGTATACGAGGGAGGGGTGGAAATTTCAAATCGCTCCAAGAGTAAAGAATCCTTATTTCTCATTTTAGGAAAAAAATGTATTAAGAAAAGTTGTTTCTATTTGAAAGTTAGTTACGAATATGAAATTTCAGTTCCTTGGGATGAAAAAACTATTTTAACCGTTTTTTTCAGGTGCACTCCCCCTATGTCAAGTTTGGCGAATTTATTCATTGCCCAAGCACGTTTCTTATGGGCTTCTTCACAGAAAAAAACATATTTGTATCTTAAATTAGGGTACGTACGCAAATGATAGGGCCTGTCCAAAAATGAAATCAAAACTAAGATTTTTTGGTGCAAACATTCTTTTATTTTATGGGATATTATAAAAATTGAATACAGTTGTAACACAGTTGAATACAGTTGTAACACCTTTATCTATCCTCTACACTAGACAATTTTTCAAAAACCTTTAAAACTACAATATTTCATGCAATAATTTATCAGCATGGGTACCTAATTCAATCCCCAGAAAATTACAAAATCTGTTTAAGTAACCATGAAGAAAGAACAGTGGCCACAGGCTCTATCAGTTGTGTACGTACGTTAATTTAAGATACAAATATTTTTTCTGTAAAGAAGCCCATTGGGCAATGAATAATTTCGCTAAACTCGTCATAGGGGGGTGCATCTGAAAAAACTGTTAAAACAGTTTTTTCATCCCAAGGAACTGAAATTTCATATTTGTAAGTACTTAACTTTTAAATAAAAACAACTTTTCCTAATAAAATTCTTTCCTAAAATGAGGAATAAGGCTGCTTTATACTCTTGGAGGGATTTGAAATTTTCACCCCTCCCTCGTATACTACAAAAGTTTTACAGAGTACGATGGGTGGTATTTTGCTTTAAGGACATGCATGACTTTTTTACAAGAAAGTCAATTTATTAAATTAAAAGATAAAAAATTTCCCATATGGTGCGGACTTTCTGCTGGTCACTGAATAATATAAAATACAATAATTTGTGTCGGCAAAAAAATTTTCATTACATTCGGTATTTCGTGGTAGTCTCAAACTAGTAGTGGTTGGGTTGTGTTCAGTTGCATCAAAATCGCAAAATTCAAAATGTCCGGACTGTCAACAAGTAATCGTAGAAAAGTAGACCAAGAATGCCATATTTTTCAAGAAAAATGGACCGAACAGTATTTTTTTTATAATGTTCAAAAGCAAGCCTAGGTATTTGTCTTATATGTAACGAATCGATAGCCGTTTTAAAGGAATATAACCTAAAAATACTCATTATAGCTTTTCATTTCAGTTTTTCATTGAAATTTTTAAATTCTCTGTTTCTCATGTGAGATTTATGTTTTACTTTTATTTGTATTACATTATTTATGATCAATAAACAAACTTTTGATAAATAAGTACGTAAATTTTTTTATGAAAATTGAAAATTTCAATACGGCCCACTTTGAACAAAAGGTTGCCCATGCCTGTTTTAAAGCATACATCAACTCTCTAGTCATCATGTACAAGGTACAACTCCTGAACAAAGACTCACAATTACTATAAAATATTAAAAACACATAAATAATTGCTTTCTAGAAATAAGAACAATAAAACACTACCAGAAAAGATATAAAAATTCTTCCTCGAGGATGCCTAAGCAAAAAAGGCAGTTAAGGTAGCAGAACGATGAGCTGAATCCCATGGTGCTACGTCATCAGGCAGCCCACATGAGATTTAGCACTTCGTTGCTTGCTAAGCAGTTAGAAGCAAGCGAACACATCTGAAAACAGATTTTGTTAACAATGTTAAATGTTAAGAAGCAAGCAGCAAACGCACAGCTAGAACTCTGCCTGTGATGTGACTCAAATATGCACAGACCACAGACCTAGCCCCAGATATGCATTCACAATTTATAGGTACATACCTATTTCTAAAGCTAGTAGGTCAAATTCGATATGTATAGTTAGTTAAACAAAAATTAAAGTAGCTAAAATTATTTCCATCTAGGTTAGTGCAGCAAAAAGTAGTCATCTAAAACTACATAGTCATTGTTAAGTAATGTTAAGTAATGTTTAATGCAATTATGGGCTGTGGTCCATTTCGAACCATAAGAATATGAACAGTTTAAAATTATATTTTTAATAGGTTTTGGTCAAACTGGTTGAACTGGTTCAAAATTACTTAATTCGATCTAAGCTACTTCGGTCAATCAATCAGTGGCAGACTGGTTTGGGCAACAGCCTTTGCTTACTTCGTTTTTGCTAGCGAATGTAAAAATTTTTTGTTTCAGGACTGTAGTCAACAATAATTTGTGTACGAGTTTGGGAGTGTGGAACAGAAGAGAGCGATTCGTTCCTTACAGCAGCGCGCCTGCTGCTAGAATAATTTTATGCAGTGATACTGATACGGTGTCGCGCTCCCCTCTCAAGTCGTACGCGCAAGTATATCCCCACTGAAGGCGGCGCTTCCCCCCTCAACAGAATGGGAAACGGACATGATTTGCTAACCGAAGTGATCACATCTGCTCGAAGTACAAAATACTGGTTCACAGAAATAAATTCTGACGTGATATGCGGGAGCTTCGATTAGGCGACGATGACTAGGGCAAGACCTCCGATTGGCTGAAGTGAACTTTGGGATCTTTCAGTTTACTATATGTAATGTATTGGGGATCGGATTTTGCGCTTAGCAAAAGTCGTGTGCGCATTTTCCCATCTCTCAAGCATGCGCGACTGATTCACCTCAGGATGGTTGGATGTTCCATGTGTCGTGTACTGTTATGTACAACAGAGTGTAGTTGTACCAATAAATAATTACTTAACCAAACTAGTGTCATTGTTTCAATGTGTAAATACACATCAACTGGCGACGAGGTGAAAATTTGGTGAAGAAAGCTGTAAAGAAAGTATACCAGCTTGATAAAATGGCCGCCAGCGTGGAAAATTTAAATCTAAATTTATGCTTCGATCCAAAAGGTGGCGAGTGGAATGTGTTCATTAAAAGGCTAGAACAATATTTTATCGCTAAAAATATAACAGACGATATAATTAAAAGGGCAGTGTTGTTGTACAGTTTGGCTGATGAAGCGCACATATTAATTACAAATTTGTGTCTTCCGAAAAACCCGGATGAATGTTCGTTCAAGGACCTGGTTAAATGGTTAAACAGCTAGTACAACAGGACGTGTGTGGTATGGGTAGAAAGAGCTAAATTTTACAATGCGTATAAATTTACTGATGAATCCGTGCAAGATTGGAGTGTACGTCTAAAAAAATTATCCGTTCATTGTGAATTCGGCAACGGGCTGGACACTAAGTTAACAGACATGTTTATTACAAAATACAGCGAAGGCAAGGTGAGAAATGTATTGTACGCCTTAAAGACAGATGTTACGTTTAGTAAGGCGTTAGAAGCAGCTCAAATAGAAGAAGCATCCCAGGCCGGTATTAAAGAAGCATGCCTGGAGACGCCAGCGCACATAAAATGTGAACCCATGGACCAGGACATTCACGTGGTATCTAGAAGATACCCCCCTAAAGTAAGTAATATGCAAGCTAGTCCTGCGCATCAGCAAGAGCGTCTTGGTCGCTCCTACCATCAGCAGCGAGGATTTCGTGATTCAGGCAGTGGCAGAGCTCAAGGAAGTGGAGCGGCTTATGGGTCGCAACCAGGTAGCAGTGGTTCGCGGGTGAAATGTTTTCATTGCGGGAAAAATCATTTATCAAATAACTGTCGTTTTAAAGAATACGTTTGCAATTCTTGCAATACTAAGGGGCACTTGAGTGCTGTCTGTAAAAGATCTCAAACAAAAAGTATGAATTTTTTGGACGAAATGAACGAAATGTCACCTGTTCTTTGTATAAAAACTGATAAAAACGAAAAGGATAGTCCTATTTATATTGATGTTTTGGTAGAGGAAAAACATTGTAAATTTGAATTAGATTCGGGAGCAGCTGTTTCTGTATTACCGTTTTCTATTTATAATTTGTATTTTCGGAAATATGAATTAGTTAATGTAAATATTTCTCTAATTAATTTCTCAGGTCATAAAATTCGTCCATTGGGTAAATTGAGTTTGCAGGTTAAATTTCACAATAAAACTAATTATTTGGATTTTTACGTTATGGAAAATGATGGGCCAGCACTTTTGGGGCGCAATTTTATAAGGCATTATAACATGGGGTTTAAGGAGATCAATTACGTAAATGAAGATGTAATAAGTACATTAAATGCAGAATTTCCGCAAGTATTTTCAGATGGATTGGGCACGTTTAATAAGTGGCAACTGAAATTGAACATTAAACCAAACGCGGTAGAAAAGTTTTTCAAAGCCAGACCATTGCCATTTATATTAAAAGCAAAGGTTGAAGCTGAACTGGCAAAATTAGTTCAAGATAACGTTATCTCACCTGTGGAATTTTCTCAGTGGGGCACACCGATTGTACCTATCCGTAAAAAAGATGGGGGTGTTAGGATTTGTTGCGATTTTAAAATTACAATTAATCCTCATATCATTACTGATAAATACCCGCTACCGCGAATCGATGATATATTTGCGAAATTAGAAGGAGGACAAGAATTTTCTAAATTAGATTTAAGTCAAGCTTATCAACAAATCATATTACACCCATCATCGCGTCCATATACAGTAATTAGTACCCATAAGGGTCTTTTTCAGTTCAATAGATTGCCTTTTGGTATAACTTCTGCTCCTGCGCAGTTCCAAAGAATTATGGAGCAATTACTTTCACAATTGCCAGGGGTGGTCGTCTTTTTAGACGATATTCTAATAACTGGCAGGGACAGAAGGGAGCATTTAGAGAACCTACGAGAGGTTTTAAAGACGCTGCAAGACGCGGGGTTGACAATTAAAAGGGAAAAATGTTTCTTCTTTCAGGAATCAGTTAGTTATTTAGGTTTTATTATAGATAAAACGGGATTGCGTAAAGATCCAAATAAAGTGACAGCGATACAGAATATTCCGGAACCCCAAAACGTAACGCAACTAAAATCTTTTCTGGGAGCTATTACTTATTATAATAGATTTATTGAAAATATCCCGAATGTTTTGCATCCCTTGTACCAACTATTAAAAAAGAATTCAGTCTGGAATTGGAATAGCGATTGTCAGGAGGCTTTTGAATATATAAAAAATATATTAGGTTCTGATGATGTATTAGTGCATTATAATCCTGATTTGGAAATAAATTTAACGGTAGACAGTTCAGACTATGGTATAGGAGCCGTTATATCTCATACTTTTGGTAATGGTGTTGAAAGACCAATTTGCTATGCCTCCAGAACCTTGACTCAAGCGCAAAAAGGCTATTCTGCCTTAGATAAGGAAGCAACAGCGATAGTTTGGGGCATAAAGCATTTTTACCAATATCTTTACGGCATAAAGTTCAATTTGATCACAGATAACAAAGCCTTGGTGTCCATTTTTGGACCCAAGCACGGTATCCCGTTAATGGCGGCAACAAGACTGCAGCGATATGCTTACTTCTTGGCAGAATTCGATTTTGACATAAAATATGTCAATACAACTCAAAATATTGCCGACTTTTTGAGTAGATTGCCCGAAAAGTGTACTGAGAATTTGTAAATAGAGGAACTTGATTTTAATATTAATTACGTGAAGCAAGACTCCGAGTTACCTCTCGATATTTCAGATATTCGAAATGAAACGCGTTTAGACCCAATTTTGTCGAAAATTTATTCATATGTTATGCAAAGTTGGCCGAATCGAATAGATCCCGAAATTAAACAGTATTATATTAGAAAAAATGAAATAAGTGTCGATGATGAAGTATTGCTTTGGGGAAATCGCGTAATTGTTCCCTTTAAATTACGCGAACACATATTAAAAGAACTTCATGATGCACATTTTGGTATGGTAAAAATGAAGTTGTTAGCTAGAGAATATGTGTGGTGGCCGTCTTTAAACAAAGAAATTGAGGATACTTGCCGAAATTGTGGACAATGTCAAAAATTACAAAGCAACCCGCAAAAAGTACCTTTGGAGGGCTGGCCTGTCCCTGACGGGGTGTGGTCTCGTATCCACATTGATTTTATGGAAACTCGGGCAAAAAGTTACTTTTTTATAGTGTTAGATGCATTTTCTAAATGGATCGAAGTTTTTCCGATGAAGGGCATTACTTCTCAGTTAACTATAGAGAAACTTAGAGAACTATTTGCTCGTTATGGATTACCCAAAGTGGTAGTTAGTGACAACGGGTCTCAGCTGATTTCACGAGAGTTTGAGGAATTTCTTAAAATTAATGGAATAAAAAGTGCAACAATTCCTCCGTATGAACCACATTGCAATGGGCAAGCGGAAAATAGTGTAAAGACTGTCGAACGATTCTTGCTGAAAGTAGCTGAGACACCAAATGTGAATTTGAATTTGTCAAAATTTTTGCTGACATACCGAAACACAGTACATTTGTCTTCCGGCGAATCTCCCGCAAAAATTTTTTTTGGTAGATCATTGAGAACAAGGTTGGATTTAATTAAACCGATGAGTTTAACAAAAGTCGTTAACAATTACACTAATATAAAAAAAATTAAACAAAATTTACAGTTTTCACAAAACAAAAACAAAACATATTATAGGGGGAGAAGGAAGATCGAATTTGCTGTGGGAAACGTGGTGCTGGCCAGAGATTATAGAAATGTGAAACCTACTTGGTGTAAAGCAGAAATTTGTAAGATTTTAGGTAGAAATGTGGTAATTGTGAAACCCTTTGATTCGTCTCTGCGGTGGAAGAGACATAGTAATCAAATACAAACAGTTTACCCTAACGATGACGAGGGTATTGTTTTACAAAATATTCCCGACACTGGGAAACATGCGGACGATGACAGTGTCACGGACGAAAATGGTGAGCACAGTGACGAAGTGTCGGTCGTGCCGTCGATTTTGTCGCCGGGTTCGGTAGACTCAGGACGCCCTGTACGTTGCAGGAAGGCACCCGACAGATTTACTTATTCGTGAGTGATGTTTATGATTTTTGGGCGGGGTGGTGTAATGTATTGGGGATCGGATTTTGCGCTTAGCAAAAGTCGTGTGCGCATTTTCCCATCTCTCAAGCATGCGCGACTGATTCACCTCAGGATGGTTGGATGTTCCATGTGTCGTGTACTGTTATGTACAACAGAGTGTAGTTGTACCAATAAATAATTACTTAACCAAACTAGTGTCATTGTTTCAATGTGTAAATACACATCACTATATAAGAAGTCGGAGCGGCATAAGAATTTAGTCATTTGACTCAAACCACTATTTCCAAGCCATTTCTTCAGGATCGGAATGTGAGGCTGCATATCCGGTAGTGGTAATTGAGTCTGAATTTGGCCACTGTTTCCAAGTCTTTTATTCTTCAGAGTACAGGGCGTGAGACTGCGTGCCTGGCAGTGGTCAAAATTCAGTTTTAATCAGTTTCAAGTTGTAAATATTGTATATACGTTTCACAATTAGAATAAAAGTTTAAGTTTTCCGATTTGTACATACAGTGTGTTATCAAGAATAAAGTTTAAGTTACCGTTACAAGTTGTTATTCTTCAACACAACCAACAAGGACAATAGCAACTACAAAAGGAAATACAGGGTGTTTCTAAACAACAATTTACTAAAAAATGTAAGACAGGACATGCTAAGGTTTCCAGTCTCGCTTATATACCTTTTACATTATAGTTGGTATCTATGATCCCTGTATATCCGAATATAGCGGTCAATAATTTTTTTTCTAGTAAACCCGTTAAAGAGGTGGACAGTTTTCTTTGGACAAAACAATAAACACCTCGTTTGGATTAGCTGAGAATCTTATAATAATAATAATTAACCTTTTTAGCAAGTTTATGCTACTTAAAATAACTTCGTGCGGCCTCGCCCCGATCCGTTTGTTGGCGGTACATCAAAGGCCGTGCGTGCTCAGTCTGGACGCGGGATATTGTACGTAGCTGCACCGAACTACTTTTAACGTATGCTCGTGTGCTCGCGAATTCATTGGATCAGTGGCGAACAGTGCCTCGTGCGTCCACCATTCGGGTATCCAAATTACGCCGCACGAGGCATTCGATTTGGCCTCGGCTTGCCTCATACACGAACGTGCTCAGGTCTGTACCCGCCTTTACATAAATAACATACTGATATCAATTTTTGCCCCGCAGGCGACACTCCTGGTTATGAGTCAAGCTGTTTGTTAGCAAGCCACAGTTGTTTATTATGGCAATGAACTTGTATGTTTAAGAGACCCGAAAATTCGAATTCTGGAACAATAATCCAGTTCCTGAATGTTCTATCAAGAATGTTTATTGGGAAGCAAGAGGCCGAGAGGACAGTTTTAAAGTTTTGAAGAGTGAGGTTTTGGTTTTGAGATTAGAAAAATATGATAATTTATAGACTCCGACAGCGATAGTTTCATGCGTTTCATTTAGTGTCTGGTGTCAGTACATACGTGGCTTGCTTTCGCGTTTTTAAGTGTACTAGGGCGTTTTCGGTCTAATTAACCGTTGTTTGTAAAAGTGCATACCAGAGAAGTTTAAACTGTTGATTGCTGTATTGTGGATTGTTTAGGTTAGTTAGCTGTTTGTGTATTGTTCAATTGTTTGCTGGTAGTTATTTAATTGTTACTGCTTGTTGTTTATTTATTGCTTGTGTATTTCGCTGCCTATTTTTAATTCTAAAATTTTATGTTCTCAAATCACTTTTAGTTGTAAATATTTGTACATAAGTCACTGTAAATAAATTGTGTAAATACAGAATACATTATTGTGCTGGACAGCAGAGATGACAGGGCGGAGTTTGCCGTCGCTTAAGCCACACCTGCTAGTCCCTTTAAATCATGAGGGCGCATAGGTTTTATTGAAGAGCAGGTACCTACAGCAAAATTTGAAATAAAATACAAATTTTTCCCGAACAAACAAACCCTTAAAAACAATAATTGGTGCCCTCATGATGTGTAGCTGTCAACGGACGGCCGTAAATTAAGTATTTGAATTTTACGACCACAGCAGACCAAGCAGCGCGTCAAAGACTTACCCCTGGGTAGATATTATAATACACAACTGGCGAACTATGGCCGCTCCCTACACATAGTTCGGTTTCATTTTATTGCAGATAAATGAAGCGGATAACATGAATATTCCTGTGATCGAATACATTAAAAATTGTCCACCTCTCAATTTCTGTGATCACTGTCAGAAGCTCCGCCCTGCCATCTTTGCTGTCCAGCACAATACAACTGATGGCAGAAGTGCGATTTTTGGGAGCCAAGAAGAGTGAAGGACGTCGTGGAAAATTGAAGTATTTTCTGGAAGTTAGCTGAATTGAGTGGAAGTTTCGACGTTTTCGAACTCCATAGTGACTGATAGTGATTTAGGACTTGTGTTTGTACTTGTAAGTGTTTATGCCGGTTACAAGAAGTGCTGCAGCAATGGAGCAACAACTGCAAGCTTTTTTAGAAGCCAAAAAGAAGAATTTGGACGACGCAATGAAAACCAATCAAGAAATGAAGAACAACTTAGAAGAGGCAATGAAGACTAACCAAGTAGTAATGAAGACCAATCTAGAAGAGATGAAGAGCAGTCAAGATGAAATGAAGAACCACCTTGAAGAAACAGTGAAGAACAGTCAAGAAGAAATGAAGAACGATCTAGAAGAAGCAATGAACACCAACCAAGAAGAAATGAAGTTAGCTTTAGAAACAAGTCAAGAACAGGAAGCTGCGAAAATTACTGAAATAACGAATCAACTGGAAACACGAACAACTCAACTAGAGACACGTATAACAGAAGAAACACAAGAAATAAGAAAGGCAGTGGATAAAGAAATATCGAAGATAAATGAAAGAATGGCAGAACTAGAGAAGAAGACAGAAGATACCGGACTGGACAAAGAAACAAGAGCTCCTATGTTTAAGGTGAAGCCACCTACTTTGATGGGGAAGTCCTCGTGGCATACCTACATCAAGCAGTTCGAGAGGCAGCGGCAGCCGCGAACGAATAGGCCAGTACCAAGAAGGCAGTGAATTTGGTGGTTGCAGTCCGAGGTGACGCCTTAAATATCCTGGATACCTTAACTGAACAGCAGAATGATTATAAGGCGATAGTTAAGCGTCTGGACATTACGTATGGCCATCAACACCTCCAGCAGGTCCACCAGGTTCAGCTAAAGGGTAGGTCTCAACGCCCCAACGAAACCCTGCAAGAGTTCGAGGCCAACATCGCCCGATTGGTCCGGTTGGCGAACCCAACAGCCCCGGAGGAGTTTTTGGAGAGCCTGGCTGTGGAAAACTGTATCGAGAGACTTCATGACAGTGAAAGGAAGATGGCCCTGAAACCTGAAGCTAGCTAGACGTAAAGCTTTGGCAGATGCTTTGGCCCATGTCTTGGAGTATGAGGCGACGAAGCAACCATCTAGGGGATACTCCAAGATGTGACAGCTGCATACCAAAGAACCAGACGAAGACCTGCTAGAAAAAGTTGTAGAGAAACTTGTACAGAAACTTGACATACGGACTGAAGACAACAACAATAATGGGACTAGGAAGGGATGGCAAGAGAGGACGAATTTCTTACGATGCTGGAATTGTGGTAAGAAAGGCCATCTCCACAACAGGTACCAGACTGCACGAGGACGAGACTGGTATCTCAGGGTGCCAGGGAAACTAAAGTCGACCAGTCCAATCCTACCAATCCTACCAAGCCCCAGTTCAAGATGTGAATGTGTCAAGATTGGCTCGTGTTGGGGATAGTTTGATGGTCGATGGGATTATTGATAACAGGAAGACCAAAATTACCATCGATACAGGAGCCAGTGACACCATAGTTAGAAAAGATGTTGTGGCTGAGTGGAGAATTAGGCCGACCAATAAGAGTATCCGATTGGTTACTGCTACCGACAAGACAGCACCCCGGACAGCACCTATACAGGGTATCCCACGACGACCTTACACGATCTGTATATGGAAAAGTGTGTTTAGTAGAGTTCCACAAATTTGCACAAATAGGTAATCGAGGATGCTCAATTCGACTAAAATATTTTTGACTTTCTGCGACTTCCGGTTATACCAGAAGTAGACACCAACTTCCTTATTTTAAATGGAATGCCCACATTTTTATTACGGATTTAGATTTTTGGTCAAATTTTAAGGTCACCTTATGCAAAACATCACATGTGTAAAGTGCACCCTCTTCGAGATATTAGACGTTAAAAATCGTCATTTTTCAAATTTCATCAATTATAGCTTGGAAACGGTACGAGATAAAGAAAAATGACTTACATGTCCCTATCCTAGTTTTTAATTCTCTATCTATTCAGTGTGAAAAATACTGCCTCCTGATTGGTCAAAAAATGACAAAAAATTGCCAATCCGGAAGCAGTATTTTCCAGACCCATTAGATAGAGAATTAAAAACTAGGATAGGGACATGTAAATATTTTTTCTTTGTCTCGTACCGTTTCCAAGTTATAAATTGATGAAATTTGAAAAACGACAATTTTTGTCTAATATCTCCAAGAGGGTGCACTTTACAGATATGATGTTTTGCATAAGGTGACCTCAAAATTTGACAAAAAATCTAAATCCGTAATAAAAATGTGGGCATTCCATTTAAAATAAGGAAGTTGGTGTCTATTTCCGGTATAGCCGGAAGTCGCAGAAAGTCTAAAATATTTTATGTAGTTAATATTTTCACTTTTCACTATTTGATAGAAATTACAATTTTTCTTAAACATTTCTGATGATGGGATCGTTTGTAGATCTTGAAACCGGTTAAATAAAATAATTTTGTTATACTTATTGGTAGTACGCGAAGTAATTTTTTATTTAATCTAAAATATTTTAGTCGAATTGAGCATCCTCGATTACCTAATTGTGCAAATTTGTGTAATTCTACTATATATACTTTTCTATATACAGATCGTGTAAGGTCGTCGTGGGATACCCTGTATATGGAGAGGCAGAAATCAACATAGGGATGGAAGATGTCATTCCGCAGAGTTCTTGTGGATAAGTGATACTGGACCTGGATTGCATAAAGGAGCACGATATTGTGCTTGATGTTGATACCGGTGTACTTCAAATTGGAGAAGATCTAGTGAGGAGTTCTCCTGGGCGGAAGAACTGTGTATACCGAGTGAATGACGAAGATGTCGTGTTGCCTGCCAGATCCGAGAACATCGTTCAGATCCGTGTGGAAGGTGCTCCAAGCTGCTTGGTGGGATTGGTCGAGCCAATATACGAAAAGGTGAAGAAAGGATTATTGATTGGGAAGACGTTGGTAAGACCTGGTGACCGTCCAGTAAACATGAGGATAGTGAACATTTATTACCAAAACTATGTTATGCTACAGGCTCACAAAGATATGGTGGAAAATATCTGAATCTTTGTTTTACTTACAAGTAAAAATCTCTTCGATTTTTTTCACACAAAGCATAATTTCAGAGAGAAATAATTTTATGCAACATGGTGCAAGTCCGCATTTTTAAAAATGAAATTATAAGTCAACCTTTGCAACAGTAAAGCATTGTTAATATCAAAGTGGCATATAAAGTCTCAAAAAGAGACCAAAACAGTTGAAAATAGTAAGTAATGACAAAAGCAGATATAACATTTTTTTTCAAGAGCTTTCTACACCCTGTATCTCATTTAGTTGCCATTTTTGGACATATGTCCATTAGGGATTTTCACAATATCTTTAAGTATTCTATCTACTCTCGAAGTTTGTTACACTCGTTATAGATCACCCTGTATAATATAATAATTATTGGTAGTATGTATAGTAGTGTTATAAACCCAATATGCTTTTTATTACTAACGCTAATGGATATTTTTTTATTTTTTGGGTAGATATAGGGGACCCTAAAAAAATGTTTTCTCTGGAGCCCCATGACTTCTAGCTAAGCCACTGTTTGTATGTATCGATTTAATACTTGATAGAATACAAAAGTGAAAATACTGAATTATTAACACAATAAAGATAAAAAGGTAACATAGCAACAACATACAAATACGATATGTGAATAAAGTTAGAGCCAAATATTCCAAATAGTGTAAAATAATGAAATAAATGTCCGAGATACAAACATATTGGACACTGCTAGCTGTGAGAGCTAATATTTCCAAATTTAAAAAATCAAAAAAGAATATTATTTGGAACAATTTAATAAACAACATTTGAATAATAAATAAATAAATATTTCACACTATTGAAAACAATAATATAATTTATTTAAAACTGAACACTCCACTTGAAGTACAAGATACGTATAATGAAATTAAAATTATTACCTGCACTTTGATCTTTATATTTTGATTCCATTCCTGCACAGTCATTGTCATAATGTAAGAAAACATTATGTTTTGGCGAACTTGTTGCAGCCCCAATAGCAGTAGTTGTAACACTCAATCCATCTAATATAGATCGTAATGGTCCAGGAGAAAAGTTCAAGGAATTTAAATCTATGTCACTACTTTGGCTAGTTGATGCAGGTGTGTTACTGAAGAGTATTGTTTTTTGGGATGTACTAGGTGCTCTGTCATTTGGAACTGGGTCTTTGGTGAAAGACAAATTTCTACAAATCTGTAAAAAAAGTTAATATAAAAAACGTGATAATTGTTTAGATTCTTTAAGGGTTTTAAGAAACATAAATTTTAAGTTTAATAATAATAATAATGAAGTTTTATTGCATACTAGCAATTTCACAATTCAATAGATCCTCACAACTATGTATGTATACTAGGCCGGGTCGAAAAATTCAATTTTGGAAATCTTAAAGTGGCTAATGCGGAAAAGTTGCATTTTGCAATAAAAATGAAGTGTGCAAAAGCTTTTCGATTTTGGACGTCTTCATTTGCCACTAATTTGAAAATGAAAAAAAAAGGAAATAATTAAAAAAGTACCAGCTCCCTGCTTGTTTTGAAATAAAATGTCAAAACAACCAGGAACTCACCACGAGGAGGTGGCTGCTTGTCGAGTTCCACCCCCCAACCCTCCCTCCATTACCCTAACATTTTTCAGTTTTTCTTAGTTTCTATTCATAATTTCACTTGATTATTACACAGCAAATTTAGATTTAATTTCAAAATCCGGCATTACCATCCGGGATTGAACCCTGGAACGCACAAAACCATCCCTGGCAGTAAATCCAAAAACCACAGATGAAGCTTCTGTCACGAGTTTTACGCATCTTTCAACTGCTTGAGTATGACAAGGTAATTTTGGGATTTTGTCTACAAATATTCTCTCGTCGTCGATTATCAGTTGAAGATCACCATCAGATGCCGATTTTGTTAGAGGGGGTTCGGTTATGTTTAAAAGTTCCCAATCAACCAATTCGGTATAAGAGGCTTCAAAATTAATAGAAGGAACTTGAAAAGTACGTATGTAATTATCATTTACTGGAATTTTCCTCCGTTTCAAAATAATTTCGACTCCTCGTTGCCTTATATCTCTGTTAGTATCTGCAATAATTGCCAATAGAATATTTTCTGGGTGACTAAAGTAAGCGTTGCGTTCAATAACAGGATCAATGACGTCTTTGAATTCTTTGCTCAGATACCTGGATAAATGAATCATTGCGCACCATTTTGGCAGAGATGTTTCGATTTGATGGTAAACCACATGGGAGCATAAACCTCAACTGCTTACCAATTAGACCCGAATAACTGACAGGTCCTGTTGTACGACCAGTGAACAAGTGACCTTAACAGTAGGCGATAGACATAATTGTTTCTTTATGAGGATAGGGAAGGGGAGGGTAGGTGAGGCGTCTCGAATTTCTGTAGCTAAAAATAGTCCGTATATTGGTACAAATATTGGGAGTTATGGTGGGTTTTTCTACAATGTTTCAATTTGTTTAGAGGGTAGCAGATGAACCAGGGGTGAATTCAACTCTTGGTTGTGACCTGTTACCTTATCACTACTAATTATTATTTTTTATGGACAAAAACTATTAAAAATAGGGAACGGAATTAGTTTGAGTTTTAGGGGTAAAAAACAATTTTCAGGTCTCCAGTGGCGGATCAAGATGACGTCGTATCGAAACTGGATTTTTGCAGTAAATTTTTTAAACCAAAACGCAACTTTTCCACACTAGCTACTAACGAAATTTAAAAAAAAATTAAATTAGGCCTGTTTCGACCCGGCCTAATGTATACTCGCATGAATACTAATTCATGCGAGTACACAAAAGACTATGAGGCGCCGTTTGTGCCATAAGTATTTGTAGTAAAATAATTAAAAAGATGACAATGAAAGAAGAAAAATGTACATGAAAAAAATAAAATGTGTATTAAGGAAATATTTTTCATGAATAAAAAAAAATCGTGGAAATATTTTTTCGCTCTCTGACAAAAAAAGATTTCACGGAAATAATTTTTTTTTCTCTGGGAAAATTTTTGTCGCTGGAAATATTTTTCTTGAGGAAAGATCCTTGCGCGCAAGGAAAAAAATATTTTGTTGGCTGTGTAGATTTCATGGGCTGGTGAAATATTTTTTTCAGCTTTCGTTTACTCACGCATGATGGCGCTAATGTGAATCAGAGATCGCAATCCAGCAATGTTGCCACATTTGCTGGTACTTCAATGCGATCTACTGTTATAAAATTTAAATGTTCTGTGTTGTAAATAGTTCAAGTGATTCAGATGATTCACGTACGTCTCATAACTATAATGTAAGACAAACATACCTACCAAAGTCTGTGTTGATTTTTTTCAGTTACGGTGTATTCAGTTTAGTTCTTAAGTACGACATGTGCAACTTTGCTACTAAGGCAACTAGTAAGTTGCAATATTAATATTGCACATATCGCGTTTATATCCCAACTAGGTTTTGCCAATGCACAAATTTAAAGCGTTCTGATTGGTCAGCTGCATACGTAGAATGATTAAAAAATGGAATTGAGCTGCGTTTAAAGGTTTCTAAAAATGTTAATGAGAAACTATACAAACCGTTAAAAAAGCAATAATACTATTTTTAATCATCATTCTACTTATTTTTTTAACTTTACTTTGTCCAAATTCATCACAACAAACTGTAGTGGTAAAATTGGCACTTAGTTCTTAGTACCCAATGTAAATCCTCTTAACTACTTAAGTAGGTAGGTATTATTAATTTACTTTAGCATGCTAAAAATGGGAAATTTATAGTAACAGTAGAAAGTTCGCACTATGTGGGAATATATTTTTGTTCTTTAATTTAAAAATTTATTTTATTGTGAAAATGTCCTTCAATCAAAATATCAAAATATGGTAGGTAATTTGGTAAAATTATTGCAATATTCCAGAGATTGGCAAAAACCTACCGTCCTTTATCTCATTTTAGAAAAAAAATATACGGAAAATTTGTTCCTAATTAAGAGTTATGATAAAATTTCAATGAAAAGCATAATCTAAAAAACACAAAATAAGTAATTGTATTATTTTCTCATTAAGCAAATACAAAATATTAAAATTGTGGAGGTGTCAATTAAGCAGATATTTTAAAATGAACAAAAATTAATAGAATTAATTACTTACAATACTTTTTATTTGAATTATAGTTGTTGTCAATAGAAGTTTGAAGAGAATGGGGATGTTTTCTCTTTGCCTCTCCTTTCTTCTTAAAATATTAATGATCATAGGATTTCTTGAGAGGTCGACCACTCTGCAGACATTTTATTCCACCGCACTTTATCCTTCTTCGTATCGTAATATGATATTTTGAATGAAGGACATTTTTACAATAAAATAAATTTTTAAATTAAAGAACAAAAATATATTCCCACGTGGTGTGAACTTTCTACTGTTACTATAAATTTACATTATTATGTTTTCTCATATGTGTTTCCATGAGTGATTTTCTAGTCAGTTCCTGACAGTCCTTTTCTGAAAAAAACGACTATTTCCAAATGTTTTTTTACTATGTTTTTACTTATGAATAATCTATTGCGAAAAATCATTCTGTTGAGTTGCCAAATGCTGACTGGAAAATCGCTCATAAGAAAACACATATGAGAAAACATACAATGTAAACGAAGGCCTATGAAATAATGAAACTAAATTTCTAAAAACAAAATGCCGTAATCCTTGCATGTGTTCCTAGATTAGGGAGTAAGCGTTTTTTTGCATTGTATTTCAGTTCTGGCGCCACGCCGCTACGTATGCAGATGCAGCTGACCAATCAGAACGCTTTAAATTTGTGCATTGGCAAAACTTAGTTGAGATACAAATAAACGCGTACCTATCGGCAATCGAACGTGTTCGGTGCTCCATTCAATGCCTTGATCTTGATTGCTTCAATGCTTATATTTATTTTGTGTTCCCTGGTGCTGGTGCATTAAACCTACAGAACAGAGCACTGCGCAACTGCGCTATGAACTAAACTGAATACACTATAACTACTAAACAAATCCAACGTAGACGTTGGTATTTCTGTCATACCTAGTTAATGCGATGTACGTGAATTATCTAGTACCACCTAGATTATTTACAACACAATAAAAATTTTGAATTTTACAGATTACAGTCCCACCCATCAGGATAGCGATCCCTGAGTCACGTTAGCGCCATCATACGTAGGTAAACGAAAGCTGAAAAAAATATTTCACCAGCCCATGAAATCTACAAAATCAAGGAAATATTTTTTTCTTGCGCGCAAGAATCTTTCCTTAAGAAAAATATTTCCCAGAGAAAAAAATTAATTTCCGCAAAATCTTTTTTTGTCAGAGGGTGAAAAAAATATTTTCGCGCGATTTTTTTTATTCCTTAATAGGTACACATTTTATTTTTTTCATGTACATTTTTCTTCTTTCATTGTCATCTTTTTAATTATTTTACTACAAATACTTATGTCACAAACGGCACCTCATAAAAGACGGACTGATTTTAAAAGACAAAACGTCAAATGAAATGGCTGTAAATAAATTATAGAGGGGGCCTACCGCAGTCTTTTTATTTTTTTTGAAAAGCGATGGTCAAATGGCACTACATAAGGTTTTTTTTATTTATCATTGTGCAAATTTCTTTTCTGATCTCAATGATGTATAACAATTTGCCTTTTGTGAGACATTTATCACAGAAAAAGTAAACATGTTTGCAGATATCGCAATAGGTGCCCGGCCGCTTAATCTATAACAGACGTATTTTGACTAATCATATGTGCCATGGAAAACAAAGATAACACAACAAAGCGAATAAATGTAATTTCAGCATTCAGCATCCGCGTCTCAGTTTTTTACGCCATTCTACTCTTTCTGTCATTTACAGTAGGTTATTTTTTGTGAAATTTGCTCAACAGTGTCCAATATGGACAATAATCAATTGACTGCTGCACCACGATTGTTATTACACTGAAAGTATACCTGAATCATGTCCGTCAATTGATTATTGTCCATATTATGCACTGTTGAGCAAATTTCACAAAAATAACCTACTAATAAATGATACAAAAAAGCAGAATGCGTAAAAAACTGAGACGCAGACGCTGAAATGACATTTATTCGATTTGTTATATTATTTTTTGTTTTCTATGACCCAGATGATTAGCCAAAATACGTTTGTCATTAAGCGGCGGGCGCCTATTGCGATATCGCGATAAATGTTTCACAAAAGGCAATTTGTTATACATCGTTGGATTCAGAAAAGATATTTGCACAATAATAAATACATACCTAAAATCTATATTGCCATTTGAAAAAAGTTGACTATAAAAAAAAAAATACTGCGGTAGGCTCCCTCTATAGTTTATTTACAGCTATTTTATTTGATTTTTTGTTTTTTAAAATCAGACTATGAATAACGGAGTTATGGCTTGAGGAGTTTTTTTAGGAGACATTCTGTATGTATATTTCTTTTTGCTTGCTGTTCGAGATCAGATCAACTAAGTAGGTATTCGGTGGATTGTTTGAGGGGGACAAGTAGCGTGGCCCCTACATTCCCTGAGCATAACCCAGCTTGTCTTTTTGTGAGGCCATATAAAAAATTTGGTTATCCAGTCTGAAGATATCCTAGCACAATTCTGAGTGCAGCCCAGGAAATTCAAACACCTGGCATTTTTTAAAGAGTTTACCAAAATACGCTTCGGGAGTGCAATGCTTCCATCGAAGTTGATGGTAATCATTTCTAGCAATTATTGTAATATGTATTTGATAATTTAATAAAATTTTTATTATTATGTATTGTTATTATCCATAGCTCTAAAACGATTCATTTCTGGATACGAGTCCCTTCTTAAGAGTTGTCTATTTTGGATCCCCTACATACTCTATGAATTTGTAACACATATTCATTAACATCCTGTACAGGGACGGCAATAGTTGTATTGCTTTCGAGCTCGGGTAACCGAGTACTCGGTAAAATTTCAAAGCAGAGTACCGAGTACTCGGCCGACTAATACATACAATATTAGTATCGCTACTCCTATATGTGAAATAAAAACATAATTAGGTTTTGGTTTATTGGCTAGAAAATCATGTCTATTTACTTGGTAGAAAATTAATAAAACAAATTTCCACATCTTGAAAAATTAACTGGAAAATATTTCACCTCCAGCCACACTATAATCTGTAAGTGAGAGATTAGAATTAGGCACCTAGTTTTAGTAGTTTTAGCTTGAGTTTTAGTTTTTGCGATATTGTTTCTTTTCAAAACCAAAGAATTTGTGTTACATTTGTATTTTTTGGAGTTTGCTCCTTAAGAATCGATTTTCAGTTATAGCCCGCGGTACGGAAATTTTATGAGTAGTAAAATCAAGCGTTACATTTCGGGTTAACCAAAAGTAAGGCATTACGTTACCTGTAACATTGAAATTATGTACGTATCTATGGATACGGCTGTTTATGTCTGAATGCATAGAGCATGGAAATAGTGAAAATAGAGTGGCATAGAGTAGATATGACAGTTGACGTTGTAAAGTCAGCATTTGCAGTGTTTATCGTTCCTAAATTTGTTGAATCTTTTGATTCAATATGGAAAAACCTAATATTAAATACTCCAAATATTGCTTAGTGCCGAAATGTGAATCAACGCCTATTCGAACACTAGGAAAAGTATTTATTTCATTGCCAGTGGGATCGACGTTTAGCAGATTGTCACTTACTGAATAAGGAGTAAACTCCAGTCGTGCGTCAGAGCTGACACACACAAGTTTTTTTTAAATAAAAATTGAAATATGACATTATTTTACTTTTTGTTACTCGGCCGAGTAATGCGAATACTCGGCTATACCGGGTACTCGGCCAAAGTGGTCGGGTATGCCGAGTACCGAGTAATTGCTGAGTCCTCGGTAGACCCCTACTTGCAATTACAGTCGTTAGCAATTGATAATCAAAACCAAGTAAAACGAAACTTCTTTTTACCCTGTAATTCCAAAACTCTGAATCCCTTTTAAATGCATACTAGTCACAGTACCTCTAATTTTTAACAAATATTGCACATAAAGACGTTTCAAAAGTTTTAATGGCCATTCAACTTTCTTTTACACTTCTACAAAGTTTTTCCATTTACAAAAGATATTGGGAGTGTATTATGTTCCTACTGATAGGCAATTAATTTCCAGAAAGAACTGTTCCTACCGGTAGGTCCTTTTGTTTTCTTTAAAAGGTCATCTACTGGTAGGTGAATTCTTTGTAAATAATTTTTCACCTACCTGTTATTGATTTATTATAGGAATAAAGTTTATAATATGGTATTGCTGGATATTCAAAAACAAAAAAAATGTTTTCTAAAGATATACTTGCACACTGTAGTACAAAAAACGGCTGCCTACTGCCTTTTACAATTAACGCAAAACCACTTTGTTCTTTTTGATGGAGAGCGATTAAGAACAACACATTTTAAATAAAACCGCAGTGAGCAACTCAACTTTGCCTTTTGCCATACAAATTTTACTGCATGATGGACAAAATGGTCTAATTTTTTTTGGCTGATTTTAATATTGCTTGTAGTTGTAGTTTTTGTGAAAAGAGAGTTTTCCAAGTATGTAGATTTTGTAAATTGTTTCTTGAAGTGTGAACCATTCTGAAGCCTGGTTTCCCGAAAACCATATTCATACTTCTAGTTACCTACGGTTCATATGGTATTTTTATAAATTTAGTAATCTGGTTATCCCCATTTAAAGTCGTGGAATTTTGCAATAGCATTTTAAAAAAACATTCATTTCCTAATTGACCTATTGACAATTATTTCTGGATCGAAACTGTTACATTTTGCTAAGTCTTTGATTGTATTTACTTGCTTACGGTATCTTTCAACGGATAATGGTAGACTAAACAGTCCATAAACTAAAAAACTAAAACTAGCCTCTTTGTGCTGAAAGATGCAGTGGTTCGAATCTGCAGTTATGTACCGAGCTGTACTGGTTTCTTTCTTATAGATGTCAAATTCTAACTTACTGTCTTTCCTAATTACCAAAATATCTAAAAATAGAAGCTGTCCTTCTCCATCTATTTCATGCGTAAGTTTAATATAACTGAATCTACTTTCCAAGTCACTCAAAAAATCTTCAATGTTACATTTACTAGAGTCCAAAATTGCAAATATATCGTCTACACATCTCACCTACACCTTTGGGAAATAATGGTAGCTCATTTTCAGTTAGGTTTCAAATTTGCCCATGAAAATTTCTGCAATGAAAGGAGAGAGGCAATTTCCCATGGATGTACCTTCACTTTGTTAAAAAAATTATCCACCGACTTTGAAATAATTCTACTGCATACACAGATTTATGGGGCGCCGTTTGGGATAAAATTGAAACTTTTTTTATATATGTAAAGTAAAATGATATTTACAATTCAAAAACGTAAATATAAGCCAAATATTGAAATTTGGCAAGTAAAAAATTTCAAGTAAAAAAAATGCAACTAGAAAAAATGCAACCAAAAAAATTGCAACTAAAAAATATTTTACAAGTAAAAAAAAAATGGAACTAGAAAAAAATGCAAGCAAAAAAATATTGCAACTAAAAAATATTTTGCAAGTAAAAAATATATCGCAAGTAAACAATATTTTGCAAGTAAAAAATATTTTGCAAGTAAAAAATATTTCAACCAAAAAGTTTTGCAACCAAGAAATATTTAAACCAATGGCAATAGAAATGTCTCTGAAGCGTTTACTTATATCCCAACTAGGTTTTGCCGAATTGGTCACTTCCATGTTCACGTGCTCCGCAAGTAACAGTCGTGGCTCAATATGAAAATGCATAGGGACTTTTGTTCGAAACCTAGAGAATCTTTTTACTCCTAAAGTTCACTGTAATTTACAGAATTTTACATTCGATGTATTGTATCCGATGTCCCGTCAGAAAACATATTTTTTTTAAATAAAATTCGCGATTACTAATGAAAACAAGAGAATTAGTACGCTAAAACTTTTCATATCTGCGCATTGGCAAAACCTATTTGGGATATAAATAAAAGCTGCATGTTCTCGTCAGGTTAGCGCGTCACGTTCGAATTGTTCTTTAAGTTTGTATTAGTAAACAATGGACCTTCTGGAGGTCACTGACATTTTTGAATCGTTTGCGTTCATTAATGCTGATGATGCTATTTTGCTGCCAGAATTGCAGGGGCATCATTTGCTGCAACAGATCGCGCGTTGTAGGAGTCGACGGTGCCCTAGGCCCTAGGGAATTCAGGTATGTTTTTTGGCTTCTTCCCTTCTGTGGGCACTTCGAATTCCAGCAACATTATCTATATTACAGTCAACTCCCTCTAAGTCAAACTCTTAGTTGCCAGCTCGAATTGTTTGACTTAGAGGAAGTTTGAGTTAAAGAAAAAGAATAAAATTAAGAGAATATGTACAGCATGGCTGCACTTGTCGTATACTGTCAATTGTCAAACATAAGCTGCATTACATATCGGAACTCAGAAGCTGACTAAGCATAACACACGGTTATTAGAAGTACCAAGCGCAAACGACCGAATTTTCAACAGTAAAATCACGCCAAAACAAACTGTTTGACTTGCAGGGAGTGGTATGCATGCTATGTTTCGCGGTTGTGCCTTTTAATTTGTTTGAGTTAAAGGAAATTCGACTTAAGGAATTTGAGTAAGAGGATGGCAATTTAAGGTAAAGTAATGCAATGGTGCTGTTGCTATGTGAATCGTTCGAGTTAAAGGAAAATTCGAGTTTCAGAGATGCCGACTTAGAGGGAGTTGACTGTATTGGGAAATTCACGATTTCATACTTCTACACAAAATAAATAATTATTCAGTTCGTGGAAATACCTTTTTGCTTGCTTCGTACCACACTTATCTACAAATTCAATGCGAAAATGACTTGCACGGTATCTTCAGGTTAAGGTCGAGCGGCCAAAAGTGGCGAGAATGAAAACTGCCTTAGCCATGTGAAAGTCCTGATATTGACCGATCCCAAGCGGCAAAGCAGACTGCCGGTTTTTAGTTTCCAAGTGATAATGAATCTTACATAATATCAAATGACACAGACTCGCTCTGTCCTAACGGCCTCCGCTCAATTGTCCTTTTGATCTGACCAATTTTTTATGTAAAAAATAAACGGTGGATTACAAAAAAAAAGTCGGCGAGATTGGGATCGAACTAGGGCGCACTGGGTCACGAGATGAAAGTGCTAATCATTGTGCCACACTCGTCGCCGTCAGTCGTTATCAGAAACTAAAGTTTGAATAATATAACTTGGCATATGATTGAAATAATCTACGCATCATGTTAGTTTGATGTCTCTCTCGCACGCAACTAGTTGATATGGCCGCTAATTATTAACGCAAGATGAAATAATCAAGATTTTCCATTGTAACTCTTTATTTCACTCATTCTCATTTATAATGTTGGATAACAATGTATTTGTACGTCTTTGCTTGTTTCGTATGTTATCATGGAAACTAGTATTAGTGTCACAGTACTGTCAATGTCGAAACAAATTAGTTCACATGCATGTGTCGACCCATATGCCAAGTTATATGATTTAAACTTTAGGTATAAATAGTGAAAGGCACATAAATCTTGGCCAATCTTATGACTTTTACATGGCTCAGGGTCGTTTCCATTCTAGTCCAAAGCGAGGCATAACAACTTCAAAAAATACGCACAATTCAATTCAAATTCAATTAAAATAACTCAACCCAATTCAGCCAATTCAATCCGATTCAAATAATTTAATTCAATTCGGCAAATTTAATTCAAATAATTCAATTCAATTCAGCCATGCCAATTCAACTCAATTCAAAAATCATTCAATATGATTTGATCCAATTCGAGTAATTCAATTCGGTCAATTTAAAAATTCATTTCAGTTCAGTCAATTCATTTCAATTCAGTCAATTCAATTCCAATTCAGAGAGAGTGTAGGTACATAACGATTCAAAAGTTGTTATCCCCCCGGCCAAAAGTAATATACCAAAATGCATCGTTCGCATAATTTTTTTTTATATGCTCTACTAAGTCTTCTCCTTCTAAGAAACTCGAAAAAAGCGCAAAATGCGTGCAGTGCTAAAACGTACTTTACCCCTGACTTTTTGTCTTTTAGCCGAATCACTCATTTTCGGTGTTATTTACTGATTATGTACAGGGTGTATCATGACGCTTTCCCGCCACTTAAGGCTGCGAAATATCAGCTGTTAAAGCCTATTCACATTATGCAATTTTTATTGCATGCATGCACAGATTAACCTTTTCATGCAATTCTGGCACCATGCTTTAAATTAGAACCTGCGCTATTTTTGTTGCATGCAACTGCAATTCTGGTGACTTTTTTCTAGGGATTTTATCGTTACTGATGATAAAGTTGTGTGGTAGTATTAGTTTCTATACGATTTTGACAATTAGTAGATGTTAATAGAAACTGATTTCTAATAAATTAATTACATTGCAATTCCACCTCCTGAAAAAATAGGTTTTTCTATGTGGAACAAATAACGATTACGTCGACGAATTATTAATGATGATAAGCGGATTCTACTATATCACTCATCACGTTCGATTTATAAATCAGTAATTACTGTACAAATATTACTTGATGTTATTAAATAACATAATCAAGAGAAACGTCAAACATAAGTATATGATAATTGACATTGACACCAACAGACAACCTGACATGCAATTTTTCTTGCATCGGTGTGAATGGCTCATGCAATTCTACATGGTGCAACCGCGTCCAAAAACGTCTTGATACGTTGCTTCATTCTACCGGCGTGTTGGAATGAAAATTTTATTGAAATCTCTGCAATTCCTGCATATATGGCGGAGATGCACAGTAAACTGGACGTGACAGTAGAAGTAGTGTGGCTACTGCAATTCAGATGGCGGTGGCGCTTCAGTTTCTTCTCATATTTCTAATTAGAATATATAATAATATAATTTAAAGATAGGACCATCGACTAATCCTCCCAGATTTATTCGGTTGCCGCTAAAGCATAAAACCTGGAAAATTCCAAGCTGTAGAGGGTCCGTCTAAAGAGTTTGCAGCTGTGATAAAAACTAAAGTAGTGTTCACATCTATGCAATTTTTGTTGCAGCAACAAAAATTGCATAGATGTGAACACTACTTTAGTCTATAAAGTACTGCCACCTATCGCCCAAAAGTGTGATTAGGATTTAGTCACAATCTATTATAATTGGTTTTTATCACAGCAGCAAACTCTTCAGACGGAACCTCTACAGCTTGGAATTTTCAAGGTTTTTTGCTTTAGCGGCAACCGAATAAATCTGGGAGGATTAGTCGATGGTCCTATCTTTAAATTATTATTTTCTAATTAGAAATATGAGAAGAAACTGAAGCGCCACCGCCATCTGAATTGCAGTAGCGACACTACTTCTACTGTCAAACGTCCAGTTTACTGTGCATCTCCTCCATATATGCAGAAATTGCAGAGATTTCAATAAAATTTTCATTCCAACACGCCGGTAGAATGAAGCAACGTATCAAGACGTATTTGGTCGAAAATGAATAAGGAATAATTAACTTAGACAACCCTACTTTCTAATTACGATAAATATGTGTACAAATAGTAAAAAAGGTGTAGAGTTTATGACGGTTTTATGACAAATTTTCAGTAATTTGACGGAGATTTATTTAAGGCGAACGAAAAATATTACTATAAAAATAGTGCGAGTACCTAAGTTGATCCTTTATTGATAAATCTTTTTTTTATTTAACGCCCTATCTACTTTAATTTCAGAATGGTGTTGGAATAAAATGTGTCTACATGTACCGTTTTTAGTGCTCAAATTCCGCACCCTTAAGGGGTGTATTCTAGAGGTCATTTCGGGGGGTTGACCACTGAAGAAAAATGTGTACATCAAAATTACAATTGCAAAAAATTGCAAACATTTGCAAAATTGCACACAATTGCAAACAATTGCAGACATTTACAAACAATTGCAGACATTTGCAAACAATAATTGTAAACATTTACAAACAATTGCAAGCATTTACACATTTCGAAAAATTTCATGATTAGAAAATTATTTTTTGTTATTACCGTGCATTATTTTGTTATTCTATCTATACTATGAATTCTTAATAAGTTAACCTCACACGCCAAAAGACAGTGACACAGTAATTAAACTCGACACGTGTTTCGCTGACGTCAGCATCTTATGTTTTTTCTATGAAACTTTTTTAATTTTAAATTACTTTCAAATATTCAAAAATACGCCCAGGGAATGGGAGCAAAATTAAAAATTATTTGTAAATTTCCTGAAACCCGATGGGGTGGGGTTCGCTACAGCCATCCATTATGATAGGGCAATGCAATGTTAAGAATGAATTAGATTGATCCTATTTCCATTTCACTTTCTGTTTTTACATTTTATAATATGAAGAAGTTCTAAAAAGATGGACCGGACCGAGACCATTATTTATAGTAAGAGACCTACACGGGCCTAATTTTTAAAACCCGGCCCGTGCAGGTCTCTAGGGTAGTTATTTATGTAACGTTATTTCGGAATGTTATTAGGGAGTTATAAATTAATAAGTAGGTAAACGGGCATAGCAGTCAAGGAAAACTTACACACAGGCCTCCCCCACGAAAAATGTGAAAAGGCGCTGACCGGGATTCGAACCCAGATCTTTCGCTTCCATGGCGACTACTCTAACCAATTGAGCTATCTGCACCCCAACACATTAAACGTGAGAAAGGCCATATAAGGTAACGTAGTAAGAACAATAGCGAATCTCAACAAACCAACAATAACAACCAAATTTTAGGTCCAAGGCAGTAGTCGCACTATTTAAGTGCTTCGTAAAGACAAATGACCAGTGAAAGAAAATTGTCAGTGGATGAGACAAGGGCCCAAGTGAAATATGCAAATATTAAATGTTAAACGACTGAACGTAGACAAATGACCAGTGAAGGAAAATTGTCAGTTGATGAGACACGGGCCCAAGTGAAATATGCAAATATTAAATGTTAAAAGACTGAACGTAGACAAATGACCAGTGAAGGAAAATTGTCAGTTGATGAGACACGGGCCCAAGTGAAATATGCAAATATTAAATGTTAAACGACTGAACGTAGATAAAAGATTTGCATATTTCACTTGGGCCCGTGTCTCATCAACTGACAATTTTCCTTCACTGGTCATTTGTCTTTACGAAGCACTTAAATAGTGCGACTACTGCCTTGGACCTAAAGTTTGGTTGTTGTCGTTGGTTTGTTGAGATTCGCTATTGTTCTTACTACGTTACCTTATATGGCCTTTCTCACATTTAATGTGTTGGGGTGCAGATAGCTCAATTGGTTAAGGCACCCACTCACACACGTACTTGCGTTAAGTTTTGAATGAACAGGCAAAAATGTGCATTCAAAATTGTGCGTGTGTGGTGCAAGCCTTAAGACTTTTTTGAACTGCGCAGTTGAACCGTTCATTTCAAGTCTGTCTTGAAATTTTAACTGTACACCGACGATTGCGCATTCAAAATTGTGCTTGTGTGGTCAAAACCTCAAATTTTGTTTAATACAGTGGCGTGCAGCAGCTGACATAGTTTTAAGGGATTTATTTGATTTTGAGTAGTTAATATAATAGAAGTAGATAAGTAATTTTTTATATATATTTATACTAAATGTATTTTTGAACATTATGTTTTTTCAACAAAAACAAACAATTCGACTATACTTTCACCCGTCCACCCGTCCCACAATCGTCAACCTCGCCCCCAATAGCGACGAAAACGTGAAAAATCGAAAATATTTTTTTAAAGACCGAAAACACGGGCGAAAACACCTTCGATCTGGATGAAATTTGAGAAGTTCAAAGGCGAGTTCATACCGGATCCGCAGTGACCATCGCGATTTTTCCAACTCCTGTAAAACACCCCGTTTCCAGGCGATAACGAACTCGGCGTACCGGAAGGGGCCAAAAATGTTCTATCGCACCCAGAAGAACAAGCCATGTGAAGAAACGGGCGTTGTCCGCTCTTCCTCCGACAAAAGTTGTAGGTCGCCGGGTAAATTTGAAGGCGGATTCCGATAGCCCAGTCGATCGGACCGAAAATATTCAAAAATCATCTCCCTCGCACAGAGGTTGATGGGGGAAATAATTTTTTCCCCGAAGCAATGCAAAATTTTAGGGCAAATAGCATGCAAAACGGGGGCCAAATTCCTCCCTTGAGGTCGAAGGGGGAAGCCCAGCGGGGTACGGTTCGAAAGGGGAAAGTTCAAAGAGTGTTGTTGGGCGGAATTTTGGATCGGTCAACGTTTAAGAGTAGAAAAAACATTAGAAAATGGCAAACAAAAATTTTTGGCAATCGCGAAATCTTCCAAGATCAGACACCCGCCTGTCAAATTTTTCGTCGAAATTGCGAATTTTATTATGCTCGGGGTGACTTTCACAGACCGCCCCGACGAGTGAAACTCTTCTAAGAGATTAATATGTGAAAAGTGATCACGTTTCAGCAACCAATGTTTCTACCATCTGCTCAGACTGAATCTTTGTTTATTTTTCTTTTTCAAAATAATTAGACACGCCACTGATAATAAATTTAATTCTTCTCTCTGTGAAGTGAAAATTGTGTGTGTGTGTGTGGGGAACCGTCGCGCAACATTCCGTTCAAAACTTTTGAATGTACAGTTTTGAATTAATTCTAAATTGCGTGTGTGTGGGGCCCTTTAGAGCAGTCGCCATGAAAGCGAAAGATCTGGGTTCGAATCCCGGTCAGCGCCTTTCACATTTTTCGTGGGGGGAGGCCTGTGTGTAAGTTTTCCTTGACTGCTATGCCCGTATACCTACTCATTAATTTATCTACGTTCAGTCGTTTAACATTTAATATTAGGGAGTTATCGCATTATACACTTTAGAAATACTGTAAACGCTAAAGTCACATGACCGTATATCGTATTCAGATATAGTGAGGATGCAGAAAACGACAAAGTGATTTGAAACACACATTTGTAAAATTTTTGCGAATAACTTTCCAGTTAAACGGACTATGCGCTAACACTTCCTGGAGGAACCTTGTTTTAGAAAATATCACTCCTTTTGCCATTTTGCACCTATTTGACGATTTATGTTTTGCAGTGCAATCTTTGGACATTCCGGAACGTTATTTGGTTACTGACGAGGTTTACGTTATGGTCAAAATATAGCGACACTTTCTATGCGGCGCGCAGCGAATATTTTTTAGTTATCGCTGGAACTTACTGAAGAATCAAGAAGTGAAACTGAAGGAAATGAGTAACGAAATCTTTTGCGGAATGTGGAACGTGATGGCGGCTGGGTACACTATTTACGACAAAAATTATCTGGAAAAGCAGGGAACTAGTTGGCTAAACTAATACTAAGAATGAATTTGTTGCGTGCACTCTCTATTTCGGGATCGATTGAGCGACTTTGATCAGTAGTCGAAAGACAGGCGAGAGCACGAGCTGCGACGAAAAACTCTGAATGCAACGGTACCGCTGTTTACAAATATTAATTGAATTAATAATATTCAACGCGTGAGTAGAATATTATATTTTTTCTACGAAACTCAAAGTTGCACTTTTAGGGTTTCAGGGCTAGCTTTTTTGATATTTAGAAAACGATGGCATTTGTGTTACATCATCCTCGATAAGCTACAACTGAAATTTGATTCGCCGGACCTGTGAATAAATTCAGAAATTTTTTTATTCCCCATAAATCACTGAATCGTTATCATGGATCCGAGCATGGATCGTTACTAAACACGTTAAGTAATGAAATTTTATCTATAACCGTGCAGTAATATGGAGTTTACCTCACTATTTTGAGTGCAATGTGATTTTATTGCACTGGTTGGATTCTGTAGTAACAAATGCATGAATGATTGTTGACATTTGCCATGACACTGATTGTCATTTAGTGAAGTGACGTGCTTATATTTAAAAAACATTTTTTGTGTTTTTATGAGTTACTTCACGGTTATATTTATAAATTATTGGCAGAAATTGAAATACTTTTTGTAAAAATCGACGTTTCACCCCCGTTCGGGGGCTTTGTCAAGACTTTATTTAAAAATGTATACGGTATAAAAAATGTGACAATTTTTTTCTTCGAATTTACAAGGCGTTTGCTGTTTCAGCCATTGTTTAAAGATGTTATAGTTAGTCAGTGATATGCTCTTATTGGGAAACAGATTTAACGGACTCGCTAGATGGCAGCAGAAGCGCTATTTCCCATTTATTTAAATGTAGTACGGATACGCACCTTTTACAGTGTTCAAATTGAAAATGTTGTTTCTATTCATTGTAGATGGCACAACAGTCGGTCGCGGCCTATCAACAAAGATCAAAGATAGATTTATCTTTGTGAAACATAAATCAATATCCGAGCATAATACAGTGCGGTGTCTTTGAAATATTTTAGATGCGTTTGGAGAACTCCAACCGTAACTGATTTACGATCCCGGCGTTTATCAATCGGTTTCACACATCAGGGTAGTATTATAAAATTTGAAGGAACTCCACAATAAATTCTTTATGTTACTTGCAAAGGACAATACAGTAAAAGCTTCGAGTAGGAAGAAATTCCATTCAAAATTAATCCGCAGAAAAAGACTGGGCACGTCCAATTTATATTTTAGTTTTAGTTAGTACCTTTGGTATAATGGAATAAATGATTTTACCGTTTCTTGATTAACTGCAGTAAAAAATAGGTGGATTTCTGAATTTAATTAAATCTTTCATTAACAAGATAGTGCAAAATACTTAAATTAATTTTGAGAATGGTTCTATCGTAGCAACGAAGCCGGTGTCAGACTTAAGTCTGTGTTACTTTTTTGAACAACCAAGCCTTAATGTTTTATACTCTCTGTGCTTGCTGTATAGGTATCTATGAAATAATTGTACATTTTGAGTTTTTAACTTAATTTTGGTTTAAAAAAGTGTTAGTTATATCGTTCTCAATCCGACGCATGATGAAGATACCGTTGATAGAAAAGGTTAGCAAATGGGAGGAAGTAAAAATAGTTAGAAAAAAGAAAGATATGTGGAAGACGATAATTAGTTAGTTCGCAACCTACTAGTGGCAGAGATAGGGATGAAATATAAAAATAGGCAAAGGTATTCCCAGATTAGAGAATTAGACTACTGTTCGCAAATAGGATGTTCTACGTTTGGGGAAATACGTCCAATCAATCTTCGGACTAAGAATTTTGTGATGAGAAACTACTCTTATATCAAGATAAAATAACAACTGACTGCCAGTAACATTCTTATTATTTGTATTCCCTTTGAAATTTATTAACTATTTTAAGCCTAAACTGGACACATCCACAAACCTAAATACACCATGTATTATGTATACAATGAAATCAATTAAATGCACGCATATATCGTCATTTGAAGTTATTTCTATGCGTATGATGTAAATACAACAATAACGCAGTAAATAATAAATATTACAAAAATAAAACTGGGAGCAAAATGTTCCCTAATACTCGCCTGGTATTAACTCGGCGACGGACGAAAAAGAACACGCTGCCTAGCCTGAGAATTTCCATGTTACGTTTTTTACCCAACTACCTACCGTGTTTCGCAAATATGCTTTTCGGTGGCTGGGTTTGAGCGTTGATTGAGAAGTCTTTCAAACCTGTAATAATATATGGTAGGTACTTCGTCTTATCGCTTCATAATTATATCATTCACCCAGTACCTGTCATTTCCAACCTGTCACTCTATAAAGCCTTGGTTTTTAAGTCTGTCGCTGTTCGAACGGCAGAAAATTTTCAGTTTTTTGTTTGGTGTAACTTAGCAACAAACAAATTGGTCGAAAGACATTTTCCAGCGCAGTGTGTCGACGGAGTCCATTGGCGGAAAGTTCTTAAAAACCAAGGCGTCTGAACGGCGCCACACCAATTTATACAAACTTACTTATCCAAAATTTCCACTGTAAGAACATTTTACATGTATGTGGAGAACCCCTCGAAGCACCTGAGAAAATTATTTTGGTGTATATGTTACGGTTAAAGTAATTACTTAGCTAGTGTATAGACTAGCTGGATGGTATATAAAGTAACCAAGCGGCTGGTTATTTTAGTAGAAATTCATATTTCCACTAGAATAACTGCGAATCTTGGATAGTTCATATACTATCCAGCCAGTTTATAAATTAACCAAAAATGATGGCTAAAGTATAAACCACAAAGAAAGTAAATAAAACAACCATTGTTCTTAGATAGTTTGTAAAGTATTTGGATAAAGCATGAACTTAATTTTTAGTAGTAGAAAATAACTAATTCACTAGCTAGTACATAAACTAACCAATATTTTCCTTGGTTAATATTGCAAAATTAATCAAACACTACTTGGGCAGAACACGATGCACGTGTCGCGATACTGGGGATCATTTGTAAGAAACTGTCATTAGCAATAGTGGTAGTTGCGTACGGGTACAATCCCTTAGTGACCGTATACTCGGAGAGCATTCTAAGAATCACCCGGGTTGTTTACCTAGGTACCTGAACATAGAATTTTGGATTTAGTCCCATTTTGTGCGTCGATGAAAATTTCTCTCCTATTTTCAAATGTGAATGTTTTTGTTGGGTGGGGGGGAGACTTAAACGCTCCGCTTGCCCACAGACCGGAAATAGTGGGCCGTGGAACCACTTTTTTGGCCGTATTCAGTGACGGGCAACACCACTTTTTCTATTAAATTTACAAAAGAAAATTCTGCTTGGTTTATATACTAACCAACAAATGAGCTATTTTGTATTACCAGAACTGAAATTCACACTTTAACCAAATAGTTATGGATAGTTTACAAACTGTCTAAGAACAATAGTTGTTTTATTTACTTTCTTTTGTGGTTTGTACTTTAGCCATCATTCTCAGATAGTTTATAAACTGGCTGGATAGTATATGAACTAACCAAAATTCGCAGTTATTTTATTGGAAATGTGAATTTCTAGTAAAATAACCAGCCGCTTGGTTACTTTATGTACCATCCAGGTAGTTTATACACTAGCCACGTAAGTACTTTAACCGTAACATATACGAAATACGAGTACAGGTGTTCATACTCTCGAGTACCAAACCAAAGTTTTGTTTTGTTTTGGAATGCCCCACATCTGTTTACATATTTGAGTTCATAATAAAATTTTATGAAAGTTAATACTACACGATGGGGTTTAGAGTGAGGGACTTTTAAGATTGATAATATTACCATTTTAATGCCAGTGTGGGCCCAACTTTGAAGAGCTACCTACCTACTGACGTCGTTTACTGGTCGTAGCTATTTAAGAATTCTTTATTAAGCTTAGCGCACATTATTTGTCGGCATCCGACGGATGGCACGCAACGGAAAAACATTCTTAACATACATTTAAATTAGTCAACGCACACTTGTGCGGACCGCATTCAACGGATTTTTAAAATCCTGCGAGTATTCTGCAATGAGAATCAAAATGCGTCCGGCGCTTGCCGTCCGTCCGTTATGTGCTAAGCTTTAGACTACTTTCAAACCATGGGTAGGTACTTTTGTCACAATAGATACTTCATATCAAAGGATGGACAACTTACGTAATCTAATATATGGAGTTTTGCTGAAAAATTTCAATTTTATATTATTTCCATATTCGATATAGTCAGTTTACTAAGCTTTTGATTGATGTATTTGCTAGGTCTGCTACTGACGGTTTCGATAGAATTCAAAATCGAACCTTTTAAAACGTAGCAATTTGGTGGACAGTTTATTGGGTTCTCCTATATTTTAGCACCCAAAACGCAAAATACGGCTTCCATTTTGTATCTGGAAGTCGAGTTCCTATCAAGACAAAAAGTTGCTAAAGATTGCTTCTTCATGGTCATATTCTTAAAATACGTGATAACTCATTAAACCTAGGTATAATTTGAAACAAGGAGTGCCATGGAAAAAAACAATCCTTTCAAGAAGTAATCTTGCAATGGGATTTCTTGTGCCGATCGCCGATGTAAACTTTGTTCGTTAAATTTTCTGCAAAAACAAAGTGTAAGCATTTTTATAAGTTTTGGGTGGCAAAATAGCAAGGGATATTCCCCGCAAAAATGGCATAAAATTACGGCAAGAATTTCAACTTTTAAGGTTCAGTCTTTACTTCTGTCTAAATTATCAGTCGCAGACCTGCCAATATCAACCTCAAACTTAAAACTTAAAAACTACCAAGCATCCTCCCTTTTCCAAACATACCACCAATCAGCTCTAAACATCCCATTATCACACATACACAATTATCCAACCATATCCATTCATTTATCTGCAAACACTCTTACTCATCTCTCAATCTCGTCATCTGATATACCCAAGCTTCATTGCCTCATAATTTTTGCATCCACCTGTCAAGTTCAACTTAGAACTTAACGGCCGTCTGAGTGACGTCATACCAATTTACACACACACTTCTTATCGTCAAACTCACACCCATAAAACAAAAATTAAAATACTTTAACACCTGTAGGTACATATAATATTTTCGTTTTTTAATCCTGCATCAGTTTACCATATATATTATTTTCCTGTCGCCAAGATATCGCTGCTCCAACTTTGTTCAATCGGAGATATTTAATTTTTAAAATCCCTCTAAGTATACCTATCTGACAAAATTTTCAAAGGAATGTAAAAAGTATATGCATATTGGGGGAAAATATCTTATACAACCTCACAGTAGATCAATTATTAAGGAATCCAAAAATGCAATCAATTACAAATTGTTCCATTAAACAAACAAAGTTTGTTGCTGTACAGAAGGAACAGTACGAAGTCCAAAGTGTATAAATGGAAATACATAATTTTAAAGTATGGAGAACTAAAAATAAGGACGAGTCCCTCATATAACTTTTCTCTCTGAAATGCATAATAAAGGCTCAAAACTCCGCCGCTGCACTTTTGGACAGTCTGTATATTCACAAAACAAATATAGGTATATAAGATCATGGCAGTTATACAACTATAAATTTTAAAATAAAAATCTTCATTTGCTTTGTGTGTAAATATAATAATGATGTACCTATATAAGTACGTAATGTACCTATCCTTCATTTTTGGATAAGGAAAATAATTAATTCCTGAAGTGTCAAGAAACCACCGGCTGCGGCGGCAAAACATGCCTTTGAGCAAGAGAACTGCCGCGCCGACAAAGTACCGCGAAAACGTCTGCGGCGTCTATTGTATTTTTACTGGAGGGATTATATATCATTTTATAACTGGCTCAAAAAACTAAGGCACCTGAGCGCCCTCAAACGGGTAATAGCGTAACTTCAACTCGGCCACTGCTTACCGACTTTATAGTTCGAAGACTCCAAGAAAAATATTACAAAAGTTTGTCTTAAAGAGTGCCATCTAACCTCTGCCTCACAAAGTAGAATTTTCTGCCTCCCAAAAGGTGTTTCTAATTTTACACACGGTATTGTCTAACTATAACATCTTTAAACAATGTTTCAGCTAATCTAAAACAGCAAACACCTTCTAAATTCGAAGCGCAAAAATTATAGACAATATTGCAAAAATTGCAGACAATTACAAAAATTGCAGACAATTGCAAAAATTGCAGACATTTGCAAAAATTGTAGACAATTACAAAAATTGCAGACAATTGCAAAAACTACAGACATTTGCAAACAATTACAAGACAATTGCAGACATTTTCATCATCTTGTACACCAAAATTACGGAGTGGTCAATCCTCGGGTCATTTTAAGCAAGAAAGTTCCCATGAACATGAGTCCGTTTCTTTATTTAAAGCACGTGTACATCGAAGTCACCAATTCGGCAAAACTGAGTTGGGATATAAATAAACGCTTCAGAGACATTTCTCTTGCCATTGGTTTAAATATTTCTTAGTTGCAAAACTTTTTGATTGAAATATTTTTTGCTTGCAAAATATTTTTTTGCTTGCATTTTTTTCTAGGTGCATTTTTTTACTTGCAAAATATTTTAATTGCAATTTTTTTTTGGTTGCATTTTTTTCTAGTTGCATTTTTTTACTTGAAATATTTTTTACTTGCCACATTTCAATATTTGGCTTATATTTACGTTTTTTAGTTGTAAATATCATTTTGCTTGATATAAAAATAAGTTTCAATTTTGTCCCAAACGGCGCCCCATACAGATTGGTTAAATTAATATATTCTTTGACAGTTTGTTCGCCAATATTATTTTTACTAAGGAGTTCATACAAACAAGTACTCCAAAGCCTTGGGTACAAGTACACTGGGAAAAAGTGAGCTGACGTCGAATAGAAATCAATAATTCGTTATCATGCAATGTGATGTGTTGAATTTTGTTTATAAACTCTAAAGAGTTCTTTATTGAAAAACAATTCATTGACCAACCATTTGGACAGTTTGTAAATAGGAGAATCTATAGCTGAAACTATGGGCCTTACGGATTTTCCTACTTTACGAATCTTCAGTAATTAATACATGCGCGGTACTTTTGGATTAGACACATGTAGCTTACGTTTGATATCCGTGGTAATGAGGCTGTTACCTACATAGTTTAAATGTTTTCTGGGTATCTGAAATCATTTTAGGCAACAGATCTTTGTTAATTTTCACGTATGGACCATTTTCTAAATTGTTTACTCTTTCGTAATAGTCACATTTTTCCAATATAACAACCCTGTTACTCTTATCTGCTTTCATAAAAACAGTCTTTCTCTCAGTCCTTTGATAGCTTTACAGTGGTTTGTATAACGGCGTAGACTGTCTATGGTTACAGGGAAGAGAATCTACTTGGAAATGCGAAAGATAAAACGGAACCCATTCATAAAGCGGGAATTTACAAAATAGCATGCGGTAACTGCAACCAAAAATATATCAGGCAGACAACTCGATCTATTTTAATGATTAGAGTGTACAGCGTCCTACCGGCAGGACAGAGCTTTTATGGTAAGTGAAAAATTATGCGCAAAGAATTCACCTACCGATAGGTGACCTTTAAAGAAAACAAAAGCACCTACCAGTAGGAAAAGTTTTTTCTGGAAATTAATTGCCTATCGGTAGGAATAAGGAAATGCCGCTAATGAAACGTAATCTGAAGTATAGGGCCGCATTCAGTTGTGACTGCCGTTGTCAAAATAATGTCTGCTCCTGGTAATTTATGCAATTATTTCAACTGCCGTAAAAGTAGATATAAAGACCTAGATTTAAAACTGTTCAATTTCCCGTGGAAAGATACAGAAAGATGTAAACAATGGGCATTATATTCAGGTAAAATAAATTTTTGTAATATTAAAATACTTGTTTTGGAATACGGAGTAAACGGATTTCTTCCAACATGGCCATTGATCAATGTGTAACTTCCTCAATAAAGTTTGGCACTTCATCGAAATTATAACTATACAGGGTGTCTCATAATTCGCGCACCTCCTTGAATGTGGACAGCATTGCGGTTGCACTCCCCGTAAATTTGAATAATTTTGAAGTAATCATTGTTGGAATTCTTATGAAGGACAGACTGTAGGTATTTAACCCTTTCGCTACGAAAGCCGTACGTGCACGGTTAAAATGTTTCGGTTCATGTTTACGAAAACAACGTTATCCGGAGATCGCGAGCCGTGATCGAACGTTTATTGCCACTAACGCTCTCACAGCGAAATACGGATGCGGGCGGTCTATAAGAATATGCTCCAAAGTACAGTTTTTGAAAAAATGGGACCAAACTACGAAATACGTATCTAGACGGCCTATAAGTAGAGTTGAATTTTACTTTCTATTCGAATCTAAGTTTCAGTTATGTTAAATAAAGCAAATTTTCAAATGCTGTTTTCTAAGTTTTTTACCTCTTCTGTTTATTACTGAAAACGATTTCGCACGGTTTCTTTATACTACGTTTTATTACGATACGCGCACTTATACGTAACTTCGTTAAGGTTCACTGATACGAAAACCGTATGGACACGTAAGCGTTGTGGTTTCACTACGAAGGACGTACGAACACGGCAACCGTAAAATTACGCCGTATAGAGAGAACACTTATGAAAAAACAATGTCCGTAGCGAAAGGGTTAAGAGGAAGATCAAGTTCCAGATATATTTTTTTATTTATAAAATTTTTCTCTTACAAGCGGCAATATGATTTTGAGGTATGACAACTTTTAAGGTTTCATCTTTTGTGCAAAGTTGTACCTCAAAGTCAGAGTTTCCAGCTTTTAATTTTCAATAATAAAAGGTAGGTTGATACCTATGTGGGTGTTCCGCTTTCAACGGTACATAATGATAATTCAATTTGCGATCCATAAATTATATTCCACAACGAATAAAAATGTTGGGCTTAGTTTGCAATAATTAGTGGCAAGTTCTTATACTCAGATGTGCTGAGGCCGACCCTGGGCGACTGCTGTCTGAATTGCCACGTGCATATATATCCAGATGGCATATGCCGGTCGAAGAGATAAAATAAAATATTTATTCTCACAGCTCAAGCTAGGAAATATGAATTTTGTACGTATATGCCATCTATGAAATTTGTCAATTACTATGAAATTAAAAACCGCTACTGCGTTTATATAAGGGGTCTTGTGTTACTCAGTCTACGGTAGACAGCAATACATTCGATGATACTGATTTACACAGCTATGTTGCAAAATATTTGAATCTTTGTTTTATTTACAAGAAAAAAATCTCTGTTTTGTTTTTGCGTACGAAGAATAGTTTCAAAGAGAAATAATTTTGTGTAACATGGTGCATTAGTCTAAGATTTTAAAAACGAAATTGTCAAGCATTCTTCCATTCTTTGTAATAGTAAAGCGTTGTTAATATCGAATTGGCTTGTAAATACTCAAGAATAGAACAAAACAGCTGAAAATAGTAGGTAACAAGCAGATACTAAATTTTTGTAAGAAATTTCAACACCCTGTATCTAATTTAGTAGCCATTTTTGGACACATTCATTAGGGATTTTCACAATATTTTCACAATATTTCCACAGTATTTACACCCCTCTTCGATATTAACAACGCTTTACTGTTACAAAGATGACTGATAATTTCGTTTTTAAAATCGCGGACTATGCACCATATTACACAAAATTATTTCTCTCTGAAACTGCTTCGTACGCAAAAAACAAGATTTTTCTTGTAAATAAAACAAAGATTCAAATATTTTGCAACATATCTGTGTAAGTCAGTGCCGTAACATAGTTTCGGTAATAAATGTGGTCTCCCCACCTCGTAGTGACGCCAATGGTGAGAGTACAAAATTCAAAATTTATAAGGTAGTAAAAATTTTTAATAAATTATTATGCCCAAAATTTCAAATAAATAGCTGTGATAGTTTTCCAGGTATTTAAAAAAAAGAAGAAATTTCAACAACCTGTATCTCGTTTAGTCGGCATTTTTAGACATTCGTTGATTAAGGCTTTTCACATTATTTTTAAGTATTCTATCTACTCTACAAGTTTGTTACACTCATTATAGATCACCCAGTTTCCCATAAGGGAGGAGGTACATTCTTTGGAATCGTACAATCTTTTCTGCAATAACTTTCAAGTCGTTTAAGATACAGTAACCAAATTTCTCTGGTACAGTAGGGTTACCACACTACATGCATGCACAAAGTTTTGTGAAAATTCGTTTCAGGAAAAGTGAAAACTCACAGCTCTTAGCCTAATTTAGTACATTTTTTGTCGTTCCATTAAGTAAGCTCCATAAAGATTTCGGAACAAATTATGTGTCTTCAAATTTTTCGATATTACTCACAATTCTCAAATAAAGTTGGAAGTCACATTTGTCTGGCCATTTAATTGGTTATTTGTATTTTCTCTCATGTTAAAAAGTTGAGTGCATTGAATTATTTTGGTTAATCTTTTGCGGTTGATTTTCATGAACTTGCAAAAACACAAGAAGTGCATAGACAACAAACTGACAATTTGATAAACCTTAAATGCACCAAATTGTCTGGTAAAGACGATGCAAGCGGAGAGTGCAAAAATTGAAAGCTATCTAGCATCTGCACTCCTACTACCACAACAGTCTTACAAAATAAGCCTTTGCGAACAATTTGGTAGAAAAACAAAGTGTCTGCACTAATGCTTATGCAAACGTCACTTAACTTGCGATTTGAGAAATAAAACACGAATAATACCTACAATGCAAAGTTTAACCTTTGAAACTCACCTGAGATGATATGGGCTTGTGCGGTGTAGGGCTGTCAAGAAGTGGCACTGGTGGAGTTTTGAGATCCAAAAGTCCAGGACTCAACTTGATGTCTTTAAGTAATGGATCCATTGGAGGAATATGCTTAGCTTTAGGAGGTGAAACAGCTTCTGGGCACAAAAAGACTTCAATTTCCCCAGCCTCGCTCTTCATTAGAATGTTATATTTATCTTCCTGGTCTTGAGGAACGGAGAGCTGTGTATTAGGAGGTGCCTTAATGGCCATGACAGTCTTATGCTTAAACTTTGCTATTGACCGCAAATCTTGATAAGTTATATACCCGTATTTATCATTATTCAATTTGCACAATTCATTTTCTGCAGAAGATATCAGCCGATCCAAGTGATTTTCCGTGTTTTCCAACTCTTTCACTTCGTTCTTAAGACGTTCAAATGCATAACTGCCTTTACTGCCTCCTTTCCATTGAATATTATTTTTGGATTTTTTTTCCAAAATTCCTATTCCCTCTAAAACGTTTGTTATGTCATATATCCTTCTCTTTTGCACATTCAATTTCTCAGAAGCCTTGTTTAAATCAACAACTCCATCAGGAGACTCCTCAAGCAAAGCAGTAAATTTCTGTGTCAACAAACCAAGGGACGTATCAAATCGAGTGTTCTTTTTAGGCGGGGTGCACCGCCTCGGCCGCTTAGGTTGGGGCGGCTTAAATTCATGTTTAATTGGTACAATTATATGCTGTATATCCAAATTTAACTTCCTTTTAACTGCTGGAGCTTGATTTGGAACCACAGAAGACATTATTTGATGTTGCGGAGTTACACCATAACCATGGTCCAAGAGATGTGGACAAGGAGTTACCTCGGTCTCAATTTCGTGTTTAACAATAGTCATATCAGGGGTAGAATTCGTCGGAACCAATCTGTAACTCTTGGGGCTCTCCATGCCCGGCCTTCTGACTCCACGGCGCATTTTAATTAGTTTTTTGCTAATGCTCTATAAATGAACGGGTATTTTTGCCATTTTCAATGAGTGTTGGTCCAAAAGTATTGTGTGAAACTGGAGAACTTATCTGAGAAACAAAATACTCTTAGAGAAGCATGGAATTATTACAGAATGAACAATGTAAAATGGCCAACATTCTGACCATGCCATTTCATGTGCCTTGTGAAAATATACTTCAAATTGCACATGATTAATTACAAGAAAACGAAATACTAATTTAGGAAAATAAACCCTCTTCATCAGCACCCTTTCATAAAAAAAATACTGACTGAAATGAACGCCACCCTCCCCGAAATCCTTCTAGGAGTATAAACTTAAAGGTCCAATCATTTAGCGGAAAGTGGATATTATACTTACATATTTTTATACCTGCTCTCGCACACCTTTACACATTCGTCTCCAAAAACAAAATTAAATTTTCACTTATTTTACTCCCGAAATAATGCATGTTCCGGAATTCCAAAGAAAATGGTTGCCAAGCCACTTGTGCAAAGCAGCTGAGTTTACGTTACAAGAAACCGGTCGTTTAAAGGTTTGTACTGCGGTTAAAATATTTTATTTATACAAATTTGAGTCGCTCAAAGTGCAAGCTTTGTGGCGACATCGAGAATGGTTTAATATCTATCACGATTTAGCCATAAACGGTTTTTTAAACGAAGGTATATTACACTTCGCGTGTGCACTATGTTGCTAGTTACAAAACATCTGCCATCTGTACCGGGCTGTTGGCGCGAAGTGGTGCGCAAGCGCTTATCACTATTCCAGATGATCCCTGAGAAAATAAAATGTTTTCTTTTAAATTTGCAGCTGGCAAGGGACCCCAAAAATCTAAATAAATTAAGAGTCATTTTAGTTGTATCATATATTACAGTTTATGTCAGGAGTGTTGTAAATTATGGTCCATTGGTATTACAGGAATCCTAACCTTCCTGACAAGGAAAGAAAAAGATGACACATGTAAACAAATATGGCAGTTGTTCAGCGGGGGAATCGGAGCATATACAAATCGGTATATTATCCACTCTACATCCAAGTTCTCAATTCAAGAGAACCGTTTTTGGTGGGCGTAGAACTCACCTAACAAGGTTCACGGAAAAGAAACCATTATGCAATAGTCATTATTACCATTTTTCCCCTCCTATTTTTTATTGTTATTTAATAGGTACCTACGACCTACCTACTTACTGCAGTAGGTAATTACACAAAATCGCGGAGTACAATATTATATGCTCCGTGCTCAAAATCAAATGAAAATAGTAGTTTACGTAACGAGCATGGAAAGTGACAAATTTCATACGAGCGAGAAATTTTAGAAAATCACGCGAGTTTATAGAAAATACACTTTCCATCGAGTTATGCACACTATTTTTCCTACGACCCCTTAAGAAGATAAATTTATTCATAAAACAGTAACTTTATTTAAGGATTTGTTGTCGATATTAACCGATGTCAAAATTTCCAAGTAGCCTACTAACTTTTACTATGACCATAATATTATAATAATTCCGACAAGCTCATGAATGACGCCTTGATTTGTTCTCTTGTCCGCCAATTCATAATATGACTAGTTCGTACCTATATAAAAAATTTAGGTCTTCCACGGAGTAGCCATTAAAATGTTCAATTGCCGTACCTTTTAAGAGATTTTTCTGATAAAAAATCATTAGATTTAAAAAGAGACGCGACATGATATTTATTCAGTAAACGTGAAAGTCTCAAAGCTGACTACAAAATATGAATGAACTGTGCGATTTTCAAAAATTACAGCACAGTTTTGAGTTTAGCGCACGGGTAACGCAATGGGGAAGACCTTCTTAATCGAATTTTTAACTTTTAGTACTGTAATATCAAGCACAAATAGAATATGTATCGCGTACCACGCAAAAATTTTGATTACGCGCCGTGCTAAAAGAAAAACATGCAACTAGAAAAGCAGCATAACCGGGAGGGCTAAAACGCGCGCTTTCTGTGACGAAGGAGGCCTATCCGTTGCGCCGTTGCGCGTCTCCCTAGATAAAGTGGGCGGAGTCGAAGAATGAGCGGGGGCTCAGGGTGTTAACGGATCGGTTTGCGCATGTTAAAATCCCTACCTAATCTGTAGGCCCCGTACGTCACAGCGTCATTCAAATATTGCGTTTCAAGTGTGATTCAGGTTTCGTATTTAATTATGACGAAAATAAGTCTCAAATTTAAAAAACGAAAATTGCGGAATTTGTTTTAGATAGTAAACTATTAAATAGGATCATTTTCAAAATTTGCGGGTTTCCCCACTATTCTGTATGCAACGTGCCGCTTTCCTAGGGGGTCGTAGGAAATATTACATTGTGAAACGAGCGCGGAATGGACATTCCGTGCGAGTTTCACTCTATACTTTTTCTACGACTATACATTTATCTATATTATACATACAGAAAAATTGCATTTTTTTATTTATTAACAATATTAAATGTCAAATGACTACAATTATTAAATACCATTTTTTGAGAATTTTTGAACTGCCTTTCAATAGTCACATTCTCCGTGTTTTCAAAATGTCCCATTCTTGAAGTAGACAGAATATCTGTCGAGTTTTCAATTTAAGAAATTGTACGAACTTGTATATTTTTCCTTGGATATGTCTGGTATTAAATTTGGCCAGGTAGTATTCGCAGCTTCCACAATATTCGGCGTGTTAATTCTAATTCAATAAATTTCGCTCCTACTCTCCATAACTTTTTTAAGTAATTCATTATCAAAACGCGTTTTTAGGAAAAGACTCCTGTTTCTTGTAGTTGATTTGAGATATAGCAACCGTTATTATTTGTATTTGGACGCATTGCTATAGAGACGGATTCATAGCTACTTCGATTATTTATTAAATCAGTGTACAATGGGCCTATTCGGGAGATAAGTGGCGCGTCACAAACGTCAGATTTTCATTCCAAACAAAACAAAGCCACGTGCCTTCTGACGTTTCAACCTAACCTCTGAAATATAATTATAGTTGTTTTCAAGTTTTAACACGTAAGCCCAACACACAAATTAAAAATAAACTGTTTTCACTGCAAAACGTCTATAATTATATCGCAAAAACTAGTTTAAGACGTTGTAAATAATATCATTAAACGTCAAATGGCACGTGCTTTTGTTTTGTTTGGAATGAAAATCTGACGTATGACGGAGGCACTTAGGTCCCGAATTGTGCACTAGTTGCTGTAGCAACTAGTGGGGAATAAAAAGTCGTATAGGAAGTGAGCGAATATTGCTTAGCAGCGACTCAAGGCGGCGCAATTATAAATTTTTGGTGTTAACCAGTGTTGTAATGTAACTAGATAAAAGTATCTAGTTACAGTATCTAGTTACATATTGAGTAACTGTGCTGTAACTAGTTACTTTTATAATTTTGTATCTGTAACTGTAACTAGTTACTTGTTTGGAAGTAACTGTAACTGAAATTCAGATATCTACATAGGATGAGGATGGGAAAGTAAAATTCGTCGCGAAGTTTGTTAAAGTTTGCATGTCGGAATCGGAACGCATCTCGCGCAATCTATTGGCAAGTGCAAGTCGTTGCGGAACGCACGCTGTGCTGTCTTGGTTTAAAACCTGAGGCACGCTGGTCAACGCAAACGCCACGCCAGTGATTCCAGTGTTGCAATTGGTTGAAAAATTTCCTTCCACCAATCAAAAAGTAACTAGTTACATTTAGATACATTTCGGAAGTAACTGTAACTGTAACTAGATACATGCATAGAGATTGTATCTGTATCTGTATCTAGATACAATTACAAATATGTAACTGTATCTGTAACTAGATATTTAAATAGGAGTATCTATTACAACACTGGTGTTAACTAAGTGTCAAACTGACAGAGGTGACACCTCTGTCAGTTTGACATTACCGTGTAAATTTACGCATCGAAGTGAAGCTGGCGTATAAGAAAGATTTGGAATTGGTTCGTTCCAAACAATTTTTAAACGTTAGTGAACGAAAATGTTTTGGAGCCGAAATTCGAAATTGGAAGACGGATAGTAGGTCATATCATAAAGAAACAATGTTAATTATACCTGTCTGTCTCGTGTTAATTTTGCAATCTGAGTAGGAATGCGAGCAGGCCTCGGCTTGCCTTTTATTAAATTTCATCTTCATATGTATACTTTTATTTAAACGGAATAGATATTTACGAATTCCCTCTGCGGATGCTTCTGATCCACAATAAGGGACGTTCCTGTTCATGAGGCTTTCCAAGAAAACCGATAAAACTTAACATTACTACCGGTTCTTGCGTAAGTGTTGCAACAATGAATAACACAGCAATTTTGGTTGCTTACACGACGCGTTGCACTCATTATTATGTTAAGATACTTTAACGTTATATGACAATTAAAACTGCAAAAAATTATAAACATCAAATCTGACAGCCCAATACCACCGAAACTTTTAAATGGTGGCGCTGGCTGAAAATTCGCTCACTTCCTATACAATGTACTAGATTTACTAATCAATTAAACATTCATAAGTGTAACTTTTCAGTTTTCATTATAGTCGTAGCAAAACAATATTTACTTAATAACAGTGTTGGCAATGACTACGGATAACTAGAGGGTAACCATAGCCATGGCCATGCGAAAATCCAGTTTACCTATAAAGAATGGTCCATTAGTGGCGCGAAGAGTCTTGAACCATTCAAGACATCCATATTAAATTTTGCAAGTTCTTAGGAAATCCCATGCCGCATCTTGTAAAATTATTTTGGTGTATACAGGGTCTTCACCTAGATCTTCACATTTTGCGTAACAAACCAAAGTTATATTTTTTTAAATGGAAACCCCCCCCCTTTTTACATATTCACGTTCCCCACAAAATTTCATGGAAAACTAGGAGTATATTGTATATACCACATTATCGGGTTTCCAGCAGGGAATGTTAAGATATTGCCAATTTAGTGTCAATGTGAACCCATCTTTGAGGCACTCCTACTGACACGCCTACTTACCGAAGCTGTCTACGATTTCTTTATCGAACTAGATTCACAGACTATAGAGTCTATTAGTGTAACGGCGAAATCAAAGCGCGAAATTTAAAACGCTATCCTAAGAGAATAGTTGGATAAAATTTTTCAATGCATTTTAAATGGAGGTTAAATGACCTTGCACTTCACATTCTATTTTTACCTTTCATACTGATTTCTTAGCATTAAATCAATATATGGCGATTACTATGAAGCCTTTTTTCACCGTTTGTCTTGCAAAAGCATTTATTTATGCAGTCATTTTGTTTAAAACTAAAATTCAACAAGCTACTGCAATTTACGGCGCGAGAATGTCGGTGATAGAACCGGCGCAGTAGATTATTTAAATGAAGTCGTTAACAACACTAATTTTTAGCACTTTTTCTTCCATTTTACACTTTTTAAATATAAATAAGAACTTAAACCACCTATTAAATAAAAATTAAACAATAAATAACCCGCAGAAATAAACAATTTAGCCTCAAACCCTGTGCAGCAAACGTCAAAATAATCTCCAAGGTCACTGGTCTGGTCTGAACGCGACATACGTTCTTTTCTAATATGTACTGTGCTCCTTTTTAATATATTTCTGAAATTAAGTTGTATTTTAAGTTGTTTTTGAAAACGTAACAGCTGGAAAGAGCAGTCTATATGTCACTTGCAGAATCCCCGTTAAGAAATGCACTGAATTTAAATAATCAGTGTTTAAATTTTAATTTAATTTTAATTTAATTTAAATATATTATACAGGATGGTCAACATACGCATAATTGAATTTTTCTCAAGAATTTCAAATGGAACATCCTGTATATTAATTGCACATTTAATAGCCAGTTTACTAAGCTTTTAATTGATATCCGCATTGCCAGGTCTGCGACTAACAGTTTCTACAGAAATTAAGATTGAAACTTAAAAATTCCCAATTTCACTGTTATTTTTTACAATCTTATTCGGATTTCCCCATTTAACTTAAATTCGGACATTTCTCGTTTAAAAATGGATTAAGTTAGCTAACTTTGTTGAGTATTTTTAAAAGAAACTCTAACAGGACCTGTTTTTCTAAATTCCGTGCAAATCAATAATTGGGTAAATTATTTACCCACAATCTTTTCAATAATGTGTTCGAAAACGTGCAAAATAATATGTGGTTTCAACTGGACGGCGCTCCAGCACATTTTAAAATCAGACTTCGGCAATGAGCTTTTTCGTAATAAATGGATTGGTGGTGAAAATACGCAAGAACGGATAAAGGCGGCGACTGACTAGCAGAAAAGCGCAGTAATGTAACGTAATGTAACACGAGCATTCGCTAGTCAGTGCGGACGACGAGCGCCGAGCCGAGCCGCTCAAAGCGAGCACGACTGCTCCACTTGACTGTCGGTTTTTTAGCGAATTCCTTTGATCGTTACATTACAAATCAGTGCCAGTCACTTGCAACTTCTAGATCCGACATCTCTGAACCAAGGAGAAGTGGAGCAATGTTGAGCCAAGCATTCAGAATGAGCATTCGTGGCGCTAAATAAACGAGCCGTGTAACGTAATGCTCGTGCTCCTTAAGGCAAACCACGGCGAATAGAGTTCGCCGTGGGCAAACATTTGTAACAATCACGCCGCAAATGCTGAAAATAAAGAGTCGGTAGCAACCAGAGCTCGAAAATGTAATGAACAACATGGAACACGGAAGACATAGATATTCTGAGCATCTGCTTGCTTAATAAATTTTAATGAATTTTATTTTAGGTATTAACTTAATTTCGATAAACTTGCTCCCCCTGTATAGTCTTTTGTTTCAATTATATTTCCCCCTAATGATGAAAGCCAAATTTATCTCATTAATAATTTCTACTGACTTTAAAATATTTATCTGTTCACTGTTCTGACTTCCGCAAAAAATCCAAATTTGAGAAGAAATTGAAAACAGTAAATAAAAGTACGTAACTAAATTGATTTATAAAGTGAGTGGTTCAAATTTAAGTTTTCTTGATTCTGGAAGATATTGTAATTTCGAGCTATTTTTATTCTTTTTGATATATTTTATCACAATAATACTAATTTTCGGTAAGAATATCTTGAAAGCGACCCGTTTTAGGTAAACGCGGGTACACTTAGTAAAAATGAAACCGATTTTACCTTCAAGAAGTAATTTGCATTTTTGTGTCAGTGTAAATTCTATTGGCTTAGTTTTGTGCAGAAACCAAATTTATAATTTTTTTTGTTTTGGGTGAAAAATAGGGGAAATCCGAACAAGATTGTAAAAAATAACAGTGTAATGGGGAAAACCCGCAAATTTTGAAAATGATCATAGTGAATAGTTTACTACCCAAAACAAATTCCGCAACTTTCGATTTTTACATTTGAGTCTTATTTTCGTCATAATTAAATACGAAACATGCGTCACGCTCGAGACACAATATTTGAATGTCGCTGGTGACGTACTTGACCACTGGGCCCGACAGATTAGGTAGGGATTTTCACATGCGCAAACCGATCCGTTTGCACCCTGAGCGCTCGTTTATTTCTCGACTCCTCCCACTTTTTCCAGGGAGACGTGTAAACACCGCGGCGCAACGGTTAGGTCTCCTACGCCACAGAAAGCGCGCGTTTTAGCCATCCCGGTCATGCTGCTTTCTAGATTGCAAATTTTTCGTTCAGCACGGCATATAATCAAAATTTTTACGTGGTACGCGATACATATTCTATTTATGCTTGATATTACAGTACTAAAAGTTATAAATTCGATTAAGCGGGTCTTCCCCATTGAAAATGTTTAAGTTTCAATTTTAATTTCTGTAGAAACTGCAGTCACAGACCTGGCAATGACTTCATCAATTATTAGTAAACTGGCTACTAAATGTGCAATTAATATGCAGGGTGTTCCATTTGAAATTCTTGAGAAAAATTCAATGGGTATGTTGACACCATGTATAACAAAAAGTACTGTGGCAAAGGTATTATCAGAATTTGCGAATAGAATAGTTGTGAATCTAGTTCGATAAAGAAATCTTAGATAGCTTCGGTAAGTAGGCGTCAGTAGTGCCACAAAGATGGGTCCACATTGACACTAAAATGGCAATATCTTAACATCCCCAGCTAAAAACCCCATAATGTGGTATATCGTTTTCCATGAAATTTTACGGGGAACGTGAATATGTAAAAAATTGGGGTTTCCATTTAAAAAACGTTGGATTGTTACGCAAAATGTGAAGACCCTGAATACAGCAAAATAATTTTACAAGATGCGGCATGGGATTTCTTGAGCACTTGCAAAATTTCATTTTGATGCCTTGAATGGTTCAAGAGGTATAGGCCGTCGCCGCACTATTTATTTATTTATTTATTGGAGTTTACTCCTATACTTGGGCCGCCGAACAGATAGAGTGATCACCCTGCAATCATGAGCTCTAGGCGGGGCCACTATTAATTTATGACGACCGAACTGCAGTGATGCGCCTCCTTTAGACCCAACGAAGTCGCATTACTCCAATTCGGTGGTCAAAAATTAATATTGGCCCCGCTAGAGCACATTCTTGCAGGGTGGTCACTCTATCTGTTCGGCGGCCCAAGTATAATCGATTTTCAGTTATAGCCCGCGGTAAGGAAATTTTATTAGGAGTAAAATCTGTCACATTGAAATTATGTACGTATCTATGGATAAAGTTGACCGTTCCCTGAATATGTGTTGGCAAAGTCTATAGATATACATGTTAGTCACTGTAAGTATTCTCAATGGACCACCTGTATAATGTGTAGGTATTCCTTCTTTTTATACATACAGGCATACAGGATATTTTTCTAAAATGTGTGGTCAACTTCACCAAACGTTCCTGGGCCCAGCCCAAAATAAGGCAATTTAGATTAGTAGATATGCTATGCCGATACGGTGACACATTTAACATTGATTCTCCCATAAGAGCAAAAAAACTGCTTTTTTGCCCCCCCCCAATCGGTTCTTATAGCACAACCTATGTTAGACGTAAAGCTGTATGCCTTACTTTATCGGAGCGTGTATAATCGGACGGGCTTTTCGTCCACCAAGCAGCGTGGGCCTTTATGGCCGCGATTACTATTGGTTGTGCCGTAAGAGCCGTAATTGAGTGTCAGCTGTCAGCTGACGCCCCCGTCGGCCCTAATGTTCGTGTTAAATAGGCATTAACTGACGTAAGTGTGGGATTTTCGTCCACCAAGCAGCGTGGGCCTTTATGGCCGCGATTACTATTGGTTGTGCCGTAAGAGCTGTAATTACCGGCCGATCCTTACGTTAGCGTTAACGCTAGCGCCAGCGCCAGCGCTAACGCGGCCCTAACGCTTGTGTCAAATGGGCATTAACAGTCGTAATTACTATTGGTTGTGCCATAAGAGCTGTCAAACACAGCCAGCCGGCGCACCCAAGCCACTGCTACGTCATCCAAGATGGCCGCCACCGAGCAGTCAAGATGTAACATACAATGCACCGCGATTATACTATTGTTTGTGCCATAAGAACTGTTAAACGCAGACAGCCGGCTCCTACGTCAGAGCTGTAGTCCCCCTCAACCCCCCTGCCTACACCCACGATGATTTGAGTATGGCGTAACCAAGATGGCGGCGCAGCCCTGATGTTAGCATCCAACTCGCGGGTGCTTTCGCGATGCACACCCAAGCCACTGCTACGTCATCCAAGATGGCCGCCACCGAGCAGTCAAGATGTAACATACAATGCACCGCCTACATCTACAATGATTTGAGTATGGCGTAACGAAGATGGCGGCGCAGCCCTGACGTCAGCATCCAACTTAAGGCTCACGCGGACACCCAAGTCACTGCTACGTTACCCAAGATGGCAGCCATCAAGATGGCGCCAACGTTTAGCCATACGCCGGCGCCAGCGTTCAGCATTTGTGCATGTGAGAAGGTTAAATGAAACACTGTTGCGTATTATCTTTATTGGAACATATTGCACAACAGACCCTGTATGTCCTGACATGATGAAATTATATTAAAAATGTTTACGGGAATATAACACCCTGTATGTACTTACACAACGATGACATTTTATCGAACAAAGTTGTATTGGACTATAATTAACTAACACCCTGTATGTACGTTATACGACTAGCCAACTTGCGGGGGTGAATCTGTTGGCGATAATTTTCAGATTAACGATGGCGGACAGCGCCCAGTCTGCAACACATAAATATAAATTAAATAAAAAATAATAATAAAAGGGAAAAACTTTCCGATGCACGAAGGAATATTTCGCAACGTACTAGAGTCTGATATAGGAATAAAAAGAGGGATAGGTAGGCCCAGATTAGACTACTGCTTTCAAATAGTTGGGGATGTATGATGCTCTGCTTGCAGATTAACGATAGCGTGACAAAATAAAAGTACGTACCAGAATTTCGAGCCTGAAACTCTTCCAAAAACATTTGCTTCACCATGGGATAAATAAGTTTCTGTTTCAAAGTTGGTGAATTAACGTAAGTACCTGACGATCCGTGCGGGGGCGGCATAGAAAATTTCCACAATACATTTTCACTACAAAATAACCTCTATAAGTTAATTGCAATGCGTAGAAATGAATAAAAAATACATATTCAATTAGTAAGACTAGGTGAGAAACATATCAATAAACCCTCGTATTTAATAAATGTAAATTATATTTTCCACCAAATTCATTCGGATATACGTCGTGTAAACATTTGACAATCCTCACTGCTCAAAAATTATTACGATCGTGTATAACATAGTGATACGAACTTTTGCCCCGTCAGCGACGCCCCTGTTGGTGACTCAATTATTTGTTGACAGCGAGCCGCGGCTTTGATTTATTACGGCGCGACCTTGTCGCTGTTTATGATTCCCGAAAAGAATAGTCTATCTCAAAGATTCTCATTCTGGAACAATGTTTGATCGATAATTTTCGAGAACCTTCTAAGACCATTATAAAATGCGAAGCAAGAAGCCGAGTAGTCAGTCTTACAGTTTGAAGTCTGAAGTTTGGAAGCGAACGTTGAATGCGATAAGAACCGGGCGTTTAATACTTCCGTGCGAGTATAAGTCTTGATACGCGTTTAGTGTCGATACGGTACGCGAGTGCGAATTCTTTGGTGGCGTTTTAAGGCTGGGATATTCGAGTACCCGAGAAGCGTTCTCCTAGCTTCTGAGACGGTGTTACTACAGACAGTCCAGCTCAAAAACTGTATTACTTATAGACATGAATTATGGTTTAAAAGAAATATGAGGGTTGGTAGAATACGCTTATAACTATTTTATTTGACATATTTACACTGTTGTTAAAGTAAACGAAGTTGAAAACTGGCAAATTTTAACGGAAATCTTAGCATTATTCACACACAAATTGTACATTCGGATTTTAGTTAACAGCCAAATAAAATATGTGAGCATACTCACCGATCTTTTAACTTTATTTTAAGACTATATTTGCCTAATTTCGTTATTTCAATTTTCTGCTGGACTGTCTGTACCAAGCGGTTGCTAAAGCTATCTCTATTTCTGTCTTACACATGTACTACCGATCTCCTGTCCTGTCGTAGCGTATCCCACCCTTAAGTGTACCGGGGCGTCTTCGTATGTGATTTACCGTCGGTTGAAGACGAGTGTTTTAGAGAGTTTAAACTGTGGACTTTTGTACTGTGGATTGTTTAGGTTAGGTAATTACTTGTTTAATTGTTCGCTAATAATTGTTTAATTTCACTGCTTGTTGTTACTTACTGCTTGTATATATTTCGCTGCTTATTGTTCAATTTGTTAATTTTAAGTTCTCAAATCACTGTTAATCATTGTAAATATTTGTACATATACATAAAGTCACTGTAAATAAAATAAGTGTAAAAGCGAAATACGTTACAACTGGTGTCAGAAGTGCGATTTGCGGAGCCAAGAAGAGTGAAGAACGTCGTGGAAGCCGGTGGAAAATTGAAGAATTTTCTGGAAGTTGGCCGAGCTGAGTGAATTTCGACGTTTTTGGACTCCTTAGTGACTGGTAGTGGTTTGAGACTTGTGTTTGTGTTTTAAGTGTTAGTAGAAGTGTTGACACCACCTACTTAAATGAGGTCATTATTACTGTAATTAGCGACGTAATTAACGATTTCTAATTCCTCTGCTGACACTTTTGTGTGCTGACACTTTAGCCCTGATGATACTTTTACTTTTCTTGCCAATATACCGGGTGAAAATTTAGTGTGTACCTTTCACTATAAGTTTTTCCGTCGGCCATTTTCGAACTTATCTTCCTTGTATTTAATATCATTCGCTTTCCTACATTTCCGAATAATTTCCCACTTGGTCACCTTATATCTTTGTTTCTATCTTTCATCTAACCTATTTTTATATTTTCGCCTTTCCTCTATTAGACTCACAATATGTTTTGTTATCCTGGGTTTTCTACTTTCATTTTGTTTATGACCCTAAATACCTCTAGCTGCGGAATCTGTCGCAAATATCTACTTTTCTACGCTTCTGCTCAAATTCTGTAAGTGCCATTTGTTCCTCATATAAACATCTTCCCTACTTCGAACTTATCTTCCTTGCATTTAATATCAATCGCTTTCATAATTTCCCACTTGATCACCTTATATCTTTGTTTCCCTCTTTCATCTAACCTATTTTTATACTTTCGCCTTTCCTCTATTAGACTCACAATATGTTTTATCAAAAATTTACCAAAATGCAAGTATTTTCGGTACACGGCTTTATTAATACAATATTTTAACAGGATCGTATAGAATTTGAGCAGGACCGTAGAAAAGTGGATATTTGTGAATAATGATACATTATTGATATAAGCATGCAAAATCATAAAAGCATTTATTAAATTACCAAAAGAGACTATGAAATCTAAGAAATATTAAAAACAGACTACAAAAAGGAGTCGGGGACGTAGCGAAGAAATATTTGCTACTATTTTTATATTCGGATTCATTTAAGTAACTCAATTGTGTAGAAGCATATTTAAATCTTATTTAAGTAATTAATATTGAAACGAATGCATACCTGATTTTATTTTGTTGTTGGTAAAGGTGCGATTTTCTGTTTATTTCCTCCTCGGTCAGCCATGTTTCATATGAACAAGGTTTTCCTAAAAGCCATAATAAATTTTAAAAAAATATAATACGTTTAGAATCACTTTAGAGCGACATGGTGGCAGATTTAAAAAATGTAGTACTATTAGAAATAGTTAAGAACTAAATGGAAGCAAATTAAAAAAATGTAATACGTTTAGAAACAGTTTATAGCGAAATGGGAGCAGAGAATTTATGAAATTTCAATAACAGATTATAATAAAAATAATGAAATCTTCTATTAATTTGATGTCACTACTGGAAATATTGTCGGTGCATTTATACATCAAATTTTGTATCTAATTCAATACGTTAAAATATTCATATTAGCTTACAGAACAATTATCTCAAGGTAATTATAGTGTTGTTTACAAAATTACCAGAGCATAATAAAAATAAAGAATTCTTATATTGATTTAATTTAGTTTCAGTTAGATGTAAAAAAGATGTTGTTAGAAATATTTTGTTTTAATATTCGAAAAGGAATACCTGCCTGTTAATCAATAACGTTATCCTGCATTCTCTCTAAGAGTAAAGATTTCCTGTTTGTGCGTCCCGTCCGCCATGTTTGTAAAAATTCTAAAAAGATAAAAAACCAATACCTAATATTATTTCTTATAAAAAGTAAAGAAGTTATAATTTGTAAACAATAATTGCACTAGAAATAATTTATGCATTCAGAAAGTCAACGCCCAAATTAATATTATGACGTAGGTTGGTACACATTAAATTTACTCCAGAGAAAGCTAACGACAGAAATCGTTATGATTATGGCTTCGGTAAAAGGATCTACATTATTACCCGTCCAAAAAGTGTCCCTAAAAATTATGCAGGCCTTTCCTAAAATATTTACATATTCAATGTACCATTTTAAAAGTTCATTTTGTAAATCTAACTGATAATTTAAGGAACACTGTTTTTGGGGACAGCTTAACAATGTTTTTCTTTTAAATTTTTATACCAGATTATAATAAAATAAATAATTCTTATATATTGATTTAATTCAGTTAGATGTAAAAAAGCTATGTTAGAAATATTTTTTATTTTGTTTTAAGTAATATCAAAAAATGAATACCTGTTAATCAATAGCGTTATCCTGCATTCTCTCTAAGAGTAGATTTCCTGTTTGTTGTTCCGTCCGCAATGTTTGTCAAAATTCTAAAAATGTTGGAAAAGATTAGAAAATCATTGTATAATATTATTTCTTATAAAAAGTAAAGAAATTATAATTTGTAAACAATAATTGCACTAGAAATAATTTATGCATTCATAAAGTCAACGCCCAAAAATATGACGTACACATTAAATTTACTCAGAGAAAATTAACGGCAGAAACTATTATTAGAGAATAATTTAAATTTCACGTAAAAAACTATGTGATAGAGCGATTACTATAAAGTTTTATTCTAATTGATTTTTATAAGGGCAACAGATAAAATTTTAAAAATACATACATAGTTGTTACCCTTTGTGTAGGAAATATTCACAAATCACGTCAGTACGTCTCAGTTATCGGCCCTCTACTAGGAACAGGCAGGTACACCTACATAATTACTTTACGCAGACTTTAAGCTTCTTAAAATCACTGCTATTTTGTATAGATTGGCACAGGCTAAATAATATTTTCTTCGAAGGTAGGTAAAAAAGTATTTTCTATACTAACATATTTCTAAATTGAAAAGAATTAAAAACAGTAGCAACTAAGATTTTTTAAAAATTCCTTTATATCTTTGCACCAGCGGAAGCATATATTATTTCTCATGATTCTTGTACCTATACCTTAGTGAATTCTCCGAAAACCTTTAGTGTGTGTGTTTGCATTTTAGAATTCTTTAAATTATTTCAGATAAAGTTTTCGCAGTACTTTTTGTATATTTAACAAACAAATTTGAATGTTTCAGATTCATAATTACGTTTTGATTTTCTGTAGCAACCTTTTTTATATTTTCCTAAATATTTTTTGTATGTTCTCGATATTTTTCTTTACTTTTTAAACCATCTTTTAGATTTTTATATTTCATAGTTACCTTTTAATTTTCTATGACACTTTTTTTATATTTGATGAATACTTTTTTGTTATTATCGACATTTTTTCTTTACATTTGATAAACACATTTTCGATTTTTATGTTTTATAATCTAATCACATTTCCTATGGCAACTTTTTTGTATTTCATAAATACTTTCCGGCTTTTTCGAAATTTTTCTTTACAACTTAGATTATTTTCTTATTATTATTTCATAGACATTCACGGGAAAGAAAGACATTGCAAAAGAAAATTATTCAAAATTTCTCATGAAATGTGTTAAGAAGTAAAAGTAACGCATGTTCCTCTGCAAATTTAGAAATGTCTCCGCAGTTACGATGAATAATTCGACAATTCGAATTTCATTCCTTGGACTCCATTTACGTAAATCAATACATATTTAAATACAAGAAGACATTACTTATCTGCCGTTAATTTTCTCTGAGTAAATTTAATGTGTACGTCATATTTTTGGGCGTTGACTTTATGAATGCATAAATTATTTCTAGTGCAATTATTGTTTACAAATTATAATTTCTTTACTTTTTATAAGAAATAATATTATACAATGATTTTCTAATCTTTTCCAACATTTTTAGAATTTTGACAAACATTGCGGACGGAACAACAAACAGGAAATCTACTCTTAGAGAGAATGCAGGATAACGCTATTGATTAACAGGTATTCATTTTTTGATATTACTTAAAACAAAATAAAAAATATTTCTAACATAGCTTTTTTACATCTAACTGAATTAAATCAATATATAAGAATTATTTATTTTATTATAATCTGGTATAAAAATTTAAAAGAAAAACATTGTTAAGCTGTCCCCAAAAACAGTGTTCCTTAAATTATCAGTTAGATTTACAAAATGAACTTTTAAAATGGTACATTGAATATGTAAATATTTTAGGAAAGGCCTGCATAATTTTTAGGGACACTTTTTGGATGGGTAATAATGTAGATCCTTTTACCGAAGCCATAATCATAACGATTTCTGTCGTTAGCTTTCTCTGGAGTAAATTTAATGTGTACCAACCTACGTCATAATATTAATTTGGGCGTTGACTTTCTGAATGCATAAATTATTTCTAGTGCAATTATTGTTTACAAATTATAACTTCTTTACTTTTTATAAGAAATAATATTAGGTATTGGTTTTTTATCTTTTTAGAATTTTTACAAACATGGCGGACGGGACGCACAAACAGGAAATCTTTACTCTTAGAGAGAATGCAGGATAACGTTATTGATTAACAGGCAGGTATTCCTTTTCGAATATTAAAACAAAATATTTCTAACAACATCTTTTTTACATCTAACTGAAACTAAATTAAATCAATATAAGAATTCTTTATTTTTATTATGCTCTGGTAATTTTGTAAACAACACTATAATTACCTTGAGATAATTGTTCTATAAGCTAATATGAATATTTTAACGTATTGAATTAGATACAAAATTTGATGTATAAATGCACCGACAATATTTCCAGTAGTGACATCAAATTAATAGAAGATTTCATTATTTTTATTATAATCTGTTATTGAAATTTCATAAATTCTCTGCTCCCATTTCGCTATAAACTGTTTCTAAACGTCTTACATTTTTTTAATTTGCTTCCATTTAGTTCTTAACTATTTCTAATAGTACTACATTTTTTAAATCTGCCACCATGTCGCTCTAAAGTGATTCTAAACGTATTATATTTTTTTAAAATTTATTATGGCTTTTAGGAAAACCTTGTTCATATGAAACATGGCTGACCGAGGAGGAAATAAACAGAAAATCGCACCTTTACCAACAACAAAATAAAATCAGGTATGCATTCGTTTCAATATTAATTACTTAAATAAGATTTAAATATGCTTCTACACAATTGAGTTACTTAAATGAATCCGAATATAAAAATAGTAGCAAATATTTCTTCGCTACGTCCCCGACTCCTTTTTGTAGTCTGTTTTTAATATTTCTTAGATTTCATAGTCTCTTTTGGTAATTTAATAAATGCTTTTATGATTTTGCATGCTCATATCAATAATGTATCATTATTCACAAATATCCACTTTTCTACGGTCCTGCTCAAATTCTATACGATCCTGTTAAAATATTGTATTAATAAAGCCGTGTACCGAAAATACTTGCATTTTGGTAAATTTTTGATAAAACATATTGTGAGTCTAATAGAGGAAAGGCGAAAGTATAAAAATAGGTTAGATGAAAGAGGGAAACAAAGATATAAGGTGATCAAGTGGGAAATTATGAAAGCGATTGATATTAAATGCAAGGAAGATAAGTTCGAAGTAGGGAAGATGTTTATATGAGGAACAAATGGCACTTACAGAATTTGAGCAGAAGCGTAGAAAAGTAGATATTTGCGACAGATTCCGCAGCTAGAGGTATTTAGGGTCATAAACAAAATGAAAGTAGAAAACCCAGGATAACAAAACATATTGTGAGTCTAATAGAGGAAAGGCGAAAATATAAAAATAGGTTAGATGAAAGATAGAAACAAAGATATAAGGTGACCAAGTGGGAAATTATTCGGAAATGTAGGAAAGCGAATGATATTAAATACAAGGAAGATAAGTTCGAAAATGGTCGACGGAAAAACATATAGTGAAAGGTACACACTAAATTTTCACCCGGTACATTGGCAAGAAAAGTAAAAGTATCATCAGGGCTAAAGTGTCAGCACACAAAAGTGTCAGCAGAGGAATTAGAAATCGTTAATTACGTCGCTAATTACAGTGATAATGACCTCATTTAAGTAGGTGGTGTCAACACTTCTACTAGTGTTTATGCCGGTTACAAGAAGTGCTGCAGCAATGGAGCAGCAACTGCAAGCCTTCTTGGAAGTGATGAAGAAGAATCTTGACGACTCGATGAAGACAAACCAAGAAGTAATGAAGACCAATCTAGAAGAAATAAAGAGCAGTCAAGAAGAAATGAAGAATCATCTTGAAGAAACAGTGAAGAGCAGTCAAGAAGAAAAGAAGAGAAATCTAGAAGAAGCAATGAAGAACAATCAAGAAGAAGTGAAGAAAAATCTAGAAGCAATGAAGAATAATCAAGAAGAAATGAAGAATAATTTTGAAGAAATGAAGTCAGTTATAGAAAGAAGTCAAGAGCAAGTAACTGAAAGAATTACTGAAGTAAGATTCGAATTAGAGACCCGAATCACAGAAGAAACACAAGAAATAAGAAAAGTGATGGATGAAGAGATAGTTTGATGATTGATGGGATTATTGATGGCAGGAAGACCGAAATTACCATCGATACAGGAGCCAGTGACACTATAGTCAGAAAAGATGTTGTGGCTGAGTGGAGAATTAGGCCGACCAATAAAAATATCCGATTGATTACTGCTACCGGCGAGACAGCACCTATATATGGAGAGGCAGAAATCGACATAGGAATGGAAGATGTCGTCATTCCACAGAGAGTTCTTGTAGCCGACATTGTGGATGAAGTTATACTGGGTCTGGATTGTATGAAGAAGCACGGGATTGTGCTTGATGTTGGCGCCGGTGTACTTCGAATTGGTGAAGAGGAACTAGTAATGAGTTATCTTGGGCGCAAGAACTGTGTATACCGAGTGAAGGTCGAAGAAGATGTCGTGTTGCCTGCCAAATCCGAAAACATCGTACGGGTCTGTGTGGAAGGTGCTCCAAACTGCTTGGTGGGATTGGTCGAGCCGATTTACGAAGAGGTTAAGAAAGGATTACTGATTGGGAAGACGTTGGTGAGACCTGGTCAACGTCCAGTATTCGTAAGGGTAGCGAACATTGCCGAATTTGACCAGAAGATTTGCAAGGGTACGTTAATTGGTATGTGTGAGCCAGTATCTAGGATTGCCATGGTGAAGAAGAATGAGAAGAAGGGAGAAGATCAGAAGATGTCCCAGACCAGTTTACCAACTCCCCTGGAAAAGATGGTAGAAGAATGTTCCCAACATCTGGATCAGATACAGGGTGAGAAGCTGACTCAACTCCTGATGGAATACCAAGATGTCTTCTCATTGCAAGATGGTGACCTAGGACGTACGGGAGTAATTAAACACACCATTAACACCGGTGATCATACTCCCATTAAGCAAGCTCCTAGAAGAGTACCCTTGGCAAAACAAACCGAAATGGACAACCTGATTAAATACATGAATAGACAAGGGGTAATTGAGCCTTCGCACATCCCGTGGACTTCCCCTGTAGTGTTGGTGAGCAAGAAAGATGGCTCCACTCGTTTTTGTGTAGACTACAGGCGGTTGAATGATGTCACCAAGAAAGATAGTTACCCCTTACCCCGGATTGACGACACCCTGGACACAGCGGCGGGTTCCAGATGGTTTTCCACCCTCGACTTGAAGAGTGGTTATTGGCAAGTCGAGTTGCATCCCAAAGATAAGGAGAAAACAGCGTTCTCTGCCGGAACTGGTTTGTGGCAATTTACGGTAATGCCGTTTGGGCTCTGCAATGCACCCGCCACCTTTGAGAGACTGATGGAGACAGTACTGCGAGGATTACATTGGAAGACTTGCCTGGTATACCTCGACGATATCATCGTGATGGGAAAGACTTTCGATCAGCACCTGAAGAACTTGTGCGATGTCTTCGAGAAACTGAGGCAAGCTAACCTGAAATTAAGTCCGCAGAAGTGCCAGCTATTTAAGAAACAGGTTAAGTTTTTGGGGCACATAATTTCCACCAAAGGAGTTGCGACAGATCCGGAGAAGACAGACGCAGTGAGGAACTGGCCTGTTCCGAAAGATAAACATCAACTTCGAAGCTTTCTGGGATTATGCACCTACTACCGCCGTTTCGTGAAAGGGTTTGCAGACATTGCGAAGCCCCTGCATCGGTTGACCGAAGATGGTAGGCCATATGAGTGGACGAAGGAGTGCCGAGGAGCATTTGAAGAGTTGAAGAAGGCTCTGTGTTCTGCTCCTGTTTTGACGTATCCAAGGCCTGGAAGCAAGTTTGTTGTGGATACCGATGCAAGCAATGTGGGCATAGGCGGTGTATTATCCCAAGAAGAGAATGGGGAAGAAAAGGTTGTGGCCTATTTCAGTAAGGCCTTGTCGAAACTTTAACGTAATTACTGCGTCACTAGGAGGGAGCTGTTAGCAATTGTGCGGACCATCGAGCACTTCCATAAATATCTTTGCGGGCAAGATTTTCTTATCAGAACTGACCATGCTTCCTTGAAGTGGTTGCTGCAATTTAAGAACCCAGAAGGTCAGTTAGCCCGTTTGATTGAGAGGCTGCAGCAGTACAACTTCGTCATTCAACATCGGATTGGGAGAAAACATGGCAATGCTGATGCACTTTCGAGAAGACCTTGCCCGGAAGATTGCAAGTACTGCGTGAACGAAGAGTTGAAAGAGTATGTACACCCCATCAGATGCCATCAAACCCGGATCCAAGTCTAAGAAGAACATCTGCAATCATGGAGAGACGCCCAGCAGAAAGATAAGACCTTGGAACCTCTGCTGCGATGGAAGGACGCCGGTAGAAGACTGGAGTGGATAGAAGTTTCTGACAAGAGTGTGGTCCTGAAGTCATACTGGGCACAATGGGATTCTCTTGTGATCGAAGACGGTCTTCTGAAGAGAATGTGGGAGAGCACCGACGGAAGAGAGGGAAAGCCCCAGGTCGTGGTTCCGAAGGACAAGGTTCCGGAAGTCCTAGCAGAGGCTCACTATAGAGTGAGTGGGGGACACTTAGGTGTTAATAAAACCACGATGAAGGTCCGAGAGAGATACTATTGGCTGGGCTACAGGACAGACATAATGAACTGGTGCCGGAGATGTGATGACTGCGCGTCAAGCAAGGGACCCAAGACAAGGAGCCGTGGCAGAATGCGCCAATATAATGTGGGAGCTCCATTTGAGAGGATTGCAATTGACGTAGCAGGTCCGTTTCCTACATCAACTGATGGAAATAAGTACATCCTAGTTGCGACGGACTACTTCAGTAAATGGCCTGAGGCATATGCGATACCGAATCAGGAAGCCACTACTGTGGCTGAAGTACTGGTGAATAATTTCTTTAGCCGATTCGGTATACCCATGGAGCTCCATTCTGATCAGGGACGGAACTTCGAGTCTGCGGTGTTCCAAAATGTTTGTAGGTTGCTGGGAGTACGGAAGACCAGGACAACTCCATTATATCCTCAGTCAGATGGTATGGTTGAGAGATTCAACAGGACGATAGAAAACTATCTGAGGATAATGGTAGACGAACACCAGATAGACTGGGACAGACATATTCCACTGTTCCTGATGGCTTATCGATCGGCTGTGCACGAGTCAACCGCAAGAACACCTGTCAGTGTGCTATTCGGAAGGGAACTGAGGCTGCCAATGGATGTGTTGTTTGGGCATCCTGAAGATAGGCCGGTGCCTGTAGATGAGTATTCCCGGGAATTGGCAGAACGATTCGATGCAATTCATGAGGCTGTTCGGGATCGCATACGCCTAGAGAGTGACCGAATGAAGACGCGGTATGATGCCCGAGCGAATTCTGTGGGTTTCCAAGCTGGCGATCTGGTGTGGCTTGATAATCCAGCCCGGAAGGAAGGACGATCGCCGAAATTACAGAAGAACTGGGAAGGGCCATACCGAGTAGTTACCAGGATCAACGACGTTGTTTACCGGATTCAACGTTCTCCACGATCGAAGATGAAGGTAGTCCATCTGGACCGGCTTGCTCCGTACCATGGGAAAGGAGGATATAATTTCTGATCGGGGGTGATCAGTCTTTTAAGGAGGGGTCAGTAATACGAACTTTTGCCCCGCCAGCGACGCCGCTGGTTGTGACTCACGCTGCAAGCACAGTTGACCTTGATGTAATGTTTATAAGTCTGGAAACTTCGAAGACTAGAAGATTCTCTTTCTGAAACAATGTTCGATTGATAATTTTCCCGAATCGTCTAAGACATGTATAAAAATGGGAAGCAAGAAGTCGAGTGGACAGTCTTACAGTTTGAAGTTTTGGTTCGAGATAGTTGTGCCGTTGCGCGAGCGTTTGTCAGTTCGGTACGAGCGAAGTGTTTACATGCGATTGTAGTGTCTGGTGTCGGTACGAACGTGAATTTAGTTATCGCGTTTTTTAAGTGTACCGGAGCGTTTTCGTACGCGATTAACCGTTGTGCGTACGAGTGTTTTTAGAGAAGTTTAACTCTTGATTTATGTACTGAGGATTGTGTAGTTTAGATAATAACCTGTTTAAAAGTGTTTTCTGATAGTTGTTTAATTGTAATTGCTTGCTTGTTGTTGTTTGTTTGCTGCTTTTATTGTTCATTTTGTTAATTCCATATTCTCAAATTACTTTTGTTAATCATTGCAAATATTTGTACATATTAGTCACTGTAAATAAATTGTGTAAAAACGAAATACGTTACAGTAATATGACTACTTTATTTTTGTCCTACCGAGCAGGTATCGAATTTCATCAGAGGTTTCAAATTATGCATGCACAGATTTTTCAAACTCGGTGAATGTCTAATCATATTCAAGGTTATTCAACTTCCGGTTTCGTAATATATTTGCGGAATCGCATCATTACACTTCATGGCAATATAAAACCTGAAACGTCATTTGATATCTCCAGCGTAATTTGATATAAGTGCAATGCTTTTACATGTTGTAGCATAGCCAGCCACAGAACCGGCATATAGTTTTAGTTGTGTAGAATTTCACCGAGCATACCCGAACTCCAACGATCGAGAGGTCATTGAACCGAGCCTTGCCAAGCTCGGCCGAATAAAGAATTAAAGAGGCCATCTATCTCTTCTTAGGGTGCCAGACTTTAACAGTAGGTTCTACACCCAAAGACACGAGAAAAAGTTCATATAAACATACCTCAAAAAATGTGTTATATAGAAGCTACAGAGTAGTTGAAGGTGCGGTTATAAGTTAGCCTTTTATAAATATCTTCATCACTTTTAAAGATAACAGATCTAATTTTAGACAACTAAATTTTTTACATTTCATAAGATACTCCGAAAATTATGGCTTAAGATTATTCAGGGGTGGGTAAAATTGGGGGGATCTAGAAAAAAAATGCCCCAACTTTTTTATGTGAAGACTTTTTTGAAATTTGAAACCAAAATGTGAAAATTTGAACACTTTTCACTAAAAAATGTCCACTTATCTCCTTCCCATAGAATGCACCGTTTTCGAATAAAATCGGTTTAAAAATTATTTTACCAACGATACCAATGGTAAAATTAAATAATTTAGTCATGAAATACAAAACTGGCGTTGACTACCAATTTAATATTGTGCCCGAATTAATAATTAAAACCGAATGGCTACAATAACTGCTCGAAAATATTTCATTTTCTTCAATGCAAAACTGTGCTGGACGGGTTATTGCTCGGGAAAATCCAGCCCCCCCCCCCTCTAATTTTACCCACCTATCTTAAGAAATGTTAAAAGTTCTGAAGTTGTCCAAAATTTGATTTAGTTATCTCTAAAAGTGACGAAAATATTTATAAAAAACATCTTCAACACCCTGTATCTTCTATATAAAGCATTTCTCGAGATATGTTTATATGAATTTTTTTTGTGTTTTTGGGTGTAGAAGCTACTGTTGAAGTCTGGCACCCCAATTTTGGGGCAAATCGATGTGTGTATGTATGTTCCCTATGGACTCCAAAACGGCTGAACCGATGTTGATGAAATTTTCAGGCAATCTTCAGATAAGCCCAGCAGCCAGCGGGTGATCCTGTGAAGTTTGGTAGTGATTGGATCAACAGATTTTTTTTTACTGCTTTTGTTTTGTTTGTTTGTATTGTATGCGCTGCCATACCGTTCATCTCATTGCGATAAAACTTTGTCAGCTTATTGCTCGCACTTGCGCGAAGGTTATAGGCATTGTACAATTAACTTACAGTAGGTGACGCGCGTGTCATACCGGGAAATGTTACAGAAAAGGGATGAATGAAAGTAGGAAGGCAGCATCGTGCCGGGTACCAGCTAGTCACTTATAAATCGAGAGAGAATAACGCAAAATGTCAGTCTTCCAAAACTTTTACAAAAAATTTGGTCGAAAATTCTATTATTGATTTAACGATTATGGATTGTTGATTATCGTTTATTGACTATCGATTATTGATTATCGTTTATTGATTATCGATTATTGGTTATCGATTATCGGTTATTTATTATCGATTATTGGTTAAAGATTACTGATTAGTTATTGATTATCGATTATTCATGATCGATTATTGATTATCTGTTATGGATTATACTTGGGCCGCCCAACAGACGGAGTGATCACTCTGCAATCACGAGCTCTAGACGGGACCACTATCAATTTAGAACGACCGAACCGCAGTGATGCGCTTTCTTTAGACCCAACGAAGTCGCATCACTCCAATTCGGTCATCATAAATTACTATTGGCCCCGCTAGAGCACGTTCTTGCAGGGTGATCACTCCGTCTGTTGGGCGGCCCAAGTATAGGCAAATTTATCCAAGACATATTTCATTATTGCAAATATTCTGGTATCAGCTTCTTCATGACCAGAAAATACAATGTCACTTAGCAATGCAGATGAATAGACAGTTGACAAAGTATGTGCTGTCCCATCAGTCAGCATTCCTGTGGTTATTAATGTAACACCATTTCCCAAAATATGGTGAATTTAGGGGTTGATTGTATAAGTTGCATTTGCATGGGAAACTGTAAATGTGATCAAGATATTTTCGAATAAATCATTTCTTTATTTGACCATAATTTGTTCATTTTCATTGACATCTCATATCTAAGTTTACTCCTCTAAAATTGCAAATGGAACGTCCGAATATCAAAATTCTTTCTCTAAAATTTAGTTAATTTGAACACTGTTCTTTTATATGGATAAGTAATAGTAAGTAGGTACCTACTGTTCGACTTTGTGCCCGTACATGTTTTGATTTGTCATTTTTCGATTCTTATCGAAAACTTTAAGCATACATCTGCGATATTTGGAAATTGTACGAAGTATTTCAATAATTGTTTTGAATCATGCGAGGTATTTAATACTAGTCGCAAAAGACGTCCCATACCAAGACACCTTCTACTCCACGCGTGATTGTACAGATTGCTAATTGAATTATTAACAGAAACAATAATCGGATTGTGAAAATGCTTTCACTAAAATTTAATTCAGAGCTTTTGCCTCAATATGCCCAAAAATAAAAAAGTACCTCGTTGCTACATTTTTCTCTGCCACATTTCAGAACACTTGAGTTCCGTATAATATAGATATATAGACATAATATAGACCTAATTTTAACAGTGCATATGTCCAAAAGATGCATAGACATGAAAAATTAATGGAATTTAAGGCTCTGGATCCCCGACTAAAATGTCAAATTTTCTCTTCACATTTTTAGTCATTTTTGAACTGTGGGATAGTTTTCGAAAAAATGTTGTTTGATACTCGATTGCGAAATTCTTTTGCATTCTCGAATGCAAAAATAGCATCAAGAATAACTATTTCGTGCTTCAAACTAGGATGGAAAATATTTTCTTGTCGCACGTATGTTTTCAGCGATATTAAAGTGCATCTTGGTATCTATAGAAATAGAACGTCTTTGGTTATTCTGGATCGTATTAGTATTCTAAAAAGAAAGAAGTCCTAAAATAAGTCTTAAAAAATAAAGAAATTGTAGTTATCCAACTTCAGGCTTGAATTGAAACTCGGAGAATGTGGTCCAATTCTGAAGAAGTATTATGTTCAAAAATAAAAAACCAACATATTTTTCGTTCAATTATATGTTTATTTATACTACCGTGGTAAAAAATAATAAAATCGAGATACATTATCATACATGAAACGGAAGTTATTCTAATAAAACTACCATGCATTCGATAATTAAATTTACACATACATAATAAATCGCGTAATAAATATAAATATACAGCCGTAGAATCCACAGAGAGCCATAATGTGTGTAAAACATAAGTGATCCCTGCCCAGCTACCCTAACAACCAGATCGTTCCAATTTAGATTACCTAGTTTACATTTTAATTACAGAATGTAATTACCAAAGGGCTCAATTTTACAGAACATTTTTACACATTTATTATACAGTTTACAAACACGTCAACCAAATTGTGAATTTACACTTTACAGTTTGTTTTCTTTATTAAACCTTTTAGTTTTCTTTACATCAGTCTCAGCGCCACAGAGCCATCATCTCGCTATGAAAGCCGCAGGACCATACTCTCCGCCAGTCCGCAATATATCTGGCAATTACGCTAACCTTCTCCCTCTTGTAGAGCCGTAAATGCTCGGCAAACAAAACTACTTAATTAAATGCTACTCGTCAGCAGTACAATTTCAACAAGAGCTCTAGGAAAGGAAAAAGTTGGGCAATCAATTACAAATACACACGATAAAAATACAATACAAATAATTTCTAAGTACAAAATTGGATATTTTACACGATTATACACTATTTAAACACTTTCGCTATAAATACAAGTGACACAATTTAAAATCGGTTTAACATATATATACATATCACCGGCGGAAGGGGAGAGATGGTGGTCTCAGTGATCTTCAATATGTGTACACGCTACGGTCGCAATGGCGTTATTTTAAAAGTGGCTGTTTGGAAATGTTATCAGTGAAAACGAAACTATATTACATATAATACAAAAATGGGACACCTTATGTACACGTACCAAAGACAACTGATACACAATGTTTTATTTTAATCCATCATTGTAGGCATCATGGAACTATCGATGCAGGAATGTCTTTTGTGCCAATGTACCGAGACTTCACCTTTTTATAATTTTCACATACGTAATTACAATTTAATAAAATTTAGTATAGCACATTAAAAGGTACAGTAAAAATTCTCTCCGTATTTCCCAATATAAATAAACTGTACTCACATCTACTAACATATTATTCATACTTCTTAACAGCAAGTGAAGGCGGCAAACGCATGTGGCAAGCTGCCATGGAAAATCAATCCACTTGTTAATGCTTCATTAGGCTTCTACGAAATTTCTAGCAAATTAGTTTATCCAGAGATGCAGTCAGTTTCATAAATCTGCAACTTCACCACAGCAGATTCACACCAAACACCTTTAGTGCTTCGATAGTGCTCCAAGATACACGACTTTATCCTTTTGTATCACCAATCAATCCAAAGATATTGTTCCTAATGATGTGAACTATATACATGTTCAATAAAGCCATCTTCAAAAGAAATTGGTGCTTTTATGGCATTTTAAGTTGTTATGTTACTTTTCCTTTAACCTTTGTTGTCGACCCGACGACATATTCACGATTACTCCAGCTCTCTTACAGATACAATCGAAGCATCTCAACTACACTGCTTCTATGCTATTGTGAAGTTAACAGGAGTAAATTAAGCATAATGAAGTCCAAAGGAAGCATTAACAAATGCAATTATTTCCCACAATGGTGCATCACGTACAATAGCCTACTTCACGAAATTAATAGAATTAACAAATCGCTTTAACAAATCGACAATTACTATGCAATCTTCGTTGGTCCCAAAAATGATTATAAAAAATAAATAATAAATGTCGCGCCGCATTTATAAATTTATAAAACGATTTCATTCAACTATCAGTCCCGGAACATTGACAATAAAAGAGCACCGTACGATCAATATTGTAACAATGAGAATGTTTGTATGGTCATTGAAAAACAACGGATTATCGAAATTTACCCAAAACTGTACAATTATTACAAAAATTTTACATTTCAATGCTCCATATCCTAAAAGAACGTGCTTGAAATTCTACTTTGTGTATATAAATAACTAGGTTAGTTAAATCCTACTCTCATAAAGTCACTAATTCGTTTAAATATGGAAATGTTACAAGGCTACCCTACTAAGGTCAGAAGATGAAAGCAAAAATAATCACAAATGTCAAATTTTCATATAAATTTGAATTGTTGAGCCCTCTTTCAAATTTCAAAGGCACCATTGGCGCAAGGACAGAAATTCTACAAGCAAAGACAAGTTTCTTGTAAATAAACACTTTTGAAACAACTGTTACTAGTTTTAGAAACAGCAGAAAACCTTCATAGAATACACAATACTCTCTTTTATTAAGAGAAACTACAGCTCCCTGATGCGATCCTTTATTAGCGTTATTTATGAAGTAAATCATTTGGATCATACAAAAATTATACGATCAATTATTTATGTCTGCCACCCTTAGTAGAGTTCACCTTGAATAGTGCGTCCACTTTAAACAAACCTAAACTACTCGACTTCTCCCAATGGATATCTGCTTCGATCTTAGTTAAATAAATTACGAACTTATTGTAAAGAAATCAGAGAAAAGAATTGGCGATATCCCGAGAGAGGTCGAAAATACCCACGATAAATATTTACTTTCACAACAAAGTCCCTAGACTACGCATAAATGCTATTTTATGTGTGGTAAATGCAGACCAAGTGCTTTTCAAGAGAGAAAAGAAGTTGAACAAATTTTTAATCCTCACGTCAAAAAATTAATTGCTGCAGTTGCGATTGCAATGACACGGCATGTAATAAGAAGAATCAGACGCAGAACTACACAGGGTTGTTTTTTTTAAATTTTTGAGATGAATGATGTTCGGAACTAATTCCTGAGGACCGTATCACATTGTTTAACGAACTGTTAAAGAAAAAGAAAGCATTTCTCTGCAACCGGACAGCCCCGAAATTTGCCAACCAAAATCCAAAAACAGAAAACAACAATTCGAGATTCCACAAAAATTCCAAAATAAATGGAAAATTTGTGCCACACAAAATGGACATACACATTAATTTTAACGCTGTTTGTCTTTTGTTTCATGGCTCAAAATGACAACTAAAAACATTTTAATTCCAATCGTTACTTAAACGCGTTCAAAAAATTAATTCATATCCTAAAAAAACACAGCTGCATTAGAAAATTCAATGCAGGCTGTAAACAGCTTATAAAACAAAAGCCAAGCAACACTAAACAACAATGAAGATTAATGCAAATTACATAAATTACAGCTATAATACAGACAATGTATACATGATAGACAGAATCTAACCTAATTGTAACCTAAAAAATTATAAATCGTGATAAAAAAATACGAAATCAAAAAAATTAAAAAAATTAAACAAAAATACTGGAACTGTGTGTGTACTAGGGAATATCCAAAATCAACACACAATTGGTCGATAAATTAAAATTGTATTAATATAAAAGTTATCCATAACTAAAAATTAGAGCACCCCATTAGTGGGGGGACCAATTGGTCCTAACTCCCCTCCAATGGAGCCCAGCGATCCAGGAGGCTTTACGAAGAATTTCTCTAGCTTCGCTATTATGTGTTTTCCATAGGTGTATTTCCGTAATGAAGGCAAATGGGGCCTTATTTTCGTCATCAGTACCTTCCGTTGAGTTGGCTCACTAACATCAATCATTTTCTGTACGACGTAGTTTGCATACTGATCTTTCATCATTATCTGCAGTGCACTGAAAATGAAGACAAACACGCTTAGGAATCACTCTTTATAATGTGAAAAACAAATATAAATCGAAAACTATTTATACAGCGTGTCCCAACTAGTGCAGAATGTTATTATACTTGGGCCGCCCAACAGACGGAGTGATCACCCTGCAATCATGAGCTCTAGGCTGGACCACTATCAATTTAGGACGACCGAACCGCAGTGATGCGCTTTCTTTAGACCCAACGAAGTTGCATCACTCCAATTCGGTCACAATAAATTAATATTGGCCCCGCTAGAGCACGTTCTTGCAGGGTGATCGCTCCGTCTGTTCGGCGGCCCAAGTATAGCGAAACCGTTTGCACTATCAAAAAAACTTTCTCACAAAACTTGATGTTTCTACAATATAAAATTATTTTTAAGTATGTATACAACTTATCTCAGAAATGTGGCAGACTAGAGTAATGTTTTCTCTTATAGAATTTTCTGTATTTGATGGAAATTTCGAATTCCGTGGATAATGGGGTTGTTAACATAACATAAAATTTATTCAGGATATGTACATATCAGCGTCACAGTAAATGAGTTTATAACAAACTTATATTATAGTTTCTGTGTCCCAGGATATTGACAGGAATTCTTCAGGCTCATATATAGGGTTCTGTAGAAGTACCTTCTTCAGGGTTATCTTTAGAGCATTACCGGACAACTGCTTGACGATCAGAGGGCATCTGTTGTGGAGTTTAATTGCAAAGCTTTTTGATTTGGTAGTGTCGAATCTACTTCTAGGAAGATAGAGTTGTTGGGAGTTTCAGGTGGAATAATCGTGGATATCTGAGTGTTTTGGCAAATTGCTTGCCTTCTTGTGTATGGAAAGAAACATAGGCTGCTGGACAGGTAAGTATTCTATATTTTCTGAACAGGGGTCTGCAGGAGGCTCGACTCCCTACCCCCTGGAGAGCTCTGATGGCTCGCTTCTGTGCCAGTAAGACTGCATGTGCGTGTGAGGAGTGTCCCCAAATTTCAAGAGCGTACGTCATCGACGAGTGGAACAGGGCGTGATATGCAATGGCAGCGTCCACACCAGTAGTTCCCTTAATCTTGCGAATGCAGTAAGTCGTGCTAGAAAGCTTCAAACACAATGCGCTGATGTGGGGTTCCCAGGATAGTCTTGGGTCTATAAGGATTCCCAATAAACGGTCCGGTTGCCCCGGCATTTCCCATCTGTCCACTGTGAACCTAATTACTCAATTTTCAAAAATCATTTTTCCCAAAGATTCTCGCAAAATATTCGACCTGTATTTTTTTATTTTTCGCTTACCGAACGTGGACCTTTAAATCTTTTCTTTTAAATGATGACGTCAGCTAGGTGCTGCCGAGGAGTGACAATAACATCCGGAAAGTACGACCTTTGTATATTTGCATTTGTAAACAAATGGCAGTTCTAGTTAGACAACTTTGTTAAAATAATGGTTTGAAAAGGTGCTGTAAGCCCAATAGGCAATACAAACCTCAATAAAATACATTTAAGGCTGCGGTACTCGAATACCCAAGAAGTGTTCTCCTCGCTTCTGAGACGGTGTTTTGAAAACTGGTAAATTTTAACGGAAACTTTTAGCATTATTAACACACAAATTGTACATTCGGATTTTAGTTAAACGTCAAATAAAAAATGTGAACATACCTCTCTCAAGTATAGTTAAATAAAAATCGACTTAAGATAATAAATAATTCGAAGACTTAAAATGGGGGTTATGAGACTGTTCTCTTGGAGAAGATGAGTTATTATATTATGGCTTTGGTGGAAGAGTTTTAAAATGGTTAAGAATTTTGTGGTGAGCAGAAGTCATTGCAGAGGTGGACATCGACTGGGATGAAAAGTAGTACAGGTATACCTCAAGGAAGTGTACTGAGGCCCCAGTTATTTGTCTTGTATGTGAACGACTTAAAAAATTGGTTAAAACACTCATTTGTCAGTCATGCTGATGGCACTCTAATTTGTGTGGAAGATAGAAATGAATATAGCACGGTATACAGTGTGTCAACGAGAGCATGTAACATCCCACCATTTGTTTACTTTTTGAAGTACACTTTGGCAATACACTGTAAGTATTATGCACCTAAAACTTCATATTTTTATCATATTTGACATATCTAATTACTTCCGGTTAAACCGGAAGTGACATCAGCTTTATTATGTTAAATAGCAATATATCATTTTTTTAGATAGTTCGATAGGCCTTTATATTCTCTTGACAACCATGTATCATACACACCCAAGAACTTTATATTTTTGACGTCAGAGGGCGTTAAATGAAAAAGTCACGTTGGCTGTGAATTTGACGATATCAGCCTAATTTTAGACGTTTTAATGAATTAAACTATTAATTCTAACACTGTTTTAATGTCCATGGAAAAATTTTCGAATTTGAAGCAGTACATCCTGTAGTTTTTTAAAAATAAGGTTAACATAGTCGTTTTAAGTGTTTTGAAAAATGGAATTTAAATTAGCAATTGATCATTGAATTGCACTTTTTATGCACTAATTGTGAGGAAAATAAACTAAGTTCGAAAAACAAGAAAAATATTAGCACCTTGCTATTTAGAATTTCAGGAAAAATTCGGTTTCAAAAACGATGTTTAAAATTTAAAATTTTTATATAGTTTTTGAACTGAGTTTCCTGAAATTCTAAATAGCAAGGTGCTAATATTTTTCTTGTTTTTCGAACTTCAGTTTATTGTCCTCACAATTTGTGCATAAAAAGTGCAATTCAATTAATAATAATTACTAATTTAAATTCCATTTTTCAAAACACTTAAAACGACTATGTTAACCTTATTTTTAAAAAAATAAAGGATGTACTGCTTCAAATTCGAAAATTTTTCCATGAACATTAAAACAGAGTGTTAGAATTAATAGTTTAATTCATTAAAACGTTTAAAATTAGGCATGTATGATACATGGCTGTCAAGAGAATAAAAAGGCCTATCGAACTATCTTAAAAAAATGATATATTGCTATTTAACGTAATAAAGTTGATGTCACTTCCGGTTTAACCAGAAGTAATTAGATAAGTCAAATATGATAAAAATATAAAGTTTTAGGAGTATAATACTTACAGCGGATTGCCAAAGTATATTTCAAAAAGTAAACAAATGGCAGGCTGTTACATGCTCTCGTTGACACCCGGTATATTATGGACAGTGCACTAAACGTATTTAATAAGCGGCTGTGTATTAATAGATTGAAGGTTAATGTTAAAAAGACAGAAGCTATGAAGGTAACATCGGGGAGAAGAGAGGTGAACATTAGAAGCGACGTGCTTCTAAATGATCAAGAAATCAGTTTTGTCAAGAGTATGATCTACTTGGGGGGTTACTGTGGATAGTAAACTGAAAGGCGTGGAATGGATTGATGAAGCTGCTAGAAGGTTAGGAAAGAGATTAGGATTTCTTGCAAGACTGCCTTCATATTTGCCATACAATTCAGTCAGGGCATAAACCATATTTTGAATGCTGGAGTACAGTTATGATGTCATACAGTAAGTGGGAGCTGGACAGGCTGAAGAAGCTTCAGAACAGAGCAATGCGCATTGTTTTGAAAGTTAACAGGTATACATCAATTAGCTCTATGTTTAGTGGTTTGAACTGGTTGCCTATTATCAAAAAAATACTGGGCGTTCCATTGAAACTGGGCTAAGTAAGTTCAGTTTGAATTTCACGGCATTCAATAAAAATTTCTAAATTATTGGCAGCGTTTGGTCCATTGCAGAAACCTATAAGGAATTATGGTAATTTTTTGGGCCTAAAACTTTGCGGAAACTCATAAGGAAGCTGTGAATTTTGAATAAAACAAACTCTGAAAGGTAATTCAAAACAAAGATAGGTACTGAATTTTTAACCTGATACTACAAATGTCAAGTTTTCAAGAAAATATTAATTCAAAATTTCCACAAAATCGAAATTTCGACTAAATACGGGCCCATTCCGTAAGAGCAACCATTACTTTGGCACACAACACTGTAAACTTGAAAATTATTTTAGGTTATAGCTCAGATGAAACACGAAAAGGCTTGTTGGAAAGCTTTTTGATAGCACAAACGGTTTAACCAATATTGACACCATTCTACGAGTATATGAGTTGGGTCATGCCGTAGACAGAATAACTCAAGACGCCCCACCAATGGCTTGGTTTTTAAACGTTAATTTTGACAAATATCCGAGATGTCACTAGAGGCAAATATAGGTAGTTCTGAAGCTTTTGCAAAACGTATGTTCATCTTTCGCACTCTATCGTATAAAACGTTGTAAGTGAAACAGAAATACAGCTACTGGAAGCTAAACGCATTTATCTAAAAAAGTTTAACCACTTGCAGATTTTAGCCGCAAAATTGTATCACCTAAAATGCGACCTACGATTGCAAGTACATATGTCAATGTATTTAGTAGAATAAGAAGAATGACGTAAATCCAATATTTATACCTATGCTTTGAATGATTTACAACTTTACACCAATAAAGAAATGCCGCTGATGTAAAGCAATCTGAAGTTCTGATTTGTGATTGCCGTTGTGAAAACGTCTGCTGTTGGTAATTTATGTAGTTTGCCATAAAAACCCTGGTTTAAAACTATTTCATTTCCCGTGGAAAGATACAGAAAATTGTAAACAATGGGCATTATATTCAGGTAAAATAAATTTTCGAAATATGAAAATACTTGTTTTGGAATTCAGAGTAAACAGATTTTTTGCAACATGGCCAACTATCAATGTGTAACCTGTAACTTCCTAAATAACGTGTGGTACTTCATCGAAATTATAACTATACAGGGTGTCCCATAACTCGCGAACCTCCTTGAATGAGGGCAGCATTGCGGTTGCAATCCCCGTAAATTAGAATCATTTCGAAGTAATCATTGTTGAAATACATTTTGACAGACAATGATTGACAATATGACAATTGAAAATGAATTTCTGTTATCACGTTTCCAGTTCTTATACCCAGACGTGCAAATATATCGAGACGGCAGATGCCGGCCGGAGAAATAAAATATTTATTCTCACAGCTGAAGCTAGGAAATATTAATTTTGTACGCATGCGCCATCTATGAAATTTGTCAATTACTATGATGTTAAAAACCACGCCTCCGTTTATATATGGGGTGTTGAGTTATTCAGTCTACGCTCTACGGTCAAGCTATATTCATTCACTATGTTCCCGGATGGGAATACAAAATGGGAAAAATTATTATTTTTGAGATCTCAAAGAAAAGTCATCATCATCATCATAAGGTTCTCAGTCCGAAGACTGGTTGGACGCGTACCTCCATTCTTTTCTATCCTGAGCTAACCTACGCATTTCCCTAAAAGTAGAACATCCTACATCCCTAACTATTTGAGAGCAGTAGTCTAATCTAGGCCTACCCCTACCTCTTTTTGAAATGTGGTGCTACAGACGCATGATGAAGATACCGTGGATAGATAAGGTTAGCAATAGGGAAGTATTAGAAAGAGTTGGAGAAAAGCGAAAGGTATGGAAAACAATAAAGAGTAGGAGAGATAGGATGGTAGAACACCTTCTAAGACACGAAGGAATAGTTCGTGACATACTAGAGTCAGAGATAGGAAAGAAAAGTCACTCTTCATAAAAAACCTGCTTGTTCTTAAACTTGCACCACTCATATTATTTTTTAACCAACTGTCCCAGGAAATATATAACTACACTGACCGGCACAGAAAGTGGGACAAGTAAGGTAAGTGTGAAATCTTCATTGCAATCCATATATTATGCACAGCAAATCATTTTTCTAATAAAAACGGTTTGTTTATTAAAGTCTTTTATCTAAAACAGCCTGGAATAATTTCAGGTTGTTATTGTAATAAATTCCTCAGATTTACTGCAACTTAAGCAATTCCAATAGATTCCCCGTTTTCGTTATTTCAAAACAATCGAGTCACGTTCTGCCATTCTGGTGTCAGAAACTCCATTTCTATAATTAAATTTTGTACACTCCACACCGCAGTTAAGAATATTGTTCAAAAAATGCCATTAAGTGCCGAACAAGCCACTCAAGATGTGGCTTTGCATCAGGTTGGGTTCACCTACAGGCAAATTGCTTTAACTCTTCAAGTGAGCCGTTATGCTGCACAAAGGGCTGTTGTGCACCACCAAGAAACGGGTGCCTACAGAAGGAGACCAGCAACTGGGGCTACAAGGAGGACCACGCAGAGAGGTGATCGGTTTGTTGTTTTAAGATCCTTAAGAAACCGGCGCCTTACAGCTGTCGAACTCAGTTCCAAGAGACCAGGAATGTGGATGTAAGTGAGCGGACGGTGAGACGAAGATTGAGGGAAGCCGGTTTGAGAGCATATCGACTAATAATAGGACTAGAACTGCTCCCGCATCGAGTTGCGTGGCTAAGGTTTGCTCGTAAACACGATCACTGAACCATCTCCAAAGGCAACTTGTGATGCAAAAAGAGCAGCTTGATTTCGTTCTCCCAGTCGCCTGTACATTCTCATCCTACCATCCACATGCCGTAAACAAAATTTTGATTGGTCACTGAAGAGGACTCGGCTCCACATCGCAGGTGTCCAATTCAGACGTTCACGAGCGAACCTTAGCCTCGCAACTCGATGATGCGGGAGCAGTTGTGGTCCTCGTATTGGTAGATACGCTCTCAAACCGGCTTCCCTCAATTTTCGTCTCACCGTCCTCTCACTTACAACCACATTCCTGGTCTCTTGGAACTGATCTCTAAGTTCGACAGCTGTAAGGTGCCGGTTTCTTAAGGATCTTAAAACAACAAACGGTACACCTCTCTGCGTGGTCCTCCTTCTAGCCCCTGTTCCTAGTCTCCTTCTGCAGGCACCCGTTTCTTTGTGGTGCACAACAGCCCTTTGTGCAGTAGAACGGCTCACTTGAAGAGTTGAAGCAATTTGCCTATAGGTGAACCCAACCTGATGCAAAGCCACATCTTGAGTGGCTTGTTCGGCACTTAATGGCATTTTTTAAAGAAAATTCTCAACTGCGGTGTGGAATGTACAAAATTTAATTAGAGAAATGGAGTTTCTGACACGAGAATGGCAGGACTTGACTCGATTGTTTTGAAATAACGAAAACGGCGGATCCATTGGAATTGCTTAAATTGCCGTAAATCCGAGGAATTTATTACAATAACAACCTGAAATTATTCCAGGCTGTTTTAGATAAAAGGCTTTGATAAACAAACAGTTTTTATGAGAAAAATGATTTGCTGTGCATAATATATCGATTGCAATGAAGAATTCACACTTATCTCACTTGTCCCATGTGCAGGTCAGTGTATTTTGTGTCTTTCGACTCCGATAATATTCATTAATGACGACACTACAGTAAAGAAAGCAACCATCCAGTAATTACAAAAATTTCAGAAAAAGTTTAAGAAGCAAGTTTCTTCATGTCGGTATGAAAATTTGCAAAAATATTTTAGAAATTGGTTCTGTTAAAAATTAAAAAATAACAAATAGGCTTAACAAGGATATTTGATGTAAATGGTACAGAAGTTGAACACTTAAACATTCATGAAAATGTTTTTTTAATTTAACAAATTTTAATAAAAGTTAAGTCCATAAAAATTCCTGTAACAGTTGGATAAAAAATAATATGTGCTTGGGAACAAGCAGGATTTTTTAGTGATATCTTTAAGAAATTAAAAAAGGTTCCTTTTTGTCCTTTTTGTAACCCAATTAGGAGACATACTGTATACAACAATTTACAAAGTACATATAGCGCATGACTTACTTATCATTAAAACCACAAACTTCTTCGATTAGGAGAATCCTGTCACTTCTTGTAGCATGGGTAACGCATTTCTCTACAACGTTACTTGCAAATTTGTGTTGGCTCAACACCAATACTTTTCCTCTTACACTGTTTATAAGCTGCGATTTATGCTCTGGTTTTCCGTGTTCTGAAAAATACACAAGTATAAAAATAAAACTCATTCGAATTTCTTAGCAAAAACAACCTAACATACCTAGAACATGCTGGATTACATAGTTCCCAAACTGGTCCTGTATAAGTTGCTCGGTGTGTGCATGTAATTCCGCTAGGATCGGGGCAGTCTGTTCTGGAGTGCAATGTTCTAAAATGCGTTGAATTACGCGGCAGCCATATGGGTGCGTTGACAAAGTATATACTTGTCCGGCAAATGAAGATATTATAAACTGTAACAGAAAATTATATTGTCAAGCATTTTCTTATCTCTTCTTCCTAAATTCAAATTTGGAAATACATCTTTCGGCTAGATCTTTTTTACCCAAACAGTAACAATCGTTACAAAACAATCACAATTTTTACATCCTCCATTATATTAACTGAAAATTGCATCTGAACGACTTTTCTCTGCCAAATAATATAACCTGGATTTAATTCATTTGCAAATGGAAGTATGCGTTGGAGAGGTAAAAGTTGGGAGGGAATAAATATCGAACATACGAGGAAATAGAGAAAATGTTGGAGAAAAGTGGAATTGGATGAAACAGGTGCAGAGAGAAAGAATTGAGAGGGGCAATAACAATATTGTAATGAAATGAAATGTATGGTAGCCGACATACAATTTTAAATTATAGTCACCAGTGGGAAACATAAATCTATCAACATCCAATTTATGAAATTTTTACTTTATTCGCCCCATTTTAAAAGCTTTTAAGATACATTACTCAAGCTTTACAGAATATTTTTATATGGACTATACATACTTTGCAAATATAGTATGCAATACCCATTTTGTAATGAAAACTCTGAATGTGTTTATACCGCTGTTACTGTTACTTATAAAGAGTGTCCAGTAAAGAATGGGCCATACATCAAATCTAATTTCCTTGATTCAAAAGAAACCAATCTGAACCAATTTACCTTAGTACAATTTTGCTTCCTTAAAAATTTATGGGCCTTCGAACAACAATTTTTTCACAATTTTTCGAGCACCTTTGAAGTTATTTCAGTGAAACTTAGTATACGAAGGTTTTTTGGGTAGATAAATATTAACATGCATTTATTTTTGAGTAAAACATAGAAGTCGCCAATTTTCACCCTAGGTCTTTTGTTTTCGTCGAATTTTCTTTGTGGGTGCAAATTTCAAAACAATTACTAATTTTATGGAAAGAGCACTCAATTAACTGTAAAAAAAGGTATACTTCTTGCGAATCGCTAAAACGAACCATTTTAGAGAAAAATGCATTTAAAGTTGATGCTCCTTTGGTGTACCAGTAATGCTGCTGTTTTAAGCTCATTAATCATTGTAGGAGCCAGAAACATACAGAAGCTTGAGGCAGTCAGCAAATTTTATTTGTACCAGTGACTATACAGGGTGTCCCATTAATGCTTCAAAAAATCGTAAGCAAATTAATATTACCAAAAAATGGGGATTTGTCTTATAAAGTTTTCCGCTTAGACGCTTGTTGGCGAATATACGGGGTATTCAAAGAAATGAATTTCTCCTATAACTTATAACTTTTATTTCAAATTTTATTTACCGGTTTTAGTTTTCATTGCCCACTTTTTGACGGTAAAACTAATAAAAAAATAGCCAGTGATGCACCTAACAGATGAAGTTGAAACCCTTTTTGGGAAAAAAGTGTCACGTCACTGTTTTCTTTCCAATTTTTTATTTCACTTTAAAATCTACGTAGGTACTATCCACTAAAAAAATGCTACAGTGTTAAATAAATGTTTGTAAATCTCAGTTTTCGAGATAATTACTGCTGAAAGTTTTGGTAATCACAAGGGTTGAAAAATACAGGTATATAAGTTAATAATTTTGTATTCAAATTGAAGAATACTACGTATAACATTTTTTATTTTATTTTGGACATCATTTATTCAATATTTAATAAAGTACAGGTATTTTAACACCCTGTATCTTCACCAATAGGCGTTTAAGTGAAAAACTTTACAAGACAAACCCCCAATATTTTGGCCAAATTAAGTTGCCCACGATTTTTGTAGCGGACAGAGTGGAAAATGACAACCTAATAATAAAACGACCGGATGAAGAAGAAATAGTAATAGAAAGAATGAAGAAGAAGAATTTACATATCTGGGGGTACAGATCGCAGACGATGGAAGAGAGGAGGAAGAAATGAAAGCAAGGCAAATGAGAGGAGATAAAGCAGCGGGGGCAGTAAGTCATATCCTAAAGTCGAAGTATGTATCATGGAATGCAAAAGTGCAGATATATAAAACAGTACTGAGACCAATAGTGACCTATGAAAGTGAAGTATGGAAGTTGGGGGAATGTGAAGGAAGCAAAGCTGCTGATATGGGAGAGAAAAATTCTAAGAAAGATTTATGGAAGAAGAAAATGGGGAGGAGAATGGCAAAGAAGAACGAACAAGGAATTGAGGGAGCTGTGTAATGAATCATCAATTGTAAAATAGCAAAGGGTGAGATGGCTTGGCCATCTCCAGCGAATGGAGAGTGAAGAATCACCAAGATGATAATGAATATCAGACCGATAGGAAGACCAAGAAGCAGATGGAAGGAGGAAACAATTCAGGACTTGAGGGAGATAGGAGTGGAGAGTTGGTGGTAAAGGGTGGCAGACCAAAGGCCAATGGCAGAGGATAACTTCAGCGATGGGCCGACACGGCCTGTGAAAGCTACATATACATAATGAAATGTTATTTCCAAATCAGGTATGGATTTGACGCCCGAAAACTTCTTAACAACCCACGTTAAGAGAAATTATAGTAATAATATCAGTAAAAGTAGAAAATCTTCAGCTACACCAATTTTAAGGTGGTGCTATAAATTGGGACATCTTGGAAAGTCGTTGTAAGGGATGATTTGCTTTCCTCGTGGGAATTAACTGCCATTACGCCATTTGTTTTGTCACCTAGGTGGCATAATTGGCAAAAATCTATGGAAATGTGAATTCTCGACTGAAATTCCAGCCTATTGAAGGTAATTCGCTTCCTTACAAAAATTTGAGTACTGAGCAAAAATATGTCGTACAAAAGTGCCAAGTTGTATCTAGCGGATCTTCCTTTTTCGATTTGTCCAAAAGGAATTCGAGCATTCAAGATAACTAACATGTGTGATTCAAATATTTTCCTGGTATGTCTCAATCGAAAATCTTTCACAAAACCTTAATATATTCATTACAAATGTTTATGCATCCGTTTAGTTTTTCTTCAAATTAAATTCTTTCCTCATAGATGGTGAAATACATTCACGGAGGTTCATCAATTTTTCTCGCTATTTTTCAGATGATCTGAAGCAAGCGGCGGATTCAGCGATTCAAAAGAACTGTTATTTTATCTCCACAGAAAAAAACTTTTTTATTTTTGATTTTGTAGCAGCTAGCGGCACCTCAAAATACATAATGTTCAAACAGAACCGATATTTAGCATGCTCAGTCTACACTTTAAGAGTATTTAGAAAGCTCATTTCGAAGTTCGACAGGCTTATTCTCCGGCACTGGTGCATTTATTTTGGAACAAGAAAAAAGAAACTAGTTGGGAATGAGAAAGCAGATCTCTTAGCAAAGAAGGTGACTACTGTCTCGCTGTTTGGCATATCAGACCACTTACTGCATGGAGACTCCTGGACTGAAACAATCGTGGATGTTCATTGGCGGACCATCCAGCAAGGAAGCTGGAGAATTAAGAGTCCGGCAAAGCAGATCAAAAGTTACACCTGCGGGGCATCGGGTCGGTGAGGAATCCGTTAGAAATCGGAGCAAACTATCAGCTGTGTTGCAACACCGTCGCGCTAAACACGTTTATGGACACAGGAACAACGCACATTCAAAGCCTGCGCGTTCGGTACCTAGTAAATGAGACAACGGCGCTCTGAGTTTACGCTCAGTCCTACGAGGCGGCAGCACATACCAAGCCATATTTTGCGTTTGCAGCGCTCTCGCTCTACCATGATTACACCTTCATCCTAGTAAATTTAGCAACACAAAAGCCTGATTATGGTAGAAGAAGGTATACTTTATGTCGCCATTGAAACAATTTTTCGAAAACTGTAAATCTCTTGGCGCTATGCACGCGTGAAGTTGGTCAATTTCATGAGTGAACTGACACTTTCTAAGATAACATTTTTAAATTTTCTTTCAATGGAAACATAAAATAAAGTTTCGTTTATAAACTGTCAAAAATTCAACACTTCAATTTTCACCGTTTAGAAATGAGCATAGCACTACGAAGTCAGTTTTCGGGTTCATTTTAAAGGGGTTTGCCGGACTCTTAATATTACTGGGTAAAAACCAGCTCAGATGAACAGTAGGACATTTACTGGATACTGTTTACTTATGAGCCACCTCGCTACTACTGGAGCGAAGGACAATCCTGATGGCAGGATGTGTGGAAAAGAGCAGGAAACTTTCCATTACATATTATCCGAATGTCCAATTCCTGTGGCAGTTCGTCGTACAAGGTTTGGAGCTATGATTGTAGAATCAAAAGAAATAGCAGATGCACCCATATGTCTTGTCCTCAAATTTTTTGAAGGGACAAACCTTATGAGACAAATTTGAGCTTCAACGTTATGTGCCAGAAACCTACCCCAAAACAAATATAATACCAAACGAGCTGAGTGTGATACTATGCATAACTGATAATAAACTATAATCCTTACCTGCAGTGCATTTGGATCTACACATTCGATACACTTCTGGACGACATGATTGCCGTTCTGATCTTTCACACATTTTAACACATGCCCATCTAATTCTCTCACTATCTCCTGCTGTTGTTCTGCAGGTATGGACTCCAAAGCTTTCTGTATAACTCGACAACCGTACATTTGCAAGGCTAGGGGTAGGACATGCCCACGAACTTTCTGCGCCAAAGTTGTTTTTTGTTCAGGCGTACCAAATTCAAAAAATTTCTGAATAACGTAATTGCCAAATACATCAGTCATCAAGCTATAGGCAGCAGAAAGTATTTCGTTAAAGACCATTTGTTTTTCAGTAGCCGTGGCACGTTCCAGCTTTTGTTGGATGAAACGCGAGCCATGTTGATCTTGAGAGAACTCTACTATGTGATTGGCGAGGTCTCTGCAACAGATAAAAAAATATGTTACGTACACAAGTCAGTTTCAGGTTTGACTATTTGCATACATAAATGAAATGTTTCTGTTAAAAAATGTATAAAAGCACTATGATACAAAAATGGCTATAGTCGGTATTTTGAATAGCTCATGTGGTTCATCTGTATACCAAAAATTTACATAAGAACAATAAATTCTTAGAATTTGCGGCGAGAGTACTGATAGTCTTATTAGGCGCTTTGAGGATAAAATAAAATAAACCAATTTTATTCCTGCACTGACGTTATTTATGATAATGCATAATGAATTTGGGAACTAGTTAGTTTTATAGCAATTATCCAATGAACCCATTATGATGGCATTGAAGATGAAAGTTAATAATAGCCATAACTTGAGAGTTGGATACTGAACTCACAGATAGTTGCATTTTTAAGGTTATATGAAACCCATTATTCTAGGTAAGTGTGCATAGACAGTAGTTCTTGAACGAACGTTGCCATAGAAACATATAATACATACATGCTTTCTTGGATTTTTCCGACAAGAAAATGCTGAGTGCGACGCTATGGACGCTGCCGCACCCAGTATAAATTTGATGTTTTTCACATCAATGGCCATTGAATGAACCTTACGCATTAGGAAATGCGCATAAAATGAACTTATAATTGGACAAAAGCAGATAAAAGTAGGTATGTATATTCAAAATCATAAGTTAATTTGTATGTATCTACAAATAACTTCCTAATTGGGTTATAAAAATATATGAACCTCACAAAAATTCTTTGAGGGAAATTTATTATAGAATTTTCAAGTAGAAAGTCAGACAATTTATAAAAATTATTAGCCGAGCATATTTTGAAACTTCACGAAATTAATTTGGTACATTAACATGTTAATGACAATAATATGCATTATATGCAAGTGTTAACAGCACCCAAAATATCTGCTAAAAATAATTTTTCGTTTTATACAATGAAATATATTTACAACAAAACTTTTTGCATACAACATGTAACATTAATAAATTACATTTTATACAAATCTGTTGAAAAATCATCAGTTTATCATTCTTACCTCAACTGTAAGTTTGGAAATCTGTTATTCCTAAAATCTTCTAGCAGTCTTGATCGTCCTTGTGGACCTTTATCCAGCGTACTGGCCACAGTCGTAAGCGAAGAATTAATCTTCGTAAACAGCGAATTTGTGGAACCGAACATTGCATTGGCCGTAAGTCCTGCTGCCACAGAGTTTCGATATTTTGCTTCTGCACCCGGCGCAGCAGAAAGGACACGAGATGTGACCAGTCCGCCTAGCTGCAAAGGGGCAGTTGGTGGAGGTGTGAGACTTCCTGTCAAGGGGCTCGGGCTGCTGCCCAGACCGTATGAAGCAGGCCATTTTGGTCTGTATTCCAGAGAAGGTGAGAAAGCAGATGTATTGCGATCAAAAGAATCACGTCTTCCAGTTGAAGTAGTATTCAAGCCCAAGCCTATAGAGACAAAGTGATCTACTCAAAATAATTCTCTTTCTACTATAAATACAAATAAATTAAAATCTGTTTCGGTTGCGTATGTACACTCACAATGAAGATGATACTACAAAGGGAAGTTACCTGTATGTAAAGAGGTGGTAGTAGCAGAAGATCCTATATTTCCAAGAGAAGAACTGCCAAAAGGAGCAGATGGTGCCGCGTGCAGTGTTGGGAAGATGCCCGAACCCACCCCCTGGGCAACACCTACCCACACCAACCACAGTTAGTAAATGACATTAATGGGCTGCATCAGTTAAAGTGATATAAACACTTGGTCATGAGCAACTCCATTGCGCAAAAAAATCTATTTAGAATCAGTATGAACAGATTTAAAATCATTAGATCATTCCAGATAATTTTTTATTCATTATCTACGTCGTTTCATATGGTAACTTTGAACAGGAAATATGAATATTTTATTTCATTTTGAATCATGACCACTACTCTTTTTTTTGTACTATGTACATATATTACGAGGTGGTTATACCGCGTGATTTGTCGAGTTCGTCCATATGCAGGCTCATGTATTTCTTGCATTGCTGGCGCTTTGCAAGGGTTTACAAAATACAATTTTGTGCTACCAATTCTTAACTGATTTTAATCGCAAAATGTTGAGCATGTTGCCTCTACATCGAGTTTTTTCTCATAAGTTTGCAGCAGTAACACGCAGCGGAATTTAAACTTGACTAAAATTGTGTTAATTTTGTGCATTTTAAATATTTTTTTCTTGGTTTCACAGTGAGAAAATTGAAAAAGCCACATGTAGGATTCATTTCCAACCTTTTGACTATGTACTAGAAAAATTTCACATTTCTAACGAAGAATGGCTTAATAATCTATTAGATTAGAAAGGCTGTTTCTCGCCTAAAACCAAGCGGTATAACCGCCTCTTAACATCAATATTAAAACATGGTGTGAAGCGAACGTTATATTTTTGCAACCCACGTTTATTTAATACAAACAAGAGGAAGTCGCCACAATGACAATATGAAACTGAAAGTATTACAGGTAGACCAGGAGCCCATAGACCAAAAATTGTGCATAATAGGTTTACTCCAAAAATGCCTGAGATGTTGTGATTTTTGGGTCGTGGAGCACAGAAATGCCCATGCCAGTTTTTGTTTTTGGTACAGTGATGTGTGGCAGACCTGTAAATGTGTAAAAAAAATGCTTAAAAAAGTATTATAGGTTTAGGACTGGGGTTTGCGGGAAGCGCTAAATAATGAGAAGTAATCCAGCGGACGCGGTTCGCTTGTTGTGAATTCTGGGACACTGACCCGCTGCAGGGGTCAAACTGTGTAAATAAATCACTCCCAAAAAAATTATAGGTTTACGCATGGGGATTGGAGCGATCTCCTAATTTACCTCCAAACATCATGAATCTCGACTCCCATTCATTTTGGTTGGTACAAAGAGGCGCCACACTCGCGACATTTTGTAAATTCACCTAGGTAAAAAAAATCATAAGTTTACTCTTCAAAACTTGGAGACAAGTTATTTCAATCACAAAAGTCGAGTATTCAATGTTGCCGATAAAAAACATTGGTACAGGGGGGCGCTAGAGACGCAACATTTTGTAAAAAAAACTTACGTAAAAAATCATAAGTTTATGAATGGCGTTCACGAATTTGATTATGATGAACCTACTGATTACAAAAATACATTCCCTCCCGTTGAACGGTGGTACAAGGGCCCGCTAGTAAGGTTGAAAGAAAGCAATTATTAATTTTCACCCTTCATCATAAAGATTTCAGTCCGAAAACTGGTTGGACGCTTACCTCCATCCTTCCTATCCTGAGCTAACCTACGCTTTTCCCCAAAAGTTGAACATCCTACATCCCTAACTACTTGAGAGCAGTAGTCCAATCTGGGCCTACCCTTACCTCTTCATATTCCTATCTCTGACTAGTATGTTGCGAACTAAGCCTTCGTGCCTCAGAAGGTGTCCTACTATCCTATCTCTCCTATTCCTTACCGTCTTCCATAAATTTCGCTTTTCTCCAACTCTTTCTAATACCTCTCTGTTGCTAACCTTATCTACCCACGGTATCTTCATCATGCGTCTAAAGCGCCACATTCCAAAATGCTTCTAATTTTTTCCTATTTGCTTCCCCTATCGTCCAAGTTTCGCACCGGTACACTGCAGTGCTCCATACATACGTTTTTAAGAGCCTCTTCCGGGTTAATACATTTATCATTTTCGAGCATAATATAGTTGTTTTTTTTTATTAATTGCTACTCGGCCCTTCGCTATTCTTTGTCTTATATCTCTAGAGCTCCTGCCATCGCGAGTTATTTGACTTCCTAAATAGCAGAAATCTGAGACTTCCTCTATCTTCACGTTTCTTATTTGTATGTTAGTTTTAGCCCTAATTTCACGCCCCCTACAGAACAAAATTTCGGTTTCTTTTTATTGATCTTCATACCATAGCCCTCCGTCAAAACCGCTTCCATTCGTTCAGAATCCTTCCTAATTCTTCTTTGTTGGATGCTAATACTGCTATCACATCCGCGAATCTGAGCATATTAATAGTTTGGCCCTGTATATTAATTCCAGCAGCTATTCTGTCTTTAACAATATTCATCGCATCTTCTATATATAAATTGAAAACTAAAATAAAGTTAAACGTTTCATAGAACCATTTTAATTTTTTTTTCAATTTCTTGCATTTCCTATTTACTGCAGTAATCTACACGCAGTAGGAACGAAGCTTCGGTACACAATCAATTATCGTGAATGGCAAGACTTTTGTACCACTTTTCAACGACGGCGAATGTATTTTCGCACTCAGTATATTTATATTTAACAAGTTACTGAACGCCATTCATAAACTTATGATTTTTTTTTACCTGGGTGAATTTACAAAATGTCGCGAGTGTGGCGCCTCTTTGTACCAACCAAAATGAATGGGAGTCGAGGTTCATGATGTTTGGAGGTAAATTAGGAGATCGCTCCAATCCCCATGCGTAAACCTATAATTTTTTTGGGGGTGATTTATTTACACAGTTTGACCCCTGCAGCGGGTCAGTGTCCCAGAATTCACAACAAGCGAACCGCGTCCGCTGGATTACTTCTCATTATTTAGCGCTTCCCGCAAACCCCAGTCCTAAACCTATAATACTTTTTTAAGCATTTTTTTTTTACACATTTACGGGTCTGCCACACATCACTGTACCAAAAACAAAAACTGGCATGGGCATTTCTGTGCTCCACGACCCAACAGCTCTGGCATTTTTGGAGTAAACCTATTATGCACAATTTTTGGTCTATGGGCTCCTGGTCTAAGAGGCATATTATTTGCTGGGAATAAAATGTAAACACCAATGAAAAATGACAGCTGTAGTTTCTGGCTCCCCAAATTATAGTTATTTTGGAAAATTTGGAAACCGAATATGGAGACATAAATTATAAATGACATTGGGAAAACAGGTGGTCGATTGATTGAGCAGTCTTAGAAGAGAAAACTAGAAATGAAAATTTTTTATGGATCACATTTGGCAGCCAGCACATTTTTGGAATACTTGATATTTGGAATTTTTACTAACTTGTACTTGTATTCTAAGAACTTCTAGCTCAGCAAATTGTACACTGTTCCATTGTAAATTAATAAATTCCTTTATTCAACCAGTAATTATTTTTTGCACTAGCACATAAAGGTGGTCAATGTAATATTACGGTATCATTTTCATTTTTCTAATTAATGTGTTCAACAAATATAATTACACAGATACCAGTTGGAATTTCATATGTATTAAAACTACAGTTTGTATGCACATAGAGATGCTCATGTAATTAAATTTTTGATTACTAGAATGAAAATGACGGCCCATGCTCCGTTATTCTATTCGATATGGAAGCTTTAGTTGTGCAAATGTTCCTTTTTACATATTTACAAAATGTTACATGTTAATAGCACACACACACATACATCATCATCTCACAATAAAAACAAAAACATTCACATTTGCACCTCCACAAAATGATATGATACCAAACTTTTTAAATGAACTTACCACTCAATGTTCCTCCATTGACAGTAGTATTGACATTGGTGCTATAAAGACCCTGAGGTGTGTTTGAATAAAGTGATGCACCAGCTTGGGTTTGTCGACTGGCTTGAGGTTGAACAAGAACTGGTGCTGGACTGACGAGACGCATAGGTGTACCATTGCGCATTGCTGTCCCCTGCGCCATGAGGATCGGTGCATTTTGGTCATAGTACGGAACAATGTATCCTCCAGGAACTTGTGGCTGGAAAAAATAAAGGAACATGAAAATAATCTTCAAAATTAACTGAAAAGACAATGCAGATTTCAACATGAAGAGCGACTTAAACTTAATAAGTAAAAAAATCAGACTCTCGAAGAAATTGAGCGATGTGTATTATAATCAGTTGATGAAATACATTTAAATTTGTTAGGAAAAAAGAAGAGTCTGAAAAAAGACTTATCAAGTGGTACGAGGGTAACTGTCAAACTGAAAACAATGAGTGAGTGGGGCTGTGGTGCTGTGGGGCAGTTATATTTCTTTAAGCTGTCTCTGTCGCAAATAGCACCCATGTTATGTCATTGCTACAAGTTAGAGTTTTAAGTTGAGTGTTGTGGGTTAAAGTAGAGTTGGGTCGATACCACCCACTTTTCAAATACTTTTCATAATTATGTTCCACATCATAACAAAAAGATGTGTAGGGATGGCCTGCCAGGCCGTTTCCAACTGTGTATTAAGGCTTTTTTAAGTTCCTAGAATTCCAGATACCTACTATGATCACTTTTACTCGTACTCAATGAGTATCGGTAGCAATCCAGCTCTAGATTAAAGTACATAACTGTTCATCCAGCTCTTTACCTCTTTTGCATTATTTCACATTAGAAACTTACTCTGACTTTTAGAATTCATATACATAATTTATGTAGAAGATAAATTCTAGTACCAAGTGATACCTCCTTGAGCATGGATTACATCATTTAGCCTCCGAGGTATACTGTGAATTAGCTCGCAAATACTTTCTTGGGGAATTTGTCGTTACTCTTCAAGCAGAGCACCCCGCAGGTCATTGAAGTTGTTTGGTGCAACTAAACGACTTCTAATGACTCTCCTCAAATTATCCCACAAATGCTCTATGGGAGTTAAGGTCCGGGCTACAAACAGGTCAAATCAGATGACTGACTTGGATTTCGTCCACGTATTGATTTACAATTCTGTCTACATGGGGCTCATCAAAAGTAAGTTTTGTTCAATAAATGGGAAAAGCGATACCACGTGTTGTTCCAAAACTTCCAGTATACAGCGTGCAGCAGTTAGAGAACCCCTTTCTACTTCGGCAAGTTCTGTATGGGCCTCAGAAGATATTGCCTGCTCATACCATAACTGAGCCACCATTAAAACTTTTACTAGCACTAAAAGTGCAAGGTGCTGGCACTCACCTCGTCTTCTCCTCAATCTTACATGTCTGTCAAAAGCTCTCAAACAAAATCTCGACTCATCTGTAATAAGGACTTTGCTCCATTGCTGCAGTGTTTAGCTAACATGTTCACGAGTAAAACTTGACTATGCTGTGCAATGATACGGGAGTCATACTAGACCATGTAGGAGTCTGCGAGCAGATAAACCTGTGTCTATTGCTTAACACCCATGAAACAATATAACGGTCATCACAAACTGATTTTACACATTTATGATCTGAAGCAGGTCTTCTGCTAAAACTTTGTGTTTTGTGATAAAATCTGATTGCGTCTCACACAGTGGAATGGGGTATTCCTAATGTTCTAGTCACTTAAGCAGTGAAGTGGCCATCTTCTGTTAAAGCTACTGTTTTGGAAACTTTGATAAATAAAGAACTTGCAAGAACAATTTTTTTACATGCTTTGTCAAATATACGAGCGATACAATTTTGTTTGCGAGCCTACTATGCAGTAAATTTGTAACATTTTATGTGAATATTCTATTTCAAGCTACAAATTACTCTGATTAGCTAATTCTTTACGATAAATTACATTTTCATATGTGAAAGTCTCATATTTACCAATCAATGCTTTTTTTCCCGAACTACTGAAGATGGAAACTTAGTTGCCGAAATACGCATATAGTATTTCAAATTTTGTGTGGTTAGGGGACCGATTGATTCTGGAATTAATCAATGCTTGTTAATATGTAGTACAACATTCATACCTATCCATCTGGCAAAAAACGTAAGGAATTATAAAATGGTGACACTGGCGGTTTCTTATGCCGGTCAGTGTATTTGATCAGTCTGGACAACCGCGTCTACCTGTTCTAGTGTTCTGCCCATTTACACCTTTATTCTCTAAATATGAACCTACCATATAATTCAATATTTTTCGAAACCAAATGCTTAGAAAAATGGGTGATTTTTGCAATTATGATTAGGATTGTTTTGATTTCAACAAAATCGTCGATTTAAATCAGATGCATTTTTTGTAAAATAAAATGCAACATTTAGCTCTTATAAATCCTATAGAAAATTATGGACTAAACTTAGTGTCGAAAAGTCAGCGAAACTTTTATTTTCTTACGTAATTGAGTTAACAGCATACAGTCACCACTTGGGTATTGGGTACGACTTCTTACTAAATCCCAGAATTTCTATTTCACGTTTTGATTGCACTTTGTTCGCGTTATGTTAAAAATGCAGTGGTGAGCCGGGCTTGGCGAGTCCTACTTATATTAGCTACTATTAATTAATGATTAAAAAGACGTATTTATCTTTTATTTGAGAAGATAGAAACTTCAAATTTGAAATGCCAGAAACTACAAGAGTTATTTACTACCATGTTACGTAAATTTCATCTCACTTGCCCCAGGGGTTTACGAAATAATTGAAGGGCATCAAAACTTTATTAAACTGAAGTAATAAATCATTCTTCAACACTGTTTTTTGAATCTACTGATTGATACCGGAGTCAATACCTTTCTCCAGATTTCATGCTTGATCCACCTTGTATAATAAAGAATGAATAATTATGAAATTCATTTACCTAAATCGAAAAGATAGATTTCTTCAAAACTTTCTGCTATGTGGTCTAGGTCATCATACTGACTCATTTGGTATTAGGGACTAAAACGATTCAGTATATTTCTTGTTCAGCTATAATAGAATTACAGAACTACAGAAATGGTAAAAAGAGGCAATTCCAAATATTTAACAAGTTCCTTAATGTAAGAGATTAAAAGCTATGATAAAGACTATTGTATTATACAGAGTGTCCCGAGACATTTTACACAGGTTATAGCTCCAAAACTATAACAGATAACAAAATGGAAGAAAAACCGCTTTGTAGTATTGATGAAGGAATACATAACCCGAAGAACGTAACCACCCCCAGAGCTGTCGCCTCCGACATACCGCCACTGGTTTATTTGTGTTAACTGAAAATTAGTCTTGTGTTGTGTTTTGAAATGCCTGCTTTATTTACACAATATGAGGATGTGGACAAGCGGCATGCAGAAGTCATTTAGTGTGCAGGTTAGAAATGTGTGTTGCTGCAGAAGGACTCCAATTTGAACATTTGATCAACTGATTACGTTATCACATTAATAGTATTATTATATTAACTTATGTTTAAACTTTTTATTTAATGGTTTTAATAATTCCATGGCCAACTTAAAAATAAATAAAAAGTCTGTTTCTCCACTCCCTGATGGGTCAATTTTTAATTAAAAAAAATCTTGGATAGAGAATTTGACTCTTTGTCATATTCTTCACGGGATATACAGGGTGCTATTTGAAAAAAATAAGTGGGGGCGGTTTGTCGGAGATAGCCGCCCCGGGGATGGTTACGTTCGTCGAATTATGTGCTCCATCATCAACACAACAAAGTTGTTTTTGTTACATTTCGTTATCATTTATTGTTTTGGAGCTATGTATATCGTGTGAAACGTTCTGGAACACCCGGTATACCAGTAGCGAAGTTTTCTAGGACTACTTACCCAAAAAACCTCCAGAAGCTTTCATGTAAACAACATTAGGTGCTTACTTAGTAAATTTGAAATTTTCCATTAAACTACAAGAGTTAAAAGCCAAGTTTCTTGAAGTTATTAAAGTAAACTTTCATAATTAATAATATCTTTGATATTAGTGACTTATTGCAATGAATTGCTATCAATAGTGAAGTCCAACTCTGTTCAATTTTGTGGGAGTTTAAACTACTAATTACAAAACATTTTACATTCCAAATACTATTTTGAAATTACATACTTAATACTATTTTCACAAACAGGAAAATGCAAATGATAACTAACGCAATCATTGAACACAATGTCAATTTTGATATGAAAATGGCATTCAAATTAGTTAACCTATGCACGTGTGTAACAATGAATGCTAAAATACAAACTTTAAATTCTGTGTTGGTTTTCAAATTCAATAAATTCTTTGCCAATCTCCCCCATATTAATACACATTGCAATTTGTAATAGCTATAAACCTCTAGAGCATAGTAAATTGTTTTATGAGGCTAATCAAGTGAAAACATAAATGAATAAATTAAAGGACAATTGCTTAATTTATTCAAGCAAAATTTCAATTCAGCTTTAACTGAAATGCACGTTCGGTTCCGAAAATTGCCACTTCGTAAAAGCGAATACAAAATGAAAGACGCCCATAATTATTCACTTTTTTAAATAGTAGTTCATTCAGTTCACATACCGGGTGTCAACGTATAAATCATTCTGACACCTATCTGTTTATGCTACCTTACTTCTTCAAGTTGGCGAATCAAATATTTAGACACTTTACAGCGTTCAGAACGGGAAATGGTTAAGTCCGGTTAGGTTCAGTCGGATATGATAAGATTGAATCAAGCGAATTTGGTTGCATACAATTTCTTGAGTTTCACGAGTTGCCCATACAATGCACTCTTGACTTTTTTTAAGTAATTGTTCGGCGACTTCGAAAAGGTTAACGCAGATTATACTGCATTCTACTAGACTTTTTTAAAAATTTCTACAACGGTATCGTCATTTAAATTTTGGCATTTATACTAGTCTCGGTCGTGAAGTATAGAATATTTAGGATAGGAAGAACACACTCAAATTAATAGCAGTCCCCTTTCTCACTAGGAGTATAATCGCATCGGTACAACCTTTTATACTAGTTAAGCTCAGAGTAAACCATGGATGAAAGATACATTCATGCAGCAAACTCATACCGGTATGCTCATTAGGCGGTCGCATTTTGTCACTAGGCGCACTGACATGTCCAAAGGCGCCGCAAGCACCCAGAACAATTTTGCCCCGAGTCCGAAGTCCAAATATCTACCTACATCAATATCAATGACAAAATAGAAACAAGTCAATTTCCGAATATAGTATTAATTTAAAGCTAACCACTTCGACCTTGCCAAGAACATTAATTTGACTAAAACTGAAAACATCATAAAACTTAATAAAGGATACCACAAGAGCTTTTGGTGGTTTCCGACAATTCCAGATCAACAAGTCGCGTTTATTGTCCCCTAGCATCCAACTGAGATTTTTAGCAAGGGAACCGCAATGGTAAATTATTGCTGTATTTTCTACCATGCCAGACATTATTAATCTTAATGTAGGAAACACGAGGAATAAGAATATGGCTATAATAAAGTTGCATCTGGGTCGCAGTGCAGATGGTGTTCTTTCAAAGTTAACGGTTAAATTAAAAGTAGTTGCTACTCAAAGTTAATATATGATAACTTTGGTTGCTATACTTGGGCCGCCGAACAGACGGAGTGATCACCCTGCAAGAACGTGCTCTAGCGGGGCCAATATTAACTTATGACGACCGAATTGGAGTGATGCGACTTCGTTGGGTCTAAAGAAAGCGCATCACTGCGGTTCGGTCGTCCTAAATTGATAGTGGTCCCGCCTAGAGCTCATGCTTGCAGGGTGATCACTCCGTCTGTTCGGCTGCCCAAGTATACTGACATATTTTCTGCCAACAGATTCTTATTTTACTGACTCTTTGTATCACGGAGAATACTCAAATAACAAGTCGGGAGTGGGTGCCTAGTGTTGCCGCGAGACGAGACGAGACGAGATTTGACCAAATCTCGATCTCGTCTCGAAAATTCTCGTCTCGAAAATGCTTGTCTCGATCTCGGAAATTTCTCGAAAGGCAAATCTCGATCTCGACTTCGAGATTCTCGATCTCGAAATCATTATGTGCAGTACAATATGCGCGTGCGTTTAAATCCAGTTAGAACGAGTTTTAAGGTATGTACGCAGCACGTGTTGTTCGACCGTTAGTGGTTATTTTACTTTACTAAGCAAAATGAAGAGGCGTCAGGGCAGTGTAAAGAAACGTCTTGAGCCTGTGGTTCATGGAAGTGACGTAAACAATGTAGTAGTGAGTGGAAGTGAAAGTGATGGTGACATTAAATCATTAGACGACAGTAACTGTACACCAAGTGAGACCGAGAGAAGTTTAATCGAGGAGGGAAGTCGAAGTCGAGAAAGCTCACATTTGGATTTGCCAGGTACTTCGGAGGCATCTTCACCTAAAACGAAAAGGAAGAAAAAAGAGCACGTAGCTTCCAGTCAAGAAAAGAAGAACGACGGCTTTAAGAAACACTTTGACATCGAAAAAGTTGCTGGTAGCGCCACATCAAGTGACAAGCTTGCTACATGTAAATTATGTGAGTCTCAAGTAAAAATGAAACAGTCAAACACAACGGGGTTAAAACGCCACTAAGATATTATCAGCAAGTTCAAAATTAGATTTACTTATAATCCAAGACATTACTAAATCCCCCGCTGGTCGCAAACTGAATAGGGTAGTTCTTTGAAGCAAGTACCAATTGCTGAGACAAAAAATTTGTCAATTGACCTTTGTTCAAATATTGCATGTTTTGAATGTGTATGGAAAACCGCAGATCAACTGGTTTCGTCCTTTTGGGACTCATCAGTACGGTGCTTTCCCCTACACACTCAAACCATGCAATTTAACTTGCTATATAATTATGCTGCCGCGCTCTGGACAGATATCAGCAAGTGACAACTACTTTGAGTAATTATCTGGTATTAATTAATAGTACTGGACCACCATCGGGAATACGATGTATTATTTCCTCTCCAACAACAATCAAATCCCAAACCAGGCACTCTAGAAGAGTATGTGGTGACAACAAAGGTACGTAAAATGCTAAATCGTATTTTTTGTTCATTCTCCTGGTAAATTCTGTCTATGTATCGTTCGTGGTAGAGGAGACCGGGGTGTGGTTGTCATTCTTTTTATGTATGAGTTATGTTTATGTTTATTATACGTATAACAGAACAGTACATTTTTTTCTTTCGAGATCGAGAATCTCGAAATATTTTCGAGATTTCATGTGCGATGTCTCGATCTCGTCTCGAATCTTCGAGATGGTCAAATTGATCTCGATCTCGAATTTCGAGACGAGACGAGACGAGATCGAGAAAATTCTCGTCTCGGCGACAACACTATGGGTGCCAGAGAACCCCAAACTTATCTTAAGCGGGAGCATCACGTGACATTTTCTACCAACAGATTTTTCTTTTACTGATCATGAAGAATGCCAAAATATCGCTGCCAGACACATTAGATGGTCACGAGCGGGTGCCGGATGATCCCAAACTTTTCTGAAGAGGGCCATCTGCAGATGCAACTTTCTTATAGCCATATTCTTGTTCTTCGTGTTTCCTACATTAAGATTAATCACGTCTGGCATGGTAGAAAATACAGTAATAATTTACCATTGCATCTCCATAACTAATACGTTGCTACGTACCTAATCTCACTGCAAGCAGGTTTATAAATACACGGTACCCACGGATGCAGCATCAAAGACGAAAACCTTTTTGAATGTGCATTTTAATTTTAATTTTTTTCTGTTTAAACTATGCCGTATAGCGAAATCTAAAAAGAGACAAGAAATGTTTCAAATAAGAGCGTCTGTCTGTGGAAAAAGTCAAAGTTATTGACCAAACCGTTAAAAAATAGGAGCTTCTTTGCATCTGGATGATCAACTTTTGACCTCTTGGGTAACACTGAGGGTAACACCCACTAGCAAAAAAAATGATGTCAAAAACACCTTTTTCCAGTACAGATTCACATTCCAAATTTAATATCCGTTGTTAAATTCAGTCTTTTGTTATTTAAAAAATTGCACGTATAGCACTGTATATGCGTTATAGAAGTGAAACTTCTGAGAGAGATTTACGGTGAGAGATCGAGAGAGAGAGAGAGAGAGAGAGAGAGAGAGAGAGAGAGAGAGAGGGAGAGAGAGAGAGAGCGATTTTTTCCAATTATTAAAGTTTCTAAACAATATTGCAATATCGGTAAGTTACGCGTAGCGCGCATAGGGTGAGCGTTTAAAAGTTTAATATACGCGTTTAAACGTTTACGAAAAATCGCTAAACGTTGCATCCCTAATATACTTACATAATAACTATTCACGGATATAGTCGAATATTCACACGACACAAACGTAAAGAACGTAAATAATCACAAAACACGATGGTAAGTATTAATTATACAACGCGTGGTATTTCAGCTAATCATGCATGTATAACTCTCTTTCTCCTTCTCTCAAAGCTATATCTTTCGTCTCTCTCGTGTAACGAAATGTTCGAAAACGTGACGCGACCTTGAAATTTTGCTCTCAATTCTCGGGCAATTTTCGAGGTGCCGCGAAAGACATATTTTTTTGAAGATCTTTGACGTTAACGAAACACGAAGAAGTAACTTTACACCTTTAAAGTTAACTCCTTTGTATTTTTATGTTTCATTTCCAATTGATATTAGCTTCGCCTGTGGACATCACAAGTCACAACCCACGAGATTTGGAAGCACTTCTATTTCTTACGTCTTGCGTGTTTGAATAAACTAGGAAAGTGTAGCGATACAAATACCACATTAAACTCCAAGCAAACTGTCTTTCTACATAGGTAGCAGTAAATGAATTTACTTGCTACAACCCGTAAACAAATACACCGAAAATATAAAGAAGAAACTCACTTGTACCTGCTGCTGAGCTTCAGCGGAGCCGTTTGGCGTGAGTGGCCGTCTAGCTCCATTACTGGCTCCTTGTTGTATAAGATTAGCGGGTGCCGGATATACCCAGGGGGCGACGCCGTAATATGGCGGCACTCCGGCCACACTAGTTATCAAATACGGTTCCTGCTGCGGATTTAATACGTAGGGCGTTTGAGGGAAAGCCGCTTGTTGTTGCTGCTGAGCCAAATACTGCTGTTGCTGTTGGAGGAGTTGAAGTTGGGCGGCAGCTGCGTTTGGTGTTGCTGCTTGTGTCTGCTGTGACCGGAACAATTGCTGAAAAGACAATAAATCATTAATTTATTAACCAACAATTGGTAGATTTATCGAGAGGTTTATAGAGTAGAGCAGTTTAGGTTCCTCATCGATTGCTCAGTGCAAAACCTTTTTATTTCCAATCAAGTATCAATTAAGTTACCTAATCAAATTTTATTTTATTAAATGGTTACAATTATTAAATTTTCGAGGTTAAGTAACGCGTAAATAAAGAAACTACATTTAATCTAACTACTGAAAGCCTCAGTTTCACCGAAATTATCCTAGGAAGTTACATTAATCTTAAAGTTTGTTGAATCAAATTTTTAGTCAGATATTTATATTTTACGACCAGAAATCTTAACCTGATTTTTTTCTTGATATACACACAAATGAAAGGCCAATAGCACATAAATATTACGACGTGTTATAAAAAGAAGAGCTTCTCTTTTCCAGTAGAAGAACGTGCAATCATCAATATTGGCGATGAAAACGTTTCTAAGGCAGTCATATTTTTTAAGTTCCAAAAACCACTTTAAGAAATTAACCTCTTCATTAGGTCAAAAAATAGCGCTTCTAATATAATGATTATTTAGCCATTTCTCAAGTTAGAAATAAGTATATGTATAATTTTTCCAGTGCATAGTTAGAAGATTGAAACTGAATTCTATACATGTGATCTTCTCCAGTTACTTCACTTTGATTTCAAATGCTTGAACTAAGGCAATTTCTGTTACATTCCCATTGCACTGTTTTACTGTCGCAAACTTGAGACAACAAACTCGAACTAGGTGAAATACTCAACACTTTTCGATGCCAGAACATTTCTTGCAATTAAAGTCGGTTAAGAATTGAGAGAGCAGAATTTTATTTTGGAAACCCTTGCGAAAGGAATTCGGTACTTGCATGAATTTGGGATTTTGCGAAATTATAATCTTCGGGAGATCAGAAATACATTCCCAAAGCAATTTTTCTCTGAGCCCTGTAGAATTCAAATTATTGGGGAAAAATATTTCCCGCTAAATATGCTTATGGCGCCATGTGTGAATTATTGAAACTATACGGTGACGTCAGTATGACGCACCTATGCATTCCTAAATCGAAATGGCCGCTTCCGGTTTAGTTGACAGCTGTCTCGTAAGTCTTGAAATTGTTTGGTGTGTACGTTAATGGTGTTTGCTGGGAGAATGGAACTATGGTGGAGCTCAGTAGCAATTTGTTGTTAAAAATCCATTGTATTTTATAATTCCCAACTGTGAATAGGTACAACAAAACCACTTCTAACCTCTAAACTCTACTACCTATCGTGAACACGGCTATTTTAAGATTGATTATGGGATTCTGCTTGCAAGAAACTTCTGCGGATTTGTGATATTTGTACTAGTTGTGAAATAACAACAAAGTGGACACAACTGAGTGAGCGAAAATTCTGTGCTTGGCTAACCTATAACTGTCACTGTATGACAGAGCTCAGGGCAGCCACGGTCCCACGGTGAAAAATTGAAATGTACTGATGATCGTGAAATACACCAATAATTAGTTTATTCTTCTTCTTAACTTATTTCCAGTGTTTAACTGTGCATTAATAAAATATTGATACTGCTCAATAAAGTAATAACATCCAATTGAAGCGCTGATAATACGTGATACAGTTAGGCGAGTAGGGACAACAGACGCGAAATGTTGGCAATAGGCAAAAATAGCACGTCAGGCTGTGACGACAGCTAGATTATGCGACGTCAATACGACTGCTCAAGGCCAAATGGCCCACTAGCGCGTGCTCCGCGATTTGAAACTAAAAATGAAATTATATTCTTATTACTACACAAAACAGTCTCATTTTATACGGTCACGATAAACTTAACACATATTTGCAAAATATGATAAAAAAAGTGCCAGTTTAAATTTATGCAAGTACCCAATTCTCTGGCGACGCATACGGACCAGTTCGACAAATCGAATGCGGCCAAGGAAAATGCAAGACATACCCGACCTATAGCATTCATTATCATTTCTTTTTAATCCACTCCATCAAACAAAATATGTGTGAAATCAAATCTGATAATGCAGCTGAAGTCTGATTCAGAAGAATAGTTGGGTCGAATAGGTTGATGATTGGTTTCTTCATTTCTATTCTGATGATGTTTACTTTATGTAAACATATTCTGATGATGAAATTATTTTTAATCTTGAAACCTGTCAATACTCTTAATAAATTATTCCATTGGTAGTACGCCAAGTATTTTATTAATTCAACATGAATTACTACCAAGAAGTAACAAGTAACCCAAGAAAACATAAACTAAGTACATTAAATAAAATATTAGTCGTAAAGGTGCTGATTTTCATGTCAGCTTAGATCATTGCGGCGTTACCCTAGTATGGCGAAGTATGTTTGCCATGTGCATTTCTAAAAAATCACCAGAACATAAAAAAATAATAATACGCATCTTTCCGCAACAAGAAAAAACGTAATGCTCCTAAAAACAACCAACATCGATCGAACGTCGGTAATTATACGGTTTAAAAGCTGTACAAGATCCCCTGATTGCCAGGTTCGATAAAAAGTGGCCCCAACAGGTTGTTCTTTGTGTGGATTCACGCGAAATTTTGTAAAATCACGAATGTACACGAACCATTCTCATAACTTGAAGGCAGTATGACAAACAAACACTCATTTAATTACTGGGCAATAAAACAGTTATACTATACGACTATACAATCATTGCAACTATTTCATTGTAGGGTACAATGCAGTAGCTAGAGCAAATACTTTTAGTATAATTTATTCATTAAAGAATGTACTTAAGTCATTTCGCACACTCATATAATAATTATCGTCGATAAAGAATAGTTTCTATCCACAGACCTGAAGACTGGAGCTCTCTTATCGAAACACGTGCCAAGCTGTATAATTCTGCTCTACTAGAGCTGGACAAAAGAGTAAATACTTTTGAGTTTTTACTACATGCAACCATTTCATCGACATTCCTAAACACCTATTTTCTAATAAAGAAATCGATTAGTTCTTGAGTTTCTCGCTCCGATGGCGCCTAAAATCTATGAAATCAAGCATTTAAATAATGCGGCCCAAAATAAACAGATCCGATTTATCAAACAAATGAAAGTAGCAGAAAACTATCACCGGAGCGAAAAAGGTAGTCATGCAAAAAATTGAAACTTGCAGATTGCAAAATCACCACCCCGACAATTTTCGACACATTCTGGTAATTGCTAAATATAAATTATTCGACTTCTAGGCAACAAAAAAACTTGAACATAGATATACCTACATCATATTTCGTATTATACACAGTACGATCAGAATTATTGAGAGAAAGGTAAAATGAACACGTACGTAAAACGCAGTAAAATGTTGGTGCGTATCAAGTTTTTTTTCAAGAATGTGGTCTATGTAACAACGTATAACCAAAAAAGAATGAAATTGAGAAATTAACCGTTTTCTTTCGATCCTAATGGCAAATCAAGCGTTTAAGGGAATGAATATTCATGCTCTTAATTAAGCATACAAGACAACACATTTTTCGTACATAACTTAAATAATTTCATTATGATCCAGGACGAAATTAGTAACAAACATAATGGCGAATTTACGGCCGCAGGCGCCTTTTTTGTTAAAAGCAAATACCTAATTAAATTATGTGATTCTACATTGGACGCACCTAGTGTGTAGAAGACTGAAAAAAGCTGTTTCCGATTTAGGACGATTGCGTATAAACTATGAAAATTATATTCGCAATATACACTTTCCCAGCACCTATATTTTCCAATCTATAAAATACTAACTAAATTTGTTTGGATATAACCTTCACAATGACACCACAATTTTGTGGCAGAAACTGTTTCTTGCGGTCTCTGCATAGTTTCGTTCACAATCCAAACTACCACCTCAAGTGCCGCGCTGTATTTTTTCTGCTACGATATACTCGGTTTCCAACGTGGAAAACGTGCTGATATAGTCATAAAGGAGACATCTGGCAGATTTGGAACGTGCTAAAAATCCTGGACTGCACAACCATACATTGACTGGTTAAACGCCACAGTCACGCCTGTGTAGTTAAAACTAATTCCCGTAAGAAGAGCTCTACGGGGTGCAAGATGTGCGGAATAACCGATTTTCGAAGACAAAAGCGGTTTAGCTGATGTTTTGTTCTCGTTTGTGCGGTTAGGTTACTAATTAACACTAATATGTGTAGCATCCAATTGGAGAAACATGTCTCAACAATACGTGACGCTTCCCCACACTTCTTTATTTGCCTGCCGGTATAAATTCTCAGCACACGCGGCTCTCGCTTCAGACGGAATAAAAAAATAATACACTAAACCCAATTATTATCCTATATTAAAATTGCTTCTAATAAGATACAAATTAATAAGATAATTTGTATTCCTATGATAAATTAGTATACCGGGTGGGGATTTAGTGTGTAATCGGTTGATATCTCTGGTACTGCTTAAGATATCAAAATGAAATTTTACACGTATGTGGGGAACGACATGGAGCATTTCGTAAAATTATTTATGTATATACAGGATGTTCACATTCTGAGTACCAGACAAATGTTATATTTTTTTAAATGGAAACCCCACAAGTATTTGCGTGATTTCGATTCCCCATAAAATTTCATGGAAATTGATATACTACATGATGTGGTTTTGAGTAAGGACTGTTAAGATATTGACATTTTTGTGTCATTATGATCCCAAATTTATGACGCTACTGGCGTCTACTGACCAAAGCCACCTAATTATTTTTCATCGAAAGGGGTTTACACACTGCTGTATTTGTGAAATCTATAAATACTTTCGCCATAATACTTAGGATTATACAAGGTGGTTAAGTTATGCAAAACGGAATTTTTCTCAAAAATTTCAAATAGAATACCATGTGTATTATTTGCACAACTGACAGTCAGTTAGCTAAACTTTTAATTGATGTAGATATTGCCAGGTCTACTACTGATAGTTTCGGCAGATATTAAGATTGAACATCAAAATTTTTGAATTTCATTATTAGTTTATACTCTTTTTGGCGAATTTCCCCTATTCTGTTGCTCAAAACTCACAATAATGTTTATATTTTGTATTTGCAAATTGGTATCAATATAAAGACAATAAATCTTATTGTAAAATTGTTTCTTGATAGTTATATTCTTAAATGTATAATGTCTTTTTAAAGTCGGGTATAATGTTCAAACAAGGAGTGCCATGGAAGAAAATACTATCTTTAAGAAATAATCTTGCAATGGGATTTTTTGTGTTAATGTAAACTTCATTTGCTAAATATTTTATAGAAACAAAATGCAGATCTTTTTTGGAGTTTTGGGTGACAAAATAGGGGAGATCGTCGAAAATAATGTAAAATCCTAAGGAAACTCTACATTTTTATAATTCAATTGTACATTCTGTCGAAACTTTTACTGGTAGACTTGACAATATCCACATCAATAAAAAGCTTAGTAAAGTGACCATCAATTGTACAAATAATATACATGGTGCTCTATTTGAAATTTTTGAGAAAAATTATGTTTTGCATAACTTACCCACCCTGTATTATCACAAGTATTATCATAAAATTATTTATAGCTTTCAAAAATACAGCAGTATGTGAATCTATTTCAATAAAGAAATTTTAGGTGGCTTTGGTTAGTATGCGTCAGTAGCGTCATAAATTTGGGTCCATAATGGCACAAAAATGTCAATATCTCGACATTCCTTTGTCAAAACCACATCATGTAGTATATCAATTTTCATGGAATTTTATGGGGAATCCATATTATGTAAAGACGTGTAGGGTTTCTATTTAAAGAAATAGAACTTTAGTCTGGTACTTAGAATGTGAACATCCTGTATATACCTAAATAATTTTGGGCAATGCTCCATGTGGTTCCCCACATTCGTGCAAAATTTCATTTTGATATCTTAAATAGTTCCAGAGATATGAGCCGATTACACACTAAATCCCCACCCGGTATACATCGCTACATAATTATATAACTGTCTAAATATTTTTACCGATCAATTGGAGAAAAAAGAATGCTTAATGAATGTAGATAAATGACCCGAAGGACCATATTCCGCCATAGGTACCTACAAGTGTCGATGGCAAAATGCCGACGAATTTTCGTAATGCGTTATTGCGAGCCAAATCATGAAAATTGTGATTTGGCGGATACTTAAAAAAATACGACTATACTTTTGGGCCCGGTTTTGGGTATCCCCATCTATATGCAACTGTCTTCCGAAGACTGATGTGTAGAATACACGAATTCAAAATAAAAAAATGGCGTGATTCGCCACTTTGGGAATTGAAAATTGATTTTCATCTTTTAATCGATTTGAACCAATTTAAGGCATATCAATTCGAATGAAAAGTTGTGCGAACGCTGAACATAGATCGAACCTGATGATCATAAAGTTTGTGGGCAATTTTAGGATTGCACCTATGCACATTTGATTGATCACGCAACGTAAGTAAATTGAAATGCGCGACATTTTGTTTAGTAACCTATAGAATATCCTTACTTCAAATCATATATGAATAGATTCCAGTCGGAAAATATCGATTCAAATCGGAAATTGATACGAATTCACACAAAAAAAAAGATTTTAATCGATCAATTGATTTTTAGGAGGCCCTATTACGAGTACACGATATAATATTAAAATTTCATTCCCACTTGCACTGCTAAAGAACGTGTCCTACCGACTACCACCCTACCTCTCCTATTCTTGTTTGTCCTTCATGCAGATATTTATATTTTCCGTAACTCTTTCTAATACCTTGTTAACCTTATATATTCACGGTATCTTCGACACACATCTGCAGCACATTTAAAATGTTTCTATCAAGTGCTAAACACTCGGCTCCACACAAGTCGCTTCCCAGTTTCGAAATTTATACCGTTCTGGAGCATTATGGACTTTTTGTCAAATAGCAGAAATCCGGGACTTGTTCTAATTTCTCGCTTCTGTAACTGAATTAAATGGAAATATTGGCTGCCAAGAAGATAAATTCGATTTGCACTTTGCAGGAAACTGCGTTAAACCGTAAAAATAAAATTATTTACAACAGTTTACAATACTTAAAGAATCTGAACGAGGAAAGCAGAACTAATTAGAAAAAAATGTTGGAAGCCCACAAATCTTTATTATAATTTGAAAAATAATCGATTTTTAGACCAGTCTAGATACTTTCTAATATCTAGTATCTATATACTGTTTTTAATTTCACCATAACCACCATGCACTAAATGAACATGAATGATCACGGTACCTATACTTCACAGATGATAAAAGACTAGTTTTTACATAAGTATTCTAAAATGAATAGCTGTCGACATTCTAGGTACTTAATTAATAAAGGGTAAGGAGGTTGAGTTTGCCCATCCGGAATCAAACCAGAAATGTTCTTGTCCATTTCGTACGAAGAACAAGGTGACGTGATATTATCGGAGACGTGACCCGAGGCTGTAGTTTATTAGTTTGTTCTAACGGTTTATTGGCCGCGAATACTTGCTTATGCACTATAGTATAGTAGTAGTAAGTGTAATCGGGTGTGTATGCAGCAGAAAACGGTTATGGGGCAATGACTTCGAGACCTAAATTACCTGTGCATACCGAATGAGCCGGTGACTTGAAATCTGTAGCGAAGAATTGCCTCGTTGGCCATATATTTGCAAATCGTATGCGGAAGTGCCACATTAGTTTTTATATCGCGGTTTTTATATCGAGTTTGATGGGTTGACATAAATTATTGTAAATGATAAAAAAATTGGGACAGAATAAAACTGCTTTTTTATTGCGATTTAATGATTTACATCGCCAAAATAGTAATTAAATTTAAAATATGTCGACGTCCATCATCCACATAACAGGAAATGCTGGTGATGCTTTTACCACACCATTTCGAATTTTATGTACCTGCTTTTACGATAAGGAGCTACCAATTTTTAAGCTATAAATTTAGAAACGGTAGAATTGAGATCTGACTAGTCGGGATAGATCTTTCCGACCAAATAAAATGGTGTGTGTTTGAAGCTCGTATCTTTTATAGTTTTGGAGATACAATAAAAATAGGTTCGGACTTATTTTGGAAAAGTCTATATTACATATGCATACAAAGTTTGGCAAACAAATATGTGTATTTGAAATTAAAATTAAACTTGTGCTTTTACAGGTAAACTTAGAAATAAAATTGGGCTTAATTAGGATAAAAATATAAATAAATAATAATAAAGAAAGTATAACAGGTATAAGAAACATAAACAAACCCATCAACCCATTTAATTTTCCTCGCCATCAGAATCTGGTTCTTGTAATGGCAATTCCGGAGAGTTTTCGCAGGAATTGCCATGACAAAAACCCATAGATTAGAGCAACGTACATTTGACTTTTTGCAGCTGCAATTTTTTTTGTAACTGGTTTGACAGTTGCAATAAATATTCTTTAAAACAAAACTTGGAGCAATATTTGACTCCATCGTGATCGGTGTAAGTCTATTGCCGTCATTTTTCCAACTCCATTTCATGGGATTGTGTAAAAATCCCAGCCACTCCTGTACTTGTAGATATATCCGAAAAATATGATATTTTGCTGCTTCACTGGTCGGTGGTAAAGCAGCCAAGTCAAAATTGTTGTTAATGTTTCTTTTGCTGTAAGCTGTTGAATAACAAAAATCTTAAATTATTTAAAGACGTGGCTGGTCCTTTACCTTTATTGTAAAGTCGGATTAAAAGTTTTCACCGATTCTAACTACATCTTCTTGCGCCGCGTGAGGGTTCACGAAAATAGTAACGTCCTCTTGTAGTTCTGGAGATTTCTTCCAAACTTTTAGACGTTTTATTTTGCCAATATTGTGCAAGGCTGAAGTAGTATCACACGCTAGGCCTGCGCGATATTGAAAATTTGATATCGAATATCGATATCAAAAAGATATCGATATATCGATTTATGTCGATATATCGATATATCGAAATATCGATATTTCAATATATGCAACAGGAGGAAAACTTATATTGATTTCTTAGAAAACTTTGTCCTACGTAAAAGTTGGTGCTTGTTACTAAATGTAAGACGAATAATATCAAAAATTAGGCAGAGTTGCTAGATTCCCACACGACCGCATGCATTATGGAAGAAGCTATTCATTTCTGTTTCAGAATATGTATTTACTCCTACCCAGTGGGGAGACCCTATATGTCCGCCACTGCCTCTATCAATCAGAAAGAAATATTCCTTGCTCATTATGAAACGTCTTACTTCTGCCTGTAATAAATAGTCACACTTTCCATTTTTATGTAAGTAGTCCATTAATAATTCATCTCCAAAATAAGACAAATTTTAGGATGGGAGTAATTTATTGTCACCTAAAGGCTTGGCTGCATGTTGAAGGATATTAAGACAAAGCGAAAACGCCAGATCACAAACAATATTGAATTCAGTGGCGTGATTAGAATTTGGGGCCTCCCCACTCCGCCAGCAATACTTGAAAGGAGGCCCCTTAGTTTGAAAAAGGGCTACGATTTTTTATTGTAGTCATATAACCAAAAATAAGACCAAACATTGTTTCGTTCTGAATGACCAGGATAACCAAAGGCAACTGGTTTCGTCCTTTTCAGGACTCCGACTCGTCAGTGCGGTACAGCTCTATACATTAAGAATGAAACATACTTATATACCGACCTCCTAAGGTCGGATGTCAGTAAGAGCTAATTAATTCATTAATTATTTATGAGATTTTAATGATACTGGAAGGTTCCAACAATGTTCGGGCAAGTACGAGTACCATACCAGGTGGCTGTCCTGTACATTTACAGCAAAATAATGTTTGATCTGATTTATTTATTCTAAGCAAACCTTGTTCGCTATTCGTATGTACTATTATCAGTAAAAGTGGTGTTAGTTCCAGTTTGCAATGTGAATCGTTTGTGCCAGACGTTGCTATGTTTTCGTCAGCCCCGCTCCCCATAGCATAGACGATGTGATTTTTCGTTATCCGATCTCGATACTTTGATGAATGCCCTTTGTTTACTAGTGCAAGGCTAAGGGCCTCGCCACATAGGCCATGCTATGCTATGCCAATGTAAAAAACAGAAGTAGACAATGGAATTCAAATGGAAGTGTCCACATTGTTCATGTTTAAAGTAATTTACATAGCAACGAACTCGACTTCTATGATGTTTCTATGGATACGTTTCCATGGAAATAAATTATTTATTTTTTAAGAAAAAATAGTAAGTAATTTGAGTAAAATGAACTTCAAAGCAACGTTATGAACGTCATCCATTATTTAAATTTATGAATATTGATAGCTGCCAATTGACAAAAATAAGTTTTCAAACAAATAACTATGGTTACCCAAATTTACACAGCATGGCCTATGTGGCCTATATGGCCATTTGTTGTCATTCAAATAAAATTGTTTAGATCCGCCTTCAAAACTTTAATTGGCCGACAGTTGCTAAGGTTTTTTTACCTCAGAACGTAATTGGTTATGGCATTTTAAGAGGAATTGAACCGTAAAGTGGAAGACCACTTTTGCTGTTTATAGTACATAGAGACCCGATGAACTGATGCTTCATTACTGGAGGTTATTATACCTCTTGGATTTAGTTTCAAAACAACGCTTCTAATCTAAAGAATTATTCAGCTATTCTTCAAGTATTCTTCAAGTTAGGGCATAGTTAAAGGATTGAAATTGAATCCTACATGCGGCATAAAATTTATGTAATTTCACAGTCACTTTCACATTGCAACCAGGGGCGTAATTACGGGCCCGCGAAGCTCGCCACCGCAGGTGGGCCCCGGCGCTTTTGGGGCCCCGTGCTCGCTGAATAATTTCGGAAACAAATGTTTTCAAAGTTAAAATTATGTTTTTTGTTAATGCAGTGTTTACTTTAATTTGTTTTTTAATGGGGAGGAGGGCATCAGAAATTTTGCGGGCGGGCCCGTAATTTGAAGTTACACTACTTCCATGTAAGGTTATAATATTATAAGGTTAAGTATTTGATCATTATTCATTCTTATAATATATAGTTGGTTAGGTAGTAAATAATTGAAACAGGTACCCATAATATCGTAACATTGAAATACCGACATATTACAATACCGAAATATCGAAACATCGATATATCGAAATATCAACATATCGACATAAAATATCGATATTTCGATATATCGTCATTCCGGTATCGTTATTCGATATATCGATATCCATATCGATAAGTATATCGAAAAAAGTCGCTGGCCTAATAACAACCTCCTGCGGCGTGAATAAAAATAATGTTGTTTAGAATCGGTTTTAGTTTTTCCTGTAAGTCCGAAATGTGCGTCAGTCTGTCTGTCGTTTCATGTTTTCCAGGTCTTAGCATGTAACTGTCTTGTGTCTTGGAAAAATGGAGCAGTAAAATTAGCAGGTCAGTGTCTTGATCCACTAAAGTAACATTTGGATTTTGCTCTCTGGTGGACAAAGTTTCCTTTACAATATCGCAGTCAGCATCTCCTACCGCCTGCTGTACATTCAACCCATTTCGCCTCAAAAATTTAACCAAATGATTCACAAACTCTTTTATTAGCGATATTGCTTAGAAAAATATCTTCAGAACTTTTACTATGTTTAACGGGACGCTAATACCTGTTGATTGCGCATAGTCTTAGCTTTATGTTATTTAGTTCCCAATTCACCATTAGGGACCCCCCTTAGGTTCCCGTGCTAAATAGCCTGTATTGCAAGCCCTCTACTATTTAAGCATTTTCCCCAGTTCACTTCTCATCCACTGGTATTTACGTGTCCCTTACTAGGTAGGTATTTATCTATCACTTACTATTTTCGAATTGATTCATTTCGTATTCAGTAAAACAGAATTACTTTCTTTTTAATGTTCCTCAACAAATAAGTGATGTTTTAGTTTTCATCTGGCATTTAAATAAATGAGTTACAAAGAACTCTGTTTACAAATAGTACTGTTGGAATTCTACCTTGTTAGCATAATAACACTGAACACATTTGCGCAATTTTTTATTTCCTAGAGCATTATGTCTATTGGCTAACAGACACAAAGTTTGTTAGCAAATAAGTAACTCATAATTTTGATTCTACAGATTTTATATCAAGCGCACAGAATTCCAAGACCTTGGGTCATTCTTTATGGAAATAATGTAGATGTTTACAGGAATATGCAGTCTTATACTCAACGCACCGATAGTTAGATCACGCCATTAACCACAATGAGCACTCAAAACAAATAATAAAGAGTAAACATAAACATGTACTTTCATGTCGACGTGTTTGAAGTATAGATACAGAAGGGCCACTCTTACGTATTTAGGTCGGCCATATTTAAAGTAGTATTTGCTTCAAACTCACAGTGTCATTCCTGGTTATTCTGGGATTGAAGTGCAATTTCTCTTTAAAAATGGCCGTCCCGAAGTAAACTGGGCAGGATTGGCACTTCTGTTTATTCTGTATCAAGAAAGTGCCGGTGCTCTGCATTAATGAAAACAGAAAACATCATCACGTTTTCTATTACACTATTTGCACAACAATGCAGTTTATTTAGCTTCTGAACAATAGAATTAATAAACACACATAAGCTACGCAACCCATCAATGCTCGTTGCAGTATCACTATACAAGTCGTGCACTTTATGGTCAATGATTAATAAATTATGTATTTGCTGCCAATAAAATTACACAATTAAAAGTTTCTAATCCAAAGGAATTTCTCGATTATGCAACCGAATTAATATAACTCATTTCCCTGAAATCGAGAAACTCCTTGCACTGCTGATTATGCCGCAAGTGCCAATTTCAAACAGATCAAAAACACGATGCCCCGCAGAGTAATTATTACGGTTTCTCAAATCCGCTTTGCTTAGTTATTTGCTTCTGCAAACCTTTGTTAATATAGCAACCACCAATATAAATTGTTAATTTACGAACTACAGTCATAAACTATAATAAAAGTGACGACAGATCAGCAGACAGTTTATTCTATTCTTATATGTATTTACTCCAACCCGCGTTGCGGTATTAAAAAAAACTTTCCGGTCAACGAAATTAAATTATTTCAAGGCATGCTAAGCCATTAGGTGCTGATATTTTTATACAAAAGCAGTACATTTGAAGACTGGTGCGTTTCCCCTTCGCGTATACAAGTAAAATTTCAACTGTTGCACGGAATTAGAAATTGATAGAAATCTGAATGAAAAGGAAAAGTTAGCGCAAATTACAATGGAAAACAATGTTGAACCTCTTGTATTGTAAAAGATAACATTTAACTTAACACCACACCTAACATCATGTAACACAACTTAGAGATCGGCCAACATTTACCCTAAATCTTACATCAAAGCTTAACCAGTTATCAGGGAATATTAAACCCTCACTCCTAACAACAAATAATGCGGCATCAGGCGTGTCCCACACTTAACATGCAACGCGAATCGGGTATAAGGTAACATTCACCTCACATTTGACTTCATTACGTTATATTTTGTTTTCTTCCCATAAAATTTTTGGGGCATAGCATCCAAACCAAATAGATATACAAGCAAAAGAAGTGAACGTCGTGAATCTCAGCAAACCTTAGCAAATGCCACAATGGCATTTAGGTTCTTTTCTTCAGGAAGCATTACCAAGAAGGCAAATTCTCTTTCTCTGTATTATAGATTTTTACGTAAAATCGTTTAGTATGATGATACCTACAACATATTAGCGTGAACAGTGAGATTTGTTATATTTGGCTTGTTATTTTTGATGTAATTATTCTTATATATTATGTATATTGTTCCATCGTGGCAACAGATGCAAATAATACCACACTCCGTCCATGCAAACATGGGATGTTCAAGCAAATATACCTAGTGTAGAGGTAAACTCTAGTTATTTTCAAATGTTCTTATGAATAAAATATTGCACGGAACACCGAGGTAACATTTCTCTTGACCTTTTCCTCTTTCATTGAAGTTTCAACAACGTTTAATTAAATTAATCCTTGGCAATGAACGTAATAGTGTATATACTTAATTACACGAGAAGGCGCGTCCAGTTAACACTTTTATTTCACTGGTCGCACGGTCTTTTAAAGACGTTACTTGCCATTCTTACAGAATTTACAAGTTCCAACGAATTCTCAGAGGTTGTTGCACCTGCGTGATGTCTGCGAGAGCATCGGTTCCCGTTGATTCCGCTTCCGTGCCTCTTAATTCTTCCTGTGCTTTTTTGCCCTCCATGCTATCATTCATTCAGTGACGACATTTCCCGTTCTAAAATTCTAACGACGCACGGTGCGGACTCACCGCGGCGGCCGAGAAAAGCTCTTCCGGAGCAAAGCAGTATAGGAAGCAATCGAAGTGGAGCACACTCGCGATCCAGTGTTAACGGGTCCAGGGTCGTTACTCTCGCGCTATCCTATCTCTGATGAGTTCAGAAGAGTTCAACACTGTCTCATTTACCCGACAATGAGAAATTTTCGGCAAGCAAAGAGCCTCGACATCAGAGTACTCCTCATTAAATTAATTTGAACCAGGTAGGTATGTCATTTGCACCGGTGACGAGGCGACTTTTACTTCTGGATCTCTTGTTCTCGGTTTGTTATGGAAAATTTCCGGTCGCTGTATAATAAGCGCTTAAAAGAGGGCGAGGACAAGGGTGGATAATCGCAATCACGAATAATAATTCTGTGTCCGATTGTTATCGTCGGTACAGATGCGGGACGACGAGCGCGGGCACGCTTCGCGGGTTCTTGAGTCCAGGTTCAAAGACCCTGGGCATCCACTGGAACAGAGCTGCTCTTCTTCCAAAATGCAGTTCCTTATACACTTTGAACTTGCAGTTGGGAACAAATTTTAATACTCGAAATAAAAAAAAATTGGAGTGCCTAGTTAAAAATACTTCTATAAAAATAGGGTATCTGCAAATATTTTAAGAAGTTAATAAAAATAATTCTTTCAAATAAATAATTAGGTACGCTAAATCATTTTACTTGAAAACTACGCGGAAAGGATTATTTATTCAGCTGTAATACAATAAGCGCTTGCAATTAACCGGAGTAAATTCCATTTTGACACGAAAACTTGTTGCTAGGAGATTCTTCGAAATTGGATGAAACGAAAAAATCACGAGCGGAGCGAAGCTATTCAGTTGTTTTTTCTGTCATTTGATAGAGAAGAATCTCCGTTTAACGACAAGTTTGAGTGTAACAAAATGAAATTAATTCTAGGACTAATAATAATTGTAAGCACGAACTATATATTTGCAATGACTAATTTTATGATGACAAGTAATATTTTATAAAAAAAAGTACCTAGAGATACTCGTATGTCACGTTGTACCTACCTACATACATAGGTTTTTATGTATGTATTTATTTATCTATTTATTTATTTATACCAATATTTTTAATGTTGTTCAAGCAATACTTAGTATTTGGCGTTAATTCAGCTACCAACAGAAACTTTAAAAACGTGCAGTATATTCGTTTCAGCGTGGACAATTCGCTGAATAACTGACGGGATTGGTGGGCATTTTAAAAATGTGGAAATGCCACTGAGTAACTCAAACAAATTTAGGTAAACAGTCCAAATTAAAATTCAAATTAAATTTCGTCTGCCGAACGGTGCGAGTGTAACGCCATGATTAAGGTTGCGCGATTGGCCACTTGATAAATCCAAAATTGATTTTCCCTTTTAGTAAATAGATTTTTGTGCATAACGATATTTTCTTTAGTAATCCCCACTTCAAATAATCGATGAATTGATTCTAACTGAATCGGAAAAATCGACTCATCCATACGATTTATTTTTTAATGGATCGATTTTTCGATTCTCAAAAAAACCGATAAATCGATTTTTAGGCGCAGTAGTTTTGGAAAAATCGATTGATGATGAACACACAAAGGTGTTTTTTACCCAAAAACTAAGCAGCTTACAAAAATTCAAATACGCCGATTTTCTTCCAAATTGAACAAAGGCACTAAGTACCTCACAATTGCCTGCATAAATCAGTGGCGTAACACTCTGTATTTCTGTTAGCAGTAACTTTTGGGTACCTGTTCATAGGAACTTTTCTTATTTTGAACTTCTCTACTTTCCCCTGAAGTTTGGCGCAACCCTGTATGTGATCCGTACGATACGACGGTAGCATTTGCAGGGAGATACAGCATATTGAGTAATATAGTGCGCCGTATGCATTCTTTTGTACGCATCCAACTGAGTCTCAACGCCTGACCAAATAATATTTCAAATTATTACGATCCGCGTTGGCCTATCGGAGTCCGCTTAACTGGCAGGGACAACCTGAAAGAATACCTCGTTTGTTAAAACGGGAAATTATAAAAACATAAAAAAAATCAACTACACCAAGTCAAAGCACATCGGATCAGAAATCCGGCACGATACTGACCCAACTACAAAAACCGTTGCGAATGCCTCTTGACCAAGTATTTATATACTGGGTAACCCGTTTCAATACCGGACATACTGAAATTATTACGTAACGAGCATGGAAAGTGACAAATTTCACACGAGGGTAAAACTTTATGCACGAGGCGTTGGCAAGTGCAGAAATCACGCGAGTTTATTATGAAATACACTTTCCATCGAGTTATGTACGCTATTTTTCCCAAGAAAGACAAATTTATTCATAAAACAGTAACTTTATTTTTAAGGATTTGTTGTCTTTGTTAATAGATATCAACTTTTCAATTTTTTATAGAGTGATGCTAATGTAGCTGCTCCATCTCCAAGAGTTGAGAAATTAGATGTTATCTATAACAACTTTACAAAAATTTGAAAAAACCCTGCATTATTAAGTCACAATGAGTTATTGCCATTTTACGTTTTTGAGCAGGTATCAATTCAAGGGGCTGGGCGTTGAAAACGAAGCATTATACACCCTCGATTATACTCATGTTCATAAATATGAACTTTTCGTCTTAATGTCAGATAAATTTGTGCTTAGAAATTGACCGTTGGAATTTTGAAAGTTGGGGCAATTTACAAAGTTTCTCTGAAACTTAAGTAAAATGTTAAAACTCTTGGACAAGTTTAAGGCAAACCAAACTTGCATCGTTTTTATCCTCAATTTGTCCAAACAATAAAGCCAGCCAGAATTTTGAATCGCTATTGATACAAATCTCGGATATCTAAGAGCCATTAAAATAAACAACTATCTAATTCCCATCGCGTTTTCCAACATCCATAAGAGAGTTAACGGTTCTTAGAAACTAAATTTAGGATAAATACTGGCCATTAAGTATCATCTAATGGACCGATCAAAATATTCTACACATACTTGATGTCATTTTAAACAGCTTATGCAGTCGTTAACCTAATCAAATATAAGGTATAAATTTTTGTAACTCATGGCAAAGGGCGTGTGAAATGCATACGTAACCATGGAATGGAAACTTCCGTGTGGCTCACAGTGTATTAAAATGCTAATAGATGTCGTGTTTCATATGATGACATCCGCATCTTAACTTCTCTACATCAACGCTATAATATATGGTATATAACCATGCTTCATGCATCACTGACCACTTATTCCACTAACCATAAAATTTTGTTAAACGATACTGTACTTTAATGACAACTACACCGTAATAACAGGAGCGCTTAAAGTACCTAATATATCCAGAAGAAGAGTTTGGATTTTTTTCTAGTACTCACGATTTACACTTACTTTTCTAATCTTAATGATTACTTAGCTACTTAAGAAACATGTTATTAGAGAAAGGCAAAAAGAAAGATACATATTTTTAACTTTGAAACAGACGTTTATGATGTGACCTATCATTGAAGTTCCTGCATCCGTCTGCTTTCTAGTCGTCGATCTACATCAAATTTACATCACCTGATTACACATTATTTGTATCCAATAATGTTTACGATGCATCAACTTAATTCGCACCTTCATTTTGTTTGGCCTACTGATTCTGCATACCTGGAGCAAAACGGCCACTTTCTAAGACTTGATGAAAACACAAATACCTACCTACATAGGTCATCTGGTCAATCGTATTTAATAGCTGAATTAATTTGATCTAGTATTCAAACACGGCCTCTTGTAAACTGATATCGATCACTCATATGCTTTTGCAATATAATATTATTTAGTGGGAGCAGATTATGTGGATATATTTTAAAAGTTCATTGATATTAACGCGGCGCACTAGCGCGTTGAAACTAATGGGAAGAAATTTTCTAGTTGCACAAGTAATGTCATATTCACAATTAAAATGATCCACCATAAGAAATGTGTGTCTATACGTGCACTGTACGCACAATCGAAATGCCATTTAATACATTCAATTTTTCAATGCATCACTGATATTTATAATATTATTTGCCTCGTTCTAAGACTGCAAATCATTTTCAATCTTTCAAGATCTGTCGGTATCCAAGTCCGTTAGCGTTTACATAAAGTTAAAAAAATAACAAACGCGGTTTGAAAAAAATGAGTCCAAAAAAAGAGAAGGGTCACACGTATAATGATCTTGACAATTATAATTTAAACTTTTATATACATACCTAATTATCAAACTCAACGACATTCATTTGAATGTTATGGAATGCTTTATTGCACCCATTTTGTCAAGGGAATTGCACAAAATAAAACTTACTTGTTGTAACCATTAGTTACAAAATTTGTGTATTTGGTTGATGGAAGACATTTAAGTCACATTGCTGCTGTCTCGATGTCCGAGGAAAAACTTCCTTCTCCGGCGAAATTCTCAGATGTCAAAAGAGCACTGACGGAAGTAAAAAGACATATTCGAGGCCTACTACTGTTTTGTGCATCATTATTATTTCTGGTTTACTAATTATTTCTTAAGCTAATATGATAGTCGTGGCCACGCTGATAGTAGATAATAGTATATTACGTAACGAGCATGAAAAGTGACAAATTTCATGAGTGTGAAATTTTTACAATATTACACGAGTTTATATGAAATACACTTTCTATCGGGTTATGTGCACTATTTTTCTCACGACTCCTTAAGAAAGACAAATGTATTCTTAAACAGTAACTTTATTTTTAATAAGTTGTTGTCTATGTTAGTAGATGTCAAAATTTCTAAGTAGCCTACTAACTATGAGCATATTCGAATAAATTCCGACCGGCTCATAAATGACACTTTGTACTATGATTTGTTCTCTTGTCCGCCAATTCATAAATGCCCAGTTCGTACCTAAAATATTAAGGTCTTCCATGGAGTACCCATTAAAAAAAGTTCAACTGCCGTACCTTTTAAGAGATTTTTCTGGTAAAAAATCAAAAGACAGTAATTAAACTCGACACGTGTTTCGCTGACACCGTCAGCATCTTCAGGAGTTGAAGATTAATCTAAAGCTAATCTTACATTACATTGCTATAAATACTCAACCCCCACTCCTGGAGTGAAAGGGACCGATAAACCTATTTATTCAATATTGTTTTTAAAATATTAGGACCCAATATCTCAAAAACGTCTTATCCAAACATAGGCAAACTACATATATATTTTTGGAATCAGAGAAATGTGCTCTTTAAACACGTGAATCCATATACAGGGTTTCATTTAAAAAATGATAGTTATGCAGAAATATTACATTTCCGATGTTCAATTGTTTTTTCTGATAACGAATTCCAAAAAATATAGATTCAACCATAAATCTTTTGCCTCTAAAATTTTTTACCAACTCGTCAAATAACTGCTGTAAGTGGGGTTCAGGAATCACCCTGTACCTACCCGTGCGATTTTCAAATATTATGCAGTTACGAGTATACTTAGCACACGGGTCAACGCAACTGTCAAGTTTCGGGCCTACTTTGTTGTATGCAAAGTGTCGCTTTCTTAGTGGGTCGTGGGAAAAACGTTGTGCGATACTCTTATCGTGACTTCATGTTACAACACACGTGTGCCAAAAAAAACCTTAAGATATTTTCGGCCATAAAAATTTTACCCGTAAAAATACTTCGTCCATGCAGAGAACCAGCTAAACTGGCTCTGTATTTTACGTTTAATTTAAGTCAAAACTTACTCTGCAATTTGGACCGCTAGAACCAGACCTGATGATTACTTTATTGGCTTTTGCCGTTTGGATAAAATACAAAATATAAAGGAAACTGGTAAATGTACATTTTTATTAAACGATATATCGGACTTACGTCGTTACAGCACTATGTCAAGGCGACATCGACAAAAAAGATGTTTCAGGGAGATGCAAGGTTTTTCAGATATACCCATTTTGTTTTTTATTACTACGATAAGGGTTTTATTGGAAAATCCCTCACACAATACATACTTGAAGGGAGGATCAAAAGACTTGGGGCAACATGTTTAACGAACGAAAACGTTATCTTCTCAGAGAGTTGATGTCAGTATAGAGAATTATTTCAAGAGCACTGTGTTTAGAATGCTTATGGGAACTTATTAAATTTGTTTTAATAATATTTTATTTACGCCCGTCAGTTAAGAACTTCATAACGCACTCATTTTGGGTGCGTTAAGGAGTTTATTACCACACTCGTTTTTCTTATCGCACTGCTTTTCAACCAATCAAATTAAGTTAATTAAGCATTAATAGTATATTACGTATTAAGAGCATGGAAAGTGACAAATTTCATACGAGCGTGAAATTTTATGCACGAGGCGTATCCGAGTGTAGAAATCACGCGAGTTTGTAGGAAATACACTTTCCATCGAGTTATGTACACTATTTTTCCCACGACCCCTTAAGAAGACAAATTTATTCATAAAACGGTTTTTTTAAGGATTTGTTGTCTATGATAATAGATGTCAAAATTTCCAAGAAGCCTACTAACTTACCATGAGCATAATATTCTAATAATTCCGACCGGCTCATGAATAACACGTTGATTTGTTCTCTTGCCTCTCAATTCATAAATGACCAGTAGTTCGTACCTAAAATATTTAGGTCTTCCACGGAGTAGCCATTAAAATGTTCAACTGATGCCGTACCTTTTAAGAGATTTTTCTGATAAAAAGTTATTAGATTTAAGAGATACGACAGAATATTTATTCAATTAAAACGTAAAAATCTCAAAGCTGACTACAAAATTTGAATGACCTGAGATTTTAAAAAATTACAGCACAGTTTTGAGTTTAGCGCACGGGCAACGCAATTGTCAAGTTTCCGGCCTACTATGCTGTATGCATAGTAGGGGGTCGTGGGAAAATATATTAGGTAATATGTCAATTTTTACAACTGCCATCTCGATGTGTCGCCATGTAGTTTCAATGCTCTGATTTTCTCTACGAGTCATGGCAAATGCCAAATTATAATTACCGTTTATTTTCACTTTTTAGGGGCGTAGATAAAAATTTGTACGATAATACGTGTGATAACGCTTTATAAACGTACTTTAAAAATTTCGCATGCATACGTTAATAAAGCTCATATCCCAAGTATATCGTAAATAACTGTAACGTCATTTTGCGACATTTAACTTGAATTTGAATACGCTTACATACCTGTAAATTTAAAAGGTAGGGGCGGGGGCATGTGCTAGTGCAATAACCAAGAGCACAGCAAACATATACGGTATATCGATATTCATGGATGACGTTTGTTTGACAACTAACTGTATCTTAATAAAGCATTTGGTAAATCAAATTTTCTTACTGTTGGACATTTTAATGAATCGAAAATTATCAACATATTATTCTAGTTTATCGGTTATCGAATATCGATAACAATAATGCAATTATATCGCCCATCCCTACTTTTTATAAGTGGAAGTTCAAGATATTTGACATTATTAGAAAAAACACGAATACGAGCACGAATATTTATCCAGTAATATAATAAACTTCTTTCGATAGTACTCGTATATTTATTAAGAGTCCCCATAAACTGAAGAACTCTCGTTATGCCGCGCGGTATAGATATCTACATACAAGCATAAGGGCGGCGGGCGGTGAGAAAGGTTAAATGGAATATTCCTAAATAAACTTCTGATGCCGTCGAATGCTCTTCAGACTCTCCTATTCAAAGTAAACGGCAATTCTGAAAGAATAGTCCCTAAAGACTCGACTTTCTCATTGGGGGTTTTATACGAACTTTCACCTTCCACAGTTATCTTTCAACGAGATATAATACTTGCAGAACACCAAATGTTCAATTTTTCCGTAAGATACTGCAGGGTATGTTTGATTAAAACGAACCATATTTCAATTGAAAGGTACCTATTTAAGGTAGGAATATGAAAATTTTGTTCCTAACAGGCGAAATAATGAATTGTCAAGTTGCATTTCAGTTAAATCTTCAATTAGTATTAAAACAAATATTTGAAGTTATCGACAACTATCTTTATTTACTGTCAATTGGAAATACTTAAGAAAGCTTTTAACAATAATTATTCTTGCGTAATATAAAAGTTTTCGTGTTCTCCATCAATTTAAACCGTACCACCCAAAAACATTAATTTACATTCCATGTTTCAAAATTGAGAATAGACGTGCGTTCCTAATATATATAAATTGCTTCCTTGCATAAAAGTTATTTAACAGTCAATAATGTAAGAAAAACAGAACTTTCAGGAGAATTTCTCAATGTTCACTGACGCGCAAAAATTTACAGATTTACGCAAAAAGCACGCACTTTGAAAGAGAGTAAAATGTACCGTTATTATCAATCTTAAATAGTTTGCAAAATAATTCAGAAATATGAAAAGAACACGAGCACTTATCGATATTCAAGCATCTACCGCGAAATAATAAACACACGAAAGGATCTCTCGGCCGCACTTTACATTATATGATGGTATAAAATTAGTAATCTTCAAACGTTGTCATCTTAATGGGCGACATAAGTGGCGCGTCACAAACGTCAGATTTTCATTCCAAACAAAACAAAGCCACGTGCTTTCTGACGTTTTAACCTAACCTCTGAAATATAATTATAGTTGTTTTCAAGTTTTTACACGTAAGCCCAACACACAAATTGAAAATAAACTGTTTTCACTGCAAAACGTCTATAATTATATTGCAAAAACTAGTTTAAGACGTTGTAAATAATATCGATAAACGTCAAATACGGCACGTGCTTTTGTTTTGTTTGGAATGAAAATCTGACGTATGACGAAGGCACTTACGTCCCCTATTACCTGACTCTCAAACTAATGTACAGCCGACCACGTTAACTTGGCGAGCCTAAAGAATGTAATTGATCTATTTTCATAAGGCAGCGCACAATTAGAAAAATAGTTTCGCCTAAATATTAAATATTGCCAGTTTCGCAACATTGTGGGTGGCGAAACTATTATTTTAATTGTGCGTTGCCTCATAAAAACAGATAAGTTAGGTTAGAGTTCCCGTGGTGCGACCGAAAAAACTTTGTTTAATTCAAAAAAAAAAAAACTAAAATTTATTTTAAATACAACACTTTAATAACACTAAAGAAAACAAACAACAGAACAAACAAAAACCAATTAATAAAAAAAAAATTAAATAAAACTCGAAGGACCTGATTGATTAATTAATTGAAATGCGTTTAAACAACGAGAAGAAGGAAATACGTGCGTCAGCTAAATTGAGTAAATCTATATATTATCCTAAAATACATATTTCAAAATTTTACATGCTAGGTCAACTAAATGTGCTGTTCACAGATCGCAGGTAGCAAAACTGTCAACCCTCTAAGACACTATCCAGATGTGTTACGAACGCTGTTAGTACGAAGGGTATATAAATATCTAAAGGAAACTGACTAACATATACAGTGTGTTTTAAGAGTTTTGGATCTCGACAAGTTACATTCCCTAAGGCTCACCAAGTTCATGTAACCTCAAAGTCTAAACAAACGATCACATGCCTCTAGTCATGTTTTACATTATAAATTTCATGATAACATCCGCGAAGACACTTCTGCCATGGGTTGGGTTATGCGATAATGGCTTGGGCTTTCTGATTAGTTGCATCTTAGTAACTAGTTAACGGTTAAGTTAGAACAGGGTTAAATATCTGATCCGCCTTCGAACAACCGGGTTTGAGCGGAAGAAAGTAGGATCTATACGAGTATACGAGTATATTCGAAATGAACAAAGAAATTAGGCATTTGGAAATAATATGCAGTAAGGTATTATAAGCAGCACTCGTGGCGGCAGCTTTGTTGTTATTCTAATCAGCATTACCAACCCGTAATTTCAAAGCAGTCAACCGGACTTTCTGTATTTCGGCCCAAGAAATGCAATGTGGCGTTTGTTACGGACTTTTTATTTCAAGCGAACAGAAATGAAGTACGTGCTAAACATTAAAAAAATAATCGAGATCCAAAGAGGATGCAATCTTTTTCATTATCGTTAAAGATTTTCACCGCTCAAGTTCTCCACCAACATATACTGATTAAAACATAATTTAGTCATAAATTGCGGTTGAAATTACGAACTGATTACTATTATTAGCCCGAGCAAATCTCTAATTTACACAAATGACTGTATCATTCAAGCGGCCGCGTTAATTATTTTACCACGTTTTTGTAACATTCAGCCTGCAATATTCGAACTCATCCAACTTGGACGTTCATTAACTGAAAAATAAGTCGATAAAAGTTCAGGCACCTAATTACTTCACTATTTATTTTTAGTTCTTTAGTACGCCGAAAGTTTAGTTATTATAAAGTTGCGCCTTATGCATTTCCTCGAAACTTCTGTTAGGCAAAGTACTCTGAATGGCCATAAATAATACAATTCTGGGGCAATTGCATACGTATTTTTTGTAATAGCAAGAAGTCATTCTATACTAATAGACACCAAGATCCCATGTACTCGGCATATTATGTACTTTGCTTCTAACATAAAAGACGTGCCTTTTTCTTTCCCACTTTTTCTTTGTCGTGGTAACGTCATCTCTCTTTTGGCAAAAAGGTCAAAATGATTTTTTTGGCGCAGCGCGATAATTAAATTGCATGAAATTTAAACGACAAATCACCTTGTCATTTGAATTTTTATTTTATGCACGCGAGTAAACTTATCAATTATTGCCACTCAAGTTTTGAATATGAATTTCTGTTACTAAATAACAATTTACGTTAACAGCTACTGGACTAAATAAACTACACGTATACAGGGTGGCACATTAGTGCGGGGACGGTCTATCTCTTGAACCATTCAAGGCATCAGAATGAAATTTTGCAAGTGCTTAGGAAACCCTATGCCACATATTGTAAAATTATTTTGGTGTATACAGGGTCTTCACATTTTGCGTAATAAACCAAAGTTATATTTTTTAAATGGAAACCTCAAATTTTGTTACATTTCACGTTCCCCACAAAATTTCATGGAAAACGATATACCACATTATGGGGTTTCCAGCAGGGGATGTTAAGATATTGCCATTTTAGTGCCAATCTGGACCCATCTTTGTGACTCTACCTACTGACGCCTACTTACCGAAGCTGTCTACGATTTCCTTATCGAACTTGATTCACAGACTATTCTATTTGCAAATTCTGTTACTACCTTTGCTACAGTACTTTGTATTATACAGGGTGGTCAACATACGCATAATTGAATTTTTCTCAAGAATTTCAAATGGAACTCACTGTATATTAATTGCACATTTAATAACCAGTTTACTAAGCTCTTAATTGATGCAGGCATTGTCAGGTCTACGGCTGAAACTTAAAAATTTTCAATTTCACTTTTATTTTTTACAATTTTATTCGGATTTCCCCATTTAACTTAAATTCGGACCTGTCCCGTTTTAAATAGATTTAGTTAGGTAACTTTGAATTACTTGTTTTGAAATTTCGAGTTGCTGCAAAACAGATAAATGGTTAAAAGTAGATACAAATTATTAATAAGCTAAATATGACTTTGTAGAGGAAATGTAATTTAAACGAAAAGCTGGACGGAGAACAAATTTATAATGTAAATAATGTTTATTAACAGTGCCATTTTTATGGAAAGTAATTCGAAAACATTGCTTTCCCGAGATAACTGTTTTATTCTCACTTTTTATAGAAGAATCATATTTTGTAGTCAAAAATGCAAATCGTGTTGAAAGCATGTTACCTGTGATAAACAAAACTGCTCCAACTCGCATCTGTTATAGCTTGAAGGATTTTCTGCATTTTCTTAATTTTTTAATTTAATTTAAATTTATTTACCTACCTATTTAATTTCAATAAACTTGGCCCGCCCCCGAACCACCTTTGCTGGCCAAGCAAGTCCTGTTACCGGGAGTGCCCGGAAGGTTCAGATTCTGTCGTGAACATGACTGCCCCTAAAATACGGCTATCCCAATAGTCCCAATGATACCCGTCTAGTCTTTTGGTAACTCTCTAGGCATTTGCACAATGTCAATTCATTTGATATCTGTCTATCCATTTGCTATCTTTCTAGTTACTAGCTATTTGTCTACCAACACACTATATATCTAGTCACTTGGTATCTGTCTAACCACTTGGAATCTGACTACCCACATACTATGCCTACCCACGTAGTATCTGTCTAGCCATTTGGTATCTATCTACCTATGCGCCATTTGGAAATAAATGTTATTTGGTATCTTACTACCCATCACCAGATAATATTCAACACAAATACGGCCAACAACAATAAATACAAATCAGCATGTAAGAGCAATAGAAGGTAAATATCGATATATCGCCACATTTAGGATCTTATGCTTTATGGTTGCCAACTACAAGCAATAGAAGATACTATTAATTAAGAGAGATGCATCTGCCCCAACTACTGATCAGTAGGTAAAAACCTGGAGGTACCAATGTCAAAGAAACACTGTGAAACAATCTCATCACATTTACATAATACACAAACAAAAACATAGAACTGGCAAATAACCACTGCCGCCTAGGGACGCTAAGCCCCGACTCTCTGCTCCCTGAAGAAGTAAAAATAATCTCCCCGGCCAAGCATAAACATTTCAGTGCGTATAACATGATGATACACTTGCCCTCGTCATGGAACTCTCGAATTTGTCATTTTCAGCGTAAAAAATTTGTGTTCATATTTTACAAAAATTTACGGTTCTTGATATTACAGAAACTGCTTTATTATTAACATACCCATTTAAAGGGATTCTATTTGTATTCATTAATTTAGTTGAAGATTGTGAACTCACCCATCAACGATACCGTAATCAAAACAAATTCCTATAAAGGCCTGGTTTTTATTAGACATCGTCACGGAAAATTTCGACGATGTAGCGATGTAGCAAGGAAAAGTTCGTAAACCAATTCGTCAAAACCAACTTTATGATACTGAAGGTTGCTTTTTAATGAAATTTGGCCGAAAGTTGGTCAATTGCTCATGGACCGCAGTTCGTTGAAAGTCGAAATCAAGCTCTTAAGGCGCAAAATGAAGAAGAGAAAATCCGCCATTCTGAACTCAGAGACGAAATAGCAGCATCAAAATCGCAAAACCCAAAGAAAATTAAGAGGAATGTTTTCTCAAGTAAAACCTATAAAAAAGAAACCACTGAGAAAAGAGAGCCAAAAAGTCCAGCGACGAAGAAACAACATCTGATGAAGGGGAAACATTTTGTCTGGTGGTCATGACCGCTACAGTTCCTTGATGGTGTCTTCGACGGTGGACTGGATGCAATGCACCACGTGTAAATATTGGGCTCATGAAAGTTGCACAGATGGCGATTCATATTACGTCTGCCAGAATTGTGATGATTGGTAAAATTCGTTTCACACGTTAGGTCATGCCGATGCTAGATAACATTATCTGGCATCCCCATGAACACCTTATATTCCAATAATTCAATAATTGTATCGATAATATTAAAGCTCAGGCACCTAGCTACGTTCGCTGGAACAACTTACCCCATGCATGGCGGGGCATGTTCTCGCATTTGCCAGAGGAGGCCAAAAAAACCGTAATTCTATGTAGACATAGGTACTTATCTTTCTCTGCGTTTGTTTTACAAATATCATTACTAACATGAGAAGGTAGAATACGGTATATTTTCAACGTAATGTAAAAAATAAGTGAAAAATTAAATTCAGGAGTAAATTTGCGACAACTAACTACGGTCTTCCCTACACCCGAATGGCGGAGTACTAGTCAGCCACATAAAACAAGAATGAATTGCATCTTCTTGAAACTGTCCAAGATTGTAATTAATCTGCACAACGAGAAACTTAACTTCACAGAAAACTTCCACGAAAAATGGTCGACCTACACTTTAATTATTTCCATGGGATCGCGAGAAGTTCTGAACTTAAATAATTCGTAATTATATTCGAACTTTGAATGGCAAAAGGTCGAGTTGCTGCGAAGAGGGATTAATTTCCTCTAATACACGTTTCCTTAGACTGAAGGCCATCAATTATTTATCCACCCTCTTGGGCTCGGTGCGAGAAAATCGTGGGGCACCTGAGTCCCAGTATATGATTTTAGCTCACAGGTAAAAGTAGGTGACCAGGTTATTAATTTACATAAATTTCGTTGGATTATTGTGACTTGGAAAGAATTGTGTATATTTAGTGTATATTTATGTAACTTGTTTTTAATTGGCTAAGTATGTAATGGAGGCATCGTCCCAAAAGGACGAAACCAGGGGCCTGCGGTTTTCCGAAAACGTTTGGAACATACAACATTTAGTTTGAAGTAAACGAGGTATATGGCGCAAAAAAGTTGAAACTACTTATAGACTTATCGTTCTTAATTAAGGAACAAGATTTCCTTAAAGTAAGCTGTTTTCTTTAGACGCTATAGACGAGCAGGTTACATATCTAGTTAAATGGTTACTGAAGTCCATTTCTCCCGGAAAAAATTGAAATCTGGGTTAAGTGCACATTTCCGACTGTAGCAACAAACAAGTAACGTGACATTTTCCGCATTACATGAGATAAAGTAGCAAGTAGAAGACTATTTCGTTTTGATGTCTAAATTGTCTTTTCCGATTCAGAATTTTGGCAGGCTTGACGAATTTACTTGCATAAAAAAACAATATTTTTGAGGCAAACATTAGGTATTGTGATGTTTCCCCCATGACAGCTCGTAATCAAGTACGGCAAATAAGAAACGAACTTTGAAAAACTTAAATTATAACGTGCAGTAAAGCCCAAATAATCCGATATGATTTTGAAGTGAAAAACAGCTTGTGCATTAGAAACTCCAACAATTTCCCAGAAAGAAAAAATCGTGGACTGGAAAACTTCGACACCGTTTTCTTGAAAATGATGTTCCCTGAATGTTTGATGACGAAAGAACGGCCATCAAGGCAAACCTACTCCGGGCATTGAGAAAGAAAAGAAGACAAAACAGAGGCCAACTGACCATTTTCAAAACGTAACTGAATCACTCCTTATTTAATAACTGTAACTCATATGCAAGTCCTTCCATTACTTAAGAGTAAGATACCTGTGAGCAACCGGTTGGAATTATCTATTGCTTTCCTCGTTTATCTTTGTATTATGATGAGGACTTACCTGTAACAAGAGAAAGTACATTAATAAAATACTCCAAAACGAAAATGTAAGTGAATAAAAACAGTAATACGTACACTAAAATAATTAGAAACGAGTTAACCTTCCGTCAAATATCAAAATATATGCACCAAAATACCAATTGGTAAATTGATCTGCATTTACTTTCTACGTTTTTGTTCATCAATAAATCTAGAGAATCTGGAAACAATACCCTCCTCCTTGAAATGAAGTTGACCTAGTTTAGATACTACATGACCCGAATCTGACTTGACCGCCGTAAAGCCAATAAAATATTTGCAGTTTTGCTATGTGATTGACTGTGCAACGAAATATACTGCTCTTACTAATAATGTACAAAAACAAGCAATAAATTAAATTCATGTAGTTTATATCTTCTTGAGTTACTTCTTGGTAGTAATTCATGTTCATATTAATTTATTTACAATTTTACTTCATGTAAACATATTCTAAAGACGAGATTTTTAATCCTGAAACCGGTCAATGCTCTAATAAATTATTCCATTGGTAGTAAGTCAAGTATTTTATTAATTCAAAATTAAATTCATTGTACGCAGTTGAAATGGTTTCCGTTGATTAACATTAACTAGAGTGCGGTGGATTAATAACCGGCATCTCTGTTAGCGGTCCTTCCATATTGCACACCGTTCAGCTAATGCAGTCTCAAAGTTGCAATATAAGCGGTTCTGCGATACACACTGGAAATTTACCAAAATAGACGATCCTTAACGTACGGCAAGATCATTTATATTTGATAGGGGGATATGAACAGATATACATATGTAGTGCGGAGATCCTATGCCTGTATGCCATATAGCAAAAGTTCGGTTGACCTGACGTTTGACCAAGTACAGGTAGATGTCGTTGAAATCCTGTCCGTTCTGATTTATGAATGGTTCTACTGCCTATACATGTATGTATCCTTGCACATATTCGATACCTATTAGATTCCGAAATATTAGTGTGGATGATAGCACTAGGAGAACACGTTTAATTCGTTTGCCAGCGGTATTCTGCAATAGACCTACAATTCTTTGACGCACAGGGCTGCTGCCAATTTGAACAGGTGCAATACCCAGCGCTGTTAACAAGCTAACGATCTAGCAAGAATCAGTGTGCCGTTGCATATCTGGATGCATAAGAGCATCCTGTCGTTGCGATCTGTTGTTATTTTTGAATTTGTGTGTAAAGCACACACTATAACGTAACTTTCTTAGCTAGTTAAGATTTCACATTGTTATAGTTATAGCAGGATGGCGGTATAACAGTTTCCAAAATCCACAACAATGTAATCGCAACTATAAACTGCTCAGGAGGAAAATCAACAAGTTCTGTGATCGATACTCAAACAACGCATAGCCCGTGGAAATCTATCGAGCACATAGACACACTACAAACATTTTACTACTCTAGGTCTGTTTCCAGGGGCGCATGAACGCTGAAAGTAACAAAAAGGTCATAAACCAGCAACTCTATAACGTTTAAAGCAGGAATATACGTTTCCAATAATTTAGTTCCTACGATAGGAATAAAAAGAAACAGGTTCAATTTTTAATGCTCTGAAGTAGAAAGTAGAAGGGAAAGAAGTTCTCGTTGTCTTTTTATCACAATGTTCTTAAAAGCGATTCCTTAGCTCTAATGTGTTTATTTACACCATAAATCAATTAATGTCACGTTGGACTTTCACGAAACACTTAAAAGGTAGTGAACAGTTCGCACATTCTTACATATCTGCAGTTTTCTTGAATACTTTACACGTAATTAATCCCGACTGTTAATTTGAAATGACGTTTAAATTAATACGTTATATATTGTAAATCTGTTTAAATGCTGGTGCAACTTTAACAAAATGATAATGAAGCAGGACATTTTTTATGAAACGTTTAGGTAACACACGTTTAACAACTTTTACTTGCAACTTTTGAAAAAGAAACTAAAACACTATTAGATTGTTCAACTAAACCTGATACGAGGATATACATAAATAACCCAAATATGTCCATGCACATTTTACGAGATTTCACGTTTATCGCAAACTGCTTTTGGCGGAGGCGCCGGATACGATATAAAATTATTCCTTTTTCATATATGGAGAGTTATCTGCCACAATGTAACGACTATTTTATAGACAGGATAAAGCGCACACTTTTTAGGACAAGCCGGGGCATGACGTCACTTATGTGTGCACCCAAAAGAAAAAAAGAAAAAACAGGTCCCGCGCCGTTTTCCGTCCATTAAAGTTTTAGGTGTAGTCGTCTCGAACGCGATAATCGTGGGGCGACAGAGATAGGGCACCCTCAAATTATGGTCGCTTCTTATACCGGCAACACGGGAGTAGATGTAGGGTAAACTGGAGATCGATTCTGATACCCCTGATCTTCAGATCGAAAATAGCCAATATTTCTGACCTGACCCCCTCTGAGAGGTAAAGACGCTAAGCAAGATAATTATTCCTTGGAAACACCGCCAAAGATGTAAGGCTCATAACAAGAAAATTCTCCTCTTATGGCGGAACATAAATTTCCATTCAGCTGCCAATAGCGTGGTTGCGATTCGCAAGAGAACACATCGATTGGATTTTGGAACAGTGGCAAAATGTTTTATTAACAGACGAGTCCAGATTCACTTTAAGGTCTCCAGATGGGCGTGAAAGAGTACGGAGAAGGCCTGATAAACGCTCTTCGGCTTGTTGCATTTCATCTTTCTAGAACACCATTTGGCGGAGGGAGCATTATGGTTTGAAGTGGAATACTCGTATCTTTGCAGGCACGTACAGAGTTGACAGTGTTAGAACACAGCAATCACAGCTCACCCATCAATACAAGTTGTTTAGAGGATCATGTCGTTTCATATGCTGGATTTGTAAGCGAGAATTTCATTCTCATGCACGACAACTCAGGACCGCATGTGGCAAGGATCGTTACGGAAACCTTGGTGAAGTTGCAACACAGTGGTTCATGCGGCCAGCACGTAGTCTTTACCTCAATAATTCAGTTGAGCATGTTTGGGATGCTATAAGACACATTAGGCACCGACAACTCGTTCTAGACACACTTCCAGAGTTGTGTAATAATCTTTTGGAAGAATGAGAACAGCTGCGTCAAGACCTCATCTTTGATCTTATCAGCAGCATGCTTCGTCGCTTAGAGGCAGTAATACAGGCAAGAGGAAGGAATAGTCGATACTAAAAGTCGCATATTTTCTCATATTACCTGTATTAATCTAGACACTTTCCAATTTATTTTATCTTGTTATAAATTAGGTATCCATTTTGTTGTATTATTCTCTTTTATTGTTTCTCTGCCCAATTAAATTCTTTCTTTGAAGTCTGCCTCTTTATTTATTTATTTATTTATTTATTTTTTATTTAGTGAAACATTAAGCAAAATTAGTATCAATTCAAAAATAGATGAGAAATAAATAAGCAGTCTGCTTTAATTTGCGAGAACTGAAGTGTCAAAAATTTTTTGTCCCGCAGCGTAGAAAAAACCTGGTGTCTAAAGCCAAGCATTCAGGTTTCTGCGAATAGCATAGTAATCGCAGAGCCAGGTCTTCCATGCGGGCCTATCTACAACTAGCAAAAACCTGAAAAAACAATATTACGGGAATGGTAAATACTTAATGCGAGACTTAATGTCTAGTATGTTTTTCTGATTCTTACATCGCATATCAAGATGAAGTAATATTTTCAGACTGCATTTGCATAAATATTAGTATCATCTTCTGGAATTTCTTACTAGTTATTAGTTATCACCACAAGGCAAACGTAAGACTTTGACTTTATTTAAATACCACTTTTCTACACTTCATAAAGTACAGATAAAATAATCAGAAAGCAGAAACGCCTTTATATGATGCTTAGAAATTCCTGGCACAAGACAATAAATCACTCAAATAATACGCTTCAATCTAAATTACTGAGCTGCAAGGCCTTGACAATAAACTTGCGAGAAATACAGACTAAAAATAAATCCCTGTTTCTGGGAGAAGGGCGATTTATTTAGGTGGTGGAGACAGAAAGAGATCTTGCACATACAGTGACCCTCAAAATGCCACTTTCCTCCATTCTGTTTCATTCACTATAAAGGCAGCAACATAACATGAATGAAGGTTAGTTTCTGAGTGAAAATTTCTTACACAACGTATGCGAATTATGCAAATATTTCGTAAGAGTTATCAAGCGAACGGTGGGATGAACCAGGTCCTTATAAGACAACTAAGTGGGTTATAAACTCACGTTTACGAAGCGTAATAGGAACGAAGTGTGCTACCGTATGCTTTGTTATGGCATCGGGAAAGGAGGTCACAAGACTAGGACATAAACTATTCTGTAGATCGAAGACGTTTCTATTTGAAGGGTTCATTCACAGTAATTTTAAAATAGAAGCTTGAGACCAATCTCTCAAAACGCGGACAAGATTTGGGGTTAAAAACTTTCTGGAAATGTTATTTAAGTTGTCTTATCTTAAAGAGAAACTTCTGCCGTTCACGATGGAGTAACTAATAATATTTCATTAATTTTCTTTTTAATTGCGGCTCATTATTTTACGATTTCCGCATAGGTATATGAGATGTACCTGCTGTAGAAAAAGTTTTACAAACCCCATCTCGAAATGATCTATTTAAAATTGTAGCTGTTGGTTACTCCAGACTAGGAAACAGTTCTTTTCTTAGTAGGTACATTGGTACATATTTTATAAGGCTTGCTTGTTTATTCAATAAAAGTACCTAGTTATTTTTATTTTTTTTACCATTTGCAATTATCAGTCACAAAGGGAAGAAAGAGTAGTTATTTTTCCAATAATAAATTTTTCTCCGCCTGTAAAACATCCTCTTTAAAAATATAAAATTTTAGGTGTTTTTCCAATTATTTTTTTCAATTCTACATTCTAAATTTGCTCGTCAATGTATTTATTTCAACTTCGTGAAAACAATCCCTTTTTACGATTTATTCTTTCGACATTTCGTCATAAATATCAAACAGCTTACAGGCGACCATATAATGTAAGTTCCAGAATCTTTTGTTCATGTTTTCAGTAAATTGGTCCCACTGTGTTCTGGCGTCATTAATATTCCTTCTTAAAAACTTTCGACTGATCAATCTCATATACCTACACGATTATAAAAACTTGCTTTAGGAACAACCGACCTTGACATTCACAAATTTAATTCGGTAGAACATAATCAAAAATATACAACCTAAACAACCTCAAATTTAGAAAGTTCCAGAGAAATCTAACAGTTACTGTGAATGTGCAGCAACTGACGTCTTCTCAAATCTTACTATTTCACAAAGTTGATCCAGAGCATGCATTAAATTTCATTTCAGCAATTATTATGTTATTTCCGGCAGTTATCGTATCACTTTTACCCATTTGAGACAGTAATCAAGAATATCAGTTTTGACTATCAGAATGAACTTTCTGCTAATTTTATACAGCTTCCTAATGGTTCTCCATTCAAATCTTCATTTGTGAAAGCACTAAACTCCTATTATTTATTTCTATAATCACGTTCAGAATATCGCTAGTAATGAGCAACTCCTCTAAATGCTAAATGGACCCAACAGCTGTTATTAAGGCCGATTAGATTATCCTATCGTTATGAAAAACAGTCAACGATTTATTTTTTGTACGCCCATTGTAATGATGACAGGCCACAGAAAGTACATGATGATTATCTACTGGACTTCTCGTTCGGTGTTATTGTAATTATCGTTTAATTGCACAAATGCTAACTGCATCTCGTCCATTGTCATAGTGAAGAAAGCGTACCTATTCTTATCTAGCTTGCAAACAGAGATGGCTGTGGTAGTTTCACAACAACTGATCGAGATGTGTAATTCAGTACTGCGGAAACGAATTCCTAGAGCGTTGGATTTTATAGAGGATAATTAATTCTGAACTTTAAAGTTCTTTCGCCAGTATTTCAAATAAAATATTTTGTTACTACTTTCTGATAACTGTGCGGCTTTTATTCCAATCACCTTTCCCCTTAGGGAGTAATTTAGTGAATTAATGAATAAGTGTTAAAAGCATTGACGTATCTCGGAGGTAACATTCAAAAGTACATGATTTACAGATGAGGCTCAAATATGAGCCACCAGAAAACTTCGGGTGAGAACCCTTTTGTTAACTTACTTCAAAAAAGGAGGAGGTTCTCAATTCGACTGTATTTTTTTATGTGTGTTACCTCAGAACTTCTTTCTAGGTGAACCGATTTTGATGATTCTTTTTTTAATTGAAAGCTGGTGCTTCTCATGTGGTCCCATATAAATTTGATCAAGATCTGACCAGTAGTTTTTGAGTTATCCTTAATAATGCGTATTTAATTGACTTCGACTACATTGATGATGTTCTCATTGTATATTGAAGTCGGTTTTCTATTTTGTAGGACAAAAAATTATATTAAGTAAAGTTCTCGTTAAATTAACTGAAAAATGTTGATTTTTCACGTCTAACGGCCAGTTGGGAATGTGGAAAACCTGAAGTTTTTATTGCACGATTCCGTATTAATTAGTATCAATGGTTTCGATCTTTTCCTCCCGCGAAACACAAATTATTGAAAATTTTCTTTGACCAGCAGCAAGTGGCTTTGGTTATTGTCTGCTTTGTATCGAATGGGTTGTGCTTGGTTGTACTTGACTCTAGCTTATGTTACTCTTCTCTTCTTTCTCTGAATCTTTTAATGTTCTTTTTCTCCTTTCTCTCGTCCCTCTTTCAGGTAATCAATTCTAACAACTTATGTCACAAAAATTTTGGGACAACAAACTTTAAATATTTCTGATTACAACACATAACCCCTGTGATTAGTAAGAATGCAAAAGTAAATTGCAGCCAGGGGTCCATTATCTTCAATTCCATGTAATTTTTCAGAAATAACAAGATTGTTTGTCCTAAAACTTTCGCAACATACGTTAGGTATATTTTTTCCAGCCGTTAATAATACATATTTGTTTATTGACCTGCATAGAGGAACATCAGGTTCTGCTAGTCGCAGATGTCTGAATGCTTGTCTATTAGCGCCGATTCTTTCATCTTATAATTATTTAATTTTTGTATATTGATATGAAGTTAATCAATTTATTATTAACCCCCGACAAAAGAGAGTGGTGTTATAAGTTTGACGTGTCTGTGTGTCTGTCTGTGGCATTGTAGCTCCTAAACGAATGGACCGATTTTGATGAGGTTTTTCTTGTTTGAAAGCTGACGTGATCGAGATGGTTCTTAGCTATAATTTATGAAGATCTGTTCAGGCGTTTGATGGTGTCGGGGGTTACTTAAAATTTTTAATTTTGATTATTATGATATTTTGTTTTACAAGGACCTAACACATGGAGGTATGTGAATGCGCTGGTCGGTTTTCCAAGTCTGAGGAGATAACCTTATTATTCGACAATATATTTCAGCAGATATATCACATTTATAAAAAGTCTATAACATAAACCGCTTCTGGTTGTCCGTTGTCTACCACCTCTTTAAATTTATAACCGAGAAGTAGATGTACTGTTTTCGAGACTGTTTCTTTAGAAAGTTTATGAAAATTCTAAATTGGAGATTCTACGAATCTATGATAACGATTCTGACAAATTCCACAAAACCAGTCCTCACTAGTCTCATTCGAAGCTTATATATAAATATACCAGCTATGTGAAATTCCTTTCCCAACACACGCGTTTTTTCTTCTTTTTGTACATGACGAGAGCAGGATATCAGAACTACTAGACATATTATCTTGTAAAAATCCAGCTCAAGAAGTGAACAAACTTTATTAATACAACATCATTATTATTGTGGCAACTGTTTGTGCACATACACACCTCGTCAGACTGAACCAATATTTGCCAAACAATATCGCGAACAAACCAGAATAAGGACACACAGCGAACAAAAATGCCATGCCATATAGCTACAACATTATGAACAATCTGCTTAATATGTAGAATGCGATGCACTCACACTCACAGTAACAATATCGAAGCTCTTCAAACTAATAAAAAAACCACTCTGGTTAATTCATGAACACTTCGTAAGTGTTTGCATTGTGATAGCGTTAATTCACATCTGGACAGGATAAAGTGGTACCGTATTTAATTAAATAAGCATAGACCTATTATTTTATTAATTATTTTTATGTAAGTTTTTATTATATGAAAATCTTGGTTGTATCAGAGAATCAAAGAGAAATTAGAATAAATTTGTTACGATAACCACTATTCTAATGTAACGAGGCCTACACACCCGGTTTATCTGCATGAGCTGTTTGCGCAGATAAGCTGAAACGTCTGTAGATAACGCAGGTCGCTTGTGCAAGCACACACCTAGCCCCAGACAGAGGTTGGGGTAGATTATTCGTCTTTTAGCATAGTATCAAGTCAATCCGAGATGTAGGAGGAACGACCTGGTGCCCCCTGGATTATTAAATCAATGCCTTAGCCGTTAGACGAGGCCTTAGCCGTAAATATTGGCGTAGGCGAATGTCAATGACGTAATTACACTGACAGTAATCCAATAGCCCTCAGATGAAGGGTAGACTGGCTACAATGTATGCATTATCAGGCAAAATGTAAAAGAACAAAATATTTAGGTAAGAAATAAACTGTTCTGTGGGCATTTGTTTATTAGCAACTGTAAATCCACCAAGAATAAGAAAAACAAATGAGTTATCGATAAAGGAAAAATTCACACGTAATTTCCGGTAAAATTGGGTCGCAAAATATATTTCCCTTCCACCTAAAATGGATTACCGTTCACGTTGTTCTGATAAAATAGGCGTAAAATAGCTCTTCTCGACTTTCAATCTCTTTCAAATCTAGAAGAATACACCATCATACGTGATGCCCTTTTGAGAGTCGCTTTTATATATACTTAACTCTGAGTGTATCCTTGTCGCTTATCTCATCACAATAAAGACCTTAACGACACAACCCACACGAATTTCATATACACAAGTGCCTACATACATACATTCCCTGGGAATACATATGCAGTTGCTTATAAATCTGGGTATATCGCGGATACAACAAATACCTATTTAAAACTTACTGGAACGTGCTCCAACTATAACGTAGGTCAAGGTTTCCTTTTACAGTGGTACTGAACTTTTAAATCTAGCAGAAGTCATTTTCACTTGTGGTCTCATATTTTGTGTTAGTGATTGTCACTTGTAACTTATGTATTTCATATTAAAAATCTCACAAAAGCTTATGTTTGAAATAATGTAATCGCACGCATTTTGGAGTTGTCCAGTTCCCACAACGCAACAACCCAATTTATTTATGCATAAAGAACTTGAATTAAATAATTAAAGCAGCATACACCCATAAGAAAAGTATTAATTCATGATCGTATTTTATCATATTATTTCCACTATTATTCTTCTACTTAAATGGACCACTTTTATCTAAATTACATTTATTTTACTTGCTACTTTAAAATATACACCTATCTGAAAAATAACAGTCTTACAATAATTTACAGCATTATGTATTTAAGGTTTAACAGTTTTGTTCATTTTGTTAGGCACATGCCAACATCATGAAGAGTTTGGAACTATCAAGCATACCTACAGCGAAGAACAGACCAACTATTCAAGTTTTACAGTTGATTATAGGAACCGATTAAAAATCTTAAGCCGGTACAGATCATGCTCGAGAAATGACGCTATGAGCAAGGGACTAAGTATGAGCTGTGAACTGACCTAAACCTGGCCAGACCAGACAGTTCAGTATTTGGCCCCATCATGCTCCTAGCATCCTGTGTTTCAAATTAAGCGCTAAGCGGTAACATCAAAGAGTTCCCGAACTCCATGGAACTTCCATGGCGGTTATAGTATGTATGTATATTCCTGGATAAGACCAAAGACTAATGAGAAACAGACACCCACTGCCTAAAATAAAGTGATTTGTTTGCAAACATTATAACATCAGTTGCGTGCAACACACTTGTTTGTGTGTGAGGGTGCCATACAGCGTAGAATCAAACAAAATAGCATTGCAGCTGACAAATAGAACCAGACAAAACGTGAGGGAAGCCGCGAGGGAAGCATGCCGACGGTATCGTTCTGAACTTCTTTGGAGACGGAGAGCTGAATGCCACTTTCGTCAATAGTGACAATTTTGTATGAAACGTTTGTGGACGTGTTAATAGAGGCACCCATTGGGTTAATACCTTCATATGTAAAATCTTATGCAGTAACCGATTTTTCGTCAATCTTCACAGCCCTGGCTACCGTTTTAACAGTAGTCTGTCTATTTTCCATCACTAACTTCTTCACTTTGACTACTACTTTAGAGTTATGTTCTGCTGCATATCTTACACCCCTTGTATCGTCCCCGAGGCGCTCTCGGCCATCTTTGAACTCATTTACCCATCGGCGGACGGTCGATTCTGATGGAGAAGAATCCTGGTAAACTGCTTTCAACATTCAAATTCAACTGCTTCAAGAAAATTAATGCCATCCCTGGCCAAGAATTCATGTCCACTGTTAACATTCTCCATTTCCAAAACCACACTTTAGATCATAAAATCTAAAGGTTTATATGAACCGGGACGAAACTTTCCAAATTGACTAACGGCAAGATAACGATGTGATAGGTAACACAATTTTGTTTTCAAGGCACAAAAGATAGAAGAAGGCGTTTTTTCCTTTCTCTCGTAAATGACCTGCCAAGTCAAATGAAATAAAACGCACGTCGATTTTTTGAAGGAGGGATAATCTTGTGGATATCATCTAGTTCTGAGGGCGGATGCGATATAAAAGACAACGTTCTTAAAGGAAAACTAAAGAATAATTCAATAAATTATAATTTCGATCAATTTACACAAGACGTAAGCTATACCTAATGAGATCGTATAATACATTTCAAGGTGTTCTTCTCAAACCATCCCAAGCATTTTTCGATGCAACGACACTAAAGGCAATACTATCGGATTACCAGGCAAGGACGGGTTTGAAAATATTTTACTATATATCAGCTGTCGCAGAGTACACAAAGTATGAGCCTTGTTGTCGTTTGACGTGTGCATCTCAACTTGTGTACTATAAACGCTATTATCCAACAATTAATGAGAAATTTGGCTAGAAAAACATACGCCAACGCGTCGTACCGATGACAACACCTGTCGGTAAAATTGTGGCAGCTGCTGCAGCCGATGTATACGAGAATAGAGTTAATTCGTGTGTTAAAACTGAAAATGAGAACAGGTAAGAGGCAGTGAGGACACGCCTAAATACAAATTGGCGTTTGGGCGATAAAATGTATTTTATAAATAGTGGATTTCTTATCTTGTGTGCTTTGATGTATTTACACTTTTAAAGTTGACATTTATATAGACGATAAAATACAAATATTGCAATGTACAGGAGACTGCAAAGTAAATATTACTGCGTCTGACTCAAGTGTGATTAATAATCCAGCATTTTACCAAATTTTCCTTAAATAAGTATAATAAATATTACACTTGAGGACACGAGCAACTAAATTTAATACATAAATTATCTAAATGAGATCATATAGCACTAGTAATAATGCGCATAGTATTTAAATGACTGGACTATCCACATCATGTAAACCGCACTTGCAAAAAATATTCGCCCAATAACTAGTAACAATAAAATTACAAATCTGATTTAGAATAATTAAACGATACAACAAATCGCCAAAGTGCGCAACTGAATTTAACGGTATGGCTATAAACATAAATGTATATAGCAGGTAATACTGCAATGCGTAATGATCTTTATCAAGTTCGATTTTTATGCACGCATTAATGCATTAGCGTTATTGGATCTGGGGGAAGTTACTACATTTTTATAGTCGCCAACGAACAGCGAAAAAGTATCATTGTGAGCTCTTTGAAGGGACACAGTCATTAACAATCATCAAGGACGTGTGATTTTCCGAATATCAAGTTTAATGTTGCAAATGCTTATTTCGAAACCACTTAACACTACTTTATATTGTTGTATTATTTTTAGTGGTTGTTCGGCAAATAAGGCAACAATTGTGACTGCCTGGTGCTAAGTGTCTGCATTAATATTACTCGTAAATTTTTATTTTCTCTGTATAAATGGCGCAACATTAAAAATGTGTGATTTCGCATTTAATGCACTTACTAAGGAGAACGACCATAATTTTGTAAACGCGATATATATGGAATCAAATAAACTCAAATACCTACATTTTATTGTCCCGGCGTATACTTTATTTTTCAGTGAAGTAAGTATTATACTCCTTTGTATGCAAAAAATTAAAATAAAGGGCCCTAAGAAACAAGACAAAAAGTAGCGTACCTACTTTAGGTTTAGTTAAAACTATATTTGACCTACATGTTGAAGTTAATTAGTTCCCTAAATAATCGAAATACCTCTAAAAACGTTTTTACGAGGTATATTGCTAAGTGGCTATTCTATTGTGTATACTTGGCATTCACTTCAATCGTCTCGTTCATTATCACCGCAGTCATTGCATATTTAGGATTCATTGTCGAGAGTTAATACTGATACAATTACTCAACACTACTTGTTCGACATGGTAGCACATCCGATAATAAAAATAACAACCAACTGGATGCACTCAAATATCGTCCGCATCAGTTCATTTATTTTTTATATTGATTCACTTTCAAAAAGTAACTATAACTACGAGTTTCGTTATTTGTGGGAGGTCCAGTGAAAAAATCAAAATCCTCTGAAATGAGTGAAAATTCACTTAAAGACAGCTAACAAAGCTGTTCTAAAACTTTTTTCGCAGAAATGGGCACCTATATTTGTGAATTTCCGAAATTGCAAAATGTAGAAAGATGTTCTACAGGGTAGCTTTGTTATCGAATTTAAAAATATAATTAAATGTCGTAATTTACAAACTTATAAATCGAGAACTTGTGTAAATACGTCTCAGAAGGCAATCCTCTTCATTACATTGAACCAAATACAATCAATACAAATATTATGTAACGAATCACAACATAGAAAAATTCTTGCACCAGATTTCCTTGAACAATCGAGATCACAGCAAAACATGAAAAAGTGGGCGGCATGTGACAAATATAAACTTGACCTTCTTCTAGTACAACTTCAAGAATGTACAAGTACAAGCCACAACATACGTTTTATGCAAACTAGAAGCAACTACAAAGTACGCTAAAAGCTCAAGCGATATTAAATTACGACATAAATATTGACTGAAATCTGAACTGGCGGCGACACACCCCACTTACCGCGATGCATTTTAGTTCTGCTCAAGTCAGATCCCGAGGCGGAATCCGATAACTTTATTATCTGTTATTTCCAGAGGGAAATGGACGTTGGATGGCAACGAGCATTTTGCGGGAGACTATAGTGCGCTACTGATCGAAAGCTCCTGGAATGGAAAATCAAACAGACCACCGGCTAAATTAAATTTTAATATGAATTGGATGAAGCATCAAGCTCCAATGTGAAACAAACAATTATTTCAGGTTATTTCTAGTTTGCTATGGCAATAATAATTGAGTTTTATAAAGGGCAAGCTTTTGGAAGATCCGTAACCAATGAAATACCAAGAAGTCCTGTGTTAACAAGAACCAGGTTTACGGTTCGCGTACCAATAACAAACAAATTTTTTGTAAATGGCAGAACCGCCATGTGTGCCTAGTTTAAAAGATTTTATAAAGTAAACTGTTTCAAATTTACAGTCCAACACTCAGAGTTATAGTACTAACGCTGTAAACAACTTAAGAATGAAAGTTTGTGTTTTAATTCCTCCTCGAGAGTTGGACACTGTACTTTATCTGCAAGAACTCATATAGGTAGTTGCACTTTTAAGGCTAGATGAAACCCTTTAGTCTAGATCTAGATAAGTGTACACAGGCAGTAGTCCTTGAACGAATGTTTCCATAGAAACGTATAATGCATATCTACACGATTTTCTGGATTTTTCCGACAAGTATAAATTTGACGTTTTCCTCGTCACAGCAACCTCAATATGCTAATATGTAGTAGAAATTTTTTCATTGGTATTCCATTGCATAATGGACTATAAATTCAATGACCAGTGAATAGAATAGAATATTCGGAGTACGGGAAAAAGAAGACTATAGCTTCTCCACTACACAATAATATTCATTATTACTATGCAGAGAATTCTCTGTCGCTAGCAACTCTGAACTCGACCTAACAAGCCCGTTATTCATAGTTACCCGACCCGCCCCAATCTAATCACACGCTCCTGTATAAACAACCCTCTGCCCTTAGAGGAAAATAAAATCAAATATTAACATGTGTTCGCTAGGGAAAAATAATCCTTCCACTGTCTTTAACGTAGGGCACAAAATCAAAATCGAATAAGGCACAAAAGGAAGTTACCTATAAGCTTCCTTCCAGGGTTCTCGCTACTATTATTCATTTTCAGACATTTTTATGTGTTGAAAATATGGCAGGAATAGAAAATTAGTTGAAGTAGGAACGTCGGATTACCTATTTATAAAAGCTTGCACTAGCGGTGTTAATATTCAGATAAGAGACGAGCCACATCAATCGGTGGCTAGCAAAATTAATAGAGTACAGTTGGAGATAAAGCAATATGGCCAGGGGCGGCTCCTTAATAAGTGGGCTAATGTGCGCCCACCGCCTACAAAAATATGTTGTTAACCTTTTTTGATATCTAAGGTTCAAACCTTATAATTATAAACTAAAAGTTTAAAACTTTTCGAATCTCCAGCGTTTAGCTGCCGCTATAAATATTTATTTTATTATGCAAGATAATAAATAGTAAGCGCGCTAAGCATTCGGCGTCGTCAGGTCAGTTTCAAAATGCCTAGCACACTTGCAGCTACCCGTCCGAGTAGCGTCTGGCGTGCTGAAACGGTGAACGGTGTGAGCTGCTGAGCTGTGAGGTGTGGCTCTGTTCGGCGCTCTTGGCAAATGTACATTCGCTATGGGAGCGAGATCGGCGAAACTCGGGAAAATATGCGTTTAGTTGGAAGAATCAAGCTTGTATCCGAGCGCTGTTTGAGTACACACTTGGTAACTTAAAACTTACAGTTGCGCGAAGCATATATAATAATACTCGTATATACGGGACACGGGAGTTAGTACTTCTGCGGCATTGTTTTTGTTTACCATATTTAGGTCTGAGATTGGCTCGTTGCTTTGCTTATAATGTGAGTAATTAGCTGTATTATAGTGTTTATTATTATCGGTGAAACTAAAAATGCATTTTGGGAAATTTCTCCCATCCGCTTCTATACCTTGCTGCAATCTGTTTCTGGAATTCAGCACAACGCGTTGAAGTACATATATAAATACCTATTCGTTATCATTACTAAGGTTTACCTCTTCGTATCCTGTCCTAAAACTCTTGAAATGTTTGAGGACGTATCTTGACTTCAAAAAGCCTCAGTGAAGAAAATCAGACGCTGCTAAATTCCCATTGGCCATAGATTTTTATTTTTGTACATGTAGAATATGCTAAAAGCTACCATGTAAATATTACGTGTAGAACACGTATTCTACATGTTAATATTCTTCGTATCCAACCCTGCTTCCTTCAATTAAGGCACCCACTTTAAAGTTTTATCATGCTTCCGATGAAACGGTGACCCACAATAAATTGGGTCTACCCAAAAGTTTTATTGAATTTAAACTGGTAATTTCATCATCGCAGTTTTAAAAATGGTTTTGCTTTTTATATTTCAAGCTCAATTGCTTTAAAATATAATAAGTTGCACGGCATAATGTTGATGATAACTACCTACGAGGCCATCGGCACCGACGATATCATTTGACTATGAAATGGCGTATTTTGGTAGTCGAGATTTTATTGCGTTTTGAATTGAACTACCACAATTTTAGTGTTGCTTGAAATTTTAGTACTAAAGATTGGACTTACACAGGGTGATCCAAAAGTATGGTGCCAACAATTACTAGTATGTACTACTTTAATAATAAAGAGACCCGTATTTTTTTTGGTTTGCTTAGTGGCGACGCATAAAGGCGCTAGACTCCATAAGAGAGGAGGCTGAATCTCGTTTTTTTTCATATTTCCGCAACCGATTGACCGATTTTCGACAGATTTGGCATGGACTTACCAAAAATATGTTCAAATGTTACGATCTAACAAACTTTACCATAATAGGTAGAGGGCACCAGTAAAGTACCTAGCGTGTCAGTTTTACGCGCCTATGTTTTTTGTACTTATCTGAATGATACTCTTATACACCATTTTAACGTATGATTTAAATCTACACAAAAAAGGTATACCTTTATAACATGTGTAAAAATGTCCGTCTTCGAGATAAATGCAAAAACTTAATAGTTACATGGAGAATTTTGCGCTAAAACGAAACCGAAATTTGCTAGGGTAGGTTGAGAAACAAACACGAGACCATTAATCTGTGAAAGAGTTCAAAAATGCATAATTATCTTGTATTAATACAGTTCGGCGGGTTGTCCTCGTCGAGACTAAACTATAAATTACTTTGTCCACGACTATCTTATAATACACTCTTTATACTTGTGTTTCTTCAATCATAAATTTATGCATTAATGCACTGCAGTGATTAATGTATATTATTCACTACACCAATAAGAACTTCGCTTTGACCCTTTTTTACATTTATTTAGTAGGCCGCGATCGCGATGTGTCAGTTCAAATTGAAACGTCAAATCAGTATGGTTTGCTTTTAATTTGAAATGCATATTCTAAAAAAGAAGATATAATGAGTAGTGAGAGTGAAAACGAGGTTTCTTTAACACCACCAGCATAAAAAGAATCTGCAGAAATTGCCTCATTAGATTCATTGCCCGAAAAATCAAGAAAATTATACTTGACAGCGTATGTATGAATCCTTCTTACACTGGAGAAGGGAAAAGAAAGTAAATTCCTTATCGGAATCTGTTTTGAAAGTCGTGGACAAAGTATAGTATACAACTCGTTATAATAATGCTATTATTACCTCGGATGATTACAAAACTCGCTCGTGTTGTAAACTTCATCCTCGATAATAATAGCATTTGTTATAAACTCGTGTAAGTATAATATACTATTATAAGGCAATATACGAAATAAAACGAATGTACGCAGATGCATCTTACCACTAGTTTAGTTACTCACGGTTAATTGAAGTCAACAATAGGCCACTATGAAAAAATAGTGTAATCAACATTCCTCGACAATAATAACACACGTTCTTCACATAAGAACGGTGATATTATATGACTAAGCTAAGTTCCAATTTAAAAAGAATACAGTAAGTACCTTGAAGGTTAAAACAAACAAATTGCAGCTTCGGTACTTGAAAATGATTTCTGTGGAAGAGTTTAAGTATTCAAGTATGCAAAACAGAACCTAAAATTGTAATTTTGTTTATTGTACAATAAATTCAACTACCTTACTAAAAGCATAAATTAATACACACCGCAACTGGATCAGATAAGAAAAACAATAAAGCAAAACGCACACGTCGCGTCGCAAAAAGAGAAGCCGAACAATCACCGAATAAATAATTGGAACGCCATGGCAGTAAAGAATTTCACCGGCAAAATCCCTTCATAGCGTGCCTTATATAATTACACCCGTTACTTGTCCATTACCGAGTTAATTCTGTACGACAAATTGTTACGCCCAAAGCAAATAATTGTATATTTCGTGATTCCTTGAAGGATTCCGTCTGGCTCTCGCGATTAACTAATAATTAATATCGAGGGCGTAAAATTTATTCCGCATAATGCATTTCCAATTTCTGATGCGCAATTTATCTTACATTTATTAAAACTGTCTGGAGGAAATTAGCTTAGGTGTTCAAACAATTCCTCGAAGAATTCGTACCATACCCATTCGCTTTTTAGGATTACACAAGTACTTTAAGAGATAGAAAAATGAAATTCCTATATAAAGACTTCCATATTTGTCCGTATGTTACAGGTAAATATTTTCGAAATGACTGTATCGGCATCTGGGGATATTATTTGTTTCATATAAAATAAAAATAATTTGTGTTTGTACCATGGCGAACATGGGGGGGTTTACAAAGATTAGGTACCGACACCGGCAAACAATACTATTTAGTGTCATTATGATTTAACAGTGCCATTCGACTTTCATTCGTTGGTTTTATGAATGGAACAGTTACAGTGTACATACATTATCATTTGGGTTTTCACTTGCCGTATGAAAATTACATATAGAAAACGTGGACAAGGGGCACGGGGTTAAAGTCGTGACAGTTTAGCTTGTAGTTCCACAACATGAGTACGAGAATTTTTAGTCCCACAAGTATTTTATTAATTTTGCTTAAAAGTATATAAAATTCAAGAATACCACGGAAAACAAAATTCATGTTTACCCAGATTTACCAGCAAGAATGAAGTAAACGATACAAAATCTGGTGGCCAGATGTGTTCATGTTCAAACGCTCCGTTTGACAACTGTTGTAGGTAAAATTTAAAATACATGGTCCATAAAAATAGTAGATACCTAGGAGCAATCCAGACAAAACAGAAAGGCGGAATCAAAAATACACATTCCATTAGGATTACGCCAATCTCGAACATGATCGGAATTACAGAAGCTTTCTTAAATGAGCTGCGATCGTGAAACTTACGAAATTATGAATCACTAATTCATTTGTCGCACCCATCAAACATGCATAATCGCCTTACATTCTGCCTCAACAAATAATGCACAAAAGCTGTTTATTCTGATCTCCAGACAGCTGTTTTCATCAGAGTTCCAACTTCACTGGAACTTAAGTGTTGTTTCGGATATGCTAATTTCCTTGTCCAAGGACGATACCAATCCGCAATCGGAACAAATATAATGATTAATGGTCGCAAACGAGGAAACTTTGCAGTAATTGCGGAGCCGCACCCGCGTGACTAAGCTGCTTCTTCAAAGTTACATCAACGTGACGTCCTTTCAATCACCTCGCCAAGCGACATTCGTTGTTGGAGTTGTTCTTTGTGGTTCTGTTATGTCACGTCTCACACACATGTATCCATATGGAACATCCGATCCATAACGAGATTAATGTGCCTGACAAAGTTCAAGTTATTTGGTGTGGAAAATATAGCGGAGCAAAAGCTGTTTTAAGGTTTTCAAAGTTCCTGAATGTGACATACGAGCTTGTTTGGACAATTCTGCCTTCTTTGCATGTTACTGCTTTATTATTCAACAGTACCGTCTGTTGCTGACGTTACGTACAGTAAAAACTATGGGACTGTCCACAAGCTGGCCTCATACTAATTCTTAACGTTGTACATTACAGGTGTATACAGGTGCAATATATAAAATTAATTTTTAAGTCATGCCACTTTAAATGAAAATCTGGGCATTTAATGCAACTTTCATAATTTTCGAAAGCTATTGATTTGCACCAAATTTTGAATATAGAAGGGATATCCCTGAGTACAAAGTCGCAGTCTCGAAAACTTGGCCCACAATCCTTATCGTATAGTAGGCAGAGTTTTGGATTTATGCTAATATTGGTTGAACCTCATAGGTCGAGTATTTCATTGTCTACAATCTATTTTTTAATTGGCCTATAAATATAGGGTGGTCCAGTTTTTAATTGACAAACTTTTGGAATAGACAGAATTCTTCAAAATAATAGGGGTTTGTCATAGGTATAAATTATTATCAAAAAGCGCATTCTTTCAGAGCTAAATGGCACTAAGTTCGAATATTTTAAGGTTCTTTTCTAGGTTCTTTCGTAATAATAATCTGCTAAACGGAAAGGGGGGCGATTTTCAAATTTGGCATGTGTACTTTGTTGTACACAACGTTTCAACACATAGTGGTTGGATTGGATCAAGAACTTTGACGTAAATCTTCAACTCCTGAGGATGCTGACGTTGTTAGCGAGACACGTGTCGAGTTTAATTACTGAGTCACTGTCTTTTGGCGTGTGGGCTGAACTTTAAAAACTCATAGTGACAACTTTTCAAATAAGGAAATATTAAGGAGTCTATCTGCAATACATTAAAAATTATTATTTTATGCCAAAATCGCTCTTCACATCTTTCTCATACTTGAATCGAAAAAAATGTAAGCAGACTAAATATCTCGAAAACTAATGGAAATATCTGAACATTCAGAGACATGAAAAAATGCATATTATACAATAAGTTTATAACTGTTTACAACTAAGAAAAAAGTTAAAGTTTGAATTAACTAACTGAATTAAATTTCAATAAAAGTTGCAATACGCATGGTTTATGATTTTTCAACACAAAATATTCGGGCCTGTTACAAATTATGCTACGTTATCCCTATTGCTAGACATGATCTTTTATGCAGGCCACCTTGATCAAGAGGCCCCATACACTTGTAGGTAATAGTTTTAATACCATACACTTTGTAATACTACTGGAAGCAAAGTTGGGGGCTCACCCACGAGGCCTTCCACTCGGAAGCTTTCTGAAATATGCATATTCTGAGACCTTGGGAGCATTGCGTAGTCCTTTTGAACTGTTTGGAGAATACACTATCTCCATTATCAGTCACAACTTCTAGTTGAATTTAAGAGACGCGGACTTCCACCCAGCTGTTTATTTGATATTAATTTGTACAGGGTCAGTGGAGTAGGCAGATATATCCTATTACACGTGTAGCAGCGCCATAACAATTTAGTTTGTCAAATACGAGACTTTTAGCAGTTCCGAAATGATGTATGCCGTTGCTTCATACCGCCAACGCACCATAATGCACCTAAATTATTCTTTCTCATTAAATGTTGGCTACAAATAAAAAAAAAGTAAATGGTCAACGCGTGAGTTACATTTACCAGAAGATTAACTTCGTTTATCATGGTCTATTCATTTTAGCAGTTGTTTACGAGAAATAGAATTATAAATATTAAGCAAGTTAGACGAAAATAAACAAAATTTTCCGGTGGGCGGTTTGCTTATATACTTATCCGAAGTTTTCTATATGCATAAATATATAGCGGAATTTTGATCGCGTGCTCAGGGTGCATTTACCGTACGGACGATCGATTCAGAGAGGGCAAAATACACAGAATGATATAGCGAGGTACAGTTTGAATAATAAATCGCACAATAATAGCAGACATTTATTGCACTTGGGCCGACGCGTAGAGAAGCACCAAGTGAATCACCGTCACTTTGATTTTTAAGGAATAGGTGCCAAAATTTTAGAAATGGGGCAACATCAAATTACGTAATCAAGAACATAACGCAGATTCAAGTTACCCCTGCGTTTCATTTAAAACGGAATAATGCCTTCTAATTTTAGAACATTTAATCAATGATTCGAATTTCTTAAAAATATGTTTACTGAATTGGGCATCCATGCTATTAAGACATATTGGTTTACAAGTTAATAGCTAAATCAATACATCTATTTTTCTCCTTAAAATGAAATTGCTCCAGTTAACCAACATAGTAGAACATATAGGAATAATATAAAACCAGGCACAATGGAATAAATCTCATTACTAAGTCACAGACGTCCTGAAGCGAAGGACGAAAAACAACTACCCAATTTGAATATTTTATTCGCATATGGTGCACATGTCATTGAAAATAAAACCCTGGCGAACGAGTGAGTAGTGTCTTAAGGAACAGCACGCGAGGAACAGCAACACATTTGAAACAAATTTATACCTAAACACAATGAACAGAACAAAAAAAACTACAATTAACTTGAAATGATAAAACATTTATTTGTAGTAGGTATTTTTACTCAATGAATGCTGAATAAAATAAGTATTATTTACAATTCTTCTGCAACTTACAACCTACCAGTAAAAATAATACTTTCAACGCTCATAATTGAGCGTATTTTTAATTTTTACACAATTCACATATACCATATTAGATACCTACTATTACACCACTATGGCCGTAAAAGCCCAGTTATCATAATTATTTTATTTTTCACTGTAAGAAAGAATACTTCTCGTAATTGAACCAAACGCAGAAACTTACCGGTTGTGTTGTACAGATAGTACGTTTGTATCATAGACGCAGAGTTGTTTGGCAAGTCAGGGATGGTGGTGAGAAATTACATGGACTGCATACTCAATAAAAAAACGCCATCACATCAGCAAAGACATGTCTTGATTATACATGCACACTGTTCAAATCATAACTCTATAAGCTAAAATATGTAATGTAATAAAGAGGACAGCAAGACATCAGAACCACCGTGTAGATAAAACACCCAAAATACAGGAAATGTGCAGCTAAAACCTATTAGTATGTGAAATGCGAGGTGAAAAGATTAGGAGTATACATATGGATAATGAATTCGGATGCAGGTGTTGTAGGCTGTGGCCAGAGAACTCGTAATGAGTAGAAGAAAAAAGGAATACAGGGACTTGCACAAATTGATGTAAGTAGAAGGTTAAAGTAGCCAAAGAAGAAAACCTGTTCGAGTAGTAGACTGAATTGGTCAAGAGTAGATTTGATATAACGATCAAAGAAACGGCGGGACCAAGAACAGTTGGAATGCCGGTAATGTCGCCTGAGATGCTGAGAAGCTGCAAATAAGGAAACCCTATGATAAGGAACTGTTCGATGACGAAAGAACACCAATAACTGTTTTAGAAGTGAATATCGAATACAAAAATTTTTAAATCATTACTAGAACTTATGATAGGGTGAGTGAAGTTTACTTAGACTAGGAATGACGATACCCGTTAATTTTTGTACTCGGATATGTGCGTATTATCCGTTATCCGATAATATTATTCCCCGTTACCATTTACCGATTATCTACTATTACCTTCTTCATATATGTATCTAAACCTAATAGTTTTAGGTACTGAAATTGGTTTATGAAATGAGAAATACAAATTGTTCTAAAGTAACTAATTATTGGGAAAGAACCTTACCCGTCTTTTTCGTGTGATGTCCACGTTATCACCCAATCGGTAATTATCGTGATTCCTATCTGAAGACATTTTCAACAAGATTTTGTGAAACCAAAATTGTTATAATTTACCTTCAAATTGATGACAAAAAAAGTTAATCCAAAAGAATGCTCACACTAAAGAACAATTTCACCCAAAAGACAAAGTTATTCTTAAATATTTTTCACAAGTGAATTTTTAAGAAATTGGAAAAAGATACAAGATAATCAGTTTGGTTTCCAGGGCCGTTTTGGAACAAGAGAAGCTCTGGGATTATTGGTTTCAAGGAACCCTGGATAGGCAACCAGAGGTTCAGAGGACATAGTCATAAATGGACACAGATAATAATATGAGGCGTGCAGACGATACAATTTCGTTAACGGACAACAATTATTATACAGCTACTTAAAAAATTAAATTATCGCTCTACTGATTGTGCAATGAAAAAGCTCCCAAAGAATCAAATTTATAAGAACTGAAAACGTCAATATATAGGAAGAGTTCTGATTTACGACTATACCTTGGAATTTGGTAGGAGCAAGTGCGGGAGATCAAACAATAGAAATATAAAATAGAATAGAAATGATCAGATAATCTTTTATGGAATTAACCAAATTTCCTTATGGACGGGACAACACTGGGATGTTTTTCATCTTCTTCAACTTGTTTTGTGGTATAGAAAGATAGACTCTAAAAAACATTGGATAAGTTGCAAGTATAGTATAGTATAACGGCGAAATCAGAGCGCGAAATTTAAAACGCTATCCTAAGAGAATACTAGGATAAAATTTTTCAATTCATTTTAAATGGAGCTTAGATGATCTTTGCACTTCATATTCTTTTTTTACCTTTCATCCTGATTTTTTAACATTAAATTAATACAGGGTTTCCCACGACGACCTTACACGATCTGTATTATAGAAAAGTATATAAGTAGAAATACACAAATTTGCAAAAATAGGTAATCGAGGATGCTCAATTCCACTAAAATATTTTTGACTTTCTGCGACTTCCGGTTATTCCGGAAATATACACCAACTTCCTTATTTTAAATGGAATGCCCACATTTTTATTACGGATTTAGATTTTTGGTGGAATTTTAAGATCACCTTATGCAAAACATCATATTTATGTGTAAAGTGCATCCTCTTCGAGATGTATTAGGTACACGTTGAACAATGTCATTTTTCAAATTTCATCAATTATAACTTGGAAACGGTACGAGATAAAGAAAAATGATTTACATGTCGCTATCCTACTGCCTCCTGATTGGTCAAAAAATGACAAAAAGTTGCCAATCAGGAAGCAGTATTTTCCAGACCCATTAGATAGAGAATTAAAAAGTAGGATAGACATGTAAATCATTTTTCTTTATCTCGTACCGTTTCCAAGTTATAATTGACGAAATTTGAAAAATGACGATTTTTAACGTCTAATATCGCGAAGAGGGTGCACTTTACACATATGATGTTTTGCATAAGGTGACCTTAAAATTCGACCAAAAATCTAAATCCGTAATAAAAATGTGGGCATTCCATTTAAAATAAGGAAGTTGGTGTCTATTTCCGGTATAACCGGAAGTCGCAGAAAGTCAAAAATATTTTAGTCGAATTGAGCATCCTCGATTACCTATTTCTGCAAATTTGTGTAATTCTATTTATACTTTTCTATATGTGTATACAGATCGTGTAAGATCGTCGTGGGATACTCTGTACATGGCGATTACTATGAAGCTTTTTTTCGGTGTTTGTCTTGTAAAAGCATTTATTTATGCAGTCATTTTGTTTAAAACTAAAATTCAACAAACTACTGCAATTTACGGCAAAAACGTGTCGCTGCTAGAACCGGCGCAGTAGATGGTTTAAATCGTCCATAAAGAAGTTGTTAATAACACTTTCTCTTATATTTTACACTTTTTAAATATAAATAAATTCTTACACCCCCTATTAAATAAAGATTAATCAATAAATAAACCGGAGAAATAAACAACTTAACCTCAAACACTGCAAAAACGTCAAAATAACAATGGTCTGGTCTAAACCAGACATACGTTCTTTTCTAATAGGTACTGTGCTCCGTTTTGAAATATTTCTGAAATCAAGTTTTATTTTAAGTTGTTTTTGAAAACAACAGCTAGAAAGCACAGTCTATATGTTACTTGCAGAATTCCTGTTAAGAAATGCACTGAATTTAAATAATCAGTGTTTAAAATCTATGTCCCATAAGAGCTCCACGATAAGAATTTTGAAGTAGGATAGAGCGAGAAACTAGTAACATAATCTAACTTCTAACTAATGGACTCTATTCGAAATGTGGTGTAGTGGTGTTATCGCGGAATGCAGGGTATTGGATCGATCAGTATTCAGTACCTAACCAATAGAGAAATCCTGAAAAGGGTGAATAAAGAATGTGAAATTATTTATCTACACCAAAAAAGTTGCAGCTTGAGTATTTTGCTATATATGTACATGCTGAAGATTTGTAAGTTGTCGAACGAGTTCTTTTTGGTAATTAAAAACATACCAGCCGGTTAGACAATTTTATGAAACCAGAAAAATGTAATTAATCGCATTAGAGAATAGTAGGTAATTCATGAAAACATGAGTAACTGTTTTAGAATGTTATATTCTCAACAAGCATTAAACCGTCATAATTTTAAAATTTTCGAGGTAGGTATTCCAAACATGCAAACACTATTTATCAAAGAAAAATATTTATTTTAACGCAACATCTGGTGAACGATGTTTTGCATGTTTTGCACAGATTTGTTATAAATTACTAAATAATAATAAATTATAACCTATTAGGCGATGGGAGTACACTGCCAGTTTTGATGTTACTATTGGAACTCATATCCGTAAGATAATCTGGATAAGTCAAACAACATTAGTGCCTAATATTTTCAGATTTTTGCTGAAATAAGAGGAAAATAAATGTTCTGCGCATCGAAAAATGACCCAACTGCGCAGGAATAATCTTGACTTTTGCGGCGTAACAGAGCATGCGCTCTGCAGTTGTTTGTGCTATTAGCGTTGTCACAGAATAATATGGCATAGTGTTAAATGTAATATAATCTTCTAATATATACAAATCTCGTGTCACGGTGTTTGTGGTCGCACTCCTCCGAAACGGCTAGACCGATTTTTATGAAATTTTTTTTGTACATTTGGTAGGTATGAGAATAGGTCGTAAAGTATTTTTCACCCTCCTACCCCCATCCCCCATTTTTTAATCGCGATTTTAGTATTTTTGTATGAACAATATCGAAATAATTGAAAATTTTTTGTACATTTGGTAGGCATGAGAATAGGTCGTAAAATATTTTTCACCCTCCTACCCCCACCCCCATTTTTTAATCGCGATTTTAGTATTTTTGTATGAACAATATCCAAATAATTGAATTTTTTGTATATTTGGTAGGTATGAGAATAGGTCGTAAAGTATTTTTCACCCTCCTACCCCCACCCGCCATTTTTTATTCGCGATTTTAGTATTTTTGTATGAACAATCTGAATACATATATAAAAAATCGGGTTCTAGGAATTTTTTTGAACGGCTGGACCGATTTTGGTAAAATTTTTTGTGTGGTTGGAGTGGGTGCCTGGATGGTTTACATTCACAATTGGACCCGGTATGTTGCGTTGCAATCGGATTCCAGGAGTTTTTTTGAACGTCTGGATCGATTTTGATGAAATTTTTTGTGTTTGTTGGAGTGGGTACCTGGATGGTTTACATTCACAATTGGACCCGGTAGGTGGCGCTGCAATCGGGTGTTACTGAACTCCTCCTAAACGGTTGGACCGATTTTGATAAAATTTTGTGTGTGTGTTGGAGTGGGTCCCTGGATGGTTTACATTCACAGTTGGACCCGGTAGATGGCGCTGCAATCGGGTTCTAGGTTTTTTTTTTAAACGGCTGGACCGATTTTGATGAAATTTTTGTGTGTGTTTGAGTGGGTCCCTGGATGGTTTACATTCACAATTAGACCCGGTAGGTGACGCTGCAATCGGGTTCTAGGATTTTTTAAATGTCGGGCAGGACAACGTCTGCCGGGCCCGCTAGTATATTATAATATAATATAATAAGGTAACTGGAAGTTCTAGGTGTTCTAGTGTTAAAGATAGTGCGCGCATGCTTTGTACACATCGCGGAAGCCATCGAGTGGCTGATTCTCCTTCTTTCTTGTTTTCACTAAAAGTTCATATCGTTTCGTGTTTCACTTGTGTCTATTGAAAATTGAAATCGTTCTTAAAAGATCCCCGACACCTGTCATAAACTTTCTGTTTATTTTGTGGTGTTGACATATACTAATGAACAGATTAACTAATGTCATATAAACAACGAATGGGACATTCGACACTGAAAGTTGCAAACTGGTTTATGGATAAGTAAATTGTTATACATAACTTATCCAGTATTATTATCTGCGCATCTGTATTTTGTTCTTGGCTACGAAGTGAATAAAGATGTTCGGTATTGTACCCTTTTGTTGTGTTGGAGTCGAGAACCAACGCCAGGTGTAGGTTTTTTTCGGTAAACGGTAAGTACACAGTATAAGTGTGGCCTTTCCGCCATGTTATGTGAGAGGGGCTGAAATTTTTCTTAAGCATTGAAGACAATTTCGAGGTACCCGTAATGTGTTTGCACTATGCGCATGCTTCCCTACGCCTTGCGCAAGTCTTAATTTGGGCCAGTTTTTATTATGACATCGTTGCAGTGAGGTACCTAACTATGCAGAAAGTATTTTTTTATCAGTATACCTGAAACTTCTAACGACTCTATGTGCATAGTGTGTACCTGCATACAGTCGGGCAAAAAAATTCTAAGCAACTATCAATTTATACATACTCCTATGCTACAGAATGCTTCCCTTCGGCAATAAAATTCGGCATTGCCTCGTCGCGTGCTCGTTCGTGTGAATAAAATTCGACAAACTGCTGCGACACGATACGGAAATTTTAGAATTGCAAATTCTGTGCGCGGCTTATTCATTTTGTTTGCATTTGCTCTCAGTAGACGATTTCAAGTTCGTCTTGACCGTGTACTAGGTGAAAGGTTGGGTCGAGATCTCGACTTTTTTGAGCATAACTTAAGTTTAAATACCGAGGTCATTGTTATGTTGATATTTACGATATGGCTTTCTACAAAGATGTGCATCCAGTAGCGTGATGTCAGCATATTTTAATTAATAAATGCCTAAGTTTCTTTGTCTATTTGTATTATTTCAATGGTGTTCGCCGAACAGGGGTAATCAATTAAATTCCTCGATAGGAGGTTTGGAAACTGCAGTATAGCTTATTCTCAGTAGTAATTCAAAACAATTCGACAGAGTTTCGAAAAATCGTTGTCAGGCAACAGTCACGACCGACAGTCCGAAGGGTTGGATCGTAGCCGACCGATAGATAGAACTCTCGATAGGCTACGGCTGGAGCCGGTCCGAAAGGCAAGGAGTTTGACAAGTAAACTGGAGAATTATCGAACCCTTCAGTGATATTTAAATTTTTTATTCAAACTTTCAATGTAACCACAAAAACTACATTTCTGAGCTTGAGATAGAGGTAAATCTTATTGAGAAAAAGAAAAGTTCGAGTAACAACTGGATTTGAACCGAGTTTGACAAACCTGCTTTATTACGCGTTTCATCTACAATTATTAATATTACCCCAAGGTACCTGCTGTTGAAATTAAACCTTTTCAGAGGGTGGTTTCTTAAAATCTAGGAATAATTATTGGCGTGAATTCATTTATTATTTGATTCATCATCGGGCATAATTTTACGTGTTTATTCAACCGGCAACAGTGTATACTAAAATATTCTGTTTGAATATATGTATATGATGGAACTTTTTTATTCATGTATAATAATGACTAGCTTGTCCTTTATAATAATGAGTTACGTCAAGAATTTTGGTCAAAAGTTCAATCCTTGTGTCACCTTATCACTTTAATTTCCGGAATGATTTGCATGTAGGTCAGATTCACCGCTGACCTCACCCAAACAATAAATCGAAGATTATGATAGCTGCCCTGATTAGAGTTCATCCTTGCGAGGTCATAGTGCTACAAAGGTGTTTATTTATATATGCAGAAATTTTCGTGATTATAATACAAATAATATAAATTGCAAAGGCGCCAAATTTCGAACTGTCCCACGTTTGAATTGTAAACGTGGTCACGTTCTGATGAAATAACGGGCTCTATCGAGGCATTTTATGAACCGCATTACAGAAAAGAAATTAGACGTTTGGCTTGTTTATTCGTCGGTTGAGTAACTTTTTGAGACAGTCGGAACACTTTAATTTAATTACCATCAATTATTCCATCATTGCGTGGCAGCGACCAATGAGCATCTTCGTGCTATTTAGCGCTGAATATTTTTTCTGATAGGTTCTAATTAACTTTGAGGCGTTGTGTGAAGAGAAGGTTCTACACAATAGTGCATTTTTTCGGATCCTTTGCGTGCATCAAAGGCTATTAAGTGATTTTGCTTCGAAACAATTTAACAGACAAGCAGTCGTTTGTTTTCTTGGCTGCAGGAATGCCATACTAATTGAACGTAAAGATTTTTGTATTGGGCACAAAACTGGCGGGTAAAAGTAATACAGTACAATTATCGAAGCTCATTTTAGTAAATAAAACAATGAGTTTGTATTCAGAGAAATTTGGGGCTCGCACTAAAAATTCACCAGAGAAGAGCGACATTTACAATTTGTATTCAGATTGTGCCAAAAAGACACTTCTCTGCTATGGGATGGCATAATAAGACGCACGAATTTTCCCTGCCAGTAATGAAAATTCAACAACCTGACACAGTTAAATTTGATATGGGTCCATTAACGTGTCCCTAGCACTTCGGAAATGTGTTTCTGTGTTAAGGCAATTTGAAGTTGTAAGTTTTCTGATAAGGGTGACTTTTCATAGAATTGTGCGAATCCTTTAAGAAAATGTATCCGAAAGAACTGAACTTTACAAAATAAGTAAATACCCGCATACAAGTAAAATTAAAGTTAAAATAAATCTTAAGTTGAAACACAAGCTGGTATAAGTAGTTTCATGCCAAGTAAATATAAATTTGGCGTTTTCCGTGTCACAGCAACCTCGATATGGTTCAACAGGATTTCTTTGATTGGCTACAGTTCATTGAACAATAAATAGTATATTACGTACCGAGGTGGAAAATGTTTCATTACAGTCGAGGGCCAGACAGAAGACCAAGGCGCAAGGCTGTAAAGAAAATTTTCCAGCCAGGTATGTATACTATTTTATTCACAATCATTAGTTTTAATGAATAATACAGGAATAAATAATTCATTTTATTTTTCAAATACTGCATTTTCGATAATCCTTGGTAGGCTGTGAAATTGACGTTTTTATTAATTATTAAACTGACAAGCATCGTTTTTGACAATAAAATAACTGAATACGAAAGAGTATTTCTGGTGGCAAAATATGTCTGATAGTCAGTTGGAGTGCACAATACACTCAAGCAGAACTCCTCGAGACCGTCGAAACGGTAGGAAATTTTATTCCAAGTTTATTACATAATACATAGGTATAGTTCTTTTCAGATATCTTGGCGTGTGTGTGCAGTAATCTGCGCATTACGTTCATATGTCTTTCTCCCTTTTGTAAAATGGATTTGTTGAATTTTAATTGCTGCCGTAAGATGACTTGAGAATATTCTCACGTTTCCGTATTTGATCTCACTCTTTCTTACTATGGTTGTGTGAAACAAAATGATTTCAGTATTAATATGCTTATTTTGCAATATCCAGTGGTCACCAAGCAAGTTATTAAAAATTATTGCCTTTCAAGTATAACTGTCAGTTTGATTGTCAGGTGTAAAGATGCCTGGAAATGTGTTTACCAAACAGCGTCGAGAAGTTTTACGAAATATTTTTGAATACTTTACTCGAGAGAAGGAAAATAATGGTCCCCTATTGCCTTAACTTGTGACCAGGAGCGATTGGCCGATGCATCAAAAGTAAGTCTACGCAGCGTGTCGCGCATAGTTGGAGAGGAAAAACGAGGTTTGTCTGCTGCAACGCCCGGAAAAAGGCACAGCAAATCAAAATGAAAAAGTGAAGCTGTAACTGACAGCATTAAAACCAAAGTAAGGAATGCTATTTATTCCATGAAAAAATTTTAAATAACAAATTAGAAACAAAACAAATAGTGGATATTTCTGACACAGGTTTGTGGCGTTTATAACCAATAGCAGATTTAACTACAAACTAGAAAATAACCGGTGTCTTTTGTGTGAACAGGCTAATGTTGTGGGTAAAAGAATACATTTCTTGAGGGAAAACGTCAAAATGCTCATTGCCGTGTGCCGTGTCCAGAGTCGCGGCGCACACGCTTGTCACGGTTCCTAGCAACAGCAAAATTTTGGAAACTACTGAACTGCTGGCGGTTGCTTGGATAATCGGATATGGCGGCGCAAACGCCAACAAATCTGAAAAATACTATATTCAAGTATAAAATCAAATAGGCAATGAATTTCCCAACCCGTTCGAGAAGTAGAAGTTAGGAATAGTCTACTTACAAACTTTTTAAAAGTTGGCAATTGACTTATTACTAACCGATTGTGAATGACAGTAGATAAACGCTTTTATCCGCAATGCTCATTATTTATTCATGCGCCTATGAGTTTACCAAAAATTAGGCTACCTAAACCAGGGGAATACGAAGCCCAACAAAATTAATGTACTTACACACCGTAATATACAGTTAATTAACAAAATTTTAAAATTCTCCAAAGGGGCCAACCTGTAATTGGAATTAACTCGCTTCTCCTTCGCGCACTTTCCGAACATTAAAAAAAACGTTATTCTCTTCAAGCTAATTACACGAAACGCTAATTAAAAACGACTCCTTAAAACTTTAATAATCCCCTTACAATACTTACAACAAAGGCCTGTGTACCATGCAAACAAAAAATTTTATTTCTATAGAAACCGAGAAGAGGAAACAGCTCCTGTTCGTTGACCTTTAAGTTGCCTTATTAATTATCAAATGGTGCTATTCGATTTTGCCATTAAACTTTCAACCATGCCCAGGCATTCCAAAAGGCATAAACGGTTGCACCACTTTAAGCTAACCAAACAATGTACAATGTATCTTATTAAAGCCATCAAAATTTTACAGCTAACTTTTATGACGGTTGTTATTACAAAATCTATGATAAACAGTTTATAATGAGTAAGTACTTATTCAACTCGCTTTAAACATATGTATTTTGAGGAACGCACTCCGATCAGAAAAAAAACTGGAATTAATTTAATTAGGTGGTCCATAAACTAGTGACGTATACAATTAAATATTTACTAGTAGTCTGTGCACATTTAGATTATATTATACTTTACTTTGTCGGCAGTGTAAATTTTATTGCATCAGGCAACTGATGAAGCATATAAAATAATTAGGAGAAATTTTAGAGAAATTGGATCTAGTACCAAAAGCATTAGGAAGGAGGCAGGAGATATCCTAACCGAAAGCGGGGAGAAGGCAGATAGGTGGAAAGAATATTTAGGGAACAGGAAGTGCAAGATATATTAGAAAGTTAAAGCAGTGTAGAAGGGGATAACCTAGGGAGTCCTATAATGAGAGAAGAGTTTGAGCTAGCACTAAAAAGTTTAAGGAATAATAAAGCGCCAGGTATAGATGGCTTGCAGGCAGAAATCTTAAAGTGCGCAGGTCAAGAGGTAATAGATCGTTTATTTAAATTAGTTAGTCGCATATACCTGACAGGCGAGATTCCAGAGGATTACAAACTGAACATCATGGTAGCTTTGCCAAAAAGGAAAGGCGCGGATAGGTGCGAAAATTTTAGAACTATCAGTTTAACTTCCCATGCGTCAAAAATTTTAACTAGAATTGTGCAAAGAAGGATGGAGAAAAAGGCGGAAGAAATATTAGGAGAAGATCAGTTCGGATTTAGACGAAATAGAGGAACGCGCGAGGCCATTCTAGCTTTACGAGTAATTATAGAAAAAACGATAGAAAAGAGAAAGAGCGTATATATAGGATTTGTAGATTTAGAAAAAGCCTTCGACAACGTAAAATGGGGGAAGATGTTCGAAGTGCTGAGAAAGGTAGGGATGAAATACAGGGACAGAAGAATAATACATAATCTCTACAAAGAGCATAAGGCAGTTATAGAATGTGAGCAGGAACGAAGGGAAGTAGATATCCGGAAGGGAGTAAGACAGGGATGTGCATTGTCACCTCTAGTTTTCAACTTATATATCGAAGATGCGATTAATATTGTTAAGGAAAGAACAGCCTCAGGGATCAATGTACAGGGCCAAACTATTAACATGCTCAGATTTGCGGATGATATAGCAGTGTTAGCATCTAGCAAAGAAGAATTAGGAGCGGCTTTGAATGAAATGGAAGCAGTTTTGACACAGGGCTACGGCATGAAAATCAATAAAAAGAAAACTAAAATTTTGGTATGTAGATGGAGTGAAAATAGAACTAAAATTGAAATACAAATAGGAAATGAGAAGATAGAGGAGGTCGCGGATTTCTGCTACTTAGGAAGTAAAATAACCCAAGACGGTAGGAGCACTAAAGATATAAAACAAAGAATGGCGCAGGGACGAGTTGCGTTTAACAAAAAGAAACAACTGTTATGTTCGAGAACGGTTAATATAGAGACTAGGAAGAGACTCTTAAAGTCGTTTGTATGGAGTACGGCATTATACGGGTGCGAAACTTGGACAATAGGAGAAGCGGATAGAAAAAGAGTAGAAGCGTTTGAACTGTGGTGTTACAGACGCATGATGAAGATACCGTGGATAGATAAGGTTAGCAATAGGGAAGTATTAGAAAGAGTTGGGGAAAGGCGAAAGGTATGGAAAACAATAAAGAGTAGGAGAGATAGGATGGTAGGACACCTTCTAAGACACGAAGGAATAGTTCGCGACATACTAGAGTCAGAGATAGGAATAAAAAGAGGTAGGGGTAGGCCTAGATTAGACTACTGCTCTCAAATAGTTAGGGATGTAGGATGTTCTACTTTTAGGGAAATGCGTAGGTTAGCTCAGGATAGAAAAGAATGGAGGTACGCGTCCAACCAGTCTTCGGACTGAGAACCTTATGATGAGGCAACTGGGAAGGAAAAATACAAATAGAACTTAATCCACCAAGCGTTTATTTCTTAGAAGCTCCAAAATTAATACATTAACTTCAATTGATTTTATATATTGCGAAACGGGAAGTGACATTTACTAAAATAGAAAATGAATTACTTAGGACAGATTGGCGCTAGAAACGACCATGACTATACTCTCACTGTAGGCACGGAATATTTCATGCTTTTCAGACATGCCAGTAATGATAAATATGCGTAGTAAGATCACCTATAGACAAAATTATGAGTAGTGCCTATAATCTTCCACTGGTACTTGACCCATTTCATAGTTTGAGGGTGTGGAATTTGAGCACTAAAAACGGGACATGTAGACACATTTTTATTCCAACACCATTCTAAAATTGAAGTAAATAGGGTGTTAAATAAAAAAAAGATTTATTAATCACGGATCAACTCGGAGACTCGCACCACTTTTGTAGTAATACTTTTCGTTCGCCTTAAATAAATCTCTCTCAAATTATTGAAAAATCCATCATAAACTCGACACCTTTTTTACTATTTGTACACATATTTACAATTAAAAAGTAGGGTTGTCCAAGTTAATTATTCCTTATTCTTTTTCAACCAAAAACGTCTTGATATCTTACTTGGTTGAACCGGCGTGTTGGAATAAAAATCATGCTGCAATTTCTCCGTCTTGTTTCCATTTAGCCGAAATGCACAGTAAACTGAACATTTATTAGAAGTAGTAGTGTGGCATAGAGATGGCGCTGGCCCTTAAGCTTATTCTCTTATTTCTAAATAGTGAATAATAATTCAAAGATAGGACCACCGACTAATCCTTCCACATTTATTCGGATGCCGCTAAAGCAGAAAACCTTGAAAATTCCAAGCTGCGTGTTCAATCTAAAGAGGAACCAATCAAATTTGATTGTGACTATATTTTGCACAATCCTAATCACACTTTTGGGCGATAGGTGGCAGCACTTTATAGACTGACAGCTGATAAATCCCAGCCTTAAACAAAAATCCCGAGCAGTAATACCTTAGTGTCCAGACGCAACGTTTTCCTATCCAGTTATCGCGCAGGCAAAACTATGTAAAGAACGATGCAGTTCAGAGGTGTCTACCCAGTTTAGAGTTCGGGAAGTACCATAACTGCGCATGTGCTCTGACCTACCGCCTAGTGACGTCATGTAAACGGTGCTTACTTTCAAATGCACCATTTTGGAATGGGCGATCTTCATAAAGCTCAGATTGAAAAAAAAATAAAAAAGTCAGTTTACTTTAGTTTCTGAATCCAAAAATAAACAGAAATTTGTAGTTGGACATACCTGCAAAATATTCCTGCTGAAAGAATGATAATGCAGCTTTTCATATACGATTAATTCCTAAATATTCAATTCAATTCAATAGCAATAATTGATGTTATTATCAATTATTAATTGTAGGCTAACTAATGTTTTAATTAGGTATTTGGAAATAATTGCATTTTTGTAGGTAAGAATGGAAATAATATTCAATTTATAGACCCACTTTCTAGATCTAATACTCGTAATGATATATATGATAAAGGAGAAAACATAAACAAATCACCTAATTACCTACTATATTAATAAGCTTGAAATGTGAAATGGCAATAATCTTCTAAAGGCTTAATTTTCTAAAAATTAAACTTAGAGAAAAGTTCAAGATCATCAGGGTTGCACGACTGCAGATCCGGTTCGAAAGATTAATCGCTCTTCAGAATCTATATCTTACATCTTCTAACTAAACAAAAATGAAACAATTATTATAAGAAGTGTTTTGCTCGGAAACCAAGGGCTCATTACTTATTTAGGTACCTACACTACAATAATTGAACTTCCTACACTTCGCCAAGAAAATCAATAAAGCCTTTAAGTACACTGGCGCATTCTTATTAAAATGATTAATTACTGTTTTCTTCCGCTCCACGGATAATTTTCGTTCCATAACGATATGGCACCGTTCTGTGCATAAACAACTATGTATAGAAACTCTGGGGGAATATGCCGACGAACTTTCTTAACACTCTTTAAAAGCCTCTACAACGAATAATGATCGGCTGCGCATCTCATATCACCGCAGGAATAACAGTATTCTTTTAAAAGGCCGACGATTAAGCCGTAGGTAAATCATCTAGAAACATAAAGTAACCGGAGGTTCCGTTATGGACCTCGTCTTTGCTCGGTACGAGAAGAGAAATACCGGTTCGACGCGGGTATGCTAACCACGAACGCATGTGAAATACACACAAGCTATTACTGTTACTTCTTTGTGATAAGTGAGACTAGTTTGTTGTTGAAAGTAGGACAAGAACGTTTTACAAAAGAAGTATATAAAACTGTCTTTAAATGGAGACGTGTTGAAAATTTCCAGTTATATGGAATCGTTTAATGTAATCCCGCATAGAAACGTTACCGAAAAGTTTTAATGTACTTGTAATAAATGGGATGATGAATGTTAAAAGAGTTATAATAAAACTTTGTGCAGTTTATTAGATCACTTTAAAATTGATGCTATCGTCAAAGTTCAGAGAGTAGTTACAATATTGCACATATTTACAAATGTCCTAAATCATGCACTGCCACCCCAAAAAGTACAAATAATAAAAATACTCTTTCTACGAGGGTTATTCGATTGTAAGCAAGTTAAGCTTACGTCAGAGTGCCCTTGCTTAGTACTGTTTTTAGTCTGCTATTTAACGAACAGTTTGACATATAATGGGTTGCAACTAGGAACTAGCGCTCATCAAAATTGAAATATTGAAACAAAGCGGGGCAAAAAAGTGACAGAAATGTTCAAACCATGCATTAGTAAAAGTTTGATGAAATGCTTTAATAAGGTTGGTCCAGAGAGCGATAAAGATGGCCCCAGAGAGATCAGCATTGCTATTCAACCATTACTGAGAGAATAACTGCCTAAGGGTGAGGCAAAGGGGTTTCATCCGGCGTTTCAAAGACAACATAGGCACAAGGATCTCCGCATATTGAATGATAATGCGCGTCCCTATGTGTAGCGTCCTCATTTAGAGGGGTTCTGTCGAAACATGGCTGGTGAAATCCTTTACCATCTACCATACAGTCCAGATTTACTTCCGCCTGACTTCGATCTGTTTCCTAAGCTGAAAGGGCTCATGAGATGTAGGCATTCGTTTTTCATTTTTAAGGAAGTGACCCGATAGGTTCGACAAAATAGTAAAAAAATTATAAAAACAGGTTACTACGCGGCATTTACGCACTTCCAAACAGGTGGCGATCCAGCACCAGCATAGAGAAGCAGTGATTATATTGAGGTAATATAAAATTATTTCTTGTTCTATATAAATACTAGCGGCCCGCTCCGGCTTCGCACGGGTATAAAATATATAGCCTATGTCACTCACTGAAAAAATGATTGAAATCGATCCAGTAGTTTTGATTTATTCATTACTGCCCGTGGCCCGCACTCGAAATCTCGTAGGGTTCAGCCTGCGTGCATACATAGGGATATAGGGACAGAGAAAGCGACTTTGTTTTATACGACATTATTATTATTATTATTATTATTATTATTATTTTGATAAATCTCGTAGGGTTCAGCCTGCGTTTGCAATGTAAGCGGAAAAAATGTAATTATTTACGACATCACATTAGAAACCTCAAAAATAAAAGTATCACTATTTAATGTTATTATACATATAAACCTTCCTCTTCAATCACTCTATCTATTAAAAAAAACCGCATCAAAATCCGTTGCGTAGTTTTAAAGATTTAAGCATACATAGGGACAGAGAAAGCGACTTTGTTTTATAAGATGTAGTAGATGTTCTGAAAGTCAGTTCACTAGCCACCATTTATAGGGCAACCTTTGCGTTTATTCATTTAGTCTGGAACAGAGCAATATTTTTTATGCGTGTGGTCTGGCGTCTGGCCTATTCCTTTCTGCATTCATATTCAAATCAGAATATACTGAATTAGTTGAATTTATAGATATAATATCGTAATATGCAGCTCTCCATCTAAAACCATAACCTTGCAGTTGCGGGAATGGAAACAGATGCTTAAGGAAGAATAGCAGAGCTAGAATCACAAAAAATAGGACAATAGTAGATTCAAGGCGTTAGACAAGGGGTCTCGCAGGAGGATGATGAAACGGCAGGCATGCGCCTTGGTTTAAAATAAGTGCAGAAAAATAAATTGTAGGACAAAAATAAGATATTAAATTGTTGGGAATAACAAGAAAAACAGATACTTAGGGTCGAACTGAACGGACTTCTCTCACTTGCCCGGCTAACACTTCTATCACTGCGCTATAGGGGGCACTGCCAGAAGACACATCGCTGACACCACAGTTATTTATAAAATTTATAAAAATTAATTATGTGCTAAATTTTTCACTTCTGCTTTGGAGAAAGTTATCATACATCTGTTCTATGAAAGAAAAGTACCTACTTAGTGAGCATATGATTCTCATTTCAAAAACACCTCATCATCATAAGGTTCTCAGTCCGAAGACTGGTTGGATGCGTACCTCCACTCTTTTCTATCCTGAGCTAACCTGCGCATTTCCCTAAAAGTAGAACATCCTACATCCCTAACTATTTGAGAGCAGTAGTCTAATCTAGGCCTACCCCTACCTCTTTTTATTCCTATCTCTGACTCTAGTATGTCGCGAACTATTCCTTCGTGTCTTAGAAGGTGTCCTACCATCCTATCTCTCCTACTCTTTATTGTCTTCCATACCTTTCGCTTTTCCCCAACTCTTTCTAATACTTCCCTATTGCTGACCTTATCTATCCACGGTATCTTCATCATGCGCCTGTAGCACCACATTTCAAACGCTTCTACTCTTTTTCGATCCGCTTCCCCTATTGTCCAAGTTTCGCACCCGTATAATGCTGTACTCCATACATACGACTTTAAGAGTCTCTTCCTAGTCTCAATATTAACCGTTCTCGAACATAACAGTTGTTTCTTTCTGTTAAACGCAACTCGGCCCTGCGCTACTCTTTGTTTTATATCTTTAGTGCTCCTACCGTCTTGAGTTATTTTACTTCCTAAATAGCAGAAATTTGTGACCTCCTCTATCTTCTCATTTCCTATTTGTATGTCAACTTTAATTCTATTTTCACATCCCCTACATACCAAAATTTTAGTTTTCTTTTTATTGACTTTCATGCCATAGCCCTGTGTCAAAACTGCTTCCATTTCATTCAAAGCCGCTCCTAGTTCTTCTTTGCTAGATGCTAACACTGCTATATCATCCGCAAATCTGAGCATGTTAATAGTTTGACCCTGTACGTTAATCCCTGAGGCTGTTCTGTCCTTAACAATATTAATAGCATCTTCGATATATAAGTTGAAAACTAGAGGTGACAATGCACATCCCTGTCTCACTCCCTTCCGGATATCTACTTCCCTTCGTTCCTGCTCACATTATATAACTGCCTTTTGCTCTTCGTAGAGATTATGTATTATTCTTCTGTCCCTATATTTCATCCCTACCTTCCTCAGCACTTTGAACATCTTCCCCCATTTTACGTTGTCGAAGGCCTTTTCTAAATCTACAAATCCTATATAGACGCTCTTTCTCTTTTCTGTCGTTTTTTCTATAATTACTGGTAAAGCTAGGATGGCCTCGCGCGTTCCTCTATTTCGTCTAAATCCGAACTGATCTTCTCCTAATATTTCCTCCGCCTTTTTCTCCATCCTTCATTGCACAATTCTAATTAAAATTTTTGACGCATGGGAAGTTAAACTGATGGTTCTGAAATTTTCGCACCTATCCGCGCCTTTCCTTTTTGGCAAAGCTACCATGATGTTCCGTTTGTAATCCTCTGGAATCTCGCCTGTCAGGTATATGCGACTAACTAATTTAAATAAACTATATATTACCTCTTGACCTGCGCACTTTAAGATTTCTGCCTGCAAGCCATCTATACCTGGCGCTTTATTATTCCTTAAACTTTTTAGTGCTAGCTCAAACTCTTCTCTCATTATAGGATTCCCTAGGTTATCCCCCTCTACACTGCTTTCGCTTTCTAATATATCTTGCACTTCCTGTCCCGCATATAAGTTTCATAAATATTCTTTCCACCTATCTGCCTTCTCCCCGCTTCCGATTAGGATATCTCCTGCCTCATTCCTAATGCTTTTGGTACTAGATCCAATTTCTCTAAAATTTCTCCTAATTATTTTATATGCTTCATCAGTCTTTCCTACTTCGAACTTATTTTCCACTTCTTTGCACTTATTATCGATCCATTGCTCTTTCGCTTTCCTACATTTCCGAATAATTTCCCACTTGATCGCCTTATATCTTTGTTTCCCTATTTCATCTAACCTATTTTTATATTTTCGCCTTTCCTCTATTAGACTCACAATATGTTTTGTTATCCAGGGTTTCCTACTTTCATTCTGTTTATGACCCAAAATATCCCTAGCTGAGGAAACTAAACTATTTTTAATGCAATTCCATTCTTCCTCTATGTCCTTAACAATATTTTCGCCCGCGCCCTTTAGTACTTCGTTTGTCTTTTTCTCGAACTTATCGCGCGTATCATCGTCTTTTAGTTTCTCTGGGTCAAGATACCTTCTTCCGCTTCGTTTTTTCAAAATCTTAAATTTAAGATTGGCGTTCATAACGACTATATTGTGATCACTATCTATATCTGCTCCTGGATAACTTCTACAATCCCTAACTTGATTTCTAAATCTTTGCCTAACAAGAATGTAATCTATTTGATATCTCCCTAGGTCCCTGGCATCTTCCACGTGTAGCGTCTCCTAACATGATGGTGAAATAGAGTGTTCGCGACCGTTAAGTTATGTTTATCGCAGAACTCTATCAGTCTAACTCCCCTATCGTTCCTATTGCCTAATCCAACACCTACAAATGCAAAAGTGTGCTGTTCTATTTAATACCTAACCTAATTTTGCAGACTATTACCTAAACAGAAAAGTCGAGAGGAACGCACTTTTTATCCTGTTATTTCCGAGGCGATTTCACTTTGTTTAGTCCTTAATAGTTCGTCCCTATACAGTCTAGTGTTGCATTTTTCACATTTTAATGGTGTAAGTTATCTCGCACTTCGTTAATGACAGTCGAAGATTTATTAAATTACAACATCCACAATTCGCTGGCATATAGAAAGCATATAGAAAGTTCAAACTAGATGCGATAACATTTTTGCAAAGTCCACATTTCATCCTTTCTACTTATAAATCTTTCTCCGAAATGCAAGTGCACATCGTTACGATTAGCCGTTTGGGAATAAATTTGTGCCGAACTCTTTCAAATAATACCTGTAATCTGTAAATTAAGCCCATAACTTATTTACATTTTCTTCTCTTATATTCCATATTACGCTTAATGAACGACGAAGTAGCTCTTTTTGAGCTTCATGTACCGCCAGAACTGATTATCTGTCGAGATCCTTTAGGCGCAAGCATGATCGATAACACAATATGTTTGCCTCAAATTGACCGGGATGTGCCATCCGGATGGGATTTTATTACGCCATTTGTGATGGCGAGCTGGAAGAGCTCGAATTACATACTTGATACGGCTCTTGATTTATATTTTTTCGGCTCCAATGGACGACTGGACAGGTTATTTTTTGTCGGTAACAATTGGCAATAAATTTTTGAAACGCGCATCTATTTGATGACCTAGCAAGTAATAAATTGTTTGAAAAGTTTGTAAGTAATATTACGAACTGTGAATAAAAAATTGCTGTGTAGTTCTAAATTTCGCATCTGATGGAAACACGTAGCCCTGAAAACTGACAAATTCGACGCCAAATATGAGCTAACACATTTTTGTTGTCATGCTGACATGATTATTTAACTGATGAGTCACAATATCGTGGAAACTATTATTAAAGGTAAGCGCACACTTGTTCGCATCGGACGCACGCATCGGACGAACGAATCGGACGGAAATGATTATTTCCATTATTTTAAACGGAACAAAGCACACTGATTCGCATCGGACGCATCGGATGAGCGGAATTCCGCTGAGGATTCTTTGACGAGAATCAAATCCGTCTATACGATGCGTGCTGATGACGTCTTTCGTAAATCCGCACAAATGGGCGATCTGTTGCAACAGGAATCGGTTCGAATTTAGTACAAAATACGGAAGCTATATTTTTTCACTTCAGAAATAAAGGGGCTGCGTATCTTACAGGAGATTACCATGAATGACGGTTTACAATTTTCTTTTCATATTTATATTATGAACCCAAAACCTTCGTTTTTTCTTTTCTTTCTCCTTTCTTCGTCTTCTAACGCTCATGCAATTGCAAATAACTTCTTCTGAACTGCTCATATCGTCCAAAACCAATGTCCAAGAGTCGAAACACAAAACAGAGCTTGAGGCGTGAAGCTTGAAATGGCTGTAGTCCGTAAATACTTAACGGAAATCCGAAGTAATGTGTGATGTTGACAAAATGCGATTCGTCCGATCCGTCCGATACGTCCGATGCGAACAAGTGCGCGCTTAAATTTTAATTTAATTATGTAATCATATTTCTACGCAAATATTTTGTTGTTCACTTTGTATAAAAATTTACCTACCTATGTCCCAATCTTTATGGCAAGTAGGTAGGTACCTACTTACAGTATTACTGGCACTAACGTATAGATGGCTCTGGAATATTACTGCCCCTAGCAACCGCATTTGTTTTGTTATTTCATCGATAAACTGTCGAATTGGATTACCTAGTCGAAATTAAAAGTTATAAAAGTTGAAAATAATCGTTTGAAATTCTCTTTCAACAGAGTAACGACCAGATTCCTATTACGGCACTTCCAAGACGCTATAGGTGTGAAGTTATAGATAAACCAGTTCTTCCTACAACCCAGCTTCCAGCGATTTTTATTTATTCCACAGATAAAGGACACTGTTGGAACAATATTTGAGAGCAGTACAGGTATGCTCTTGTGATCAACACGCCGAATTTTTCAAGGATAATGGCATCTTCGAGTTCAAAAGGAAAAAAACTGAAAAATAATTAAATATATTTTTCGCCAGGGATAATAGATACTGCACATCCCTCGCAGATACCGTTCCCTAACCCTTCCTTGATTAAAATTATCCCAAAAATTCGTCATATATTTGTTCAGAGACGAGACTACTTATCACGAAATAGCACTGGGGATTATTAATCTTTCGAGTAAACATTGCCACCAGAACAATGCAAAAAGCACGTTCTTGCATGAGTTCAACGTTCGCAGAAAATCTAAGCAAGACTCGGACTTCATTAGCGAACTTTCCCCCATGTAATAGCCAATTAATTCCAAACAACCACGTGAAACAACAACCAGTTTTACCGTGCCCACTTTAAACCGTAATAATAATATATTTTTAAACAGTTTTTGTAAATAATATAGTCGTCACTGTCACATCATAATCTTGAACTACTGTTAATTCAGTTTATATGAAACGCCGCGGTCAATTATGGGGGAAGAAAAATTCAGGGTGGCAATCTATACTACATTCCTCGCTATACAACCCTGCGGCCAAACACATTAGCGCCGAGAACCCAAGTCGTGGATCCTTGGGGACATACATAGGAATTCATTTAAATGCATGTATACTGCATGGCGGGCTTGTTTGACCTTTCGGTGGTTCACTCACAAAAGTACGACTTTGAAAGCACCAAAAAGAAACGGTTTGCTACAATATTATTGTTTTCATATTTTCTAGTTTGTTTGTTAAAAGTACAGCAACATTTTAACTTCGTGCAATTGAATTTAAAATTTGTTTTCTATTCCAAATATTATTCTTCTTGCTGAACAGGCAAGGCACTGCGAATCACTGAAGTTTCGCTAGGCAGAATAACAATAAAGCACGTGTATTTTAACGTTGGAAAGACTCTTTTAATGGCAAAAATATTACAGTTATTTGTAACGTTATTAATTATATTTGCCAGAACAACATTTATTAACAATGTATACAGAATGTTGCAAAAAATACAAATTTATTTAAAAGTTGAAAAACGTGCTATAACAATATTTTTTATTTTGAAATAATAAAATACTTCGCGTACTACCTTACCAATGAAATAATTTATGAGAGTATTGACCAGCTTCAACATGAATTACTACCAAGAAGTAACTCGAGAAAATATAAACTACATAATATTTTTTTTATTTATTTCTTCCGCTGGCAAACGGAAAAATGCCTCCAAATAATGTGACATGTAAAGTAATAACTAAAACATTCTTCTATCAGAGTATGTATTTTCACGGAACACAGGGGTAATGACGGAATAATGGCAACAGTATGGGAATCTTTCTGTGATCTATCTCTCTCTCTCTCAAAAGCTTTCCAGATTCAAATTATGAAATGCAAATTATGGTGACAAATCGTGACCTTTTCTAGAACTGATATGTAATTGTAATTCAAATATTTGCATGAATAGAAAACGCATAGCAGCTATAGCACCCCTACAAAATGAGATAAAAATAAGTTAGAGGCATTTCCACTCTGTAAAGATTAATTACTGGGATTTCCACCCTCAGGGTGGTTCTCGCAAGAGATAACCGACGAAAATTATAATCCCGCAAAGAATAGCCTTTTTCCGAATCCCAGCAAACCGCACTAACGACGGGATCAAAGCGTATTTCACAATCGTTAAACAGCGCAGACAGTGGAGGAGCAAAATTACTAAGCTCCCCGAGCAATAAACCACTCGGAAATTATTGCATCTCTCCCGTCCAAAATGCATACACGGCTGATTAATTGCGTGGAAGTTGCACAATCAACGTACAGCACTCCGCCAACATCAAAACATTAATTTGTAAATATGGCGACAACCGTGACACAAAGTGCGCCTTAAATCACTCCTTGGCACAGGCGAAGGATACGACTTTACCTGAGATTACTACGCGAAAACTTCACATGAGCGTTTTAAAGATCTTGCAAAATGCTTTGACCACCCATTTCAACCAATTGCCTATTAAGAACCCGCCGGCTGTCAGATGTTCAATGCGCACCATTGGGATCGCGGTTAGCAAAATGGTGACAATGCCATCACACTACCCCTACTGCAAAATTATAAAATACATACGACAAACTGCCTATAATTCGGTGTGCAAAGATGGGTTTCGATTATACTACATTCTGGTTGAGCCAATAGTCCGTCCTATCTTGGTACCTACTATTGATCCACCATGTATATCACATAACCATCAAAATCCAACATTGCATGCAGCATGTATGTCTTTTAAAATTGTACAGTAGTTACATATTTTAAATTATAGTCTAACACTTAAAGTAATCGGTGGTACTAAACCGTTCGAACAACTACTCTTCGGGCAAATACTCCGCCAGGCATGGAATTATAGAACTAAATCCAGACTTTTTGGACTATGAGACGTCACAGAATGCTACCCCACCTGAGGTGGCTTTGAAGCAATCATAATGTGTCTCCATGTACATACGTGTTTTTAAGCAAGTCTTTGTTTAAATATTGCATGTTTTGAATGTGCATGGAAAACTGCAGACCAACTGGTTTCGTCCTTCTGTGACTTATCAGTGCGGTGCTTTCCCCTACACACTCAAACCATGCAATTTAACTTGATATAATATATGCTGCCGCACTCTGGACATATATCAGCAAGTGACAATTACTTTGAGTAATTATCTGGGAGTAATCAGTGGTACTGAACCGTTCTAACTACTACTCGGGCAAATTACCCCGCTAGTGCAAAAAATCTGGATTTAGTTCTATAATTCAATTATTCATATATATAGCAAGTTCAATTGCATGGTTTGAGTGTGTATGGGAAAGCACCGTACTGATGGGTCTCAGAAGGACGAAACCAGTTGGTCTGCGGTTTTCCATACACATTCAAAACATGCAATATTTTAACAATTAAAGTAAAAAAGAAGCATAAAAATAATATAAAAACAACTAAGTACAAAACCCCGTAAAACGATAATTGTGCAGCGTGCACTTCATTTCTTCACGTTATTTTAAATGGAGTGGAAGACATCCCCTTATCAGAAAATGCAGATGCATAATTACAGTGTGATCATATAAAAACGAGCCAACTCAAATATCTTAGGAACAAATAGAAATGTCAAATCGCCAAGACACGTAAATTTAGGAATCGAGGAACCCCTCAACCTCCAGCCACCCTCACTTAAATGGTACCTACCCTACCATATTACTTGTGACACCCCATTGTAAAGGAAATCGAATGAGGAATACAGAAGTGATGTTTATTTTTCAAAATTATTCCTTATCTCAGCCTGCTAATTTTTTTCTTTTGGGCCTATTTTAAATCAGCAGTGTGTCAAACCCACCTAGAAAATTGAATTGATTTGAGGCGCACAATATCCGAAACATGTGGAAATATTCGCTCCCAGACATTCCTGAATGTAAGAAGGCAATTCGAGAATACAGGCTTTATTATTGTTTTGCAAATAACTGGGCCCATTTTGAGCATCTAAGATAGATTTTCCTTAAATTATTCTACAAGTCATATTTTCCTGTTTTCAATTCCAAAGCTTACTTTGTGTGTGAAATGTTTATTATCTGATATCTACAAGGTTTATTTTGTATCAAATTTAACCCATTATTTTTCTTATTTACTGAAAGGTTGAAATGACCTTATTTTAGTGTTTAAAGCTCAAAATGAGGAATAATTAAAAATAAATATCGCTGCTGTATTCCTCATTCGATTTCCTTTAAAATGAGGTATCACAACTTTACAAGTGATATGATGCCATTTGAGATTTTAAAGTGAGGGTGACTGGTGGCTCGGGACGTTTTTCAGACGTCAACTATGCATCAAAATCTGCCCCCTTGCGTCATAAATTTACGTGTCTCGGCGTTATTTCATAATTCTACTAGTTTCTTAGATATTTGAGGTGGCTCGTTTTTAAATGATCACACTGTACCTATTATGATTTGTTGAGTCGTATGCTTAATATTGATATTATACAATTGGGGTCACTTCCTTGAACATTTCGTGCATCTCCTAAATTTATTATAGTAAATTAAAGCAACTCTTATACATATTTCGACAAATGATAGTGAGAGGTGACAAAAATCCGAAGATAAATAGACCGCGATATTTCAAGCCGCTGAAAAAATGTTTATCTTGGAGCAATGACAATCGACGCACGGTCGCAGTGACTATTAATAATATTCGACGCTTAAAAAATAATGTCCAGAAAAACTCTCTCCGAAATCTTCATGTACACAAAACTCTCATTTATATAAAAGCTCAGCCAACAATTTCTTATCATTGACATTTTAGATTTCATTAATATTTAGGTATAACTAGGAGCACTCGGGGATACTGCCCAAGGATTATGGATAATGAAACTCCCTCTATCACTTATTTAAACTTCGGAATACGTATTTAAATCCATCTTTAGGAAATCTAGCAAATACATTTTTTTAAACATTCAAGAATTGAACAAGACAACCAAATTCGTACACTTTTTGAATGTCTATGAAATTACGTATTTAACTATGCAAATGTAAAAGAAACCATTAAGTAACTAAAATTTTATACCTCCAGGCATTTAATTGGGTAAGAAATAAAAACAATAAATAATAACAAAAATAACACAATGAAAACGACGCAAAATAACACCAGCAGTTGAAATATCACAAAACATGTTCAACAACATTGTCTTGTTGTTCAATGCATTTTAGTGTTAAGGTTCCTTCATAAAAATGGTCAGTTATTCGGGAACCAATCATGCCGTACCATACCTATATTCAAACTGAAACAGTGTTGCGGCGGATTTCTAGGTTTGAAGGCAAACAAATTTTCGCTACTTCAGAAATGGGTATACTTTCCATTAAACGTTCCAGAATCAGTCCACAAAAAATGTCTGGAATTATCGGCGCGTTTTTTCAAAACTGCGTGAATGGTAGGTACTTATTGGTATCTCGAGCTTTCTAACATATTGCATTTCTCTTCGTGGGTAAAGGGCATTTTTGTAAGTCTGATATTCAAACACAAAGTTTAAAATGTGACGATAAAATCGGCAGTGAGTAAGCAATAAGAATTAAAAACTTAACAATTAAACGTGAAGTAAAAACTAATTTTTTGGGTTTGACAATTGCTATAAAATGTTTCATGTCCTTCTTGACCTACCTTCAAGAATAAATTTATGTTTGTACTTACATAGCAGGTAATCAGTTCAACTTTGATAGTGAAAAATACCGTTATTTTCAATTTTAGGATACTAATGTAGGTATTAGGACTTTTTCTTCAGAATCTTTCCTCCTTTCAGAAAATGCAAACCAGAGCTGGGCAGTATTTCAATTAAAAGTGTTTCAATTAGTAATTGAATTACCTTTGGTAATTGAAAACGTTTATTTGAAGTACTTTATTAAATAAGTAATTGATAATTGGTATTTCATATACAGGGTGTCCCGTTTTTATTGTTACAAATTGAAACAGGTGATAGAATATGTAATTTTAAGATAAAAGTTTCCCATAAACATATATCCAAAAATACTTCGTAAGGGAGCTGCACCCCCTCAAAGATGTGCCTCTGTTAATGGTTTTCTCCCGTTATTTCAGATACCGTTGCAGATAAAATTACAAAATTACAATATTAATGTGCAAATATGAAATAATAAAAATGGCTTTCTTAATAAGTTTATTATTTTGTAAAAATTGATTTTGATGCTATTTATGGTCTGTAACATAAATTTTACTTTGGATTTCCTTGAAAACAGTAAGTTGTACCGAAAAAATGCAAGAGACCTGTCTTTTGTAAGAAACTATGAAATTTTAAATTTTGTTGCTGAAAGTGGCAAGAGACTACAGCCAAAACAGTTAGGGCCCTCTTAACCCCACACCCCTTCAGTTTAAATCATCCCTGATTAAGAATTTTAAATTTTGATTTTAGAATTCGATTAGGCATACAAAGATTATAAGCTGCACCGAATTTTGTAATTTCATCTGAAACGTTATCTCAAATAACGGGAGAAAACCATTAACAGAGGCATATCTTTGAGGGGGTGCAGCTCCCTTACGAAGTATTTTTGGATACATGTTTATGGGAAACTTTTGTCTTAAAATTACATATTCTATCACCTGTTTCAATTTGTAATAATAAAAACGGGACACCCTGTATATATATTCGTGAAGTACTTGGTAATTTCATAACTTTTTGGAAATGCAATAATAATTCAATTACTTTACTAGTAATTCAATTACTTTCGAGTAATTATAGTTAAATCTACTTGAAATTCGAGTTCAGACTTGCATAGATATGCATAGGTATGTACATTTTGATGGTGGGAGGTAGGGGTAGTTGAGATATTAAATCAGATCCTGTGAGTTATTTTTCATGGTACTCCATTCGAATATTTATGTAAATTCTCTAGAGTGAGATAGGAGTCTCTCTGAGAGGTATCTTCCCGTTTCGTGCGTTTTTGGGTTTCTACCTGTTTTCGAGCGTCAAGAATTTACTGGGTAATTAAGTAGTGCCAGTTCGTGTGTTGCCCTTATAATAAAATTGTACCCCCACGTCTTGCCACGGTGAATTTGTTTTTCTCTAGTAAGTCAGCTTTTTTCTTATGAACAAGAAATCGGTCAGGTCCAAAAGGACAGAAAGGTCATCGCCATGTTCGAGTATTTTCGTAGCTCTAGCATCTGTTCCCTAGACCTTTTGTGCGTTGTGTTGTAAAGATAAATTCGAATTAGTGGCTTACTGCATTATCAGCAGGTCAGCGCACGAAACGGCACTCAAACCAGGTAGAGGTTTGGGATGACGCCCGACGAAACGGGAAAATTTTTATCGACGCACCAAACGGGAACGCATGAAATGGGACTAAATCCTCTGAGATCCCATAATATGTATAATTATATTGCACACAATAAATAAATGAAATAAATAAATAAAATAAATAAATATTACAATTACTGCCCATCTGTAGCATTTGAATTACATTTTTATTAATTAGTAAGTATTCAAAGTAATTGCAATTACTAATAGTATTTGCAATTAATCGAGAAGTAATTCAATTATAATATAGTAATGGAAATACCGGTAATTGCTAAAAAAATAATTACTGTTCAGAAGTAATTCATAATTCAAATACTTCGTCTTTCTCTTAATAATTGGTATTTGAAAAAAAAAAAACTGTCAAGCAGGTACTTGGTATTTAGTAATGCAATTACTTTCAGACGGTAATTTGCCCAGCTCTGATGCAAACGAATACAGGGCGTTCCATTTAAAAAATGTTGATTTAGTGAATAACTCGAAAACCCGACGCTTAACTATTTTCGTGTTCACCATCGTAATTTACGTAAAAAACGCTATAAAAATAACCATTTAACCGAAGTCGTGGCTCAAATAATAAGAAAGTTAGCAAATGTAGCAAAAGTGTCGACTTAGCTTTGAACACCCTGTATACAGGATGTGTACAAACTGGCGAAAGAACTAGGTACATGTGATGATGTTGATCATGAAATTCTGAGTCAAAAATCTTAATATCAAAATGTTGTACCATGCTTCCTGAATATGCACGAAATCTTCAAAGTTTGAAAATTAAGGGTTTTAATAAGTGTTTTGATTCCCTAAGTATATGTTGACAGAAAGGTTTGCAAATTATTATAAATTGACTTTGGCCCAACAATCATGGGATATTTAAAAAAATAATTTATGCTATGCATCATTTTCTTAATAAATAATTTCTATTTATTGAATTTTACATTCATCTCAAAGAGTCTTGGATTACAAGTTTCTGAGAGCTCCATTTTCCCATGAATAATTTTAATTCTTCTAGTTGCCATTATCAATTTAAGCTGTCTATTGATAATAATAAAGGTCCGACCAGTAGTTCATTTTCGTGTACGAAATTGCTATTTAGAATAATTTAACTTACGAAAGGTCACCTCGCTTCATGTGGTGTTGTATAGACTTACCTGCAACAAAAATAGAAAAAGCGTTGAGAATCATAAAACACAAATAAATTACAAGCAATTTGTCCGAACAAAAATTCTATTTTCAACAGAAAGTAAAATTATTCGAAGAGGGGCGTTTAGGTCAAATGACAACTCCATTTGAATTTCAAAACACAGGGCCACGCGAAATTGAAACAGTAATTAATAGGAGTGTGACGGAGAGCGAGAACGAAAGTAGGTCCCCTGGGCGGAAATTTACGTGAAAATGTTTTCAGAGCCCGACGAACTTCTGATCCGACGCCAGGCAAGTGCCAGATGCGTTTCGCGAATGAAACCTCCATTTATCACTTCAAGGGTTAGGCGGGCCCAAAATACATTATGATTTTCCCCATCAGTTTTCGGAGATCCGTGGAACGTTTTCAAGGTCTTCAAACCTCGAGAGAATATATATAAATCACGCAAATTGCACTCCTGCTGATGTAAAACAAGCATGAACTGTCAAATTAGCGTCGTTATTCGACAGACTAGCAGCGAAAAAGGAAACGATCTGTGGGATAGGTAAGTTATGAATCAGTGATGCAAGGGTTATGCATATCAAGATTCGAGACAAGCAACTGAGAAATGCACAAAACAAGTAAGAGATAAGGAAATGCAGTAAGATAATCAAAATGCATGTGTAAATAAGAGGTTAGCGAATTAATCCTATAATTAAAGGGAATTACAGCTACATGCAAAATCGTAAATGATTGGAAAAACTACACAATTACAACCCTTACGTACTTGACTAAGAAAATTATACCCAGATAGCGCCATGTTGCAGAGATAACTCCAGAAAAACGATCCAACAATCGGTATTTGAAATAATCGGATAATAAAAATGTAAACCAGAATTTTAAACTAGTAGATTCGGATGATTTGAAAATAGCATCCAGGCAGAGAGTAGTGCATTTTGTAAAAGGAGGTATGGCCTCCTCAATTTAACTGACAGCTGGCACGGGTTGACTCAAAAACTGAGGACAATCCTTAAAGTATCTAGTGCGTCCCATTTTAGCGATTCAACAATCTAATTTAAGATTGTAAAGTTGCATCCCTCTAATGGTAGCAGAAAATGTCTAGCTCCTTCACTAAAACAACTTCTAATCTCTTCTACAATTTCAGTGTTAAACAGCAAAATCCTAAAATAAAAATGAGGAAACAATTATTCATTGGACACCAAACTGAATTATCAGGTTCGCATGACGGATGAACAGTAAATTAAATAGAGGGCAATTACAGTTCTTAATGCGCTGTTATTAGTGCAGCAATTAGTGTGACGATGCGGCAAACTCGAAACACCCAGCAGCAATAGGTCTATCCTTGGTGTTGTCAAGTTTACGACGAATGTTAAAACACGCGGCAATATTAAAATCAAATGGGCGTCAGTAATTAACAATATTATTGCCCGGTAAATTTTGAAGGCACAGTCATATTTCACGATGCAATAATATAGACTGAAGAGAACACACCAAGGTGGCACACGCAACTGCATAATGGTATGTATGCTAATGACAAAGTCGTTTAACAAAAAACAATTTGTTCGCATATACCACACTGATTGATTACCACTATATGTTTAACGTTATTATTAGTATTTAAGCCAGAAAACTTGGAGTTTCGCAAAATAGTAATTTAAAAAATACGTACGTATGGAAATTTCTGGAATAATACAGAGCGTTTCCAAATAAGTATGAAAAACGGGTAGGATGTATTAGAAGTACTCCGAGTATAATAAAACGAATAACTTGCAGATTAATCGGCATTTGTACATCTAAATTTAATAGCTCTCACGTGGGCCTTCTTGATAAATCACTACAAAGGAAGTCTTATGACCTGACCTGACCTGACCACCTGAGAGAAGTAAAAGCACCACATTTTAATATGCCATTAATCTCGCCATTAATACACGCCTATTCTAACAGCCAATGAGATTTCTTCAATTTCTTAAAATCGACCAATCAACTGTCATTTTAAACGATAAAATCCTACCTAGCTTTCCCATTAACTGATAAATATGCGCCTTGCTTTGAATCAACTATGCTGTGAATGCTAGTTTTGAAATTTCTACCTTGGCAACTGTCACTGTCATATTACTTTCGAGTTTTCTTGCAACGTCGCGTCGTTTAAAATTGTCCGTATAATGTAGTTGTGTATTAATCTCCCTAAAATACATTCGAGATCATTTTTTTATAAGATAAATACATTTCAAATTGTATTCAAATTTTATTGCCATTCGGCAAAAAATCTCGAATCAAGGGAAGTAGAAAAAATCGCTCGAGCAAGCTCTCGTGATTTTCTCACTACCTTGATTCTCGATTATCTGCCATGACAATAAAACTTTCATACAATTAAACATGTATTTATCGATAAAAAAATTATCTCTTATGTATTTACCCCACGATTAATACACGCCTATTCTAACAGCCAATGAGATTTCTTCAATTTCTTAAAATCGACCAATCAACTGTCATTTTAAACGATAAAAACCTATCTAGCTTTCCCAATAACTGATAAATAATGCGCCTTGCTTTTAATCAACTATGCTGTGAATGCTAGTTTTGAAATTTCTTCCTTTTGGCAACTGTCACTGTCATATTATTTTCGAGTTTTCTTGCAACGTCGTTTTAAATTGTCCGTATAATGTAGTTGTACATTCGAGATAATTTTTTATAAGATAAATACATTTCAAATTGTATTCAAATTTTATTGCCATTCGGCAAAAAATCTCGAATCAAGGGAAGTAGAAAAAATCGCTCGAGCAAGCTCTCGCGAATTTTTCACTACCTTGATTCTCGATTATTTGCCATGACAATAAAACTTTCAATAAAAAGAACGCTGAGTAGACACGGCTGTCTAGTTGATAAATAGATGGGTTGGACACGAGGATGCAGCCAGGAATGTGAAATCAAATCTCCTTTATCACTTAATTCGAGCTTTGGGATCTATTAATTTAATCCATCTTCAGGAAAATCTGACAAATACAGTATGCAACAGTATAATCAAAAACAACAAGGCAAAACCAAAAACTTACAGCGATGCGGAAACACACATGTTTGAATCGCAAGAAAACACCGTGACTCAGTAACGGAACTAGATGGTAAAAGTTCACATGGAAGACCCCCAGCAACAGGTAGTCAAACCACGTTCACAACGAGCACATGTCAGAGTCAGGTAATCAACGAACACTCACAGAGCAGATCATCACAAAAATATATGGAAATATAAAACAAAAATCATAAAAATAAACAGTAAAAACTATCAGTACAACAGGATGACTTATGATTTGGATGACGAGCGTCAGTCAAATTAAAACTTTAACAGAAAAAACTTTTTAAAAATATATAACCTCAAAACACATGAAAAGACCGGCAAATCAAAGTCGAATGACAACCGGAATTGTCGAAACTAAGAGAGCCCAGTGAGGACCAAAAGTAACTAGAAAAATAGGTACCAACACAAATGACAGGAGAGGAACTCCCAAACATACTACACTTGTGAATACGGATCCCACACAACAATAGTGGGAAACGAAAAGACAACTTATTAATAATCTAATTATAAGTAAACAAGGCCACAACATAACGAGTCACCTACAACTAAGTGAGAAATGAGATCTATGGCAGGCAAGGAAGTACAGTACAGGAAAGGAAAGAAAAGCACCAAAGGGCACAAAACACGACGAAAGATAGAGGAAAACCTCAGGAGGAAGACGGGAGTGTGTCCATCATGAAACCGTTGCGGGTACCCCTAAGTAGATGGAGGAGGTAAATGTACTGGCTACCGAGGCCATCAGTATCTGTACGTCTGTTCATACTATCGCAAGTATCAATAAATAGCATCTCCAGAAAGAGACGCCTCTTTAATTTCTCGTCTCTGATGAGGATAGATACACCGTCGAAATCCGCAGAGTGATGCATGTCGATACATTGTTGAGCCAAGGCACAGCCACCCCTAGACCTCCTCACGTCGCTCTTATGAGAGGCAAGGCGAGAGCCGAGATACTGGCAGGTCTGACCCACGTAAACCGATGGGCAGTCCAAACAACCAACCCTATAAACAACATTAGGACTACGAAGCAAACGAATACGGTCCTTAAGTCTGCTAAAGAGGCCTGCAATTTTAAAGTTATGAGAATAGACAATCTTCAAGTGGGGTTCATCCTTAAAAACAGAGCCAATACGTTGAGAAAGGTCACGTATGAATGGCAACGTCAGATATAACTCACCGACAGGTCTCTGACGAGGAGTAGGGTTCACAGACGGGGAACTAAACAGTAAGGAATTCAGCATTTTCTTAGGATATGAGTTAGTCAGGAAAATATCTCATATCCTAAGAAAATGCTCAATTCCTTACTGTTTAGTTCCCCGTCTGTGAACCCTACTCCTCGTCAGAGACCTGTCGGTGAGTTATATCTGACGTTGCCATTCATACGTGACCTTTCTCAACGTATTGGCTCTGTTTTTAAGGATGAACCCCACTTGAAGATTGTCTATTCTTATAACTTTAAAATTGCAGGCCTCTTTAGCAGACTTAAGGACCGTATTCGTTTGCTTCGTAGTCCTAATGTTGTTTATAGGGTTGGTTGTTTGGACTGCCCATCGGTTTACGTGGGTCAGACCTGCCAGTATCTCGGCTCTCGCCTTGCCGCTCATAAGAGCGACGTGAGGAGGTCTAGGGGTGGCTGTGCCTTGGCTCAACAATATATCGACATGCATCACTCTGCGGATTTCGACGGTGTATCTATCCTCATCAGGGAAGAGAAATTAAAGAGGCGTCTCTTTCTGGAGATGCTATTTATTGATACTTGCGATAGTATGAACAGACGTACAGATACTGATGGCCTTAGTAGCCAGTACATTTACCTCCTCCATCTACTTAGGGGTACCCGCAACGGTTTCCTGATGGACACACTCCCGTCTTCCTCCTGAGGTTTTCCTCTATCTTTCGTCGTGTTTTGTGCCCTTTGGTGCTTTTCTTTCCTTTCCTGTACTGTACTTCCTTGCCTACCATAGATCTCATTTCTCACTTAGTTGTAGGTGACTCGTTATGTTGTGGCCTTGTTTACTTATAATTAAATTATTAATAAGTTGTCTTTTCGTTTCCCACTATTGTTGTGTGGGATCCGTATTCACAAGTGTAGTATGTTTGGGAGTTCCTCTCCTTCTGTTATTTGTGTTGGTACCTATTTTTCTAGTTACTTTTGGTCCTCTCTGGGCTTTCTTAGTGTTGACAATTCCGGTTGTCATTCGACTTTGATTTGCCGGTCTTTTCATGTGTTTTGAGGTTATATATTTTTAAAAAGTTTTTTCTGTTAAAGTTTTAATTTGACTGACGCTCGTCATCCAAATCTTAAGTCATCCTGTTGTACTGATAGTTTTTACTGTTTATTTTTATGATTTTTGTTTTATATTTACATATATTTTTGTGATGATCTGCTCTGTGTGTTCGTTGATTACCTGACTCTGACATGTGCTCGTTGTGAACGTGGTTTGACTACCTGTTGCTGGGGGTCTTCCATGTGAACTTTTACCATCTCGTTCCGTTACTGAGTCACGGTGTTTTCTTGCGATTCAAACATGTGTGTTTCCGCATCACTGTAAGTTTTTGGTTTTGCCTTGTTGTTTTTGATTATACTGTTGCATACTGTATTTGTCAGATTTTCCTGAAGATGGATTAAATTAATAAGTCCGAAAGCTTGAATTAAGTGATAAAGGAGATTTGATTTCACATTCCTGGCTGCATCCTCGTGTCCAACCCATCTATTTAATAAAACTTTCATACAATTATTAAACATGTATTTATCGATAAAAAATAATCTCTTATGTATTTACCCCCGAGAATAAATAACATAACGCTCATTTCACTCGAAATGATGCGCATTTAAATTGATTCCGAGAAAAACTTCAGGGGATCATTCGAATAATAATGGGGGGGGGGGGGTGCTTTCATTGAAAAATTACTCCTACATCCCTCACCGACCAATTTTCCTAATACTTATTTTGGAATGTTCCTCAATTAAATAAGACCTTCTTCTAGTACAATTGCCCTAACTTTTCGTCGGAGAATACAATCACCCGCCCTTTTTTATAAAACGTTGGTACAAACGTGTAAATATGGTGTGATGAGGTATCACTTGTTGAAGGTACATTTTAACATCAGGATATGCAGCTCGCAATGAATTAAATTTCCACTGGGGGGAGGGCGAGACCCTACACAAATATACACACTGGCCATTTCATCGCATGAAAATGCAATAAAAATCACTGATCACAACTTCAACATGTCTAATAGAAACCAGACATTTTTCAACAAATTAAAAATACAATTTGCTGAATAATCACGCTGAGAATTATGATACTGTATTTTACTTTTTTCTATAAAACTATTACTTTTACGAAAAACGTAAAAGATACCAAAATTTTCTGAAGGAAACAGGCTTTCTAACGCATATATTCTTAGATAATCACATTCCGGTACATTCAAAAATTCCTGTGAAAAACTACATAGGGGTCGCTAGTTTCATCCCCTTATAACGATACCGGAGGATAGAAAACATTTGCAAGTAGTCTTGTTATTAGTGGAAAGCGTCCACCAAATTTAATTTCTGTGCCTTCTCCAAAATTCGAGAAAAACTAATCTTCACCTCCCCCTTTGGAGGAACACAACTCCTCGAGGAGGGATGTGGGAGTATTTATGTTCATATGTAAAACCTGATTTACTTTTCGACAAAGAATCACCTCCTAAAAGGTTTCCCACTTATGTGGAAACACCCTGTGTATGCAACTTGCTTTTATCGAAATTAGTAGGCGCACTCCCCAGAACTGTTCTAGGCTCATAAGAGAAATATTTATACACCGTGCCCATAAAGTTTGAAACAAATTCATTATCTGGAAAGAGGGTTATTAGAATTAAATTTGAAGAACATGCCTCGTTCCGATCAGTACTTTCTTCACCCGAGGAATGCGTTCGTCTTCAGATGTACAGCCAGCTTTAGAAAACAGTTCCTCTTACCAAGTGAAAAGTTGCATCGCATTTCTAGCAATTCAATAAATAAAACAAAAGTAGGAACCTCTTCAAACTCGTAAAAAATAAAAGCAGCTTGTGTTTAACTAAAAGAATCGGTAAAATGAAAAAAAAATAGTTCCCTTTATGCTATACCAAGCAACAAATTTTATTAGATACTTAAATTTGTGCCTTTCAAATAAAACTTTAAATAGGTAATAAGCTTCAGTTGTGTTGCACAACCTCACTGTATTAAATTTACCACCTCCTTAGTTAATATTACAAGGCATTCATGCATTTAAAATAGGTAGGTACCATCCTCAAAACCATTCGAGATTTTGGCTTAAAATGCAATTTCCGGTCTAAAAATTAATAACCGCTCGCGACGGATGTCGTTAAATTTTTAATAGATATTATTTAGAATAAACATCATAAAGTTTTCAGTCCGAAGACTGGTTGGACGCGTACCTCCATCCTTTCCTATCCTGAGCTAACCTACGCATTTCCTAAAAAGTTGAACATCCTACATCCCTAACTATTTGAGAGTAGTAGTATCTCTCCTATTCCTTAAGCCCTGGTTTTTAACAACTTTCCGTCGGCGGAATTCCGTCGACGGAATTCCGTTTGCTGTATTTTAAGTCTGTCTAGCAGAAAATTTTCAGTTTTTTATCGATGTAACTTAGCAACAAACATATAATTTAGTAAAACTGTGACAGCGCAGTGCGTCGAGGATTCCGTCGGGGTCTTAAAAACCATAGCTTAACTGTCTTTCATAAATTTCGCTTTTCTCCAACTCTTTCTAGAATAAACATAACATTAAAAATGGTGGGAAAAGTCACACAAATCCATTAACTGACTAAACCGCAAATAAATTAAATCTGCCAGGAAAACTTCACCGAATACTTTAAAACCAGACAAATCAACAATCTGCGATTAACGCTGCGGCATTTCTGCTGTAGAACACATCTGGCAGCAATGATTAAAACTAATACCTAGAAAATAAAAATACAAAAATACACAAGCAATGTTAACCACCGTTTTGTTTGACATATGTCCTGTAGTAACCGTTGTATACAACAAATGCCCGGCCAATTAATTTATTTTTCCACAGATACGAGAGCATCTGGCAACTAACAAAAATCTACTGCCGACTTTCTGACAGCGGCACATTTGTTTGAAAAATTAAAATAAATTTTCGTCTACTTTGCCAGAAATACTATCTAAATTTTAAATTTCAATAATATGCTAGCAAGAAGAAATGTAAAATACTTGGCACGGGCTTTTAGCATTCTTACTCAAAGGTGATGCCCCTTTTGGAGTGAAAATATTCAGACCCAAAAATTTATGTCGTGGTCTTCGCCAAATAAAAGTTGTCTGTTTATGACCATGACACCCGAATGCCAATTTAATTATATCACCGCTCCTATATTTATACTTCTGCAACCAAACAATTATGAATTTAAAATTATAATCGGGCAGCCAATTTAATAACTTCCGAGATAACATCGTCTTCTAGCGAATTTAACAGAGTGCAATATCGTCGGCGGTCTGCTTCAGAACAATGCGAGCAATTGAGACTCAAGCGTTCCGTCTAATTGAACGGCTTAGGATAATTTGATTGTTTTAGTGAGCGTTTTATCGTCGCGTTTTATGATAAAATCGAACAAAGTATGGTGTGTACCTTACGGAGCAAATTGGGTCAAATTGCTCATAAAAAAGTTAGCTGGCGTCATGAATGGCATAGGTAGAATAACAACGCCCTTAGTTTGCTTTTGGTTATATTACCCTACACCACGGCGAAAGATTATATCTTTCACTGTTCCCTATATTATCGATGACATCAGGTGAATAATGGTACATAAATCGTTTGCAATAAATAAGTACAGGTTTGTGATAATATATTTCTCTTCCGAATTTTGTTTTATCAAAATATTTCGGGTAAAACGAGAGAGAAAGGACAGAGAGAGTAAGACATATTATATCATGAATGCACCATAAAGTAACATCTTGATCTCAAAATCCGATGGTTAGTTACGTCCCACTGAAATAGTCCATTTCCCACTACTTTTAGGACAGAGGCAAAAATATAAAGTTTTGTAAATCAACTTGTCTCGCAGAGTATATATATACAGGGTGGCCCGAAATTAGCGTGCAATATTTTACCAGCGTGTTCTGTGGTCAAAAATAAGACAGAAAGCTCCTATAAGCGTACACCGAAATATGCTTCGCAAAGGAGCTAGAGCTTTTTAAAAGAGAAGGCCTGAAGACGTTTCCTTCTAAATATCTCCGAAACAAGTCCAGTTACAATTATGAAATTTTATGGAATGTGTAAGTACCAAATTCTAAATCTTTTGCTGTAAACATAATTTTTAAAATTTAACAGGGGCGTCTCAAATCTGGGGGTGGTGGAGGTAAGATTTACCCCAACTTTTTTTACAACATGTCGTTTTCAATTTTTCCATAAAAATTTGAAACTTCAGAGTTTTTTGCAAAAAAAATGTGCTCTTGTCTCGTTTTGATAGGAGGCACCGTTATCGAGCACAATCGGTTTCAAAATTTCGCTGCATGCCCAAAAAATTCCTACAGGAAGTGGAAAACTTCGTTTGTGAAACTTAAACGAGATAGAAACACATTTTTTTGCAAAAAAACTCTGAAGTTGCAAATTTTTATGGAAAAACTTCCGGAAAAATTGAAAACAACTTGTTCTGAAAAAGTTGGACTAAATCTTACCTCCACCGCCCCCAGATTTGAGATATTTGAGGCATGCAGCGAAATTTTTAAATCGATTGTGCTCGATAACGGTGCCTCCTACCAAAACGAGACAAGAGCACATTTTTTTTGCAAAAAACTCTGAAGTTTCAAATTTTTATGGAAAAATTGAAAACGGCATGTTGTAAAAAAAGTTGGGGTAAATCTTACCTCCACCACCCCCAGATTTGAGACGCCCCTGTTAAATTTTAAAAATTATGTTTACAGCAAAAGATTCAGCATTTGGTACTTACACATTCCATAAAATTTCATAATTTTACCTGGACTTGTTTCGGAGATATTTAGAAGGAAACGTCTTCAGGTCTTCTCTTTTAAAAAGCTATAGCTCCTTTGCGAAGCACATTTCGGTGTACGCTTATAGGAGCTTTTTGTCTTATTTTTGGCCACAGAACACGCTGGTAAAATATTGCACGCTAATTTCGGGCCACCCTGTATATAAGCAGAAGCTGTTTGTGTTTTGTTTATATTTTCTTAAACGATAACCCAACAGCAGAGCGATTCCCCCACGCGCTCACAAACAATACCATGAAAAGAACGTACCAAGCACAAACGCAGCCCGTGTTGACGCAAAGTTATTATATAATAACTTTGGTGTTGACGAACGAAGTTTGTTGATTGCATACATCTCCTCTTTCCCTGCCAAAAGTTAACATGCATTCACCGCTTCTGGCCTGTTGCCATACGCTTACTCCTTCTATCCTTTCTCTCCTCTGTGGGCAAAACTCTATTTAAGTGAGGGTCTCAAAGTTATATCGAATCCAATCAATCCGACGCCAGTCCAGGCACTTGACCTGTTTTGACATAGCACGGACTAGCAGCTTAAACATAATAAGGTAGAAGAGACCGATGGTGGTTTCTTTCCATTATGACACCATACGCTGAATTTTCTTACAAATCTTGGAATAGATTAAACGTACCAATCACCGTATTATGTACAGCGAGGAAAATTATTACTGACTATCCGTTCACTAAAGTTCACAACTCGGGACGTTCACGAATCGGGACGTGTGAAAGTGATGTATACAGGCTATCTGAAATTCAGGGTGCAACATGGGGATCTCTGTTGCGAAATATTATGTTGACCAATGCTCTGAAAAGAAAATCGTGATATTTTGTACCGTTTTCGTGAAAACTGAAAAAACTCAAAAATTGCTTTTTCGCTTATTGGCTGTAACTTTTTTGTTTGATCTTGTGTCTGCACTCTGTAAAAACTTTTACATTGCGACTTTTTATTCTTCATTTGATAGCATTATCGCCCATTGGCTATACGTCGATTAGTTTTTGTTTTTTAAAAGCCAACATTTTTTCTTATAGACGCCATAACTGAGCGACATTTGAGCTAATCCGCGTTTTTTCTTCCTCACTTTGCCATTTTAACTATTTTTACCAGTTTTTTAATTTTATCAATTTTTGTATTTCCGTTATAATCTTCTAATATATAAAAATCTCGTGTCACGGTGTTTTGTGGTCGCACTCCTCCGAAACGGCTCGACCGATTTTTATGAAATTTTTTTTGTAAATTTGGTAGGTATGAGAATAGGTCAAAGTATTTTTCACCCTCCTACCCCCCCACCCATTTTTTAATCGCGATTTCAGTATTTTTTGATGAGCAATATCCAAATAATTGATTTTTTTTCGCACATTTGGTAGGTATGAGAATAGGTCGTAAAGTATTTTTCACCCTCCTACCCCCACCCCCCATTTTTTAATCGCGATTTTAGTATTTTTGTGTGAACAATCCCTATTTCCCTTGGTCTCGCCATAACTTGAGAAAGACTTAACCGATTTCATTCATCTTTTTTTTATGGTTTCTAGTACTTTGTAGAAGGTTCTTACGGAACGGAAAATTAAGAAAATTGCGCAGAAAATTGGAAAATTTGAGAAAACGTAACGACTATTTTAACTTCGCGCGTTTGACAGTCTGTACGTGTGTATGTCACCGAATTCCTCCTAAACGACTAGACCGATTTTGATGAAATTTTTTGTGTGTTGGAGTGGGTCCCTGGATGGTTTACATTCACAATTGGACCCGGTAGGTGGCTCTGCAATCGGGTTCTAGGAATTTTTTTGAACGGCTGGACCGATTTTAATGAAATTTTTTGTGTGTGTTGGAGTGGGTCCATGAATGGTTTACATTCACAATTGGACCCGGTAGATGGCGCTGCAATCGGGTTCCAGGAGTTTTTTCGAACTGCTGAACCGATTTTGATGATTTTTTTGTGCTTGTTGGAGTGGGTACCTGGATGGTTTACATTCACAATTGGACCCGGTAGGTGGCGCTGCAATCGGGTGTTACTGAACGGCTGGACCGATTTTGATTACATTTTTTGTGTGTGTTGGAGTGGGTCACTAGATGGTTTACATTCACAGTTGAACCCGATAGGTGGCGCTGCAATCGGGTTCTATGATTTTTTTTAAAAACGGCTGGACCGATTTTGATGAAATTTTTTGTGTGTGTTTGAGTGGGTCCCTAGATGGTTTACATTCACAATTAGACCCGGTAGGTGGCGCTGCGATCGGGTTCTAGGATTCTTTTACGGATTTTTTTTAAATGTCGGGCAGGACAACGTCTGCCGGGCCCGCTAGTTATCCATAATATACAGGAATAATGTAATACATAGGCTACCATGGAAACAAAGTAACCTAATAGCAATTTAGTAATTTTCTAGAAATTTTTATTTACCGATAGGTACAAGAGAAAATTGGTAACTTGACGTTATGCGACTTTGTTCCCATGGTACCTCTCAGATTATTATTTCTGATTTTGTCATGGATAACAAGAATAAAAATCGGCAAAAACTTCTAAAAACGCTAAAAATATGAAAAAAGGCAACGTGAAGTACATGGTTGTATTCGTGAAAATAACGCGGTTTAGCTCATCTGTCAATCAGATACGGCGTTTATAAGAAAAAATGAGATAGACCATCAAAAAACCAAAACGAATAGACGTAGCCAAATGATAAGAACGCTATCAAATAGGCGATAAAAAGTGGCAACGTAAAAGTTTTTACAAAATGAAAATACAAGGTCAAACAAAAAAGTTGCAGCCAAAAAACGAACAAGCAATTTTTCAGTTTTTTCCAGTTTTCACGGGAACGATTCAGAATATCTCGATTTTCTTTTAAGGACATCAGTCAGCATGATGTTTGGCAACTTGGCCAAATTTAAACCTAGGGTCTGGTCTAGCTGTTAAGATAAGGAGGTAAGAATTTAATTGTCTTAATTTTCAAAATGTATGGGTGCGAAGCTTGGACAACTGGAGGCGGATCTAAAAAGAATAGCAGCGTTTGAAATGTGGTGCTACAGACGCATGATGAAAATACCACGGATACATAAGATAACCAATAGGAAGGTTATTAGAAAGAGTTGGGGAAAAGCGAAAGGTATGGAAGACAATAAATAATAGAAGAGATAGGATGGTAGGACACCACGAAGGAACAGTTCGCGACGTACTAGAGTCCTGAGAAAGGAATAAAGAGAGGTAGGGATAGGCCCAGATTAGATTACTGCTCTCAAATAGTTGGCGATATAGGATTACTTTTAGGGAAATGCCTAGGTTAGATCAGGATAGGAAAGGGTGGAGGTATGCGTCCAACAATTCTTCGTACTGAGAACTTTATGACGATGACAACCAGGCGCAATAGGCCCTATAAATGAGGGTTGTTTAAAAAAATCCGATTGAAGTATATCAATTCCCTGTTGAGTAATTTTGAAAATTGAGAAGCGAACGGGCGCGAAACTTCGATAATTTTACAACAAATATTTTACTTACTGCCGATTATTTCACAAAATTTATAAATTTAATGGAAAATTTCCACTCATATATTATATAAAATTTTAAAGATAAAATAACAATTAAAGCAAATGACTCGTTAGTGCATACAAATGCCTTGTTACTATTACTAGCGTATCCACTGTAAGAAAGTAATAACGGAACTACCTAATAATATGCGGTTTTGGTAATTTTCGTGAAAGCATAAACAACGGAAACTAAAAACTTGTCCCCTTATATTATCGTAATCAACCTGCTATTAAACTCTGAAGTGTTCCTGTGAAACAATGGCGAAGTTTCACCACGTCATTCCAGAAGCATCAATATTTATTTAGAAATGATTCCAACCATTAATTTTCATCAAGTAAGCAGCTTCCATGCTGTATTAATTCATTATTTTAGTGCTTCAAAAGGCACAAAAGAATTGTTCGAACCGAATAACAATGATAAAGTAACAATTATTTACAGTCGACTTACGAGCATACGGGCGATGCCTCATTCCCACCCCCTTCACCTTTCGCCAGTTTTCTCATTAAGATTGTGGACGCAGCTCATAAAATGACCCTCATATTATTAGAAGTTGCCAACATTTAACGGAGACACAAATTTCTCCAGGCGACCGCAATTGCTACATTTACGACACAATAAATAACGCACTACAAACTTTGCAGATTCAACAAAAATGTTTTACAAATTACGAAATACTGCCGTAAATCTCGGTGCTAATAAAATGCGGGAATAAAAAAATATTGTCAGAATACAAAATATTGAACTTTACCACACATTCTCAACGGGGTTTGGGTCAGCAGAGCGAAGAAAACGGAACATGGTTAATTTCTTCGTTTTACAATGGATCTGAAACTATGCGAGTTGCGTAGTAATCAAGGAAATCAATTTGGGCCGACTAATGACACCACCAAGATTTACAACTGATTCAAAAAATTATTGCCTTCTAGTGTTCGACTCGGAAAACATAATAGTTAGAGAGCTAGCGTCATTTTTGATGACAAAAAAGTGTCAGGCTGGAACTTTGCCAATCACTAGTTCGGAGGGAGGCAGACACTTTTTCTATGTGACAAAATTTTCGCGTGCAGTCATTTCTATTTTTTGTTTTTAATAAAACATGTACCTGTTGGACAGGTCGTGTGACAAATTTGTCAGACTCATATCTTTTGCACGCATTACTTGACTATCGACGAACCTGAATTTAGAGCAGGCAGACATTGTTTTATGTACACACAGTGGATGGATCAAGAACTTTGACGCTGAAGATGCTGACGTTGTCAGCGAAACACGTGTCGAGTTTAATTACTGTGTAACTATCTTTTGGTGTGTGGAGTTAACTTATTAAAAATTCATATTGTTTTATGTCTTACGATGGAGGCAGATCTGTGGAACTGGAGAACTAATGAAAATGCGATGACTAATTAGTGTCAAGTTAATTTTTCTTCTACACATTGTTGTCTCGTACTATGATAAGAAAATGCAACTGGCAGACATTTTCTGCAGTCCAGGGCAGAAGGCAGACGTACTGAATTGGGGGGTTGGTGAGGGCTCGGTGACAAATTAGTGTTTACATTAAAATTTTTGTGCATATACTTTGATCCCTCTATAACACTCCTCTGTTTACTTGACAGATGGACACTAATTTGTCACCGAGCCCTCACCAACCCCCCCCCAATTCAGTACGTCTGCCTTCTGCCCTTGACTGCAGAAAATGTCTGCCAGTTGCGTATCCACTGTAAGAAAGTGCAAATTTTTACGGAAAAATTGAAAACGACATGCTCTAAAAAAAGATGGGGTAAATCTTACCTCCGCCACCCCCACCTTTGAGACGCCCGTTAAATTTTAAAAAGTATGTTTACAGCAAAAGATTCAGCATTTGGTCCTTACACATTCCATTAAATTTCATGATTTTAACTGGACTTGCTTCGAAGATATTTAGAAGAAAAAATTCCTCAGGTTATCACTTTTAGAAAGCTAATAGCTCCCTTGCGAAGCATATTTCGGTATACGCTTATAGGATCATTTTGTCTTATTTTTGACCACAGAACACGCTGCTAAAATATTGCACGCTAATTTCGGGCCACCCTGTATATACAGCAAACAATATTGCATGGTTCGAGTTTGTAGGGCAAAGCACCGTACTGAAGGGTCCCAAAAAGACGAAACCAGTGGTCTACGGTTTTCCATGCACATTCGAAACATGCAATATTGAAAAAACTACTTTAAGTATTACTATATTTAACGATATAAGTTAATAAACCTTTCTCTCAGTGCACGCTATCACTTCTTCCAGGCGAAGTCGTAGTCCAAGTTCTTGCTAGGTATCTCAGAGGACGAGAAGATTTGATGCCTGCCTACGTCAGCGAAACACGTGTCGAGTTTAATTTAATTACTGTGTCACTGTCTTTTGACGTGTAGGGTTAACTTATTAAGAATTCATAGTGAATACAGTACTTACTGAATGAAAAAAAAAGAATGTGCGTTTCATAAAGAAGTAATTAATAAATAATAATAATTTCGTGACATACTTCCAGCTCATACAATGCTCTGGACAATACACATTACCTATTATGCTACGAGTTCTTAGCATAAAATTTGGCTCTCAGGCAATTTAAGAACAGCAGCGACTTTTCCCACGATGAACAACACTCCCGGTTTCGGAGAATGAACTTCTAATAACAAGCAGCTTGGAAAAAAGACAAATTTCAATCATATGCTGTCACTTGTTCGGACCATGTGTGCTTATGTGCCCACGAATATATCGACTTACAAAATCCAGATGTAAGCACGTAATTAACGAGTACAACATAGCTTACATACGTCATCGCGTACATGCTGCTAAGGCGGAAAAAGGTTTAAACGGAACCAGCTCTTATGGTATCTTTGTAATTTAAAACTTCTATTTTCTTTTCAAATGCACTCAGAAATATTCGAACTGAAGTTTGAAAGCATAGAAAGATGACTGGACTATCAACAGTGATTATAGATCGATTATTTTATGATACAAGGTACTTAACATTTTAGAATCGATGTAATATGCTACTGAAAACCTTCAAAGGCCTATTCTTCGAATTCAGTGCCATTGCATACTTGGGTTTCGAGTGAAATTAATAGCACCAAAGTAACAGAATCCTATCAAGCCGTCGCCTTGGCAAAGGAAATGAATGATCCTCAGTCGGCGTTAGTAAATTTCGGGGCTATGGTTCGCAAATTAAACTGCTAGTGCGCGCACAGTTCCGACAATTAATTAGATGAAGCATTCTACAGACTAATTATTCAGGGAAGGATTGTGACGACACTCTAAGGTTCACTATAACTGGTTGAGTTTCTGTAGAGCATTTCGCTTGGAAAATTAAGACTGAAATAAAAGTTCCTGAAAACGTTCGGTTTGACGATGACAGAACTAGGCAATAGGTTCCGTTTTCTTTTCTCCCTTATTCACTGTATTTTACATAACTGTACACCATGCTAATATTGTCAGGTCGAAGCATTAAAACAACGGCGCACTAAACTGTACAAAATAACGAACGTAAAAAAATGTTACAACTTTAATACCGCACACTTGGTATATGAGTATCTCTAAGAAATAATGAAAGCAAGAACTACTTGTAAAGTTTATGTTCTTAAAATAGATTCAAAAATGTCTCACATGTGAGTTAATATATGTAACCGGAACTGATTTATCATCCATGGGTTTTTGGAATAGGATATGTAATTCGAAATTGTAAAAAGTTCCCAATAAAATTATGTTAAACACCATCATATACTCGTAGACTATAAAAAACTTAGCCGTACTATTGTGTCTTCTTCCAATTTAAATCCTATTATAACAAAATGTCCGATGGTTTCAGAAGTAAATTTAACGAAGTATTTATCTTCAATACCAAAATAGAAAAATTCGAGGAAAAATTACCTACCTATAATAAAATCTTGGGCAAAATTAACGCACCACTTTATTAAACGTACCTATTTAATTTCAATATAGAAAATAAAATCAAACAAAAATTACGCTAAAACTTTTAAATTAGACTAATGCTATAATTTGTGAAAGAATTTGTGAATCTGAATACTCACTTATAATACCACAAGAGCTTCAAAATTATCGGGTATTTCCCGATAGGTTCGTTGCAAACAAATGAAGGAGTCAAGTTTTTCAGGTTAAAAAATCACGAGCGCGAAGCGCGAGTGATTTTTCTTGAAAAACTTGACGACTTTATTTGTTTGCAGGGAACCTTGAGGGAAATGCCAGATAATTTTGAAGCTCGTGTGGTATTCGGGGGATTATTTTTCCGTCCCAAATGTCGGCCAATAGAATTGCACCATGAGATGAAATGAACAGTTAACAAATAAGAATTTCATAATGAATAAAACAACATTTAATTAAGATTCAGGCTAGTGCAATTAAAAATACAATTGTTGTAAACATTGGTGCATGTTTTCTTCAAGTCAGAGTTATCGGTAATGGTCCCAGAAGAGGTAGATGGCATGAGGTTTATGCTGTTGATGGCATTTTCTGCAGTAGGCTCACTCCTTCGCAGTTTCTTGACAATTAATTCGTGGTGTTCCTGGTCGAGTTGGAGATACGGCTTGATGGAGTTACTGTTGGCATGTCCAGTTATTTTGATTATCTGCTGCTCTCCCAGGCCCGATTTCGCTAGATTGGAGACGGCTGTTGCACGACTGGAGTGATTGGTGATTTTTTTGTTACCAAGGTCAAGCCCAGCTTTTTGTGCTGACTCCTTAACCCACTTTGAAATCGTGTTTTGGCCTACTGGGGAATCCTTGTACCACCTAGCGCCTGGAACTTTATTCCAGAATGGATTTTGGGTCAGGAATAGTCTGTCGCTCTTGATATTGGCATCTCTCTTCTCTCTCAATTTCTGGAACAGTCTCACTGGGCACTTGTCAGGGATTTCCCGATTCTCCACCAGCCACTTGCTGTCTGATAATTTTTTATCACCACCTTGTGTGGTCTTGCTGAAAATTGGATTGTATTCAATTCTCCCAGTTGTTTCCCCGTCATTTCGCTGTTCTGCCTTGAAGTGATGTATTGACGCCATGCTGCCCTCACCACCTCTCCAAGCCAATTCCACTGATATTATCATGAATAATTTTTTCTGGAGGCCATCAGGAGTTTCCTCGTCCCAAACAGTGGTCATTGCATCCCAATCTTTTTCCTCCAACGCTGCTGCACTTGCCCTCCGTTTTTCAGGAATAGATTGTAAAGCCTTACGCTTGGCATCACGAGCTCCTCGAGCGGTCTTGAATGCAGCATCCGAAAATGGGTTGATTTTGATGTCGAAATCGTTCAAATACTTTTCTTGAAGTGATTTGGCAGTCTGATTCCACATTGTTTTTATTGTACCTTCCTTATAGTCTTCTCCATCCATTTTCTTCATATTGTAAGCGTAATCTTTCATAATGTTTGCCAATTGCGCTTCACTCGTTTCAGCACTCAATGTGTATTCCCTCTCAGTACAAAAAGTAGTAAATTGGTTCCAAACTGTTTTTTTTGCCTTCTCCGTATTAATGGGAACATTTCCTTTGACTTTTTTATCGATGGTGGACAGAGAACAAACTCCAAATCGACTCATTTTCATGCAAAATCTCCGATTTTCACAATTGAATTCAACCTGTCAGTTTGACGTGTGGTTAATTTGACTGGATTATGTTATGTTTTTTATATATAGCAACTACCAGAGAAAATAATCAAAAAATTATCAGTAGTAATATCACAAGAGAGTGAGAATAACTTGAAAATAATTAGACAGATTTTCGAAAACTTGTCGCCAGGCAATAGACACGAGAGCCCGTAGGGCTCGAGTGGCTATTGCCGAATGGCGACAAGTTTGAGTAAAATGTGGAGAATTATTTTCCAAGTTATTCTTACTCTCGTGTGGTATTCGAAAGATTATTTTTTGACGTTCAAATAAGAAACAACTTTTCAATATTATTCTTTCAGTGTCACAATTTGCGATTAAAACATATATGACATATGTCAAAATTAGAAAACAAGTAGTTTTATCAACAAAAACAAAATACTAAAAAAATTCCCGCTGGGACAAGTTAAGTAAAAAATTCTCACTATAATAATGATTTAATTGGACAGAATTAAACACGTGATCAAAAATACTGTTAATTTATTGGAAAATAGAAACGTCGAAAAATAATCAGTATAATACCATGTAGGTTGTACCACGTGACGTCGAATGGTGCAATTCTATTGGTCGATATTTGGGTCGGAAAAATAATCATATTTATTTTTTTTTCGAATTTTTCCGTTCTCACAATTTACGCATTTTGCAGAAAAAAAAAATAAATGAGTATTCAACGCGATGTTAATACCGCGTATGACCTCTGCTCTCAATTACTGCTTCCATATACATTAAATTTTCAACATTCTCCCATTTTTCATGTGGTGCATTTACCAGTTGGTCATGATTGGCAGCTGCAGGTGTACGACTTCGGACCTTTCTTTTTAGTGTCCCATAAATGTTTGATGGGATTTAAACCAGGACTGCTCGCTGGGCATTCCGTCAACGGGATATTAACAGCAGTTAAGTAGTCAAGAATATGTCCAGCTACGTGGGGTCGAACATTATCTCGCATTAACAGAAAATCAGGACCAACAAAGGGAGCAAATGGCATTACATTATCAACTAGGATGTGTTGCAGATAATAATCTGCAATCACTGCCTCACACGTATTAATTATAGGGACCAACTCTGCGGGACCGTTGAAGCAAATTCCTCCCCAGAACATTCTCGAACCGCCACCAAAAGGCATTTTTGAGACATTGCAACTTGCAAATCTCTCTCCAACTCTTCGCCAGATCCATTCACGTCCATCATTAAATTTCAAGCTTACTCTAGCTTCATCGGTGAATAAAACCTTCTTCTAATCATCAAAAGTTCAATATTGGTGATTTCGAGCAAAACGCAGTCTTCGAACTTTGTGTTTCGTGGAGTGGTTTTTTGCCGATCTTCTGCTAGTCTATCCCAGCTTGCTTTAAACGTCTTCTGACAGTTCAAGATGATATTCGAACATTGCAAACCGTTCTAAGCTCATTTTTTAACTCAGTGCTAGTGCCTTTCCTGTTTCTCAGAGATCGATGACTAATAAAACGCTCATCCCTTGGAATGGTACACCGTTTTCGACCTTGTCCTCGTCTTTGTAAGTGAGAACCAGTCTCGTTGAAGCGGCTTACGATGCGACTAACACTGGAATAATGTCTTCCTAGCCGATGAGCAAGTAGCACGAGTTGGGCAATCGCAAAAGTAAGTTAATACAGTTCAATTTTTAAAAGAAGCAACTTTCGTAACGAATTTATTGTCGATTTACGACCAACGTTTTTGTCGTGCATCACATATTGAAAAGAAACAGTATGGATAATCATGTCTTTCCCACCCTTTAATGGTAAGAGCGTAATGATGACAAAGACAACTGCTTAAATATCGTCGTAGCGCATTATGGTCCGTGGCAACTCCAACTGTCAGTGTCAATCTGATGTTAATGTCAATTTGTCAATGTCGGCATCTAGCCATTATTGGCTACACTGACGGCGCCGCGCGAATTTAGTTTGTTCCTCCTCTGTGTTATATTTGGGGGGTTTTGAGTTTATTCGAGTTGTTCAATATAACTGCCGTTTTGATTTGTTTTGTTGTTCCGTTTGCTGTTTAGAAATCTATCAATTTCATATTGGTTACAAAGAAAACTTAATCGGTAAGTTTTTGGGTTAAGTTCAATAGTAAAAATTTTAAAAATATATACATTTTACAGAATTTTCCTTAAGCATGAGAGGTCGTATGTTGAATTCGAAGTGCCAGGAAATAGTTCTATCCCTGCTCGATTATTTTAAAGCTGAAAAAGGAAACAGTGCCCTTTTATTGCCACGGACAGCTGTATTTTCAAATGAAGTGAATGACAGTGAAAAATAATAATAATTTATTGACTGAACACCATACATTAATTTAGGGATTATAATATTGCAGATTAGACAAAATATTTTTTAATGTAGGTATGTGCAGAACCCTTCATGCGGGAATTGATTCCCACTTAACCAATTATAAATATTGCAAATCCATAGACCCATCGTATGTAATTTTGTAATACTACATAATATTAAAATCATTGCTTCTACATAATAGCTAACAATATAACATTCTCTTCTTTGCTCTTTACTGTATTCCCGAAGAACCTGGTTTCCGTTCTACAGGACCCCATCGACGCGTGAGCATCATCATCCTTACTGCTATTTGTACTTTTACTTATTGTTTAACTTCATTACTTTTTCATATTGTGCATAATATGCTAAAATATATAATTTAATCTGTCAAGACCGTTGAGTTCCTAACTCCCTACCTTACCTTCTAAGTGAATTTTTCTCTTGATTTTCCCTATTACTCAATTTTTCTTGATTTTAGTAAGTAATTAGTACCTCAATTTAAATTATTCATCACTTTAGGGCGTAATTTTAAACTTCTAACATTTTGCTGACATGTACGTTTCTGACGTTTGTTTGACAAGTATTTGCGTCGACGGTTACGTCTCAGAATGCTGTCATTGAGAGAAGAAATAACTACGACATACGCCTCGATCTTAATTCATACGAATATAGTCGATGACGAAAGATGCTTCTTTTAAAAATTGAACTGTAAAGCGTTATCACACGTATATCATACAAATTTTTATCTACGCCCCTAAAAAGTGAAAATAAACGGTACCTAATTATAATTTAAAATTTGTCAAGACTTATTGAGAAAAACGCGTGCGGTAGTAAACTCCTTAGCGCACCCAAAATGAGTGCGGTAAGGAGTTCGTAACTCACGGGCGTAGATAATAGTATATTACGTAACGAGCATGGAAAGTGATAAATTTCAAACGAGCGTGAAATCACGCGAGTTTATAGGAAATACACTTTCCATCGAGTTATGTACACTATTTTTTTCCACGACCCCTTAGCCCTTAAGAAGACAAATTTATTCATAAAACAGTAACTTCTTTTTTAAGGATTTGTTGTCTATGTTAATAGATGTCAAAATTTCCAAGTAGCCACTAACTTACCATGAGCATAATATTCTAATAATTCCTTCCGGCTCGGCTCATGAATGACACGTTGATTTGTTCTCTTGCCGGCCAATTCATAAATGATCAGTAGTTCGTACCTAAAATATTTAGGTCTTCCACGGAGTAGAAATTAAAATGTTCAACTGCCGCGCCTTTCAAGAGATTTTTCTGATAAAAAATTATTAGATTTAAAAAGAGACGCGACAGGATATTTATTCTGTAAACGTCAAAACCTCAAAGCTTACATTTGAATGTATACCTACCCGTGTGATTTTCAAATATTACAGTTGCGAGTTTAGCGCACGGGTAAAGCAATAATTGTCAAGTTTCCGGCCTACTTTGCTGTATGGAATGTGTCGCTTTAATAGGGGGTCGTGGAAAAAAAATAAGTAGCGCGTTAACTTTGTTCAGGAGTTTATATCAATTTAATTTATCTGGCTTCTGCTATTACTTCATACTATAATATATTCCTTTTTTTGAAATCTAAAAGGTCATCTTACTATGAGTATCCCATTCACTAATAAATTTCGGGCAAAAATAACTTCACGTTGCAGGTAACAGTTATTCTTACAAAACCAGCAGGTACATTTTTCGCGTTATGTATTGTTCGCGTGTGTACTTTTAACACAAAAAATACCGTTCCTTTCTTTACCAGTATAAACTTAAGTAAGTCATTGACGAAAAACAAACACGCGCAATAAATAAAACATTCACATGAATATACTTCCTACGCGTTATATGAAATTTACGGTTCCCCTATTAACTTGCTTATTTTCTCAATGAAAGAGACAAGTGATTCTACACTGAAAAATGCGTTGGCTTTACATTTACATCATAACAATCACCTGTTACTAAAATTAGGTGTTTACACAGCATTTTTATTAATAAAACAGTTGCAATTCGTGTTCTTGACCTCATGAACGTTTATACAATTAGACCCGTTCTATCGAGGGTTTCAAACAGGTAACTTCTCACTGCCACAAAAAGTGGTCGACCGTTGCCCGCCTCTTTACAGGAGAGTTGCTTTTGTGGCCCAAGTCGAGAGCAATAATAAACTGGACGACTTTGGCGACAAAAGTCATTGGTGTGAAAGAGGCCTTAGACTATACAAACTGGAAACGGAAAACTTAAAAGGACATCACTTTACACCGCTACTACTTTTAGAAATAATGAATTTTGCGTAGTGATGCCCACATCAACAAGATCTGCCGAAATCTTCGAAAAACCAATGTATTGAACAATATTCCGCGAAATTTTTAAAGCCAACAGCTTAGCTCAAGCTTGTCGCATTATTTGAGCGGCACCGACCGTCGATCAGCGCGTTTATAGTTTATATGTGGCTGCGTTTCATCGTAAGACTTTGAAGTAGTACGTTGTGACAGATTAGAATTTGAATTGACCAATGAAAAGTTGATGGGGCGTTACTTGCGTTGCACAATATTAGGTTTAAGAAATACGCTATCCGGCTAGTAAGTATCTTTTTTTCTACAATGACTTATTGGTTTTCAGACGTCAAGAGTAGACGTGAGCAGTTGTTTTGGGAAAAATAACAAAGTAAAGATAGAGTATATAAATGCTAGAGAGAACACAAGAATGATTATAAACAGAGGATAGATAGTAAGGTTTGGGGATGGCGGCGCGGCCTTGAGTACTAAACAAGTGTAAAGGTGAAGTCGAAAGTTATAAACTAAAAACCACTACTTCTCATGAGGCATGCATTCGAATTTTTCGTTGTCTCTGACAAGACTTCAGGCACTTTCCAAATATGAATACCTAGTCGATCTGTGTGGTGTGTTTAAATAGTGAAATAAGCAAATACTGTACGTCTGTGGTCTGTGGAAGCTCTGAAGTATAAATAAAAGTACTCCGCTACCCAATTTATGAGTCCCACATACGTACCGTACAAAAGGGTAAGTTATATATTTCTCAAACCACAATAATAAATTATACCTTTAACATCCTAGATTGACAATTCTCAGAAAAAAAGCTACATTTTCATTTCATGTGTTTCTAAAACAAGATTTAATAAATACATTCCAACAATGTTCACGAGTAGCTTCGTTGGCATAAAGCAGCAGAGAATTAATTTTACCCTCTAAAGTACTCAAGGTGAACATATCGGAACTCCCCTTCTGTTAATATTGGAGCATTAACACACACACATACCTACGCACCCACCTATCCCAACAACTTTTAATAATGCTGGGGAATTGTTCTCCACGTACACGTTCTGTGACAGCTTTGTGGCCGATGACACATAATCAATATTTGTAAGCGACCCACACCATTAGCCGTCCGTAAAACAGTTCATATTAGTTATTCTGCAACCCTAAAAATGACCGACACTGATAAAGAAAAATATTACTCCCTTGTTTTAATAAGAATTAGTTCATTAAAGAACAAGTGAGATGAAATCGTCAAGTACATAAAAAGTATGGACACGTTTCTCAAAAATCGAAATGAAAAACACCAGGCGTACATAATTAAACAGACTAATGAATCTTCCAAACAAACCCCTGTCTGACCTCGCCTGACATTTCAATTTGCCAAAACATCCCGACATTTATGGATCGTAATACCAGCAGGATAGGTTACTGCAAATGTCATAGAGTCCCCAAGGTTTTACTACGCCGGAACCTTTAGTTCCAGAGTAAATGGAATACACAAAGTCCCGGCTGCAATATTCGGATATAAACAAAGTTCAAATTCATTTATAACTAGCAAACCGAGACCCTGGCTTTACTGACAATACAATAAATTTACCTCTTCTAGTCGAAAACAGTGGCGGCTCGGGGCTAAAAATTATGTGAAGGGCTAAATTTTGTACTTACCCCAAGTCGATTATTATGTCCTTCACAGCCGCGAATTCATCAATTATGTCATAGAATGACTCATCCCCCGTTTTGGATGGAAATAGTGGACAATGGAAATCTTTCCCGAAATAAGGAATCTCTCGAAAATGTTTTTATTCGCTTAGGAAAAACTTCCTACTGTTGCACTTGTTGAGGAATAAGACATAAGCAGAAGGAAGACTTTTTATTGTTTTTTCGCAAAATTGTTGCAAATTTCTAAAAGAATCAAAATGCAAATGAAAATAATTATTTTAATTATGGAGTGCCAGCAAGATAATTGCAGCTTTTCATAGCCTTTAATCCATTCCCTTCAATACCGGATGTCAACGAGTGCATGTAACATACCGCCATTTGTTTACTTTTTGAAATACACTTTGGCAATCCTCTGTTAGTATTATACTTCTAAAACCACATATTTTTATCATCTTTGACATATCTAATTACTTCCGGTTAAACCGGAAGTGATATCAACTTTTTTATGTTAAATAGCAATATATCATTTTGTTTAGATAGTTCGATAGGCCTCTTTATTCTCTTGACAACCACGTATCATACATAACCAAAAACTTTTAAGTTTTGACGTTAGAGGGCGTTAAATGAAAAAGTCACGTTGGCTGTGAATTTGATGATATTAGCCTAATTTTAAACGTTTTAATGAATTCAACTATTAATTCTAACAGTGTTTGATTGACCATGGAAAGATTTTTGAATTTAAAGCAGTACATCCTTTATTAAAAAAATAAAGTTAACATAGTCGTTTTAAGAGTTTTGAAAAATGTAATTTAAATTACTAATTGATAATTGAATTGCACTTTTATGCACTAATTGTAAGGACAATAAACTGAAGTTCGAAAAACAAGAAAAATTTTAGCACCTTGCTATTTAAAATTTCACGAAAAACTGTTTCAAAAACGAATATTTGAACGACTATGTTAGCCTTATTTAAAAAAAAATAAAGGATGTACTGCTTCAAATTCAAAACTCTTTCCATGGTCATTAAAACAGCCTGTTAGAATTAATAGTTGTATTCATTAAAACGTTTAAAATTGGGCTCATATCATCAAATTCACAGCCAAGGTGCCTTTTTCATTTGACGCCTTCAGATGGCGTCAAAAATATAAAGTGTTTGGATATGTAATGATAAATGGTTGTCAAGAGAATAAAAAGGCCTCTCGAACTATCTAAACAAAATGATATATTGCTATTTAACATAAAAAAGTTGATATCACTTCCGGTTTAACCGGAAGTAATTAGAATGTCAAAGATGTCAAAATATGGGGTTTTAAGAGTATAATACTTACAGAGCATTGCCAGAGTGTATTTCAAAAAGTAAACAAATGGCGGGATGTTACATGCTCTCGTTGACACCCTGGGATGCAACCATAAATTTCTCCAAAGAATGACAATTTTGATGAATCAGGTGTTTCACTCGGGAGGAGAATTTGTACAAAACGTGTCTTGCCATGTTAATTTTCTGTTGTTCACTTCCGGTGATGCAGTCAGTATGTTGTAAGTATGCCGAAAACAACACAAATTAAAAATCTGTACGAATTGCAAAATACAGATGAGGAACCACATGCGACAAATTCCTCGCCGAAACTGTAAATTACCACTTTTTGATGCATACTTGAAGGCACCTAAGTCTGAACCCTTCATATAAATTCGTCAGAAGCGGTCGGGGTTTGTTATATACAGGGAGCGGTCTGTCTGGGGGTGCGGGTGAGCACAGGATATATTTAGCAACGTAGAGTACGTATAACGCGTTACAGTATTAAATTGTAACGAACATGGATGAATGAATACATAGTATTAAAAAATATTATTTTAACGAAGGTATACTCGGGATATCGCTAAAAATTTCCAGATTATTAGTTTTTTGAAAACAGCGAAATTTTTAGTACCTACTTTATTATATTTTACTTTTGTAGATTATCCGAACAGAAATTCGACATGTTAGTGGACAGAAAATGCGCACGCATGCCTCTCCTTCTCCTGGGTTTCGATCTTTCGATCGATCAGCTGTCGTTGAAAGCTCCGTCTATTATTGTTTATACGGCGTATTTCGTAATTTTTGTGCTATTTAGGATTTATTTGAACAGATAACATATTACATTGAACAGGTAAGGAAATGTCCATGTAAGTACGTTACATTAAAACATTTTCATCGCAGTAGTGATTAGTGTGTGCTTCTGGAATGTTGAATGTTTGTTTTTGTCTCTCAGTTGTACCGAAATCGTTGCTTTCTTTTAATAATACCTAATAATAATTCCACAGTACATTGTGCAATCTGTTTCATCGTTGCTTTCTTTTAATAATACCTAATAATAGTTCCACAGTACATTGTGCAATCTGTTTCAGAATAATAGCACTTTTGAGGTTAAATACCAAAATACCATACGGAAATACCTGGAGGCGACCGAGGCAAGTGGAATGTAGAATCTGGAATATTTAACAAGAATACGATGCATAATCAGACTCGATATCCTTCACGTACATGTGCAATACTCCCCCCTTTCTCATTATTATGGCGCTGCTTGAAAGGTTAGTTTAGTTAGATTTTTACGGTAATTGTCATAAACTTATAAATTTTGTTTTCGTGGCATTTCTGTGACAATTAAAACACAGGATCACAGATGCATAACAGCTTTTGAATGAAAACGAAGCTCGATCAGATGTTTTGTGTGAAGAAAAGTCTTAATAAAAGCGAGGAAGAGTATATGATACTTCGGAAGGAAAAGATTTTTAAGGGAAGGCGCTCCATGTACAAACAAACTCGATATCTAAATATAGATTTATACCATACTTTAAGGTTCTTTATGCTCGAAAGATTAGTTTTCTTCTTTTTTATAGGTAAACGCGAAATTAAATGTAAATTCAATAAAAGTTCGAGCAGGTAAGAGTTGTTTTTTTCCCATAAATAATGCACTTTGGCTCTTGCACAATTAATTCAAAGTGGATTTTTAAATAATTTGACTGGTTTTGTGGCGCTCGCGGCTTGGTCCCTACCAGTCACTTTTTTGCATTGATTGTAAAAATGTATGGTCATGTCACTAAAGCCGGCTCCAAACGATGTGGTCACTCGACAGATATTCGCCATGTGTAAGCAAATGCAGTAGGTATCGTGTGGACGATACGACGTATGCCAATGTGGTCATGTGCGTAGATTTGTCCAAACGCCAAATGTTTGACAAGCGCAAACAAATGCAGCATCGTGTGGATGATGCATGCATGAGCATTCGAGAGGATGTGTGCACTCGTCAAATATTCGCCAAAGCAATACACATGACACATCGTTTGGACCATGGACGAATGTACTTTACTTGATGTGCTAAAGGTTCGCTCCGAGGGCGGTAAATAAGCACACATCAAAGCAGACGAATCTCCGCGCATCGAACCCGAGCACGTGCATGCATTCACTTTAATTTTTACACTTTACCAGATTGATGACCTGATGAAATTGATTATCTTCTCATATTCGCTGCAAATTTAGCGAACTTAAACAAGCAAGTAGACAAGCCAAAAATTGCCAAGTGAGCATATAGTGTGGATAACGTAACGAATACTTCGAGGCATATTTGTCATGTGTTCACATTGCCACGTTAACACATCGTGTGTATGAATGACTTGGTGCTATAAATTTTCGGCAAACAGTCTACAAATATTTGACGCATTTTTACTTGACTAACATTTGACGAATGATCGTTTGGAGCCGGCTTTATACTAATTTCCAATTTGTTGGGTTCGGGTCAAATAGAAGGACAGTGTCACTATTTAATAACGCTCTCTGGTTGTAGGTCCAAAAAGGGAGTTACTTTGATGACAGTCGTGGTCACTGTTTAATAGCGATTTGTTTGGTTTAGGTCAAAAAAGGTGTTTCTTATAACAATCATGCCCAAGGAAACACCACATTATGCCAAAATCTATTGTTTGGTTTAGGTCAAAAAAGGTGTTTCTTATAATAATCATGCCCAAGGAAACACTACATTATGCCAAAATGCTGTGTGCTGTCGTTCAGGGACATTTCAATTCACTGCAGAAAAATCATCATAGTGTTGGGCAATACTCTGAAAAGTATCGATACCGCGTATCGATCCGTATTGGTTTGAAGGGGATCGATACGTGTATCGTAGTCGAAAGTATCGATACTCGAAATATCGATAGTATCGAATCGGATTTTTCAATTGTTACTAATAACCGGAAAATTATTAAAGCAATGTAGATTTTTTGTTTAATTTAGGTATACAACTTAAGGCTTACAATAGAAAACGATGCTAGGCATGCAGCATAGGTAAGGAAAGTATGCAATTTTTATTTTCAAGTTTGATTTTTTAAGGATTATTTATGCGATACGCGATATTTGATACCTGGTTTATTATATGGAAAATATCGGCAGGACAAGAAGTATCGTTACAAAATATCGGGTATCGGGAAGTAAAATATCGATACCTGAAAATGTCGATACGTATCGCCCACCACTGTCGATGTCGGCATCACTGAGACGAGGAGCTATCAGCCTTATGCTGTATCACTTACGTTAAATATAACGTACTGTTATCTTCGCTGTTATGTTATTTTCTCAAAACCGGTATGCTGTATCACAGTTAACGTTACTGCTCGTAACGTGTGACGTCACTACCTTACGTTATTTGTCAACTTAACGTACCAGATTTAACTTCCAGACTTAACAAGCAGTTATGAGATAACCTATGCGATTTCGGTTGTTAGGTGCTAATAAAATTTGTTCCTTACGTTCGGAACCATTGAATTCTAGAATATTTTGAGTCTTGTTGTTGTTGGAGCAACTGGGAAACGTAAACAAAAGATTATTTTTCGCTGATGTGTGATGTGAAAAAATGAGGTTAGGTATGAAACGTTTTATAGAAACCAGGAAAAGAATATTTGATGACGGGGACGGCTACAGCAACCTTTTCCAGAAGAATTTTTCTGTCCCTTTTTATATTTACTTTCTATTTCATTAGAAATCTAAAAAACTGATTGGAAAAATGGGAAGAAAAATTACATATTTGCCTTCAGCCTCTGTAAGAATTGTTATTTACAATTTTGATTTTGAAGAATTCTTATCATGAATGATTTTATTAAAGTCCTGGGATTTTATTTTCTCCTTAATGGAAACATATGGCTTTATTTTAAAAAATTAATAAAGTCCTCGTATTGTTTCACCGCTTAGTTTTCTTTGTGTTGAACCATTTTGAGCCGACACGAACTATGTATGTACCTACGTCAAACTACCAAACAAAAAAATACGTTTTCATTGCAACTAAAATTTGCCTAATGCTAATACGGGGTTTTACAAATAATAATACTAATAATAATAAATTTATTGACACCAAAACAAAAACAAAAATAATCACAACAATTGCAATTTGTCAAATGACAAAGTCTATCAGCTGTTTTAAAGTGGGCGCAAGCGGGAGCTTCCTTCGGTTCATTTCTCTCTGACTCATACTAATTTCGTATAGCTTTGTCTCCCTTCACAGAAACTAAACTTCCTTCCCTTTTAACACCTCGGGCATAACGTACTCTGTAACGTATACGTTAAAAGACAGATACAGCATACCGGGTTTTAGACGTTACGTTATCTGTTATGTTATTTCCATTCGTTAAATTTAGATAGCGTACAAGTGTTAAATATAACGTATGTGATACAGCATAGGGCTGAATAGGTTTGTTCGTGGAGCGAATCCGGGGCCAGTTCTTTACAAATACCAAATTACTTGTACACGCGATTTCTAACTGATTCGAAATTTACAAACCTCCGCGAACGAAATATAGCTCGACTTTGGACTGTCTTGTCTAATTGACAACGTATCGTTCAAAAATTGATCTTCTGACTCGGTGAAATTAACATTGTACGATTATCCGCATTTGTCCAAGAGGTTCTACGAACGCTGGATTTTTGATAAGAATGTAGCATTGTTCGTACCACGAACACTTCAAATCGCAATGCGCACGCGCATTTGTAAGGAATTGGTTACGGACCGTCTCCGCGAATAAACCTAATAAGAACAATTTGTGCCAAACTTGCGCATTTGGCGTTATGTGCTAAGGACGGTTTTTTTGTCCGTACACACGTAGGTTCAAATGATCCAGCCACGCTTAATTGACGGTAACCTGACAAATATTTAAAAAATAAAGTGGAACAAACAAAAAAACGACCAGCGCTGGTATCGAAAACACAACTACGGTGCATGGTCATCTGATACGCTACCGATACGACACAATTGATTCAACTCACAGCAGTTATATAACCTTACGGGCGTTTATAGTACTACTGTAGTGTACGACTGCATTCGAAATTGACAGGGGCACGGGTGCCACTTGGGCACAGATTGCTCTTATTAGCTCCTAATATCACCGAGCACTAGCGATGGGCGCTATCGAATGAATTTTGCTATCGAATGAGTAGTTCCCACTATCGAATGAATCATTAATTTGCTTATAGACGGCTGCTGGGGTAAAGGGCACGTGTTTCATACCTGGACATGCATTTTATTATTTTTAACGATAACTATTCCTTCGATAATTCCAGTGTTCGTTCGTCGTTCCCTTGGTTCACTGAAGGGGGATACTAAATAATTCAGTCAGTACGTACATTTTATTCCATTGCTAAAAGATTCAGTTGTCAAAACGAATGAAACGTAATGAAATGAATGAATGGTTTTAGTACTATCGAATTAAGTATTCGAATGGTGGTGTACTATCGAAAAATTCATTCGATGCGCCCAACACACAACACTACTGAGCTAATCAACAAGCAACATTTCCATTTTGTCAAAGCTGTGACTTGGATTTTTCATTTTCATAAGTTTTATTCTGCTACGATTTGTATGTGTGCTGTAATTCGATATAGGATATACGTTTGTACATATTATTATTAATGCAGTGTTTTGGTAAGAGGTTTAAAGGTGAGTTAGAGTAGGAATTTTACAATAGACTGTTTTAGAATGGTCTGATTTTGACAGGCCGCCATTTTCTGTTGGAGGGCTGAGCATGGATAAACAACATTACACACGTGAGCGTTACCAAAATTTGAACAGATTTGGTGCCAAACAAAGTGGTGATGTTTAGAGTTCATGTAATTTAACTCAAAATAACGAAACAACGTTGAAAATATAAATATAAATATAAATTTTCATTTTAGGTGTGCGTATGCGTGGTGATGCTTTAGTAAATATACATATATTGAAAAGGTGAGTAGCAACTGGACCGTTTTAACAGGTACGTTACAAACTTTGATATTGATCAACAATAATCAGAGGACAAATAAAAAACTAGACCAGAAAGAGATTTAAAGAAAGACGTTCAAACAGAGACAAGAAAGGCAAAAACAAAGACCCAGATTTTAGACCAGAGAAAGATTTAAGTATACATTTTAGACTAGAGTAAAGAAAGCTACAGGTAGTTTGAGAATTACCTAAAGACCATCAAAGACGAAAAACAAGGAGACAAGAAACGCAAAGAAGAGAAAGATTTAAGTAGGTATATATTGTAGAGCAAAAAAGTAACACAGAATTATATATCCTTGTTATAGTGCAACGAGTACAGATTCATAGCACAATAGTAGGGTTAGGTATTGTCACGAAGTATGCCTCGTAGAAAACTCCATCGAGGTCCTGAAGAACAAGAAGAATATATGAAGCGTAGACGACAACAGAAAGCTGAATATGAACGTCGTCGTCGAGAAGCTGAACGAAATACTGCAAGAATTCCACAAATACAGCATCAACGAAATTATCGCTCGAGGAAAAACAATTATATTGATCTCACTTTGCTTGGGTTTGATGATAGTGTTAGTGAACATTATATTGGTGCCATGAGTGTTGATTGCATACATTGTAGTGCGAAACATTTTGTTTCTGAAAGAGTGTCAAATAAAGGCAATTCTTTTAATGATTGTTGTAATCATGGTGAAGTACGTTTACAACCTTTACCTGCTTTTCCTGCTTTTCTGGAGTCCTTGTTCAACGGTTCTCATCCAAAATCTAACACATTTTTTGAACACATCCGATATAATAATATCTCAATTTTCATTTGCATCATTTAACGCTAATCTGGTAAATTTTAATTCTGCACGTAGAGGTCCATTTTGTTTTAAAATTCAGGGGCAAATATATTATCAAATTAATACAGCACTTTATCCATCCTCTAATGAGACCCCAAGTTACGGTCAGCTGTTTATTGTTGATCCCCATGAAGCAGTAGAATTTCGTTTAAGTCAGAATTCGCAATGTGATTTAGAAATTATAAAACTAATTGAGAATTTCATGCGTGAAAATAATGTATTTGCTCAGTCTTATCAAATGATGGGGGAAGAATTGGAACACCAACGATGTATCAGTTTGAATGAAGAACCTGAACTGCACTTGTTGTTTACGATGAAACCTGTTATGGATCGGAATCGTTATAACTTCCAAAGGGTAAATGAAGTTGCTGCAGTGTTTTTTGAAAAATTATTTTGGATTGTGTCGGTTTTCTGTAACTATTGTTTTTGTCTTTGATGTCAAAACACAAAATATGTCACTTTCGTTTTAAATTTTCAGCATAATATGCAGTAGATCACATTTGAAGATATGTCGTTTTTCTAGAAAAAAAGCGGGACTTACTCCAATGAATGACAGTCCACTACTAAATATGATATTCTTCCAAAGTAGAGCGTGTCAATGTTAGAGTACCTGTAAAGTGACACTTGCCCCATCTATCGATTATTTCAGTAAATATACTTGTCGCTTTTCCATTTAAAACTTTAATTATTTTCTCATTGTTTTATTGGGAAATCTACAATTTGTTGGTTTTTGAGATGTGTCACTTTTCTTTCGGATGAGCGATATGTTTGTATAAACTTTTCATCTTAAAATATCGAGTTCTGTCACATATTTAAGTTTGTCTGTTTAAAAACGGGACACCCTGTATATTTTCAGAAAACGTTAATGTGTTTGCCTTATTGAAAATGAATGTTATTTTTTAAGTTTTACAAAAACGTTGGGGCAGGTATGATTTATTACTTAATACTAAAATGTTTCGAGATTATATTAAGCATGTATTTTCAGGAAAAATCAACACGCACTTTTCGAAAAATCAATTTGATTTAGTATTTTCAGAAAAAGTTAATTTCATTGTTTTATTGAAAATATAGGCTATTTTTTACACTAAAATGTTTTACAGGTTATTTATTACCTAACACTGAAATGTTCTTGACATACATATAAAGATGTTTTATGGCAACTTATGATTCATTCTCTTCAGCATTAATTTATTTAATAATCTGCATTCACACAAATTGTACATTTCAATTAAAAAATTTCCTATGATTACTACTAGGGCAGTAAAGACGCGCGCAGCGCGTCTTGCTGACCTAGTAACTTATAATTTTATATGTTCAGATTCAAACTAAAAATGACCATATACCTAGAACCTACGAACACTGTAAAAACTGAACTGGTTATTGGGCTTTTTATCAGGCATTGTCTACCGAAAGAAGAAGGATAACATAATAATTGAAAAATGTGCCTTAAATCAATCTTATAAATCAATACAATATACATACAACGCGGACAAAAAAATATAGGGTTCAGTTCGAGGGCGACTGAACCGCAAGGGTTATAACGTGAATTCCTGAATTTCAGTTGATTGTAAAAAGTGGACTTTTTGGCATCAGTGGATTGTCCAGGAGTTTGCCTATTCCATTGATGATAGTTTCGTCATTTCGACTTGAACTTTTAGAAAATTGCAAGCAGATTTTCAGAATATATTTCATATTTATGACATGATTATGGGCAAACTGCTTACTATTTTACTTTTTTGTACAGACCACTCTGTAGCTGCACTCAACATCTTGCCAATGACACCTCATGCACGCACGCTTGTTGACATACAAAGTTGTACTGCCGTGAGTGCAGCAAGGTACGCGCGCGGACGCCAATTTTTAGCCTGGTTTGCAGAGTCATTTCAACGCTTCTTCGCTCACTACATCTTAGGCGCTTGCGTTTTATTCGATGGTACTTTTATTTAACTTTACAACGTACATTTCAATATGACTTTGCGTTTAGGTTCTATAGCGACTTTACAATGTCCACTTTTCGAGGCGCTCAGGTTTCGTTACATGTCTCCCTATACGATCCATGCTTTTCTACGTACATACGTTAAAAGATAGAATTAAAATAAATAATCCTATATTAACGGTAGAGCGACGGACGCCGAGGATTCTACTTTTCCGAGCAATCTCACAACATTTTTTTAACGTAAGTTTCTCCGAACAAAACCAGTTTTGCCAAGTCGAAATGTTACTACTGTCTACATTTTTTATTAAATCGAATCCTGTATGCTCGGTTCAGACCGCCCTTTTAACCTTTAAGTTATGAAAACGATAATAACATTACCGTTGCATTTGGCATGTTCAAATAACCTGTTCTGTCTGGGTATCAATTTTTATCAAATTTGGCCAGTTTTTGCTTCACGTCGCCGCCACGCCGCCGCCAAGGAAAATTTGAAAATATGTTCAAATTACTCTAGCTATGCATATGTATATCAGCTTTTGCTCCCCGCCGCCCAATACCAATTTTCAAACATAGACACCTAATCTGATTTCAAGTTATTAATAGACATTCAGGCGGACGGACGGACTGACAAGACAGGCAGGCAGGCAGGCAGACAGACAGACCAAAACTAACAAGCAAACCGAGGAGCAAACCATTGCCTCTATAGGATAACGTATGCTCGCTATGACAGCATTTAAAACAACTGGCGTGCGTCCACTGTAGTAGCAGGTTAGATTCCAGCAAGAAATATACCAAGATAAGAACAGTCAGATGGATGGATGGATGGATGGACGGACGGTCCGACAGAAAGGCCAGACTAACGATCAGACCATGCCTCTATAGGATAAAGTATATTCGCTACTACAGCATCAGCTGCTGTAGCAGGTTAGATTCCAGCAAGAAGTGTATTGAGATAAATTTTGTATTACACAATATGAAAAAACAGAGCGGAAGTGCAAAAAAGGCGAAACACAAATACAAGTTGCATCTGCAATCATTTTACTCCCAAGAGAATATGTAGTTTCTTAAAGGTCACAGCATAATCCAGCTTGGTGATGGTTCAGGTAGTAAGGTAGTCAAAATGGCAACTGCAATGGAGGAGCGTAAGTGGGCAGAACTTCTGTGGATGATTGGGGGTGCAATTTAGAAAAAAAACTTTAGGTCCAGAAGTACTGCTTCATCACGACAATATCCGGACCCCACACAGATTAATTTACACAGGAAAAAATGGAACAACTAAGGTGGAATCTCTAGAAAATTTGATTTTATCTTTGGTATCTGCACAGAAAATGTAAACGTCCTTAGACACCGTAATACTGCCGAAAGACTATATTATAAGTTAAAAAATACATTCATTTTTTCTGATTACAAAAATGGCCGACAGATATAACCTATAGAATCCAGATACTCTCGCTATTTACTAGATTTGTACCTACTGAAACACTCAAGTTTGATTTCATGAATCTCGTCATGAATATTAGTAATGTCTGTGATGAATTCATGCTCTCGCTTGCCATCCAAGATAGTGAATCTGTCGCAAGTGTCACGCGATCTCCGGCGGCCAAGAGCTTAGATAGATCTTTTCGTTTCCGTCAATTCAATGGCCGTTAAACGTTTTCAAGGTATACACAGACAGACCGATTTCCCGGAGGATTATCCTTTGGGAGATCCGGCTGCTGTACTGTCACGTCATTTACGTTATGCGCGTTCCGATGATTTACCGACGGTTTAGATATAAATAGCAGACTTTGTGCTTTTCTCAGCTCGCGGTATCCCGAATTCTTGCTTTGAACCAGGTTAATTAATTTTATTGGTTTATTGGCAAACGCTGACACCTTCGGCCCACAATATGGATATAATTCTATATGATTGGAAAAACATTTCGAAACACTTTTCACGCACAAAATATAGAGCGAGGATTATTGATCGAATAAATCATTTTTATTTTCGAATGAAGTAATACTAGAGAATTTACGTCTTGAAATTCCTAGTTACTTGTAAGGTTTCTAAACTTACTTCCTGCCAATTAACTCTCCCATCATCTATGACGTATGAGCATTTATTATAAAACTAGCGGGCCCGGCAGACGTTGTCCTGCCTAAAATTACTTTTCGTATTGAACTTTTGATTCATTAACCAAATCGTTTATTCAATGTTTATGTTCAACCAAATATGTCGTTCCTATCGTCAGTTATGATCGCGAGTGCATACAAAAAATTATGATTTTGACAGTTTGTCCGAATTTCCCGACTTACGCCTATCCGTATCATACAAAAATCCCATAGAAAATAGCACTTTCAGTTTTTTCCGAATTTTCCAATTTTCCGTGCAACTTTTCCAATTTTTCGTTCCCTAAAAACCTTATTTTTGAAAAGAATTAGCGAAATAGGTCCAACCGTTAAGCACTTTCAGTTTTTCTCGAATTTTCACATTTTCCGGTGGATTCTCCAAAAATTTTCTTTCATACAAACCTTGTCCTGACAATTACGATCACAACAAAAAAATCAGCCAAATCGGTCCAGCCGTTAAGCACTTTTAGTTTTTCCCGAATTTTCAAATTTTCCGTTGAATTTTCCAAAATTATGATTTTTGCAGTTTGTCCGAATTTCCCGACTTACGCATATCCATGTCATACAAAAATCCCATAGAAAATAGCACTTTCAGTTTTTCCCGAATTTTCCAATTTTCCGGGCAACTTTTCCAATTTTTCGTTCCCTAATGCCACGTTCGGCCTCAGTTTTGTCGACGTTCCAAATTATTTTGTGCATAAGCTCCAACTAAGCGCGTCGAACTCGACTGTATCCGTTGTTCCGGAGTCATAATGGATCGCGCTTGAGGCTTGAGAAATTCTTATTCGACTTGGCTCCAAACGCTGTCTACGCTCTTCTTAAGTCTCATTGACTCGACGATCATGTAGTTGGCTTACATTGCGCGTACGCCGACCGATATTTCGACGCCTCACTGGTGGCATTTTTTCCAAAGAAACACAAAATACATGATCACCACCGATAACATACTGACAATTCAATTTTTAGAACTGTCAAACTGAACGTCACATTTTTGTTTGTCAAACAGATTTTCATACAAACATACCATCCAAATTTTCGACTTTCCCGGTGGATTTTCCAAAATTTTCTTTCATACAAACCTTGTCCTGACAATTACGAACACAACAAAAAAGAAATCAGCCAAATCGGATGAGCCGTTCTCAAGTGATGATCTTACATACATGCGGCAATTGATTTTTATTTATATAGATTGTGCGTGTCGTAGTAGCAGTAAATATTATGCTAGTTGTAAAACAAACTGCAACCATTAAAGGAAGGGGAATATATTGGAACTGCAAAATAACTGCAGAAATTAAACATGCGGGAATTCAATAGACGTTAATTTGTGAAAAAAATGCTAGTTATGTTACAGTTAAGGTGTATAATTAAGTTATTCCATAAAATAACTAGTTATTTCATGAATTACCTACTAGGCGGCGCTTTGGCATTCCGTACTATTATACAGAGTCGCACTCGAGGTCGCATTACTCTGAAATGCAGTCAAGTATGTATATAGGTAACACTCAAACATCAATAACGCTCATTGGGCGAGAAAAGCAGCCACTACGCGTTGTAGACGATGCTAAACAACCAAACACCGAACTCCGAGAATTTTTCGCTGTGTTATCGTTTTAGTTGTCTACGTACACCCCAGCTAAATCTGTTATAGTGATTTCGTTGTGTTCTTTGGAACAAGTCTGTCAGGTTTTCGTCAGACGGTATTCCCATCACCCCAAACTTCCAGTCATTTTTTTGATTTTTCTTGTTGATTTACTCTCCCAACGGACTTGTACCTTGTCGCAGTTCCAGTAGCTAATACTGAAACGGGTGGGATGGCTTGTGTGATTCAATGATCTAAAGAGCCGAACCATCGGTTTAACCATAGAACAGGATACCGAAAATTTTACGACGATGGCACCTTCTGGAGTAAAATATTCCGGAGGTAAAATAGTCCCTATACATTCGGATCTCCGGGGAATCATCAGCAATAATAAAAGTGTAACATTTCACGGGTCGGAGCGTGGAATGTTAGGAGCATGAAAAAGTAGGAAAGTTAGCAAATTTGAAAATAGAGATGGATAGATTAGCATTAGACATAGTAGGTATCAGTGAGGTGCGATGGCCAGAAGCTGGAGACTTTTGGAGCGAAGATTTTAGAGTTATACGCACAGGGACGATATAGGTGGAAATTCGGGAGAAGGAATTGTTATGAAGAAGAATCTAACTTGGTACTTCATTGACTTACATCAAGAAAATAATTCGTTTGCGTTAAAACATTTATTTTTGTTGAGTTGAATGTTTTTGTCTTCAGTTAAACAAATAATCGATTTTGAAATTGAAACATGTGGAATTCTTCGTTTAACAAACAGATTTACTTCGCCGTATTTAAAGCTTAAATTTGTTTGAGGTAAATATATTTGATTTGTTGTAACCAAATAATTTTCTCTGTGCATTCATTTATTCAACAACATTTTTAATTTTACAAACCGTTAAGGACCAAAGGTCTCTGCGACTTGACTGACTCACCTGCATAAATTGTACATTTAAAATTAAGCGATCGAGAATCCAAGCGCTGTTATGGTACATGGCGATCTCGAACTACAACAAATTACGAACTATACAAACAATTTCTAAGATGTGTTGAAGTTGTCTCTAACATAATGATAAGGATATGTCAGTACGAAACACAAAACAAACTGTAAAAAAGTTGACTAACCCAACTACAGAATGACAGTCACTGATACCCAAAGTTCGTGGGTAGATCCGAGAATACATGACAAACGCCGCGGAGGAAATTGGCAACAAAATACTGCAAGAAGGGCGACTTAAAAAGTCTGCATTCAGCAGCGGACGTAAAGATAAAGCAATGTTTATGAGCGACATTTTTATGACAGAATGTCACAGCCTGGCTCACAGAAAATTATCCCAAATTGGTTTGTGGTGCAGTGATTTTTTTAAACGTCCAATATAAGTTGATCCTAGAAGCAATTTATTGGAACATCTTTGAAGAACATTCATCCATATAAACTTTGTTATTGAAGTACAGCGTTTGCAAAAGGTGGCTCTATATCCGAGCAATGCTGCGTTTCAAGAGCTAAATTATCAATGGTGTTTAGTAAAATAAACTATTATGTACGCATATTTCGTATACAAAGCGGGCTTTCTCAGGAGTACGAAGCCATTACATCGTCAGGAACTGTTTAGTCGTAAGCGGTTCTTATAAGTTTGATGCTGCCTGTCCAACTTTTCAATTATTATAAATTAATTATTCAAACCATCACAATGGATCGTCAGTCACTCCCCTTTACTAACTGCTTTTACGTGCAGTAAACCCATATTTCCGAAGAGCGGTTTGGGGCAGAATTGTCACGCTTGTCTGTAAGCGACAAAGCCCATAATAATCCGTCAAGTAAGCTTAGCGTGATGTTTGTGTACCAGGCGGTGCAGTGTGCTCTTTAAATGTGTCAAAGTTGGAAGTATTTTGGTGAGAGCCGACTGAATTTAGACACGACCTGTTTCTGTAACGACGCTCCCCTTTCGCTCCTCATTAACTGCACGAGCGCGTGACATCCTCGAAGCAGGTAAACGTAGGAGTAAAACGGCATGCACTTAAATGAGGATGGCAAAAAGTAATTTCTATGCAAAGCACAGGTCTGCAAATTGAAAAGGCATACATCTTCCTTCACTTTCAAGGGTGAACATTAAAAATATTTGCCAAAAGCAAAGCAACAAGGAACTGAAAATATGATTTTGACGATGGAAAAAATAATCTGTAGTAATACAATAAGTGGTCTGGAATAATCGGAAATTTTACGAAAGCTGTTGCGTTGCTTGGTAGCCACGAGTGTAAATTTGACAGTTAAAAGATCACGAGCGCTTGCGCGAGTGATCTTCTGTCAAATTTACACAAGTGGTTAATAAAAGTAACAGCTTGAGTAAAATTACCTAAAAATTCCAGACCACGAATTGTATTTAACAAGATTATTTTTTGAATCGAAGCAAGGTAGTTCAAAACGAAATCTTGTTTCAATTAACTCACATACAAAGAAATGTGTTGGGAATATTTGACGTTTGGCAGGTACTAAAGTAACTAGATTATACATTATAAATGCACCTACAAATTAGTAACTATGGCAACTTATCAACAAGCAAAATTATCGAAAAAATTACGGAAATAATACACGCTTCTAGACCCAAATGAAATGTTCCCATTGGTCAATTTGACGATGAAAAAAATAATCAACAGTAATTTGACGAGTACGTTTTATTTTGCCGGATAAATTTCTGTTTTGAACGAAATTTTGTTGCTAGGCAATTTGACGAATAAAACTGACAGCCAGTAAAAGCGCTCTTGGCTGTCAGTTTTATGAGTCGAATTGCCGTCTAGCAACAAAATTGAGTTTGCAAAACATAAATTTATCCAGGCAAAATAAAAAGTTCGAGTCAAATTCGGCTAGATAATTTCATGAATATGAGATTACGCATATGGTAGACTCTATTTTTAAACATTTTACAATCAAAAATACGAAATTTGGGACGTCGCCATGGCAGCAAAAGGTAAATAAAAAAATTATCGCTGTAACAGTTAGGGCTAACTTTTCTCGCCGTCATTCTGACAAAAACATCGCGACGTACGAGATTTTATACGTATATGAATTAAATTATCATGATTATTTTTTTCATAGTCGAATTGACCAATAGGAATATTTCATTTGGGTCTAGAAGCGTGTATTATTTCGGTAATTTTTTTCGATAATTTTGCTTGTTGATAAGTTGCCATAGTTGCGAATTTGTAGGTGCATTTACAATATATAATCTAGTTACTTTAGTACCTGCCAAACGTCAAATATTCCCGACACATTTCTTTGTATGTGAATTAATTGAAATAAAATTTCGTTTTGAACTACCTTGCTTCGATTCAAAAAATAATCTTGTTAAATACAATTCGTGGTCTGGAATTTTTAGGTAATTTTACTCAAGCTGTTGCTTTTACTAACCACTCGTGTAAATTTGACAGAAGATCACTCGCGCAAGCGCTCGTGATCTTTTAACTGTCAAATTTACACTCGTGGTTACCAAGCAAAGCAACAGCTTTCGTGAAATTTCCGACAATTCCAGACCACTTATTGCTCAACTTATTGTATTACTACAGATAATAAAATGAATTGTAGCATGAATAAAACATAATTCCAAGAAGAGTCAATACGTTTTGGGTATCGGAACAAAACCATGTGCGTGTCAAAATTCATATTTTCTCTTAACATACATAAAAAAATAAAAAAACCGACCGGAGCCGAGCATACAAAGGAGCCATACATTAGAAGCGCTAGACTGGCTGCAAAAAGCGACCGTGCCGACTCAAAAACAAACGAAAGTCACGAACCTTAAGGGTATATTATACGCGACCAAACCACAACAGAGGAAAATTAATATCGAGGCTATTCAGAAGGACAAAAAAACGTACGTTAGACGAACGCTCGATGTGGGGAGCGAGAATAGAAATTATTTTAATATTTATCAGACTTTATGCGAACTGTTCGCGTTTCTTCAAGTAACTTTCTTGGTCTTCACGAGATATTATGTTATAAAAAGTTCGTCCGACACATTTAAAATTTAAACCAGCTATGCCGCGTAATATTATCAGTTTTTCTTATTAACAAACTTAAACGTACAATAATATGGCATTGCTTTAAATAGCATTTATACTGCATACGTCATAGAAAACCACTGCAGCCTACTTTAATTTGACAAACTCATGTTGCAATGTATTTCCAAATGGCAAGTTGAATTTAAGCCCGCATTACAAATTAAGACCTGTGCAGTGACAATTTTTTGAAAGTACACTGGTGCACGCTAACTACCCAGAAATAAGTTTTTCCAATGCTATCACTCATCTTCACTGTTTTCTGTAGTTTTTGATATTTTACTGGCGTAGCCGAGCGTAAGTATTTCAGCCAAATGAAGGTACCTCTCATTGAATTACGCAACTCCGTATACTCTGGTGCTCCTCCAAGCGGACACACTGTAACATCATGTCGCTACGCGTTGCAAGGTTCTGTAAGTGCGAGCACATCAGTCATCAGTACTGTTCAAATTGACTTCTGTGCATTTTTTGAACTATACCTCATTTCTGTGTCGAAATTAAAAGTCTGCGTCAGAAATTTACTCCTGATCTAGTTGGTGTCTTAACAAATCAGTCAATAAATTTAAGTTATTAGATCACTTAGGTACTTAATTTTTAAGCTTGCGGATAGGACAAAATTAGAAGCATTTGAAATGTGGTGCTATAGATGCATAATGAAGATACTGTGGATAGATACGGTTAGCAACAGAGAGGTATTAGAAAGAGTTGGATAAAGGCGAAATTTATGGAAGACAGTAAGGAATAGGAGAGATAGGATGGTAGGACACGAAGATGCTTAATTCGCGACATACTAGTCAGAGATAGGAATAAAAAGAGGTAGGGGTAGGCCCAGATTAGACTACTGCTCTCATATAATTAGGGATGTAGGATGTTCAACTTTTGGGGAAATGCGTGGGTTATCTCAGGATAGGAAGGACGAAGGTACGCGTCCAACCAGTCTTCGGACTGAAAACTTTACGATGATGCACCGTCACTGCTACAAACATTAATTTAATAACTTCGTAACAAGTGGCTGTGCCCCTATACATCTGCTTAAATTGAATGCCGGACTACGTTTCTCTGGATCACTACATATTCCAATTTGAACAAAGCTTATATAATGTACACTTTTGAAACTCAATACATCCATAAATTAGCTTACTCTCAAGAGAACAATTAGGTTCATCCCGAGGCTTATCCTTACTACATATAACTCACAAATGCATAAAAGGATTTAATTTCGCATTTGAGGTTGTTCGTTATTCTCCTACCTGAAAGAGTAACTTTCAATTTACATTTAATTACAAAACCAGGACCCTCGTAATGTAAAAAATGAAGATGAGACTTACTAGATGTGCTTTGAGTTCCTTGGGGCACACAGGTCCGAGCCACTGGTGCACGTTGATATACCGTTTAGGCAGCATCTTCAAACAGGTAGCCGCCTGTCTATAATCCAGCGGATCTAAAAGTGCGGCAGGCGCCTGAAGCGGCGATCCGCCATCTTGTAAAACTACCATCCCGTTGACAGACGTCTCGCACTCTAATTCAAACACATGTCACGAAATTTAACAAAAACAGTTCCCCTCTAATTAAAAAAAAGTATTTCAGGTAAGCGAGTAGCGTTAAGCTCTAGGAAGTTTATGTCTTGGAAGATATGTAACCGGTGTATTTAAAAATGTATATTGGAAATATTTAAGGCTTCTGTTTTGGTCCTCTGCGTGAATGAATAATGAGTTCGTTTTCCAGACGCGTTTATTAGAACGATAAATTCATACCGGGTTTCTTTGCCGCTATTAAAGACGTCAAAGTGGCTATTAAAATAAACAGATCGCCGGTTCCAAGGCACTGGTACACTGTAACTGTATAATTCTCGCTGCACTTTAAAACACACTCGCGTAACATTCACGTATAAATGCGCACTTTGGAAACATCGAGATGCAGTTGCAAAATCCAATTTATATCGCCGGATCGTTTTGGAGGCCAGCGGTTCAAAGACAATTTGTATCACAGTCCAAATGAAGATCTAAAAGACACACGATAAGAATTGATTGCATCACGTAATAACTTTCATTCATCAAAACCCGTTTATAATAATACTAGAGCCATATTTATTCATACTCCTGGATAAAGATGATGAAAATAACCATCCGCTAGAGCTAGACGCTAGAGGGTAAGTGGATAACGACGGCACCAAATTCTACATGCAAAGCATGTGATTCGTAACACAAGAGGTAAGGAAGCAAAGAAAGGTGAATGTGCGGGTTGAGCATATAGCACCTCACCGGGCATTTCTGAACAAATTATTGGCATAGAAGATGAACATCGCCTCAAATGAGACTATTGTGATCTTTATAGAACGATTTACCAGGAATGGCACACGTGGAAAAAAGTCCAGCTGAACGCTGAAATTCGGAAATACGTGTAGCAACATAATCGGTTTTGAGAACGGAGGGTAAGGAACAGAGTTTGTAGTTGTGCGATGAGAGAAACAAGAGCAGCTTTTACTGTTTAGAATATAATATACAATGCTTATAAATATTGGGAGTTTGAATTGAAACTCAGAAAAGTGGCTGGGCGATATTTTTCATTCTCACTTTGTTCGTCATTAGAATGAATTTTTATGCTCCAACAGCACATAAACTAGTGTTTTGTAATTTCTTTGAATTTTCACTCATTTTGGAAAGAAAAAAAAACGATGTGAAGATACTTTTCTAAACTGTGGATAAATTTAATGTTAGTAACAACACGAGCACTCGTCAGGGGGATGACTGTGAAGGAAAGGAGAAATACTGTTCTTTCATTTACAACTTGAAAAACACGTTCCACCAAACTCACAAGTGCACTGCTATAATTTCACCCAACTAATTATCTTCCTTCCTGATCAGATTTTTCATTTTTTTTCATTTCTTTCAAAAAGTTGAAGAATAAACACTCAAACAATAAATAAAATCCCTATTCGCGAGACACTAAAAGGCTGCTATCTTATTACAAACGATGAAACTCTGGAGAAACGGGAGCAATGATGCGAATATTTCAAAAGAATGCCAGGCAACAACAGTATCCGAAGTCGCGCATTATACGGTTTTCAAGAATTTAATAATAAAATATGACGGCGCAAGAGAAAAGACCGAGGAAAAGACATTATTCAATTTTCCTCTGCCATGACCTATATCAGAGATATCAAAAAGACGAAATATCTTGGGTGGGTATAGTCATGGATGATTATTTCCAGGCACAAGTTACGGACGATTTGATGAATGCAAAATTTAAGTAATTTGATTTTGTAAAACAAAAATCATTCAAATTTGTGCGAATTATTCTCAGGCAGGGCGAAGAAACATTTCATCATTTCCTTAGTTAACTTCAATTCCCATTTTTGATTGAGCAGGACGTCGACGTTAAAATAATATACAGGGTGGCCCACGTAACCGCATTTTTTCTACTGCACCTTTATTATGCATTTTACGGAAAAATCTGTTTGAAAGTCCTACCCTTATTTCTGATTCTCCATTGTATAAAATTATTTTTGAGTTACTGCGATTATTTTGAAAATCCTGGAAGTTGTAGAAGAATTTTGAAAATTAAATGTTTTGGGACTAAAGAAATCTGCTGAAGTGATATTCTACTGCGACTGCTGAAGCACTGACACACTCAAAATATTACCCATAGGCGGTGAAAATAAGAAAATTTCAAAATGTTTATTTGTTTTAATGCTGTAGCGGTTACGCCATTTTTAATTTTCAAAATTCATTTCCATTTTCAAAATTTTCAAAATAATCACAGTAACTCAAAAAATATGCAGTCCTAGACAAAAACACTTTGTACAACCACTCAAGGGAGGAATCCAAAAATACAACGATATACAAGTATGTAGTTTCAATAAAAAAATAAATAAGACAATCTGCATAAGTGAAAATAATTTTATGTAAGTATCTAACAGAAAATCAAAAATAAACCGGTATCTGACTAATTTATTTACGTGTAATAAAACAGAATTTCCAATAAAAAAGAAGAAATAAGCTTTACATGAGCCACTCTGCATAAGCTCTAAAATACTACCTACCAAGATAGAAACTGATGTCCCAAATTATTCTGCAAGTGAATAATATCAAGACAATGAGGCTTAAAAACTCTCGAGAAGGGAAATGCATGATTAATGACTTTGTCGTAACTTGATTACAATTCAAAACGCCCCCTACTGGAGTATCTTTTAATTATTAAAACGTAAGCCAGTAACTGATTAAATTAGCAACGCCCCCCAATTTATTATATGAGAAATATTATTATTCATTATTTATTTTTCGCTGTGGAACAACAATAATTCACCATTGAACGCAGAATAGTACGCCGGATAGGGACATCAATTTTAAAATGATTTTAGCGCGTGGTAGAGGTTGTAAATTTGGTAGTTTGTGTTATGGCAAACACGAGGGCAAACAGGAAAATTCACCTCTACCCACCCCGCGTCGGACATTTTACAACTGAAATGTCTTCAAAAATTTAAAAGAAAGAATAAGCTAACCTAAATCTTTTCAGCGCCTCTGCCTTATGAGTCAATTTATTAATTAAATCATAAAAAAACGAGAAAATACCCGAGTTAGAGGTTCTGAGCAGTTCCTGAGCAGAGGCAGAGGTTCTGAATGTGTTTGGAAAGTAGGCCTGCTTCGATTCAAATGAGGATCCAAACGAGCTGAAATGACTAAGTTGAGCTACTTTTGTAAACATATTTAAAACGTCTGCCTCTGATCTGAGGCCGTTCAGGGTCTCTGCCTCGGGTATTTTCTTGTTCTTTATGATTTAATTAATGAATTTAACCAAAAGACAGGGGCACTGAAAAGATGTAGGTTCACTTTTTTCTTTTACATTTTTGAAGACCTGCCAATTGAAAAATGTTCCACGCTGGGGTCGCTCACGTGGATATTCCTGATTTCCAACAGACAATTTACAATTGTATATGAATACGAAGGGCGCTGAAATGATTTATAAAAATTGTCGCTATCCGGCGGACTAGAACATTCATTTCTGCACAGTCAAAATTTCATTAAAATTCATTTAAAAGTTATCGGAGATGAGCCTTAAAAATGCAACGGTTTTTCTCATTCCTTCCCTTTATCTTCAATAATAACCCAGACAAAATTGGTAATGCTGCTAAACATAATAAATAGCCAACGAACGCTCAGTTGTAGTTTTACTTAAAGCTTTTAATGCAGTTCTTTTGTTACAGTTGAAGTGAATTCAAATCTGCTAAAGTTGATGAAATGCTTGAAACGTCGCCTTTATTAAATCATTCTAAAATACTCATTATCATTTGCTTACTCAGATTGTAATTTACTAGGTAGTTTTAGATTTAATTTACACAAATAGGAATGACAATAAAAAGCGTGACCCAAACTTTTTCTGTTGCCTAGATTTATTATCCCATAACGGATCAACTAGCCATTTACCAAAACAATTGACGACGAAAAATGTCCCTTTTTTAACTGAATTAAACATAGGCACATAAAATAGTTCTGACACGCCGTCCTACCGCACAAATCGGCAAAACGAAACAGCAGTGACTCGTGACAATTCACCGGGGACCAGGTAGCCGTAAAAGAAAATAAGAAAGAATGAAACTGCCCGGGCAAAGATTTACCGCGAAATTTCAGCACGATTACTTCGTGTACTTGTGCAGCTCGCGCAACGCAGCGTGACCGCAAACGCATTGCTAAGGCACAAAAGCGACAAATTCTGTCACAGAAGGAAAAAACAATAGATTCCTCATTTCGCAACAAAATGTCTAAACGAAGCAGGAACTTTCTGTGAGCGAGCAGCACATTTAATGTAACTTTAAAATCGCCAAGTGGCAGATTTGTACAAAGCTAGGTTCCCAAAGGACTTTTGTAATAGCATTTAATGGATGCGAGAAGAATTTTACCTAAAAAACATATGAAAGATTCGATTTAGTTTTACTCAATATTACTAGATTACCAAGAGAAAAAATGAACTACCTACGTCTATCCAACCTATCTTTTTAAACTAAATATTCAAGGAGACAAAAAGGTAGTGTATTGCTTTGATACTCTTAAAAGCATGCTGTGTAACCAGAAAAAATCTTAAGACGTTCATTCTTCAGAATCTGGTAAGGAACTTATTTAACCCCGTATCTAACATAGTAAGTCGTAACTTGGGGAATAAACAGAACAGTAAACCATGACAAGAATGCCCTTAGCGTACCTGTGTCTAACAATGATTTATACCGTGATCCAGGATGTTAAAGATTCATAAAAATGAATTTTACCAACAATCTGAAAATGAAGATCTTTTTGCTTCAAATTTTATGTACTTATACAGTGTGGAAGAAAAGTATGGAATAAATTCATTACTTCCGAAACGGTGAAGTTTCAGGAAAATTCCTGGGACACGTCAATTTTTAATTTAAAAAAGACACATTTGCCTGTACCTGCACCTTTTGGATGCTCAATTATAGTTTCCGCGTGATGACGTCACCGGACATTTTTTTAAATGGAACCGCTATATTTTATTGCCGAATTCTTGTGGAACATAACTTACTGAATTCGGAAATGTACACTCATAGTACTTTTTTCCTTCTACTTTCTGAGAAAAAAATAGAAACTTATTTAAATTACTGCAACTTTGAGTCTACAAACTTAGAAGACCTGAAACAAAACATCCGCAATCAAATCAAATCAAATTAACTTAATTAACCAATAGGTTAGATGAAACAGGGAAACAAAGATATAAGGCGATCAAGTGGGAAATTATTCGGGAATGTAGGAAAGCGAAAGAGCAATGGATCGATAATAAATGCAAAGAAGTGGAAGATAAATTCGAAGTAGGAAAGACTGATGAAGCATATAAAATAATTACGAGAAATTTTAGAGAAATTGGATCTAGTACCAAAAACATTAGAAATGAGGCAGGAGATATCCTAATCGGAAGTGGGGAGAAGGCAGATAGGTGGAAAGAGTATTTAGGAAACTTATATGCGGGACAGGAAGTGCAAGATATATTAGAAAGCGAAAGCAGTGTAGAGGGGGATAACCTAGGGAATCCTATAATGAGAGAAGAGTTTGAGATAGCACTAAAAAGTTTAAGGAATAATAAAGCACCAGGTATAGATGGCTTGCAGGCAGAAATCTTAAAGTGCGCAGGTCAAGAGGTAATAGATCGTTTATTTAAACTAGTTAGTCGCATATACCTGACAGGCGAGATTCCAGAAGATTACAAACGGAACATCATAGTAGCTTTGCCAAAAAGAAAAGGCGCGGATAGATGCGAAAATTTTAGAACTATCAGTTTAACTTCCCATGCGTCAAAAATTTTAACTAGAATTGTGCAAAGAAGGATGGAGAAAAAGGCGGAAGAAATATTAGGAGAAGATCAGTTCGGATTTAGACGAAATAGAGGAACGCGCGAGGCCATTATAGCTTTACGAGTAATTATAGAAAAAACGATAGAAAAGAGAAAGAGCGTCTATATAGGATTTGTAGATTTAGAAAAAGCCTTCGACAACGTAAAATGGGGGAAGATGTTCGAAGTGCTGAGAAAGGTAGGGATGAAATACAGGGACAGAAGAATAATACATAATCTCTACAAAGAGCAAAAGGCAGTTATAGAATGTGAGCAGGAACAAAGGGAAGTAGATATCCGGAAGGGAGTGAGACAGGGATGTGCATTGTCACCTCTAGTTTTCAACTTATATATCGAAGATGCGATTAATATTGTTAAGGAAAGAACAGCCTCAGGGATCAATGTACAGGGCCAAACTATTAACATGCTCAGATTTGCGGATGATATAGCAGTGTTAGCATCTAGCAAAGAAGAATTAGGAGCGGCTTTGAATGAAATGGAAGCAGTTTTGACACAGGGCTTCGGCATGAAAATCAATAAAAAGAAAACTAAAATTTTGGTATGTAGGGGATGTGAAAATAGAACTAAAATGGAAATACAAATTGGAAATGAGAAGATAGAGGAGGTCGCGGATTTCTGCTACTTAGGAAGCAAAATAACTCAAGACGGTAGGAGCACTAAAGATATAAAACAAAGAATGGCGCAGGGCCGAGTTGCGTTTAACAAAAAGAAACAACTGTTATGCTCGAGAACGGTTAATATAGAGACTAGGAAGAGACTCTTAACGTCGTATGTATGGAGTACGGCATTATACGGGTGCGAAACTTGGACAATAGGAGAAGCGGATAGAAAAAGAGTAGAAGCGTTTGAAATGTGGTGCTACAGACGCATGATGAAGATACCGTGGATAGATAAGGTTAGCAATAGGGAAGTATTAGAAAGAGTTGGGGAAAAGCGAAAGGTATGGAAAACAATAAAGAGTAGGAGAGATAGGATGGTAGGACACCTTCTAAGACACGAAGGAATAGTTCGTGACATACTAGAGTCAGAGATAGGAATAAAAAGAGGTAGGGGTAGGCCTAGATTAGACTACTGCTCTCAAATAGTTAGGGATGTAGGATGTTCTACTTTTAGGGAAATGCGTAGGTTAGCTCAGGATAGAAAAGAATGGAGGTACGCGTCCAACCAGTCTTCGGACTGAGAACCTTATGATGAACCAATTCAGACGAAAATGAGGCCCTTTTAAAAGTCGCGCTCCCAAATCATTTTTTATTTTTTTCTGCGGAAGTAGAAGGAAAAAAGTACTATGAGTGTATATTCCCGAATTCAGTAAGTTATGTTCCACAGGAATACGGCAATGAAATATAGCGGTTCCATATAAAAAAATTGGTCGATGACGTCATCACCCGTAAACAATTGAGCATCCAAAAGGTGTAGGTAAATGCAAATGTGTCTTTTTTAAATTATAAGTCGACGTGTCCGAGGAATTTTCATGAAACTTCACCTTTCCGGAAATAATGAATTTATTCCATACTTTTCCTTCACACTATAAGTATGTAATTATGACATAATGGTAGTCTTTATCAAAACTTCATTTTTGAAAAAGAGACGTAAATCAAGTGAAGGATGTGCACGTGGGCAATGAGTTTTGTCTAAAAATTTATATAATACATTCAGTTCATCAAGAAAGACGCTCTTGGAAGAATCTTATATGCAGCCCAGTTTACAAGAAAAACATAATATTTATCCACATCTTAAAAGCCTCGTTGAAAGCTTTAGGCTTTAGGTGGATAGATTAGACGAAGACAATTTTGAACATCTTGGGTTTTATTCAACAAATTTTACATTTTAGGAATCCACTATGAAATGTGGATATAATTATTTTTATTATTTTTGGCAGCGAACTTTTAAATTTTAACGTCCTGCTTATTCCCCTAGATCCTAGAACACTGTATTCTACAATTAATTTAAACTGTTTTCCGGTTCCAAATCGTTAACTTTCGAGTTCCTATCATCTAGTATCTATACTACTGATGTTTAATTAGAAGCTTCTAATTAAATACTACATTTTTGTTTTAAATTTTTATTCTAAGGGAGGCGTTACAGATTCATTCCTACATCAAATATAATTCTTATTGCTGTGGCAAAATGATTCTGCAAAGTGACACAATTTCTAAAAATGCAATTAAGATATACGATATACCTAAGTAGAATGAACTAGCAAATACAGAAAATGCATTCCTAAAATATGGATTTCCGGGATTATTATTCAAGAGATACCCAACTCGAGCAAAAATTACGCACTTAAATTCCACGAAACACCGATATGTTCGTAAATTACCGTGTGCCTTATCAAACAACAAACACAGGCAGTTTCCTCTAAGAAACCCCGTGTCGCCGGAAACCAACAACGATAGCACATTTACATTTAACAAAACCGCGTTTCTTCGGCCAGACTTATCTTAGTGTTCGTAGATAATTCGACCAATAGTTTATTGTTGATTCGTACGAAAACCACATCCTTCAACAGTAAACGACAAGTTCTGTATTATGAGACTTCCAAATAAACCAAGAATACTAACAACGTAATGCCTTAACTGTACAAGTTTCGTAATGAGCAATATTATTTATTTTTGAAACGTGTTTGTTGTACGGATTTTATTTGAGCACGCTCAACTTGTTATGTTCAACAGGGAGTATCTACCTACGCTTTCTCACGCTTTATTGATTCGCGTGATGAAATGTTGCCGAATTTTTGGTGGATAAAACAAAAAATAACTTTTACTTTGCGTAAAAAAAAAACTTTCTACTATAGTGTAGAATGAAACGTAACAGTCATGTAAACAATAAATAAATCGAAATAATATTTCAGAATCATTTTGTCACCACAAACTAGGTTTTAAACTATGTACCGACAAAAAAAGTTTCTAAAGTTAACACAATATTACTCTCCAATTTCTTATTCGCAGTTCATCAAAGTAGGTATCTCAAGAAATACAAATTAAATTTTAAATGTCTCGTAATGTTGCAAATCACATTTTCGCAGTTAAGCAAGAAATTTAACGTCAGAGTAGAAAATTCTCGTTAAACTTAAATTATTCAATTTGAATATTCATTGCTGAGAATTTATTGTCCCCCGACTTTCAAATGACTCATTTCTAGGCACAGAATCGGTCGTTCTGTTCTAGCGAATGGTGGCTTGTTTTCGGTCCGTGCGCAGACATGCAATAGTTCGGACGGCTTCCGTCATAATGGAGAATACGAATAACAGGACATAAAGATATCATTATCACAGAAAATGAGTAACTAGTTCATCGAGAAGTCAATTTTGTTCAGAAATAAAAGTTCTTGAGGATCAGTAAACTCCTTTAGCTAATATTCGTTCACCTTCTCCACTGACGATCATCTGAACAATTGAACCTTTGGGGAGTTCAACAGGCATTATCGAACATACCTACTATTAGCTAACGATATCCGACTACATAACACGGTTTAAGTCCTGAAATAATAAGGTAAAAGAACGATAAACTAAAACTTCCCTTCTGCACAATAAGATTAACGTTTTATCATCACAAGATTAAAACATATAATGGTTCAGCAACTGTAACACAATATTAATTTAAACTGCACGCATTGTAAGCGATTATTCTTGTGGTATTGAAAATACGTATTGTACGTACTTATCTCAGATTCTGTAGTTTGTCCGAGGACGGAAATTCATGCTGTCACTCGAAACGACACACAGACGGACAAAACATATTTCAAGGGATTACCCCTAAAATGCTAGCGGCCCAAAGCTTCATTTAATTCAGGATTTACAGGAAATACTTGAGGAATTGCTTGTAACAAAATGACATGTACACATAGCACAAATGATAAATACGAAGCAAACCAAAAAATATACTAAGCGTTTCGGAGTAGAAGTTAAAAAACTTACTATGACACCCAGAAGATTTTTGTTAGCAAATGACAACACCGTTTCGTATAAACAAGAAACTGCATGATATCAGTCAGAAATACAATAAAATTAAAGTTAACTTATGACATTTGAAGTTCAAGAATATTAAGATCTTATGATAGGAAGTAAGAAAATACACCATTAAGTAAATAGAACAAAACTGGGTTATAAAAGTTAACAAAAAATAGTTCATACAATCCAAACAGAAAATATTGCAAAGTAATCTGACTCGCAGATTTCGAGTTTCAAGGCAATCTTATTAACGTTTACGCAACTTGTTACTGAAATTCCTATGAAGCAATGTACACACGTTAATTCATATATTACAAGATAGGTCTATTGCATGCCGATCTGCCTCTGCCTACATGAAACGTGCCACTTACAAGAACTAAACATTACGTTAACAGATTTACTGTTAAGCATCTCAGGCAATCCGTTACACTTCGAGCCAATTAAACTGCTAAATAAAATCCATCAACTTCTTTAAGCAAGCATAAACAAATACAGTTTCTGATTCACGCCAAGTCTCTTAATTCAGTATCAATTAACCCAAATTGACCAAAGCACATCCCAATAGAACTAACACGCAGACAATAATTTTCAAAACATAATTGAAATCAATTGAACCAATTATTGGAACTTGCATATCTTTCTGCCTGAGCCCATCAAGTCTTCAAGTCTATTAACTTATTCATGTGACAGCACTCAGGCGGAATTATTTGACCACCATACAATACAATTCGATGCGTCACGACACAACTCCGATATTTACTTTGAAAACAGAGGGCGCACCCCAACTGAAACCTACCAACTTTCACGATTACAAATGATGCAGAAGAAAAATAAAACGTCCACCTAGGAATAGAGTAGTTTTCCAATTATTGAACTCGTTTGAACGGTATGTAGGTTAAGTAGTATTACTATTCTATCGTTAGGATTCTTACATCTAAAGGTAACATACTGGGGACACCTCATCAGTGTTATTAATAGCATTGTATTTATTTGCTCTTTTGCTACTAAAATGACAGCATATCCAAAACTAGATAAATGGACTTGACTTCATGTTGGATTTCAGAGAGAATACCTGACATAAATGGTATATGAACGGAGAAAGTACTGAAGTACTAAAATATTGGATTAGTAGAGTGAATACGACAATGGGGAAAACAAGATACATAGAAACAACAAAAAAGATTTGGATCTTAAGAGGATTACTCGACAAGGAGATCTGGGAGATTACAAATCATTACACAAATTACTTTGTCTACCTATAATCTTCAAAGTATCGCTTGATATCGTATCACCCATTTTATATTTTAATGCCATTAAGAAAAGGCCGCAATACAATAATTATATAAAACTAGGAAGTAGTATAACAAGTTTAGCCAAAACAAAAACCTCTTGAGAAAAACTGATTAGGCAAAATGCCCTTGAAAAATAAAAGAAACGTTTTTAGAACTTTTATGCAACAGTTTCTTTATACAGGTGTGAAACAATGTCACGGGTAAAAGCGAAGTAGGGGGGCACTTATTTTTTTGAAAATATGTATATTTTATATCCAAGTTCATGAATTTTTCGGTAAATCATTGCCTCCCACTTAAAATTTGCGCCGGCGACACTTTCCAATTTATCATTAAAATCCCCACAATTCAGTTTCAAAGCTCCTTGTCAACTAGATATATCAAATTTTATTTCAAATTTGCGAAGTAATGTCCTTAATTACTTAGTTGTCACTGCTGTTTGGTTCCAATTCATCCACCACAAAACATCAAAAATAAACAAACAAAATTACCAATTGAAAATAAAGAACGGAAGCGATCACTATCTCAATAAGACACTATGGGAATACTCATCACAAAAGTCGACACCCTGTATTTAATAATAATTTTTATGTAATTTCGCGTCAACATCGGCCGCGCCTGTCGACCCTATCAATCTGAAGGAAAACACGCGAGACACCAGCTGTGGGGATCAGGACGTGGATAACGTAACGACTCATTCCGTGTTTTCCAACCGCGAGTCCGCGCATAACTGCGGACTATCCGCGCGACGACATCGTCCTGCTGCTATAGCCCCTCCTAGGCAGACGCGAAGAAAGGCGCTCGCGCCGGTCAGCGCACTCTACCTGTGTCCCGTATGTGCGTTCGGTCTAATGACATGCACTCCGACACGCGATTGTTACCGGTTACAGGTAGCGTATTAGCAATCTCCGTCGTACGGTATCCGCATACCTTACGTGATCTAATGATCCTAGGAAGCAACGACCAAAAATCATTACCAAACATTACTCGTCATTTCAGCTCGTTTAGTTTCCATACCAAGTTCACGGGCTTCAGGTTACCAGACATTTCTATTCGACTAATGTGCAACTATTGTCGATGAATTAGGGCACGAAAGTGCTAACAGAGTGCATCAACTTTGTAATGCCATTGACCACATGAAATTTATGTGAACACTGTTGTCAGTGTTGTGCAGCTTCTGGATATTTCTGAGAAATATTAAACTTGGTGTATTCATGCGCGTTTTTTGATAACGCAGCCTCTTCAAGTTAATTGAAATTGCAGCGTTCAATTGCAATTTCCAAATAATTTACTTTTAGATTCTTATACAAAACGTGCAATAAAAAACTTCCAATTTGGGCTTGGATGACCAAAACTTCATAAATAAGGAATTAATGTGCTTTGCTCGTTTTCTGATAATGCCACTTCAAGCTAATTTGAATGACAGCGTTGTTACAATTTCCAAATAATTTACCTTGAGATTCGTATTACAAAATGTCCAATAAGAACTTCCAATTTGGGCTTGTATGACCAAATCTTCAACAGTAATTTGACGAGTACTTTTTATTTTGCCGAATAAATTTGTTTTGAACAAAATTTTGTTGCCAGGCAATTTGACGAATAAAACTGACAGCCAGGTCAGTTTTATAAGTCGAATTGCCGTCTGGGTAAATTAATATACAGGGTAGTCTACTACGCGCGCGTCGGTCAATGGTCGCTAAACCGTTGAACTTATGGGAATTTTTTTTAAATAAAACTTGTAAGGTTCCATCTTTGCTGCAACTGAAAATTATTTTCAATTATACAGGTTGTCCCATTTCTTCTGCGCAGTGCCTAACTCTGTTTTTTTTAATGGAACACCCTGTATTTGATCGCATTTTGGAGTTCTTTGTTGAATTTAAGTGCCACTTTGTTAACCGTACATTGGGTCTAAGTCCCACAGTTTCAAAGTTATTTGATGTTAGAAATCGTCATTTTTCAAGTTTCGCCATTTATAACTTTTAAAAGGTTCGAGATAAAGAAAAATGACTTACATGTCCATATCTTAGTTTTTAATCCTCTATCTAATGGGGTTCGAAAATACTGCTTCCTGATAGGTCACTTTTTGCCATTTTTGACCAATCAGGAAGCACCATTGTCCAGCCCCATAAGATAGAGGATTAAAAACTAAGATAGGGACACGTAAGTCATTTTTCTTTATCTCGAACCTTTTAAAAGTTGTAAATGGCGAAACTTGAAAAATGACGATTTCTAACATCAAATAACTTTGAAACTGTGGGACTTAGACCCAATGTACGGTTAACAAAGTGGCACTTCAATTCAACAAAGAACTCCAAAATGCGATCAAATACAGGGTGTTCCATTTAAAAAAACTGAGTTAGGCACTGCGCAGAAGAAATGGGACAACCTGTATAATTGAAAATAATTTTCAGTTGCAGCAAAGATGGAACCTTACAAGTTTTATTTAAAAAATTTCCCATAAGTCCAACGGTTTAGCGACTATTGACCGACGCGCGCGTAGTGGACTACCCTGTACATAAGAAAGATCATAGAGAAATTATGTTAGACATTGTCGATTGCTGCGCCCCCTGTGGACTAAGGCTACTTTAGACACTATTAATACAGAATATGTACCATCAACAAACAAGTGTTTGTACAGTAGAAGCAAACGCAGGCACAAAAACAATTACACTTGGGCCGCCGAACAGACGGAGTGATCACCCTGCAAGAACGTGCTCTAGCGGGGCCAATAGTAATTTATGACGACTGAATTAGAGTGATGCGACTTCGTTGGCTCTAAAGAAAGCTCATCACTGCGGTTCGGTTTTCTTAAATTGATAGTGGTCCCGCCTAAAGCACGTTCTTGCAGGGTGATCACTCCGTCTGTTCGGCGGCCCAAGTATATACAATATACAGGGTGGGCCAATAGTGCGTAGTCGGTCCATATCTCTGATTCTATTCAAGATATCAACATGAAATTTTACGTGTGTGTGGAGAACCCCACGGGCTTCTTTTAAAATTATGTTGATGTAGACAGGATGTTCACGTACTACATACCAAACCAAAGTTATGTTTTTTTAAATGGAATGCCCCACATTTGTTTACATATTTGGATTCCCCATAAAATTTCATGAAAGTTGATATGCTACACGATGGGGTTCAGAGTAAGCGATGTTAAGATATGGCCATTTTAGTACCAGTGTGAACCCACATTTGTGGTGCTACTGACGCCTGCTGGTCAAAGCTAACTAAGATTTTTTTATTGGACTAGGTTCAGAGGATACTCTATTTGTAAAATCCATTAACACTTTTTTCAAAGTAGTTCATATTGTACAGAGTGGCTAGCTTACGCAACATGGAGCTTTTCTCAAAAATGTTAAATGGAACACCCCGTATATTAATTGCAGGTTTCATAGCCAGTTTATTAAGCTTTTAACTGATGCAGATATTGGCAGGTCTGCGACTGATAATTTAGGCAGAAATAAAGATTGAACCTTAAGAATTGAGATTTTTGCCGTAATTTTGTACCATTTTTGGTGAATTTCCCCCATTCTGCCACCCAAAACTCAAAAAAATGCTTACACTTTGTTTTTACAAAAAATTTAGAGAACAGAGTTTACACTGGCACAAGAAATCTCATTGCAAGATTACTTCTTGAAAGGACGGTTTTCTTCCATGGCACTCCTTGTTTCAATTTATACCTAGGTTTAATAAGTTACCATTTATTTAAGAATATGACAATGAAGAAGCAATCTGGCGATGAAAGTTTTTGTCTCAATGTGAAATCAACTTCCAGAAACAAAATGGAAATCATATTTTGTATTTTGGGCGCTAAAATATGGGAGAAACGAATAAACTGCCGGTCAAAGTACTACATTTTACAGTTCAATTTTCAATTCTACCGAAACCGTCAGTCGCAGACCTAATAATATCTACATCAATCAAAAGCTTAGTAAACTGTCTATCAAATACAGAAATAAAATATGGGGTGTTCCATTTGAAATTTTTAAGAAAAAATGCATATTGCGTAAGCTGTCCACCCTGTATGATATTAAGTTTTGTGACAAAAGTACTCAAGAATTTTACAAATAGAGCAGTCTGTGAACCTAGTCCAATAAAGAAATCTTAGACAGCTTCGACCAGTAGATGTTAGCAGCTCCTCAAAGTTGGGTTTACACTGGCACTAAAATGGTAATATCTTAAAATCACCTACTCTAAACCCCATCGTGTAGTACACCATTTTTCATAAAATTTTATTGGGAATTCAAATATGTAAACAAATGTGAGGCGTTCCATTTAAAAAAACATAACTTTGGTTTGGTGCTCAGAGTGTGAACACCCTGTATACACCAAAATAATTTTATCAGATTCTTCGTGGAGTTCTCAACATACGTGTAAAGTTTTATATTGATACCTTGAATAGAACCAGAGATAAGGGGCCGACTACACACTTTTGGCCCACCCGGTACTTTTTTAAGAGAATGTAAATGTAAATCGAGTCGAGAAAAACGATTCCCGCATAGTGCCACCGAAATTTCATGCGCAGCACGCGAAGTTCAAAATCAACTTTAGAAACAAGAGTTTCTTGCTGTGAAAATTATTGCCAATTTCACCACCTAAATAATAGCGCACGACAATCTCCAGTTAGTTATATCAAAAGTTCAGATATGTAATAGAAACGACCGCATATTGTATTCCGCAATTGGTTTGTTATCGATATTTACATCTAGGCTTGAGCGTCAACATTAAAAGCAACTAAAATTCTGCTTATACTGAAATGAACAAAATGCAAAGAGGTCATTGATTTCGGAAGTACTACAAACTGCCCAAAATCGCTTGTTAATAATAAGTAGCATATCAAATGTGATTAATTAAGGTAATTAAAACATATATCTATATAAATATCATACTTATCAAAATTTTTAGTGAAAAAATATTGACTTGTTAGAGGAAAATTACAATATGTAAGTTAGAAATAAATTGTTTAGGTTAAAATTAAAAGAAACTGTATAATTTTAGAAAGGGTGATGCGATGTTTGGAGAAAATTGTTAGTTTAGAAAAATTTGACAGGCAATATGAATTTTGGAATGCGCGAAGGGCGAAATTCTGGCGTGAGACATGAGTCAGTCTCTTTCAGATACCATAATTTGTAAAACTATATTGCACAATAAATTAAAAGTTTTCCACTTGTACGTATTTCTCTTCCATTGCAGCTTCATTGACTCTACGGTCTATGGTCTATGCGATACCTACCCAAAGTTTTTATATACAGCGCCCGTCTAAAGTCCGTTCCCCCCCTACTAATTTTTGAACCATTTGAGGTACATCCATGAAATTCGGTTCAAGGTAGTCACAGGTCACAAGATATTTTTTGACGTATTAATGACAGCTGTCAGTCTCAAGATGGCGGTCGGGCGCCATTTTGAAAAAATATTTTAAATGGGAAGGGGCGTCATGTGACACCTCGTTTTAAAGGTCTTATCCAGTGCAATATCATACTAAAATATGGCGTCGATACCTGAAAACGTTACAAAATGGTGGCTAATCAAATTTCTAAATAACCATGAATGTTGCTCTCAATCACGTTTGTATGAGAAACAAAATTCGTTGTCGCGGTAACATCTTGTTTTCTACTTGTCAAATGTGGCATGTTTAGTTCCTTCATTTAGGAAAAGTGTGACCATGGCTCGTAGCTTAGACGATAAATTTGAAGCGGTTTTGATTTTTGGAGAAGGTGGAAGAAATTACCATCTAACGGTAGTTTTTCCTTAATAAACTCTCTTTTCTCCTCTTATTGGTCGACTTCATTAAGAAATTTCACTACAAATTAGAATAAAATTTCGTTAGAAAAATGTTAAAATTTAAAAATTTAACAAAAGACATCGACGCCATATTTTAGTATGATATTGCACTCGATAAGACCTTTAAAACGAGGTGTCACATGACCCTCCCTCCCATTTAAAAGTTTGTTTCAAAATGGCGCTCGACCGCCATCTTGAGACTGACAGCTGCCATTGTTACGTCAAAAAATATATTGTGACCTGTGATTACCTTGTGCCGAATTTCATTGATGTACCTCAAATGGTTCAAAAATTAGTAGGGGGGGAACGGACTTTAGACGGGCACTGTATAATAACTTCGATACCTACTCACTGACGCTGCTGATGGCGGTGTTGGCAACTAACGAAGTACTTAATAGTATATTATACACGAGTTTATAATGAATGCTATTATTACCGAGGATGAAGTTTACAACACGAGCGAGTGAAACGAGCGAGTTTTGTAATCATCCGAGGTAATAATAGCATCATTATAACGAGTTGTATACTATACTTTGTCCACGACTATCAAAACAGATTCCCAGAAAGAATTTACCTTCATTTCCCTTCTCCAGTGTAAGAAAGATTCATACATACGCTCTCAGGTATAATTTTCTTGGTTTTTTGGGCAATGAATCTAATGAGGCAAGTTCTGCAGCTTCTTTTATTGCTGGTGCTGTTAAAGAAACCTCGTTTTCACTCTCACTACTCATTATATCTTCTTTTTTAGAATATGCATTTCAAATTAAAAGCAAACCATGCTGATTTGACGTTTCAATTTGAACTGACACATCGCGATCACGGCCTACTAAATAAATGTAAAAAAGGGTCAAAGCGATGTTCCTATTGGTGTAGTGAATAATATTCATTAATCACTGCAGTGATTAATGTATAGTTCTTTTCAGATATCTTGGCGTGTGTGTGCAGTAATCTGCGCATTACGTTCATATGTCTTTCTCCCTTTTGTAAAATGGATTTGTAGAATTTTAATTGCTGCCGTAAGATGACTTGAGAATATTCTTACGTTTCCGTATTTGATCTCACTCTTTCTTACTACGGTTGTGTGAAACAAAATGGTTTCAGTATTAGTAAACTTATTTTGCAATATCCAGTGGTCACCAAGCAATTTATTAAAAATTATTGTCTTTCAAGTATAACTGTCAGTTTGATTGTCAGGTGTAAAGATGCCTGGAAATGTTTTTACCAAACAGTATCGAGAAGTTTTACGAAATATTTTTTAATACTTTACTCGAGAGAAGGAAAATAATGGTCCCCTATTGCCTTTAACTTGTGACCATCAGGAGCGATTGGCCGATGCATCAAAAGTAAGTCTACGTAGCGTGTAGCGCATAGTTGGAGAGGAAAAACGAGGTTTGTCTGCTGCAACTCCCGGAAAAAGGCACAGCAAATCAAAATTAAAAAGTGAAGATGTAACTGACAGCATTAAAACCGAAGTAAGGAATGCTATTTATTCCACGAAAGAAAAGAAATAACACATTACATTAAAAATGTTAAATAACAAATTAAAAACAAAACAAATAGTGGATATTTCTGACACAAGTTTGTGGCGTTTATAACCAATAGCAGATTTAAGTACAAACTAGAAAATAACCGGTGTCTTTTGTGTGAACAGGCTAATGTTGTGGGTAAAAGAATACATTTCTTGAGGGAAAACGTCAAAATGCTCATTGTCATGCCGTGTCCAGAGTCGCGGCGCACACGCTTGTCGCGGTTCCTAGCAACAGCAAAATTTTGAAAACTACTGAACTGCTGGCGGTTGCTTGGATAATCGGATATGGCAGCGCAAACGCCAACAAATCTGAAAAATACTATATCTAATTATGATTGAAGAAACAAAAGTAAAGAGTATATTATAAGATAGTCGTGGACAAACAAGTTTAACGTATATGATGACGTTATTCGGGACTGGATCTGGATCCCGTGTCCGGACTGATCGCTTCCGTTAAATTTACTTTAAATTTTAATAACAAAAATGTATCCAAGAAATAGAGGAAAATGGGCCTTATGTATACCTAGGTCATAAATTATCGTCCAGATATATTTGCCAATATAGTTCAATAGGAACACATACTGGATACTGCAATATTTATTTTAGAACAAATGGATATAATCAAATAATATGCAGTGTGTACATTCAAGGTGTTATTGATCGACAGCTGATATATTGCTATGCTCGTATTTGTTGGAAAAATGATCTACGTCAGAGTTTCTAGCATCCGTGGTTTCTAGTAAATATGTGAGCCACCAGCAAAATGCGATAAAATTTGTTCTATTTGCTTACCGACTTTGAGTTGAACAAACGGGAATTTAGTAAATGCGGAAATTTGAGGAGAAATTAAAATTTTGAATTAATCTCTCAACATCTAATCTAACCTGAGATCATTTTAAAAAGCATATCAGAACTTCAGGAGACTTCATCACCCTACCCATTAATTATTTTTAAATTATTTCGAGAGAACTCGAGAGTAAACTATACTTCTCTGGGCGACTTTATGAACGAATATTCGTTTGTTCCGACTACGAATATACAGAGTAAATCAGTTTTAAAGTAAAATACATCAAGATAATGCACGTTTGCTATACCTATCACCAGTTAACCAAAAATCATCATTTTTGAGATACATACGAAAATTACTGATTTCAAATTTGGTATGTGGTTTTCTTTAAAAGAAATCCGTTGATGGGTGCAGTCAATATTCGTAACATTAATCCAGTGGCGCACTTTACTCTTTTTTTTTAAAGGTTTCGCACGCCACTGAACATTTTCTAGAAAACCGTAAAAGTTTTCAAATCCTTGATGGACTTTTGACAAAAACTTACTCTTACGAAATTTTCGTGGGACTCGCTGTTCTATGAAAATTGATATACTACATGATGTGGTTAGGAATGTTAAGATAGTGACATTTTTGTGCCATTATGGACCCCAATTTCTGACACTACTGACGCATACTAGCCAAAGTACCTAGTAGTATACTTGGGCCGCCCAACAGACGGAGTGATCACTCTGCAATCATGAGCTCTTGGCAGGACCACTATCAATTTAAGGCGATCGAACCGCAGTGATGCGCTTTCTTTAGACCCAACGAAGTCGCATCACTCTAATTCAGTCGTCATAAATTAATATTGGCCCCGCTAGAGCACGTTCTTGCAGGGTGATCGCTCCGTATGTCCGGCGGCCCAAGTATAGTATATCAATTTTCATGAACTTTTATGAGGAATGGAAATTACGCAAATACATGTGGGGTTTCCATTTAAAGAAATAAAACATTGGTCTGGTACTCAGAATGTGAACACCCTGTATATATACATAAATTTTACGGAATGCTCCATGTCTTCCCCACATACGTGTAACATTTCATTTTGATATCTTAAGCAGTACCAGAGATATGAACCGATTACATACTAAATCCCCACCCGGTATAATAATTATTGATAGTGCGCATCACAGTAGTTGTGTGAACCCAATATAAGTGTTATAAAAGCTTTGAAAATGTTGCGCGCTTTATTTTTTGGAAACTCAAATTGCAGAACACTTCTTATCCACACGCTTACAAATAGTGGGGAAAATAATCGATTAACCCTTACGAAACTTACAAAAGGTCGGCATCTACGTCAGTCATGTTTTCATTCAGCGAGCTTACCTGAAACAATAAGAAAATAACATTAACATTTTTGTATCCAAGAAAGCACATTTTAATTATCTGACAGGATAACTGGTACAAAGTTGGCATGCTTTACCAGGAATCATTTATTTCATAGAATATTTAGAAATCTAACACACACTGAATAAAAAGTCTTTCTTTAAAACCATTAGTCATTTTTATCAATATAAATTTGGTATAGGTAAAGTCCAGAAACAAAAATATGTGTGGATATTAAAGACAGTAGCGATAAACATGCCAAAGGCATTAGAATAGCCCGGCGATGGCGACCCTCTGAATAAAACGACAAATATTTACTAACGAATTTCTTAGTCTCGTTACTAATTCAATTATTTTATTGTGGTTTCGAGAGTTATAAATAAATAGTACTCCAAAGGGAAAGGAAATGTGCAATCTATTCAGAAAATCGAGATGTGACTTCAAGGCCGTAACGGCGAATTGCGCGCGCACTCGAATGTAGGTAGGTTCGCTCAGACCCACAGAGAATATCAACCACAAGGAGCGACAACGGTCCGGGTTAATATAATCCAAATCTACATGCGCATGTCTGAAGCCGCCAATATTGGAAATTAGAAATGCTTTAGACAAACAGACGATGCCGATTGATTATTTTATGGCAAAGCCTTTTACTTTTGGATACATTTTGTTACGAAAGTATCGTAATTATAAAATAACGTTGTGTCGGAAATTTGAAATGGGAAAATTCGCGTAGCAGAAAAATGATACCTAAAATTGAATTGTTGACGTTTCGGTCCTCTTCAGGGCCTTTGTAAAGATTTATTAGGTAAAATTGTGTAATTGTATATAAATTTAGATGACAATGACTGACTTTTAAATGCTTAAATGCTTTAGAAAATTAGAAAATAATATTGTGTTGTTGAAGTGGAAAAGTACATGTAGCAGAAAAAAGAATGTATTGTATATAAATATAGATGACAATGACTGACTTATTTTAAATTTTTTTATTTCTGAAATTTGAAGTGGATAAGTTTATGTAGCGGAAAAAATAATACCTAAAATTGAATTGCTGACGTTTCGGACCTTCTCAGGGTCTTTGTCAAGATTCATTAGATAAAATTATAAAATTATATAAAATTATATTAAAAAATAAAAAAAATAAAGAAAAAAATTTAAATAAAATAAAGGAATGGTTTCGGGGTGGTTTTCAGGGGTGGTTTTTAGGAATGATTTTGGAGGTGATTTGGAGATGTGGTTTTTGGGGTGGTTTATGGGGGTGATTTTAGGGGTGGTTGCTAGGAGTGGTTTTTAGGAATTGTTTTGGGGGTTGTTTTAGAGGAGGTTTTCTTTGGTGGTTTTGGGAGCGATTTTAATGATTAATGAATTATATTAAAATTATTCAGAAAGTATTAACCAAATATGCAAGTACATGGATAGTATATACAAAAAAATCAAATCAAAACTGAAATAGTACAACGTTCATTATTTAAGTACAGTTGGAAAATTTAGAACAATGAAAAGATGAAAACGAGGATGAAAACCACGTCTTCAGTTAAATATTAGATACCTATACACATTTTTAATTATTAATTTCATTGATGGGGAAAGATTTGAAAAAAATCCGTAATACATACATAGAAATAATTTCCTTAAGGACTCAATAATCCGCCAAAAAGTTTTTTAACAAAATTACAATTTCCTCATGATTCTGCGCACCGTGTAAGAACCGGCTTGTGTTTCACAGTGCGCAGAATCCTGACGGTTCTGAACTGTTGGAACCAAATACTTCTAGAATGGACCTGGCGTCCTTATGCAACAGCTGATTTTGTTTTGAAGTCTACACGTTCGTATGCCAGCGGGTCGCGGGTAGCGTTGTTTGTTATTAGATTCAAGCAACGGACCAGACGAATGTTCCGCGATATTCTGTCTCCGCGGCGGCACCTGTTTACTACACAACTGGTCACACAAACGCTTAGACAACATCTCCTATAGGTGGTGGCGGCTTAGACTGCGAGTATTCCCCCTGCTTCAGTCGAAAATGTAAATATGTAGCTAAGTCCCCTCTACAAGTCGTTGGTTGGAACAAACCTGATAATTTGGCACGTGTAGTTCAACATTGACATGACTTAATTTGGTTTGATTTGACTAGGGCAGCGAGCGCGAGATGACCTAGTAATATAAACCTTCGAGCAATAAACTGCAACAAAGAAAATCGTGGATGAATTCGACAAGAGCACTGGCACAGACATCAAAGAATCCTGTAAAACTAGAACAAACATTTATTCCTTAACCAGTCGTGGCAGTGAAAATGGGAACTTTTGGTGACATATTGTAAGAATAAGCTGTTTTGATATTCTTTCCTCTTCTATTCTCCTCATATTTACGTAGCTGGATAGTTGTTTCTTCTCAATAGTATTTGTTAATGTGTCTTTTGTTCCCATTCTGCGACTAATTGTTTCGATCCTCACATGATCGTGCCTTGCTAAATCGCAAGATCTTTCCTTCGCCAAAATTTGCTTTCTGCTGCATTTACTCTATTTCTTAAGGAATTACTTATTTTCCACGTTCCTAATCCATAGTTGCCACAACTTCCAATTAGGGATTTGAATATGAATATTCAAGTAATAGCGCCAACTTTTCCTATTTTAGAAAAGATATCTTTTTCGTCTCTATACCGTTACTTGTTAATGTTTTCTAAGTATTTGTAATCCCTTATAGTTTTATTAGTTACACCATCCGTAGAATCAGATATCCTCCTTCACACCCCACCGCCATACGTGCGTCTTTTAGGTGTGTATTTCCAAACCCCAATTTCCATATCCTTTACTAACCTTCTCTCAGCATATACGAAGCATTTTCTTCTAGTTATATCCTCAGCAAGTAGTGATGCTGCCGAGACCGAGACCAGTCTCGTCTCGCCCCTTATCGGTGAGACGAAGATATACCGGTGCGATTTTTATTTATCGCGCGCAGCTATACGAGCATAGGACACGGGTGGACGCAACTGTCAACTTTCGCGCCTACTTAGTTGTATGCAACGTCGTCCGACGTTCAATCTGAACGCACACCTAGATGGAAAGTGTGCAGACCTAACGTATGCGTAAAATACTATTTTTTTTCAACTATCTCTTACTTAGTTAAAGAATGAGAAATAAATCTTCATTTATATTTCTTTTTCGTTAGACCAGGCGGTACTATTCAATTCGAGACGAGACTCAATAGTTCGAGACTGAGACCGTCCCTCGGTCTCGTCTCATCTCGCGGCAACACTATCGGCAAGAATACCAGGGTCGTCTCGGAACTACAATTTGTACATTTCGTAGGTACATTTTTCTCTCCAGTTTGGATATCCCATACTACTGCATTACCTAATGCAATCTGAATTCAAATACACTTTAAACAGCGTTGGAGAGAGGCAATGGGATTTCAGACAACTTTTTTATTTCATAGTTAGAAAGCACTTGTCAAAATATTTGACCCGTGTTTTTTCTTTTTTCGTCTAAGGCCCACATTTACCGAGCAAAAAATAATAAAAATTATCCCTTTTATGTGGCCGACTTAATAAATTTCGGGCGAGATCTCTGCCTTAAGCAAGTGCAGCATGCAGCTGACGTCACTTTTGTAGCTCGGCGAGGAATAAAGTCTGCAAAGAAATGGAAAAGTGCTATCTGCAATGAAGTGTTCAAATTTTAATTTTTAAGTTTATGTGGGGCGTTAAATGTGCGTCATTGATTTAACAGCCAAATTCTCTAAAATTTTCGTTAGGGTCCGATTGCCCATTCAATTTCTTGGCATTTATCAAAATAATAAATGAATTTAATATTTTTAGGCAATAACGTGCTTCTTTGCGAAACTGGTAGACGAGAGGACCACGATCTGGGAATATTAACGTTAGAGAATTGACAGTTGCGAGAAGACTTCATTCTGGATTATCTTGTCAAAGAATGGCGTGCAAGACTGACTTTTGCTAGAGACTACTTGGCATGAGACAACAATCACTGATGGTGAGTGAATATGGCCAAGATTTGGAAAAAGATATGCTCAGACATATATTGATGAACGACTGCCATGTATGTACATTATGGAAGTTTCAGAAAATCATGTCAAGGCGTTTATGTCAGTTCCAGGCTAGCAGTCTAGGAGAAAATACAACTTTTATAAATGACAACGCTGGACCCCACAAAACGAGGACTGCACATTGCACATTGCAGTGGAATAATATCCCACAAAATTTTATCCTTAATATAATTCAGAGTATGCCACATCGCCTCCAAGTTGTCATAAACACAAGGAAACGCAAGTTATTAGATTTCAAAATTTTAAGAGTTCGCTGTTTTTTTCCAACACTTTACTTACAACTAATATGTGTGAATGTATCACATAATTTTGTTAAAATTTGCCTATTTATGAGTTTTCAATAAAAGCATTAGATAATGACAAATTATATTTTTAAAATATCCCTGATATGTCATACCTGAACTACTTGACGAAGCAAGTACATCTTTCACGTCGAAAATCTTACGGCCAAGAACTTGAAATTTTAGTAATGAAAATCTAAACACTGTTAATCACTGGCAACATTTTTATCATTATTTGCCATATTCTCCCACTCTGACGTGACATGATTAATTTGCATTTCTTGAAGGAAAGAATATTTGGAAACATAAAGATATACCAATAAAGCCACAACAAGCTCTTTAGACCTCACCGCAAAGATATTCCAGTCATCGCTTGACCGCATCATTCGCATTCAAGTTAAAGGGTTACATTTCGCGCATATCGTTGTAAATTATCAGTAGAAAATAACCGCTATTAAAGAACCTATTTTAATTTTGAAAAAAACACGTGGGAAGAAAACTTTGTTATACTAATATAATAGAAGGTTTCTTGCATCACTAAATAAGTGTTGGTAACTTATTGGTAGGTATACATGTATGTATTTATTTCCAACGCAACCATATGAAAACGTGTGCAATTTATTGGATAACTGCATATCTACGTAACACGAAAAGCCAAAGAAACCAGGAACGTAATTTTGGTAGCTGCTCCATTACCCACATGCATAATTCTTAAATATCTGATAACACGTGCTCTATAATTAAGTGCTCGCTTCAAATTTAATCCAACTAGTCACGTAATGTGTATCTAAACGTAACGATTCGCGCGCGTTATGCACCTTTTTGCCATTGTTTTCGTTCCGGCAAATCGGCGAAAAATCGTTCGATTTCTAAATCTGTGGATTTTAAATAAACAAGAAATGAATTAACTGAACCCAGAGTCGCTTTCGACTACAGTAACTAAAGAAAACTTAATTCATGCCGCAATGCAGTTCCACGTTCTGAAAAAACCGGCAAAAACGCCGAAGCTATTTACATACCGATCTGGCAATTTAGCATTCAAATAAACAAAAAGGCTATAAAAGTAAATTTAAATTGCCCATTGAAACTAAAATAGTAATGATAAAAATAAAATTATCTCTATAGAATGCAATGTGGCCTGGAATTGTAGGCAATTTTACGAAAACGTTGCTTAGTAACCACGTGTGTCAATTTCGTAGATGTCAAATTGACATGAGTCATGAAAACGAATTGTACTTGCATCATGGGTTTTTCGTCTTCAAATTCTGTGACCGTGTTTCGTGTTGTTTAAAAATCCTTCCGAATTCCGAATTTCAGAACATACCTTATAGACCTACAGCACCGGGTAGCATATTCGTATTGAGCGTAGCTTATTGCAAATGCCGAACTCGGACGACCGTGGTCGTAGAGGTATGTCAAATGAGTAGATGTCTGTCTCGTGTGAACGCGATCCCCTTAGCTGTCGTTTTGGACCTGACCAATTTTTTTGTTCAAAAGAATAAAGAGAAATCATCATAACAAAAAAGAACTACTGCGAGGTGCGAACCCTCAACGTTGCAACTTGAGGGAATAACACATGGACTACTGAGCCACGAAGGTGTACTGGCAAGAACGCTTACAAAAAATAGTATATAAGTAGAAAATACGCCCGTTGCTGTAAGTCGACAGTTGGGGAATGCTACGCTACCCGCATATTGGTATTAAGCGTATGCTATCGCAGATTGGCAAATGCCGAACTTAGCTTAGTTTCGTATCGGACGACCGTGGTCGCAGAGGTATGGTAAATGAGTGGATGTCTGTCTCGAGTGATAGCGATCCCCTAGCTGTCCTTTTGGACCTGACCGATTTTTTGTTCAAAAGAAAAAGACATCATCATAACAAAAAAGAACTACTGCGAGGTGCGAACCCTCAACGTTGCGACTTGGGATACTGACACATCGACCACTGCGCCACGAAGGTGTGCTGGCAAGAAAGCTTACGAAAATAGTGTATAAGTAAGTATAAGTTGCTGTAAGTCGACAGTTGGGAATGCAATACGCTACGCTCGATACAAATATGCCACCGGGTGGCTTATTCGTATCGGAGATCGGACGTAACTTATTGCACAATGGAAAATGCCGAAATAAACTTCATATCGGACGCGACTATGCTATTTCAGTTGTCCCATAAGCTTTGGTCTATTTTTAAAAAGGGCGAGAAAAGAAGAAAAACAGACCCCTTAACTGACGGAGACCTGACACACGCACTTAAAAAAAAGAAATGATGTAAAAACGTAAGAAACTAACCTCTACAGGAGTCGACCTTACCGCGCCTGCGTGCATCAAACTACCAACTACCTACCTACCTACCCATCGAAACCGCTGGCGGTGTTCAGAAGTAAGGAATTACTTAAACGTATAACGTATACAATGATGACGTACCTAAGTGGTTATCGGACGACCGATGTTGCACTTCCGTGTGCAAAATCGCGCGTCCAATCGAAGCTCCCGTTATACCGGGGGCTTCGGTCCAATAAGAGACATAAATCGACACAATTCATTAGTTACCGACGCGCAAAAAGCTACGTTCGATACGAATATGCCACGGGGCGAGGGACTAGTTAACAATGGATATTTACAAATCAACAATAAGTCAAACGACTGATGACGATGCCATATCTGATGATAACCTGACGAAATTAAATTACCATAAAGGAAAAAAATTGCACGCGGTGAGACGCGAACTCCTGGACTTTCACATTCATTGAGTGACACGACCACTCAGCCATGATGGTGTATTTAAGGACTCGCTTTCTTGATAATACGCTTGGTGCCGTAGGTCTGTAAGGTACATATATTTAAATGCTTATTATTACTGGATTGGTTATTAATGTTTCTAAATTCATTAATGCATAGTGTTATATTATTCATTATCAATCACTATTTTTATCAATAACGATTTCCTTTAATTTAATAATTTAATTTAATTAATATGCATATGTATGAAACCTCCTATAATCTTTGGTGTTCCTGTAAATTTGAAAGTTGATAAAATTTTCTCTAAATTTTGCAATCGATAAAATGTTATTTGTCTTTGGCTACCAGGACTAGGTACAAATTTCGTAATTTTGTTGTTAAAATGTTTAAAAATAAAGTCTCTCAAATGCCTATTATTTTATTCATTGAATTACCGTGCCGAATTATACTCAAGATTTTTATTTTATCTGGATAAATTCCCGTATTCAAAACTCAATTTTCTTGCTAGTCAGCAATTATACTTTAAAAACTTTTATCTAACACCCGAGAGGTGTCGCGTTTTCTCGTCAAATTGCTAGGTAAAAAAACTTTTGTGATAAAGCTCCCAATCGGGAGCGAAACGTCGATATTCTATACATAAAGTGTTTTAATTTGCCATCCACTTCACAAAAATTATTAAAATATTATAAAAATGGCACAAATAATTATACAACCTACATTTATGACTGAAAGGTATTTCTAAATTATTCATTTATTTTAAAGAACAAAAATTTTAAATTTAATAAAAGCAAACATCAGTTACCTAGTCTAAAGTTGTCTAAAGTTGTAATTCTTGAGGACAATGAATATAGCGCAACAGCAGAGTAACTACTAAAAAATAGGGTACACAAACTGGCGGTGCGGCACTTGAAACATAAGAATTAATGTCCCTAGCATTTTAGCACAAAATTCGCCTGAAATCTCTGTATGAGTAAAGCCTACACGTACTTAATTTCGTTTTATGATTTTCGTTTCTCAACTATAGGTTAATATATTGCACTTAAATTGGTTATGAGGCATAAAATGAAACGGCACATTATAGTAAATTTGTTTCGTGTCTTCTCAACGAAAAATATACAACCCGTCTCGGCTAATACCACTTGCTGCAGTTTTCAAAACTTAATGAGGCTAAACAGATATCGTCTAAAATGGTATGTAGGGAAATTAACGTACTAATATTTCATTTTGTACTACTCTTGAGTCAACCAAGCAAGCCACGATGACATGCAGGTAAAAGAAACGGGGGCACATGGAAGAAAAAGTGGAAAGTGAGGTGGAAAGATTGGAAGAAAAATTTGTACACAAGGAGACACGCAACTTTTATCAGGACGGTTACCAGACTACGACAAAATTATGTAGGGATAAGAAAACTTGATTGGTGCAGAAAAGAAGAAAACAAGCAGGTGGACGGAGTGTTTCAGGGAACTATTGAATTCAAAAGAGATTGGAGAGAACAGTGAAGACGATGCAGAACAACTTGAAGATGTTATGTGATGGAAGTGACATCAAATAGAACCACCAACGGACAAGGAGATGACTGGAATTATTGAGTTTGAAAAATCGTAAAAGCCCCGGAGAAAGCACCATAAAAGCAGAACTAATTAAGTATGGTGGAAAGATCATAACAAGGGTGCAAGAACTAATAAAGAAGATATGGACCACGGAAGAATTGCCCCAAGAATGGACACAGGCCATATCATACCCCACACACACACAAAGGGGGGACAGGACAAACTTATTACAAACTTTGCAAAGGCCAACGTATAAAATGGCTGGGCCACGTTGCTGCTGCCAAATTAACAACCGCAGACTCACTTATTGTTGGCGTGTCACTTTCAAACACCGTCGAGCAGTCTTTATAGATAAAAAACTACTTGTCTACTGAGATTATTATAGAAAAAGGAACTCAATAGTTCTTTTATCTTTTAACTACCTTATTCTAAGCGAAGCGTAATGTGAAGAGTTAGGTACTGTGTTGACTACTAATATACCTACTCTTACTTGTGCAATAACCCAAGAAACCTCTGGGAAGCGAGGTGGGTCCGTCTCTGAAAGAGAAAGCTTTGAAGATGCAGAAAGGCTGCAGTTCAGAAGAACCTGGCAGAGCAATAGAAAGAAAATCACCTCAACAACAAACTCTATTAAGAATGAAGTGTTTTTGATTTTTGAAACAGAGAAGCCAGTAGAAAACTAAATACAGTGTGGAGGGATGCGAGCCTTGACCAATGCACGGCCAAAAAGGCCAAAAAGTCTATTAAACATTGCATCGCAGTTACCAGCGTTTTGACAAATTTATTCTCCAAGCACTGGCATAATGTGGGCAATGCTTAAAACATAATAATATAGAGCAAAATAATATTTATATAATTATTTCAAGGTACAGAATAATATATTACGTAACGGGCATGGAAAGTGACAAATTTCATACGAGTGTGAAATCACACGGGTTCAAAAAATATTCTACTAGAAAATTATTACATATATATTTGAAAAGAGACGCGACAGGATATTTATTCAGTAAACGTCAAAATCTCAAAGATTCCTACATTTGAATGTTCCTACCAGTGCGATTTTCAAATATTATTCACAGTTACGAGTATAGCACACGGGTTAACGCAATTGTCAAGTTTCGGACCTACTTTGTTGTATACAACGTGTCGCTTTCTTAGGGGGGCATGGGAAAATTAAATTATACCTACTTATAACTCATATTACTGCGCAACATTGATACCAACAGTATAGCAAATTCAAGCAAAAACTTACTGAATATTGCAATGGAATTTCAATGTTATTAAAAATTATCCCCTACGGTTTTAGAATTTGGAATAATTTACAACAAAAGAATGGAAGATACAAACGTCACGTAATTAAATCAAATCATCTTTACCAACGAAAAAGGGGGGAGTATTTTAATTATCTCTCTATCAGGAGCAATAAAGACACCGCCAATAAAACCTTCATTTATGGGTTGTCCAATTTAGCTGTAGCTATAAGCTGACATTAATTGGAAACCCAATCCGCGAAATGTGTTTTATTTTATTCTTTTTCGTAGAATTAGCTTCATTCTAATAATAAACAAAGCTCCAATCAACGTCGACCGTCTCCAACATAGCGATCGATATTGCATTTACAGAAAACTACTACTTTAACGGCTTTTATTTTGCCGTACAATAGATCATCTAGACTAGATGATCTAGTGGTGAAGTGGTGCACTGCTATTACGTAAGCTGCTGTTATATTTGATTATAGCGGCCGAACAGACATATTCGTATGCAGTCGAACAGACTCGCGTTATTTATGCGTAAAGTTCAATGCAGCTTCTTGTTTGGTGACTTGTACATAACACACCACCACTTGGAATTTCTGTACAATCAATAACTATAGCGTAGTATTCCACAAGCCAGAAAGAAACATCGTTAACGGCAGTATAATTTTGGATTAGTTGAATTAAGAACCGAATAGATGAGCGACCTGTACTAGATGAGCAGCTCATGTCTGTTACCTGTAATCAATAGCAGCAAAATAAACCCTTGGTAAATTCAGGTCAGGTCAGCAAAGAGCAATTTAATCAACACAGCAAAGATTTACTGATTTAACCTACATTTTTATCTTCCATTTAGTATTTCTTAGTCTGCAAAATGCATTATTACGGAATATTTATTACTACTCATTTCCGATTACTGACAGAAAACGCTAGAATTTTTTATATGACTTTATAAATACATATTATTTTATTGTTACATATAGGCCCGGTTTTTCAAAGAATCCAACACCGGATTAAGTCTGGCACCGACTTCGTTGCTGTGATAACGGCTTTCTGATTGGCTGTATCATAGCAACGAAGCCGATGTCAGACTTAATCCGGTGTTGGTTTCTTTGAAAAACCGGGATCTAGTGTGTTTAATTTGACTGGGTATTATTTTGGTTTGACCTGCAATAAAGTTCAGAGCATCACACGAAAAGGGCTAGTACCAACCCGATCGGATGCAATACCGCGTTTTTGTACAAATTTGATATACAGACTTGTCGGTGCACCTATATAGCAAAACACAAACATCAATTCATGGCGACAAGTGCAGTGTCCACGCAGCTTTAGTGCTTACTTCATTTCTAGCTATATTTCCGACGAAATTATAGACTTTGAACGGAATCGTTTCTTTTCTTTATAGGATGTTAGGATGAAATGTAAGTATTTGTTAAATAATAAAGTAGTGTTCCATAAGTGAACAAAATAACGTTTCTCAAACAGAATACCACAGTATTCACTAGACTGTTTTAATAAATTAATTGATACAGACATGCCGCAATTCCGCTAAAGATGGACAGTAATTCCACGAACGCTCCAAATCTAGATTACACTGTGAACGGCTGTCACTGGCATCAGTCATTTAACGGTGGTACCTAACTGTTTATTCTCATGTTTATTAGCTTGGAATTCAGTCTTAAGCCGGCTCCAAACGATATGGTCATTCGTCAAATGTTAGTCAAGTAAAAATGCGTCAAATATTTGTAGACTGTTAGTCAAAAATTTATAGCGACAAGTCGTTCATACACACGATGTGTTAACGTGGCAATGTGAACACATGACAAATATGCCTCGAAGTATTCGTTACGTTATCCACACTATATGCTCACTTGGCAATTTTTGGCTTGTCTACCCGCTTGTTTAAGTTCGCCAAATTTGCAGCGAATATGAGAAGATAATCAATCATCAGGTCAACAATCTGGTAAAATGTAAAAATGTAAGTGAACGAAACAGTTGCTGTAGTAAGTGCCGCGTAATCGTTTTTGCGGGTGCAAATCTAATCAAACAGAAAAGGAAAACTCGAAAAAGGAGATGGTGGATGCTATCTTTAAATAAAAGTAGACAACTTGTTAGACCATTCCATAATTTTCGAAAACACTAGATCGCATAGGTAGGCAGTTCAAAAATCAAAACTTATAAATTAAAATGCGTCCTACGAAAAGGCAAACTGTGAATGCATGCACGTGCTCGGGTTCGAAGCGCGGAGATTCGTCTGCTTTGATGTTTGCTTATTTACCGCCCTCGGAGCGAACCTTTAACACATCAAGTAAAATACATTCGTCCATGGTCCAAACGATGTGTCATGTGTATTGCTTTGGCGAATATTTGACGAGTGCACACATCCTCTCGAATGCACATGCATGCATCATCCACACGATGCGGCATTTACTTGCGCTTGTCAAACATTTGGCGTTTGGACAAATCTACGCACATGACCACATTGGCATACGTCGTATCGTCCACACGATGCTGCATTTGCTTACACATGGCGAATATCTGTCGAGTGACAGTAGTTAGAAAATGAGAGCCTCAGATACGAACCCGTTCGGAGCACATAGCGCCATCGAGTTCTCGAGGTGCCATCGACTTCTTCGGCAGTGACCTTGAAAGAGACCAGAGGCTGCTGAAGGAGTCGTTGAGGCATCCGAAGAAGTGTCTTCAGCAGCGGCATCTGCAGCAGCCTCTGGTGTCTTTCAAGGTCATTGCCGAAGAAGTGGGCATGTCTTCAGCAGCGTCTGGTGTCTTTCAAGGTCATTGCTGAAGAAGTGGTGTTCAACAGCAGCCAGGCGCATGCGCCGGGGCTATTCCTCAGGTCAGTCCACCCAGTTCTTCGGCAATGACCAGAGGCTGCTGAAGGAGTAATGTCTTCAGCCTCTGGTGTCTGGGGGCCTTTGGTTGCGGCTCAGGCGCCTGCGCCGGGGCTCAAAAAGTGCGCGTGTTGCTCATTGTTGCGCAATAGAAGAATGTTCTGGAAATGCTGATGCAATAGTATGCAGATGTTGCAGAATTAATGTTTTTTCTCGGAAATTCCAACGTTTGCAATTGTTTACACTAAATAACTATTGTTATCAAAGTTTGAGAAAGAAACAACAGATTCGAAGTCGATAAGAGATGTTATGATTTATTGTTTTTATTATGATAAAATATTAATAGCTAAGAACGTTCTAGAAAAACCTTTCAACTTTGCCGACAGGATATGTATATTTGTTTGGTTTGACTCCCACGTTCTGCATGCTAATAAGTACATGTGCACTTAATATTATGTCGTAAACTCTACAAGATGATCGAGATTATTTTATACCCTGTTGTTTGTATTATTATAATAAAATCATTCTAGAACATAAAAAGTTTGAAGGCCACCGCCAGAAACATAAACACTCGATTGATTGTTGTTTTTGATAACTTCTGCATGTTACCAAAATTTTGCAAGCTCGGCAAAAGCTGCGAGATAAATAGAACGAATATAATTGCGAGAATTATTATTTAGTAATCACTTCAATAGTTCAGTTGGTTCCCACGGAATAGGTGCGGTAAAAGTTAGTTTCCCAATACGGATGTTGTAATTGGCCAAGATGATGTTGGAGATATTTTATTGTACCATTTTATCCACCAAAATTTACCGGAAAATTTAAAAGTAAGTCCATTTGCAGTAATCATTTCTTTTATTGTTCAAGCATTCTGTTAATAAAACTCATTCATAATAAAACTCATTCATAATAATTTCATTATATGTAGTTAAAAAGCTCACGTATCTGTTCCATAATTGTAAACTATTTTCTATCTTTAGAACCAACCCAAAATGATTATGTGCGGAAATGTATCGCACATGGCAACGGAAACCGAAAATGTTTTATTTTCTGGACTATTCATGGAGAAAGAAACCAAGATAATTTTGTTGGAATCGTGCAGTGAACTTGTGGTCATTTGGGTCAATATTGTAAATCGTAAGTAAAGTATTTAGATTTTTTAATATGCAGCGATAGTAGATAAAAAGTGCCAGTTTTGGATTCACAATTTTAGTAGTGGAAAATTAATTGTTTTTATAATGAATGAAGTTATTTCTTTGTTTGTCCGCCCGTTTGTTTGTTTGTTTGTTTGTTTGTTTGTTTGTTTTGTTTGTTTGTTTGTTTGTTTGTTTGTTTCTTTGTTTACTAGTATAATTTCTTAATTATGGTATTTTTCTCTTGTTGCAGTCAACGATGTATAAGCAGCGTCACGAGTTTGATTACACTGTTATATTATTTTAATGAATAAAATGTATTTTAATATAATAATATCATATTATGAACAGTATTATATTATTTTAATTGACAAAATGTATTTTAATATAATAAATTATATTATATAATTTACCGTATTCCATGGGAACTAACTAAACTAATGAATTGATTACTGAATAATACTCCCCATTATGTTAGAAATATTTGTTGTGTGCTTTCCAATAAATGTATGCTAGAAGCGTGATTTTTTTTGACAAGCTGTCTGTTGACACCAGACAGCTGTTGACCCAGACAGCTCTAGTCGCAAACACCATGGCTGATGACACAAGCAAGAATAGAAAGAGGAAAAACCCCTCTATGTAGATGCAGCTTAGATGCGGCAGTACGTAAACGTCTTGTTGGTGGATTGGTATGCGAATTTCGTCATTGGCATTGAATGTTGTTGTTGTTGACACGAACGGCTGATATAACAGACAGACAGATAGGCAGGCAGGCAGGCAGACAGACAGACAGACAGACAGACAGACAGACACAGACAGACAGACAGACAGACAGACAGACACAGACAGACAGATAGACAGATAGACAGACAGACAGACAGACAGACAGACAGACAGACATCTGATGAGAATTCTGAAGTAGGAGAATAACTATAGATTCCTATTTGTCTCATCGAGCTGGTTAATTTGATACCCTCCATGACCTAAGTGGGCGGGGCAAGGGGGCGTGTGCAGTGGGCCCTAATCTACATGCGTTCTATATTACCGACATTCAATTTGCACTTTCCAGTAAGTGTAACAGAAATCTACATGTGTTCTATATTACCGACACTCAATTAGTACTTCCAGCACTCACCAGATGATTCCCACACGTGTCCGAAACGCATTAAGATAACAAGTAATTTCAAAACATAGTAAGTATCAAAATAAACAAACTGACGAATGTTCTAGAATGTTATTTTATTGTAATAATACAAACAAATAAACGGGTCACCTTGTAGTGTCTACAACGTAGTATGTGCATATACAGAACGTGGGAGCAAACCTAAACAAACATAATCCTGTCGGCGAGTTGAAAGGTTTTTTACCCATAATAAAAACAATTATAACATCTCTTATCGGCGGCGAACGTGCTTTTTTCTTAAACTTTGATATCAATATTTATTTAGTATAAACAATTGCAACCATTGGAATTTCCGAGAAACTTCTGTTTACAATCCTAAGTATATATGGATGATTTAAAAGACGGGCATGTAGGCAGCCGATTAGCTCAGTTGGTTGGAGCGAGGGCTCCGGTGCGCGGGGACCCGGGTTCGAATCCCGGTCGGCGTCATTTCCAGAACGTTTGCGAAAACCCCGGCGCAGGCGCCTGGGTCACATCCAAAGGCATCTAGCAGTAGTTGAACCTTACCACCCACAACCACACCCATTGGATGCCGCCCACAACTTCTATCATTGGCTGTTGCCCCGCCCACTCTCATAGAGCCCCGGCGCAGGCGCCTGAGCCGCAACCAAAGGCCCCAAAGACACCAGAGGCAGAAGTCGTTGCTGAAGACATTACTCGAGGACTCCTTCAGCGTAGAAGGGGAAAAAACATTAATTCTGCAACATCTGCATACTATTGCATCAGCATTTCCAGAACATTCTTCTATTGCGCAACAATGAGCAACACGCGCACTTTTTGAGCCCCGGCGCAGGCGCCTGAGCCGCAACCAAAGGCCCCCAGACACCAGAGGCTGAAGACATTACTCCTTCAGCAGCCTCTGGTCATTGCCGAAGAACTGGGTAGACTGACCTGAGGAATAGCCCCGGCGCATGCGCCTGGCTGCTGTTGAACACCACTTCTTCAGCAATGACCTTGAAAGACACCAGACGCTGCTGAAGACATGCCCACTTCTTCGGCAATGACCTTGAAAGACACCAGAGGCTGCTGCAGATGCCGCTGCTGAAGACACTTCTTCGGATGCCTCAACGACTCCTTCAGCAGCCTCTGGTCTCTTTCAAGGTCACTGCCGAAGAAGTCGATGGCACCTCGAGAACTCGATGGCGCTATGTGCTCCGAACGGGTTCGTATCTGAGGCTCTCATTTTCTAACTACTAGTGACCACATCGTTTGGAGCCGGCTTTATTCGAATGTGTCTCCTCATCGTGCACGCTCGTTTACAGTTCGCTTGCAGAAAGATGATTGCGAGTCACCGTCAATTGATGTTGACCACACATCGACATTACGTATCTAGATACAGTGTGTCCCACAAAGAATGTAAGAGTCAAATATCTCTTTTATTACTTATCGCATCAAATTTTCGTTCCGACAAAAAATGTTCTTATAAAAAGCTTTCCTTGAAAACCCAGTCTAATATATTCTATCTTATACGAGGAGTGTTCAAGACGTAAAAAACTGTTTCGGTTAAATGGAAAGTGGTCTTAGTCCACGTCGAATCGAAGAAATTCATTAAGAAAGTTTGTTCAGAATCCCAAAATATGGGCTCACGCAAAAAAATGGGTGCGTGATCGCCACGCGCGGTAGAAGTGAAACTTCAACGTTATTAGAGGAATGAAAAATTTGTAGAGTAAACAGAGTGTATACATTTATGAGTTGCAAATATATCTTTAGTCATCAATTTTCATGTCTTCACTCAAATCTAAAACTGAAATGATAGGTCTATGTGCGGTTTGATTTTCCCTGAAAACAAAAAAAAAGACAAAAAGTCAAATATCATCCCTTTTTACACGTTTTAAATAGATCTTGACAAGGCCACCGAACGGGGACGAAACGTCGATATTATTATGTAGTTATACAGTTATTTATTTACTACATTAAAATTTAAAAAATTAAAATTTGAACTGGCACAAATTAAGTAAGACTATTTTAAACGTTTATTCTAATATTCCTAACACTGGAATATACTCATTAATTTATAGACTACCAATCGCACTTCGAATACACAAAAAATCGTTAATAAATATTGTCCGTATCAAAATAATAATATGTAATGAAAGAATAATTCGAATTTTAATGCTTCTAACAAAGCGCTTTGTGGTGTTACGAGAACTGAAACGCTGTGTCCTGGGCGTTACTGACGCTTGCCTGAGAGAAACAACGCGAAGCATGAGATAGAGCGTGACTAAAGAGTGGGGCGTTCGATATTCCTTTTCTCCTCTGCCCGTCTTCTCAGACTGCTCCCCTACTTTCGTTTCACTTTACGTAACGCTCGCATTTGCCAACACAGGAACTTACTCTACCGAGACAAAAGAAGTTTCACTTCAAAGTTTCACTTCAAAATTTGCCACGACATTCACTCGTTTATTTTTATGAAAAAAATTGTCTCAAAAAGTAAATAATAGCAGTTATTTGATGTTATAAGTATTAAAAGTGATATTTGGCTATTACTTTTTGGAACAATTTGTTCAGGAAAATAAACAACTTAATACCGTCGCAGTCTTTTGCGTGAGCCTATATTTTGGAATTCTGAGCAAACTATCTTAATATTTTTTTCGATTTGACATAGAATAAGACCCCTTTCCATTTAACCGAAACAGTCTCCTTCGTCTTGAACACTCCTCGTATAAGATGGACTGTATTAGACTGAGTTTTCAAGGAGTTTCTTTGCAAGATTTCTTTTTGTCTGAACGAAAATTTTATGCGATAAGTAATAAAAGAGATATTTGGCTGTTACTTACTTTTTGGGACAATTTGTTCAGGAAAATAAAAAACTGAATATTGTGACATTTTTTGCGTGAGGACATATCTTGGAATCCTGAAGCTTTTGAAGTATTTAATCTTTGAATCAATCAGTTAATGACACTATTCTCAGATTGACCGAGGTAAGCACGAATAAATTGATGGCACGTTTTCATTGCTTCATTTTCAAAAACCAAAATTTGAATAAGCGTTATAACACAATATCAAATATAAATGTTTACCCGTCCTAAATAGACAATTTCTGCTAGCATTGCATATTTTGTTTATTCTTAAAGTATAATAATGTTCCGTAAATACATTCCAATCAAATCTGCGAATTTTATTGCGTTATTTCCCGCTTATGCATTACGTCGATCAATGCAACTCGATGCATTCACAAAACGCCACTTCAGCAGTGACGTTTTACGTAAGGTGAAAGCGGAAACAAATGCAAATAATTTAATCTAAAGCGTATTATAACACACATTTCGCAAATTCATTAATAATTAAAACAAGGAAAAAATTACAGGCTAAGCAACATTAATTTGTCATAAATAATGCATTTTTATGCCATCCCGACTGTTCTGAAATTGCAACTCAAGCGGTTAAAAATGAAATTTTCAAGACAGTTTCAACTACTCTCGCTTGCAGTTTATATTTGTTTAATAGAAAATATGCGAAAATATGCCTATACTTATTCAATATTTGCGAAACCCTTCGTCGCAACGTCCTATTTGCCTGCAGACAATATTAATTTAAGCAGTCAAAATGGGGCCGAACGAATGGTTCTCTATTAATTTTCCACAAATTTCTTGCTCAGTTTATTAATTTTTACTTGCAAGTCATGTGGACGAAAAACTGTATCCTTGACCGAGTGACCAGATCCTAAGAAGAAAATAGACTCCAAAAAGTCGGTCACAATAATCATCCACGTCTCTTTTAGATTATTGTCTGTTTTTCCTCCAACATGTTGTCACCAATAACGGTATCCATTCCAGTCTTGGGATGACTTATGCTGGTCTTCCTGGATACCGTCGGTAATGGCTTATTGTATATTGTCCCTAGTTATCTTTATCAAACGACGCTGACGGCATGGTAATCCCATTTTCTTCCTGTATTATTCTATATTTACCGCCCTACACCGTTCATAATAATCTTGCCTGTTTTCCCTGGTTTGCTTTTCTTATTAACCCTTTTCTTATTAACCCGAAGTAAAATATTAACGGAGACGAAAAAGACGCTCAATGATATACGAGAATACCGTCCTCCAAAACTGCCTCGGTCGGTTATTATCAGCAATTTAACGATTGATATTTTATGAAATTACTTACTTAAATTCAGCAAGTCATTTTATGCAAATTGTATTTGTAGACGTTCTGCAGAATGTGTAAATATGTATAACCGTGACATGAACAGTTAACTGACATGCCTATGAAATTTTACGACATCTTACTGTAAAGCATGTGTTTCGTTAGTACCAGGTAATGTAACAAGAAGAACGCTAGGATAACAAAAACAAACTCTATATGTAAACGCAACTACGCTAAATATAACCCCATTGTAAACAATTTCGCGGGCATGCAAACGTGTATTAATAATTTTCATTCAAACTGTACTTAAACCCACTCCTTATGTTCAATAAAATACATGATTTATAGAAGTATAAATTTCAGGGGAGTTCGTAATAAATTAATTTCTGCTTTTGGCCCGGGAATATTATCTGTAGTTGATGTATGTGGCGTTGCCAATGATTAGTCTCAGGTAAAGTAGGATGTTTTCGACGTGACCGCGAAAATAAACTACTGCATTTTCTCGGAAAGACCGTCGTTTCTGTGTCGTTCCAGTTTAATTTGCGGGAATAAGTCCACTGAAAATACGTAAAAACATGTCAAACTAAATTACCCTGAAATTAATTGAGTTGCATCTCCCTTTTTCAAATTAGGTCAGGTCAGAATTAGAATAGCGGATAGAGACTACAATATTATTCGACTAGTTCAAGTCAACATCTTCTGCAATATACGAGAGTTAGGCCTTTTCCAGACGGTGCGATTGCGATGCGATTTTCCGTTTACGGCATGTCGCAGCGATATCGCGAACAATCATCATTACATGATATTTTATGAGTAATTTTCACATTATGCGGAAGCGTCAAAAAAGAACGGAAGCTGATTGCGGCATTGTATCGCATCGCAGTACAGTACGTTGGTCGGTCAAATATCGTCCGTTATTTTTTCGTGCGGTATTCGACCAACCATGAAAATAAATGCACATTTCCAGACATGTCGCTGCTTGTCTCGAGATTTATCGGTGAATAAAATTTCAGGGTTGCAATTTTAGCATTTTATTTTGAGCTTCTCAGTGTAATAGGTTGTTCCTTCGCAATGAAATTGAAATTCAAATACGAAATAATGGATTTAATAGAATCCGTAGAATGCAAGCCTTGTATATGCGTATATGGGACAAAACAAGTGAAGAATATAAAAATATAAACTAAGTAACGGCAACATCGCGTACTTATTTATTATATTCAATCCTTCGAAACAAAATTTTATCGCCCCGTGTGAAAGCTTTCTGCGAATGCGACACGACATCCCGCAAACGGAAAATCGCATCGCAATCGCACCGTCTGCAAAAGGCCTTATACTTCCAGTCTTTATTGTTCCTAGCAGAAAATACTGCATTACTTTTAAACACAGTACCCTCGAACTCGAAGATACTTATTCCACTTATGTTCAAGCATTTTTTTAAAACTGGGGAGTCTAAATCATTGAGTTCCTTCACTACTTCCATAACAGTGTCTTCGTTCTCATTGCTCTCCAAACTCTTTAGTTTGGAAAATAAATACCTAACGCGAAATCTAGCGACAGGAATTGTGCTATTAGAAATATGGTTTTTATGAACCGGAGCGTATCCTAACGAAATACACTTCCGGATGACAATATTTTCCGTCTTTTCGCTTTAATGTAGCCACGAAATCTCGTCGCCAATGTTGCATAATATTGATCTGCGATTGTGTGGCCACGTCGAAAATAATTTAGGAGTAAAATACCTTCGGCATCTCAAACAACTGTGACCATTAGGTATCTTGCCCGCTGAAGAGTGGTATACGAAATTTGCGTGGAGGATATTCTGGATGACGATGAATCCAAGCTTCATCAACCGTAACACAGCAATCGAGAAAATGTTTTGGATTACGTTCGATTAAGGCTGGGATTTATCAGCTGTGTCTATAAAGTGCTGCCACCTATCGCCCAAAAGTGTGATTAGGATGATGTAAAATACAGTATGATTGGTTTCTATCACAGCTGCAAACTCTTCAGACGGAACGTCTATAGCTTGGAATTTTCAAGGTTTTTTGCTTTAGTGGCAACCGAATAAATCTGGGAGGATCTTTAAATTATTATTTTCTATTTAGAAATATGAGAATCAACTGAAGCGCTACCGCCATCTGCATTGCAGAGGCCACACTACTACTACTACTACTGTCAAACGTGCAGTTTACTGTGCATTTTGGCCAAATATGTACAAGTTCTAAAGAATGTAATAAAATGTTTACTCCAACACGCCGGCTGAACGAAGTAACGTATCAAGACGTTCTTGGTCGAAAACCCTACTTTCTAATTACGATAAATATGTGTACAAATAGTAAAAAAGGCGTCGAGTTTATGACGGTTTTATGACGGATTTTTCAATAATTTGAGGAAGATTTATTTAAGGCGAACGAAAAATATTACTATAAAAGTAGTGGGAGTCTCTAAGTTGATCCTTTATTGATAAATCTTTTTTTAAATTAACGCCCTATCTACTTTAATTTCAGAATGGTGTTGGAATAAAAATGTGTCTACATGTCCCGTTTCTAGTGCTCAAATTCCGCACCCTTAACCCAGACTAAATTGGCTTCAGAAGAAGGGGCGCAAATACGTTTTTTGATCGAATCTACATTTTGGGTATGTATACATCTTGCTGACACCCTATAAAGACCTAAATTAGTCATTTATATGGTTTCAAATGCACAATGTGTAAGGCCGATTATTTCCCCTATACGCCATGTTGTTAACTAAAGATTATTTCTAATCATGTCATTAATACTACCAATATTTTCTTGGGCACACGGCAGAGTGCGGAGTGCGGTCCATCAGTACTAGGGCTGTCACGGAAAACCGCATAATCTGTTACGTGTTATTAATTAATCATCTGTTGTGTTAACCAACCGATTATTATAACCGGTCATCGCAACCGGTATGATGACCGGCCATTATAGGTACAGAAAGGTATAATTGTATCGGCTCGACTCTATTTTGAATACAGCGCAGCAGCCCGATAAGAAGGAAAAACAGATGTGGACATGTTGTCTATTCTGGTGGAGCGTGGTAAGTTGCATAATTTACATATTAACGCTCAAAAATCCAGTGTGGTTGTATTTGGTCCGAAGTTAAAAATAATTTCTGTAAGGGATAGAGCAACGGATGGGATAGGGTCACGATAAATTTAGGGAGTAGCTCGCTCGAAATCGTTAATTCGGCTAGGGATCTGGGTGTTATTATTGACGAGGAATTAAGATTTCGATTTCATGTTGACGCCTTGTGGTATTGTCCACGTTTATAGGTTGTGCACGGATCTGATTATTTGATGGTATATGCCTATCCATGGACTAGGTATTTTTATTATGTCGCGAAACTGGATTCGGACAAATCAATAAAACAGACGTACGCTGGTCCCTTAATTTCGAATCCCTTTTTCTTTATCTGTGTTATAATAAACATTTATTGGTTGGTCAATGAAATTCATCGGAATTATCTAGTTTCGTCATTATTTTTCGAGGGCGTTCTTTTATTCAACTAACTGGAATTATTGTACTCTATATGTTTCCTGAAACAAGATTTTCACAATCTGCAGTAAAATTTGGGAATATTGAGCAACAATTAAGCGAACCAGGTTTATATCTGTGGAAAAGGTAAGTTATCCCAGATTTTTTAAATTTAGTTTTTAAACGATGAAGTGGGTTTATACAGGCATGAATATTCACAATTGGGAATTACTACAAATACCGCGGATTTGGATAATTGTATGATTTTTGGCACTACTTTTTAATAAATGAATTTTATTTCTATTTTAATTTTTTCAAGTTACTTAACAATTTCTTAAAATTTGAAAGCATTGCTGCGCCCACTTCAGAAACAATGTTACAATTCAATTGGAAAGGAAACACAAGCTAGGTAATGTGTTGCGGGGGCGTTGCTGTCTTGTTTCATTTCTTGTTTTGCTAAGTTTAATTTCCCCTTTCTTTGTAACAAATTCTGGTGATTTCACTTTCCATTTATCGATTGTGGGATGTTACAAAATAAATCAAAGCTTTTTATGTGAGAACTTTGCCGTCTTAAATATTTGTTTTAGAGTAAAGCGGCACCCTCCTATCTATTTCAACTATAAGTGCTATAATATCTAATAAAATTGACTATTGTTAAGCTGATGGTCCTAATTCCGACAAATACTAATTGCCTTTTGGACGTATACACTGGCGAGCATAAAATTAGGGTCACTTCAAAAATTCAACTTTTCTGATTATTTATTGTATCTTATTATTGTAAATGGATTTCGTTGTATACATATCTCTAAACAGGAATGTTTTAAAAAGAAAACGTTTCATTTTCTAATGTTTTTATTGAAAATTCGTAAAGAAGCAAATTTTAACAAAATTGTCTTAAAAATGTGTAGTGAGAAAAATGTTGGAATAAAACAAGGAACTGTTAAAATTTTGACCCCTAATAACGAGTGTTTCCTCCCCGTGAATTTATGACAGCCTGGAGGCGACGTGGCATGCTCTCAATTAAATTACGGATCACATTTTGGGGGATGTTATTCCACTCCTGTAGTAGGAGCTCCCTAAGATCCTGTGCGTTGGTGGGAGACGGCGTATGACTTCGTACACGTTGTCCTAGCTCATCCCACACATGCTCTATGGGGTTCAAGTCGGGACTCCGTGCGGGCCAATCAAATCGTGTAATTTGAACCTCATCCAAATAAACGCTAACAATCCTTGCCACGTGGGGTCGAGCGTTATCATGCATAAAAGTTGCATTTTCTCCCAGAATCGTCATAAAAGGCATGACATGATTTTCTACAACTTCCGTTACGTACCTATGCGCAGTTAGGGATCCATTGCCGATAAACACCAATTCGGTACGTGCGTCTGAAGAAATTCCTCCCCACACCATAACTGAACCTCCACCAAATGGAAGTCGCTCATCAATACAAGCCTGGGCATACCTTTCTCCGGGTCTTCGCCATACCCGCCGACGTTCATCCGACCCATTTAAACAGAAACGCGACTCGTCTGAGAATAATACCCTCCCCCAATCGTCATTTGTCCATCCCAAGTGATCTCGAGCAAAGTTCAGTCTTGCAATTCTATGGCGATGGAGAAGTGGAGAACCCGTAGCCATTCTCCGACAAGATAATCCAGCAGAACGAAGTCGCCTCCTAGCTGTCCATTCGCTAATGTTAACATTTCTGACTTCTTGGAGGAGATTTCGAAGCGAAACTGCCGTAGCAGTCCGATTCCGTAAAGCCATGGACACAAGAAAACGGTCATCCCTTGGCGTGGTGGTTCTTTTCCGCCCTGATCCTGGGCTTCTCGTCAGCCTACCAGTTTCCTGAAATCGTTGGGATACCCGCTGAACTGTAGAAAGACTTACACCAACCGTTCTTGCCGTTACACGTTGCCCCCGACCATCTTGCAACAGCGCTATAATTCTGGCCGCCGTGACAGGATTTAAAGCCATTATAAGGAAATAAACGAAGACTACACTTTTCGACCGTCAAGTTATACACAGGAAAGTTAGTGAATAAATGAAGGAAATTGAAAAATAGACCCCGAGAAATAAGCTTCCAAGCAGCGCACCTGCAAGCATTTCCTAGAAATCGGAAATATTGAATCTTTGTTGTGCAAAAAAAACACAAAAAGCTTATAACAGTTCTCAGAAATGCAAGTGTTATTGCCTTCAAGAACTAATTAAATTTAATATTTTGAATTCTTAGAAAAATTGGCAATTTTCAAAGTGACCCTAATTTTATGCTCGCCAGTGTATTTTAGGACGGTTTTCGTACATGAAAAGTAAGTGATTTTCTTAATAGGCGAGTGAGATGCCTATGAATAGGTCTCATCGAAAATAGTATGGTACATTTTCTTCTTATTTTTACACTTCAAAAGGCGACGACGGCGACGTGGCAATTTTGTCCATTTGGAAACTATTCGACATAGAAACACGCACTTTGGTATTCATCGCGATTGCATTTAATTCAAGTCTGAGGTCTACTGGGGGTTCAAAACTTACAAAGTTTAAAGTAAATATGTGTACGGTGATGGCCTGACTACAGGTACTTAATGAATGAAATTTCACTGTGACATTTTATACAAATCATTGTAATGGTGACGCAACTGTCTTGTGCCAGAAAGGCTGTCTAAGCAAACTCAGTATAAATACCCCCTGACACCAACAAAATGTCCAACAATATTGCTAAACCAAACACAATGTATAAAATCTGTCATAAAGCCTCTAGAAAGTTGCCGTTCCATTTTGTAAACTTTCATTCCAATGTACATACATAAAATTTCCTCTTGCAGGTACAAGCCGTTTTATTACAACGTTAACATTAAATTTATCCCGACGTGGAAGCAAGGAAATAATATAACTTAACGTTACAACATCAACTAGAATATCGCACTTACATTCAAAACGAACTTTTTCACGAACGACGGGTTCTCACGTGCACTTAGGAATATAAAACTTTGCCGGCTCGTAAGTCAGTAGAAGAAATGATGACGGATTGAGTAAGAAAGCGCAACCCCGTTGGAAATAACCAGGGAAAATCGAAACGTCAACAATATTAATGTTTCGGTTGCTCGACATTTCCGCGCACCTTTCCAAGGGGGTGTTTTATACTTTGCCCGTGTCAGTTCCGATTCGGCACCCAAACCCTTAATTAAGTGAAATAGTTTGACAAGATCATTCATCATAATTCAAGTGCATTAAAATATGTAGGTACATCGCTCGGAGAAGAGACGCATGAATTTAGAAAACGTTTCAGTTTTTGCGGTAATGAAATCTCAAACAACTGTGACCATTAGGTATCTTGCCCGCTGAAGAGTGGTATACGAAATTTGCGTGGAGGATATTCTGGATGACGATGAATCCAAGCTTCATCAACCGTAACACAGCAATCGAGAAAATGTTTTGGATTACGTTCGATTAAGGCTGGGATTTATCAGCTGTGTCTATAAAGTGCTGCCACCTATCGCCCAAAAGTGTGATTAGGATGATGTAAAATACAGTATGATTGGTTTCTATCACAGCTGCAAACTCTTCAGACGGAACGTCTATAGCTTGGAATTTTCAAGGTTTTTTGCTTTAGTGGCAACCGAATAAATCTGGGAGGATCTTTAAATTATTATTTTCTATTTAGAAATATGAGAATCAACTGAAGCGCTACCGCCATCTGCATTGCAGAGGCCACACTACTACTACTACTACTGTCAAACGTGCAGTTTACTGTGCATTTTGGCCAAATATGTACAAGTTCTAAAGAATGTAATAAAATGTTTACTCCAACACGCCGGCTGAACGAAGTAACGTATCAAGACGTTCTTGGTCGAAAACCCTACTTTCTAATTACGATAAATATGTGTACAAATAGTAAAAAAGGCGTCGAGTTTATGACGGTTTTATGACGGATTTTTCAATAATTTGAGGAAGATTTATTTAAGGCGAACGAAAAATATTACTATAAAAGTAGTGGGAGTCTCTAAGTTGATCCTTTATTGATAAATCTTTTTTTAAATTAACGCCCTATCTACTTTAATTTCAGAATGGTGTTGGAATAAAAATGTGTCTACATGTCCCGTTTCTAGTGCTCAAATTCCGCACCCTTAACCCAGACTAAATTGGCTTCAGAAGAAGGGGCGCAAATACGTTTTTTGATCGAATCTACATTTTGGGTATGTATACATCTTGCTGACACCCTATAAAGACCTAAATTAGTCATTTATATGGTTTCAAATGCACAATGTGTAAGGCCGATTATTTCCCCTATACGCCATGTTGTTAACTAAAGATTATTTCTAATCATGTCATTAATACTACCAATATTTTCTTGGGCACACGGCAGAGTGCGGAGTGCGGTCCATCAGTACTAGGGCTGTCACGGAAAACCGCATAATCTGTTACGTGTTATTAATTAATCATCTGTTGTGTTAACCAACCGATTATTATAACCGGTCATCGCAACCGGTATGATGACCGGCCATTATAGGTACAGAAAGGTATAATTGTATCGGCTCGACTCTATTTTGAATACAGCGCAGCAGCCCGATAAGAAGGAAAAACAGATGTGGACATGTTGTCTATTCTGGTGGAGCGTGGTAAGTTGCATAATTTACATATTAACGCTCAAAAATCCAGTGTGGTTGTATTTGGTCCGAAGTTAAAAATAATTTCTGTAAGGGATAGAGCAACGGATGGGATAGGGTCACGATAAATTTAGGGAGTAGCTCGCTCGAAATCGTTAATTCGGCTAGGGATCTGGGTGTTATTATTGACGAGGAATTAAGATTTCGATTTCATGTTGACGCCTTGTGGTATTGTCCACGTTTATAGGTTGTGCACGGATCTGATTATTTGATGGTATATGCCTATCCATGGACTAGGTATTTTTATTATGTCGCGAAACTGGATTCGGACAAATCAATAAAACAGACGTACGCTGGTCCCTTAATTTCGAATCCCTTTTTCTTTATCTGTGTTATAATAAACATTTATTGGTTGGTCAATGAAATTCATCGGAATTATCTAGTTTCGTCATTATTTTTCGAGGGCGTTCTTTTATTCAACTAACTGGAATTATTGTACTCTATATGTTTCCTGAAACAAGATTTTCACAATCTGCAGTAAAATTTGGGAATATTGAGCAACAATTAAGCGAACCAGGTTTATATCTGTGGAAAAGGTAAGTTATCCCAGATTTTTTAAATTTAGTTTTTAAACGATGAAGTGGGTTTATACAGGCATGAATATTCACAATTGGGAATTACTACAAATACCGCGGATTTGGATAATTGTATGATTTTTGGCACTACTTTTTAATAAATGAATTTTATTTCTATTTTAATTTTTTCAAGTTACTTAACAATTTCTTAAAATTTGAAAGCATTGCTGCGCCCACTTCAGAAACAATGTTACAATTCAATTGGAAAGGAAACACAAGCTAGGTAATGTGTTGCGGGGGCGTTGCTGTCTTGTTTCATTTCTTGTTTTGCTAAGTTTAATTTCCCCTTTCTTTGTAACAAATTCTGGTGATTTCACTTTCCATTTATCGATTGTGGGATGTTACAAAATAAATCAAAGCTTTTTATGTGAGAACTTTGCCGTCTTAAATATTTGTTTTAGAGTAAAGCGGCACCCTCCTATCTATTTCAACTATAAGTGCTATAATATCTAATAAAATTGACTATTGTTAAGCTGATGGTCCTAATTCCGACAAATACTAATTGCCTTTTGGACGTATACACTGGCGAGCATAAAATTAGGGTCACTTCAAAAATTCAACTTTTCTGATTATTTATTGTATCTTATTATTGTAAATGGATTTCGTTGTATACATATCTCTAAACAGGAATGTTTTAAAAAGAAAACGTTTCATTTTCTAATGTTTTTATTGAAAATTCGTAAAGAAGCAAATTTTAACAAAATTGTCTTAAAAATGTGTAGTGAGAAAAATGTTGGAATAAAACAAGGAACTGTTAAAATTTTGACCCCTAATAACGAGTGTTTCCTCCCCGTGAATTTATGACAGCCTGGAGGCGACGTGGCATGCTCTCAATTAAATTACGGATCACATTTTGGGGGATGTTATTCCACTCCTGTAGTAGGAGCTCCCTAAGATCCTGTGCGTTGGTGGGAGACGGCGTATGACTTCGTACACGTTGTCCTAGCTCATCCCACACATGCTCTATGGGGTTCAAGTCGGGACTCCGTGCGGGCCAATCAAATCGTGTAATTTGAACCTCATCCAAATAAACGCTAACAATCCTTGCCACGTGGGGTCGAGCGTTATCATGCATAAAAGTTGCATTTTCTCCCAGAATCGTCATAAAAGGCATGACATGATTTTCTACAACTTCCGTTACGTACCTATGCGCAGTTAGGGATCCATTGCCGATAAACACCAATTCGGTACGTGCGTCTGAAGAAATTCCTCCCCACACCATAACTGAACCTCCACCAAATGGAAGTCGCTCATCAATACAAGCCTGGGCATACCTTTCTCCGGGTCTTCGCCATACCCGCCGACGTTCATCCGACCCATTTAAACAGAAACGCGACTCGTCTGAGAATAATACCCTCCCCCAATCGTCATTTGTCCATCCCAAGTGATCTCGAGCAAAGTTCAGTCTTGCAATTCTATGGCGATGGAGAAGTGGAGAACCCGTAGCCATTCTCCGACAAGATAATCCAGCAGAACGAAGTCGCCTCCTAGCTGTCCATTCGCTAATGTTAACATTTCTGACTTCTTGGAGGAGATTTCGAAGCGAAACTGCCGTAGCAGTCCGATTCCGTAAAGCCATGGACACAAGAAAACGGTCATCCCTTGGCGTGGTGGTTCTTTTCCGCCCTGATCCTGGGCTTCTCGTCAGCCTACCAGTTTCCTGAAATCGTTGGGATACCCGCTGAACTGTAGAAAGACTTACACCAACCGTTCTTGCCGTTACACGTTGCCCCCGACCATCTTGCAACAGCGCTATAATTCTGGCCGCCGTGACAGGATTTAAAGCCATTATAAGGAAATAAACGAAGACTACACTTTTCGACCGTCAAGTTATACACAGGAAAGTTAGTGAATAAATGAAGGAAATTGAAAAATAGACCCCGAGAAATAAGCTTCCAAGCAGCGCACCTGCAAGCATTTCCTAGAAATCGGAAATATTGAATCTTTGTTGTGCAAAAAAAACACAAAAAGCTTATAACAGTTCTCAGAAATGCAAGTGTTATTGCCTTCAAGAACTAATTAAATTTAATATTTTGAATTCTTAGAAAAATTGGCAATTTTCAAAGTGACCCTAATTTTATGCTCGCCAGTGTATTTTAGGACGGTTTTCGTACATGAAAAGTAAGTGATTTTCTTAATAGGCGAGTGAGATGCCTATGAATAGGTCTCATCGAAAATAGTATGGTACATTTTCTTCTTATTTTTACACTTCAAAAGGCGACGACGGCGACGTGGCAATTTTGTCCATTTGGAAACTATTCGACATAGAAACACGCACTTTGGTATTCATCGCGATTGCATTTAATTCAAGTCTGAGGTCTACTGGGGGTTCAAAACTTACAAAGTTTAAAGTAAATATGTGTACGGTGATGGCCTGACTACAGGTACTTAATGAATGAAATTTCACTGTGACATTTTATACAAATCATTGTAATGGTGACGCAACTGTCTTGTGCCAGAAAGGCTGTCTAAGCAAACTCAGTATAAATACCCCCTGACACCAACAAAATGTCCAACAATATTGCTAAACCAAACACAATGTATAAAATCTGTCATAAAGCCTCTAGAAAGTTGCCGTTCCATTTTGTAAACTTTCATTCCAATGTACATACATAAAATTTCCTCTTGCAGGTACAAGCCGTTTTATTACAACGTTAACATTAAATTTATCCCGACGTGGAAGCAAGGAAATAATATAACTTAACGTTACAACATCAACTAGAATATCGCACTTACATTCAAAACGAACTTTTTCACGAACGACGGGTTCTCACGTGCACTTAGGAATATAAAACTTTGCCGGCTCGTAAGTCAGTAGAAGAAATGATGACGGATTGAGTAAGAAAGCGCAACCCCGTTGGAAATAACCAGGGAAAATCGAAACGTCAACAATATTAATGTTTCGGTTGCTCGACATTTCCGCGCACCTTTCCAAGGGGGTGTTTTATACTTTGCCCGTGTCAGTTCCGATTCGGCACCCAAACCCTTAATTAAGTGAAATAGTTTGACAAGATCATTCATCATAATTCAAGTGCATTAAAATATGTAGGTACATCGCTCGGAGAAGAGACGCATGAATTTAGAAAACGTTTCAGTTTTTGCGGTAATGAAATCTCAAACAACTGTGACCATTAGGTATCTTGCCCGCTGAAGAGTGGTATACGAAATTTGCGTGGAGGATATTCTGGATGACGATGAATCCAAGCTTCATCAACCGTAACACAGCAATCGAGAAAATGTTTTGGATTACGTTCGATTAAGGCTGGGATTTATCAGCTGTGTCTATAAAGTGCTGCCACCTATCGCCCAAAAGTGTGATTAGGATGATGTAAAATACAGTATGATTGGTTTCTATCACAGCTGCAAACTCTTCAGACGGAACGTCTATAGCTTGGAATTTTCAAGGTTTTTTGCTTTAGTGGCAACCGAATAAATCTGGGAGGATCTTTAAATTATTATTTTCTATTTAGAAATATGAGAATCAACTGAAGCGCTACCGCCATCTGCATTGCAGAGGCCACACTACTACTACTACTACTGTCAAACGTGCAGTTTACTGTGCATTTTGGCCAAATATGTACAAGTTCTAAAGAATGTAATAAAATGTTTACTCCAACACGCCGGCTGAACGAAGTAACGTATCAAGACGTTCTTGGTCGAAAACCCTACTTTCTAATTACGATAAATATGTGTACAAATAGTAAAAAAGGCGTCGAGTTTATGACGGTTTTATGACGGATTTTTCAATAATTTGAGGAAGATTTATTTAAGGCGAACGAAAAATATTACTATAAAAGTAGTGGGAGTCTCTAAGTTGATCCTTTATTGATAAATCTTTTTTTAAATTAACGCCCTATCTACTTTAATTTCAGAATGGTGTTGGAATAAAAATGTGTCTACATGTCCCGTTTCTAGTGCTCAAATTCCGCACCCTTAACCCAGACTAAATTGGCTTCAGAAGAAGGGGCGCAAATACGTTTTTTGATCGAATCTACATTTTGGGTATGTATACATCTTGCTGACACCCTATAAAGACCTAAATTAGTCATTTATATGGTTTCAAATGCACAATGTGTAAGGCCGATTATTTCCCCTATACGCCATGTTGTTAACTAAAGATTATTTCTAATCATGTCATTAATACTACCAATATTTTCTTGGGCACACGGCAGAGTGCGGAGTGCGGTCCATCAGTACTAGGGCTGTCACGGAAAACCGCATAATCTGTTACGTGTTATTAATTAATCATCTGTTGTGTTAACCAACCGATTATTATAACCGGTCATCGCAACCGGTATGATGACCGGCCATTATAGGTACAGAAAGGTATAATTGTATCGGCTCGACTCTATTTTGAATACAGCGCAGCAGCCCGATAAGAAGGAAAAACAGATGTGGACATGTTGTCTATTCTGGTGGAGCGTGGTAAGTTGCATAATTTACATATTAACGCTCAAAAATCCAGTGTGGTTGTATTTGGTCCGAAGTTAAAAATAATTTCTGTAAGGGATAGAGCAACGGATGGGATAGGGTCACGATAAATTTAGGGAGTAGCTCGCTCGAAATCGTTAATTCGGCTAGGGATCTGGGTGTTATTATTGACGAGGAATTAAGATTTCGATTTCATGTTGACGCCTTGTGGTATTGTCCACGTTTATAGGTTGTGCACGGATCTGATTATTTGATGGTATATGCCTATCCATGGACTAGGTATTTTTATTATGTCGCGAAACTGGATTCGGACAAATCAATAAAACAGACGTATGCTGGTCCCTTAATTTCGAATCCCTTTTTCTTTATCTGTGTTATAATAAACATTTATTGGTTGGTCAATGAAATTCATCGGAATTATCTAGTTTCGTCATTATTTTTCGAGGGCGTTCTTTTATTCAACTAACTGGAATTATTGTACTCTATATGTTTCCTGAAACAAGATTTTCACAATCTGCAGTAAAATTTGGGAATATTGAGCAACAATTAAGCGAACCAGGTTTATATCTGTGGAAAAGGTAAGTTATCCCAGATTTTTTAAATTTAGTTTTTAAACGATGAAGTGGGTTTATACAGGCATGAATATTCACAATTGGGAATTACTACAAATACCGCGGATTTGGATAATTGTATGATTTTTGGCACTACTTTTTAATAAATGAATTTTATTTCTATTTTAATTTTTTCAAGTTACTTAACAATTTCTTAAAATTTGAAAGCATTGCTGCGCCCACTTCAGAAACAATGTTACAATTCAATTGGAAAGGAAACACAAGCTAGGTAATGTGTTGCGGGGGCGTTGCTGTCTTGTTTCATTTCTTGTTTTGCTAAGTTTAATTTCCCCTTTCTTTGTAACAAATTCTGGTGATTTCACTTTCCATTTATCGATTGTGGGATGTTACAAAATAAATCAAAGCTTTTTATGTGAGAACTTTGCCGTCTTAAATATTTGTTTTAGAGTAAAGCGGCACCCTCCTATCTATTTCAACTATAAGTGCTATAATATCTAATAAAATTGACTATTGTTAAGCTGATGGTCCTAATTCCGACAAATACTAATTGCCTTTTGGACGTATACACTGGCGAGCATAAAATTAGGGTCACTTCAAAAATTCAACTTTTCTGATTATTTATTGTATCTTATTATTGTAAATGGATTTCGTTGTATACATATCTCTAAACAGGAATGTTTTAAAAAGAAAACGTTTCATTTTCTAATGTTTTTATTGAAAATTCGTAAAGAAGCAAATTTTAACAAAATTGTCTTAAAAATGTGTAGTGAGAAAAATGTTGGAATAAAACAAGGAACTGTTAAAATTTTGACCCCTAATAACGAGTGTTTCCTCCCCGTGAATTTATGACAGCCTGGAGGCGACGTGGCATGCTCTCAATTAAATTACGGATCACATTTTGGGGGATGTTATTCCACTCCTGTAGTAGGAGCTCCCTAAGATCCTGTGCGTTGGTGGGAGACGGCGTATGACTTCGTACACGTTGTCCTAGCTCATCCCACACATGCTCTATGGGGTTCAAGTCGGGACTCCGTGCGGGCCAATCAAATCGTGTAATTTGAACCTCATCCAAATAAACGCTAACAATCCTTGCCACGTGGGGTCGAGCGTTATCATGCATAAAAGTTGCATTTTCTCCCAGAATCGTCATAAAAGGCATGACATGATTTTCTACAACTTCCGTTACGTACCTATGCGCAGTTAGGGATCCATTGCCGATAAACACCAATTCGGTACGTGCGTCTGAAGAAATTCCTCCCCACACCATAACTGAACCTCCACCAAATGGAAGTCGCTCATCAATACAAGCCTGGGCATACCTTTCTCCGGGTCTTCGCCATACCCGCCGACGTTCATCCGACCCATTTAAACAGAAACGCGACTCGTCTGAGAATAATACCCTCCCCCAATCGTCATTTGTCCATCCCAAGTGATCTCGAGCAAAGTTCAGTCTTGCAATTCTATGGCGATGGAGAAGTGGAGAACCCGTAGCCATTCTCCGACAAGATAATCCAGCAGAACGAAGTCGCCTCCTAGCTGTCCATTCGCTAATGTTAACATTTCTGACTTCTTGGAGGAGATTTCGAAGCGAAACTGCCGTAGCAGTCCGATTCCGTAAAGCCATGGACACAAGAAAATGGTCATCCCTTGGCGTGGTGGTTCTTTTCCGCCCTGATCCTGGGCTTCTCGTCAGCCTACCAGTTTCCTGAAATCGTTGGGATACCCGCTGAACTGTAGAAAGACTTACACCAACCGTTCTTGCCGTTACACGTTGCCCCCGACCATCTTGCAACAGCGCTATAATTCTGGCCGCCGTGACAGGATTTAAAGCCATTATAAGGAAATAAACGAAGACTACACTTTTCGACCGTCAAGTTATACACAGGAAAGTTAGTGAATAAATGAAGGAAATTGAAAAATAGACCCCGAGAAATAAGCTTCCAAGCAGCGCACCTGCAAGCATTTCCTAGAAATCGGAAATATTGAATCTTTGTTGTGCAAAAAAAACACAAAAAGCTTATAACAGTTCTCAGAAATGCAAGTGTTATTGCCTTCAAGAACTAATTAAATTTAATATTTTGAATTCTTAGAAAAATTGGCAATTTTCAAAGTGACCCTAATTTTATGCTCGCCAGTGTATTTTAGGACGGTTTTCGTACATGAAAAGTAAGTGATTTTCTTAATAGGCGAGTGAGATGCCTATGAATAGGTCTCATCGAAAATAGTATGGTACATTTTCTTCTTATTTTTACACTTCAAAAGGCGACGACGGCGACGTGGCAATTTTGTCCATTTGGAAACTATTCGACATAGAAACACGCACTTTGGTATTCATCGCGATTGCATTTAATTCAAGTCTGAGGTCTACTGGGGGTTCAAAACTTACAAAGTTTAAAGTAAATATGTGTACGGTGATGGCCTGACTACAGGTACTTAATGAATGAAATTTCACTGTGACATTTTATACAAATCATTGTAATGGTGACGCAACTGTCTTGTGCCAGAAAGGCTGTCTAAGCAAACTCAGTATAAATACCCCCTGACACCAACAAAATGTCCAACAATATTGCTAAACCAAACACAATGTATAAAATCTGTCATAAAGCCTCTAGAAAGTTGCCGTTCCATTTTGTAAACTTTCATTCCAATGTACATACATAAAATTTCCTCTTGCAGGTACAAGCCGTTTTATTACAACGTTAACATTAAATTTATCCCGACGTGGAAGCAAGGAAATAATATAACTTAACGTTACAACATCAACTAGAATATCGCACTTACATTCAAAACGAACTTTTTCACGAACGACGGGTTCTCACGTGCACTTAGGAATATAAAACTTTGCCGGCTCGTAAGTCAGTAGAAGAAATGATGACGGATTGAGTAAGAAAGCGCAACCCCGTTGGAAATAACCAGGGAAAATCGAAACGTCAACAATATTAATGTTTCGGTTGCTCGACATTTCCGCGCACCTTTCCAAGGGGGTGTTTTATACTTTGCCCGTGTCAGTTCCGATTCGGCACCCAAACCCTTAATTAAGTGAAATAGTTTGACAAGATCATTCATCATAATTCAAGTGCATTAAAATATGTAGGTACATCGCTCGGAGAAGAGACGCATGAATTTAGAAAACGTTTCAGTTTTTGCGGTAATGAAATCTGAGGTTCGGCCAACCATAGGCGCCGAGCAGTCTGTTTCTAACGTCCCGGTTTCATCAGATTTGAACTCTTTAGTTGAATTACGTCTCACTTCCACATATTTCCTGCTTCTTGGGCTCATTCTTGTGTTATTATATCAACGAGTCTCAGGTACCACTAATGGTCCTTCCTCGTACCATATGGGTTTTAAAATTTTCATGGAATCTTTAAAGAACATACTCTTCAATTTTAAAGAGTTCTAAACCCAAGTGTTGTCGATGACATTTTAGTAATTTGGCCACATGGTCATACCACCTCAGATCAATAGTCATCAGTTCAACAATCGTTTTGCCGAAGAAGTTGATGGAAAGTTGCCCTTCTTAGATTTTCTGGTCAATCGTCATCTTGATGGAAGCATTATTCATTCACAGCAATCATTACATCAGTTCCTTATCCCACCGTCATCTCTGTCAAAAAAATGTCAGCCACCAATTCTCTTCGCCTTGCGGTCGTCATATCCAAATCTCCTTATTATCCGAGTTTAAACCAAATCACAAAGACTTTGAGCAATGACAGTTACAATCCCCCATAATATTAGACGGACTATCTCTAAAACCCTAATTCTTCCAAAGCTAAAGTCCGGCAACACTACCACCCCCCACAGTCACAATGCTATTAAATGTAGATATGGGTAAACTTCTTCGTAAACATAATATCAAAACTACCCACCTTCACAGCCCTTTACAAAATCTCGGACCTTCTACCGTCGGACAAAGATTCCTTTATCCTTGTAGTGCTCACGCAAGCGCAGGAACCGCAAATCATACACCAAATTGTAAACCAAAGATGTGATCAAAGATTTACACATGACATTTTACATTCAGCTGATTCAGTAATTAAAAATGGGAGTGACTACTGAACAGTCCGGTCGCATGCGCATTACAGAATGTAACCTATATTTGGCATTTTGGAAATGTAAAAAAACTAAAGCTGAGAGAACGTTTTTTTAAAATAGACCCTTCAATTGCCCTTTCGCACCAGACACACGCATTTTTTGGCAAAAAGATGATGTAGAAACAAGCAAAAAACGCGGACCCGAGCGGGCGCAGAACTCGTGTGGCCGTATGAGAACAAAATGGCAGCTTTGTACCATACCCGAACACCCACCGAGATTGTTGGCGATGTCTTTTAATAACGAAGTTCTTAAACGTCATTTTACTGATATTGTGTCGACTGTGCTGGAACAAAATTTAGAAGTGACCGGCGGACTGTTCAGTAGTCACTCCCATTAAAAATTCACAACCTATACCAAACCAAAACAATACTGGCTTTAATCTTGCAAGTGAAGAGGGTAACAAAACTTAGAAAAACCAATTTCCAGATTTCAACTGCCTAGTATCATAAAATTGTTATACCAAAGCCGTTTAAAAAAAGATGAACACCGCGATTGTATGCTAACCAGTTTATGCGTGTTACACTGATCGATGCATCAGGTCAGTTTAAAAATCAGTTATCTGCGTATTAATGAATGCAAAAGCACTGCACTGACGTGGCCCACAAGGACTAAACCAGTAGTCTGCAGTTTTCTGCAATCATTTTTAGCGCAACATATTATTTGATACGGAATCTTAAGTTAGACCAACGATATTTTTATGTGCAGGTTTTCACAACACGCGAACTCATGTACTTAACAAACCTAAAACCATACACAAAAGAAATACCAAATTTTTACTAATTATGCTACATTTGTGTTAAACTATTTATAACTGAAAATTTTTGGCGACCTTAGATTTAAATTAAATAAGTAAACAATGCATATCTTACATTCAGATCTATGGTCAACTATAGCAGACGCACAAATAATGTTAAGAACAATCATTTTTATTTTGGAAAAACAAAACACGCAAACAAGACAAAAATAACGATCAGGTATGCAGACTCCTTAATATTGCGATTTCCATGAAAGACTGCGTCATCTCCAGATGTCGACAACGCCCATCCAATTTTTTAAACTGCGTGCTTTCGATATTGCAATCGTGCATGCAAATGCGATTTACGATCGATCAGGGTTCAGAAGACAGCTATAGAGATAGCAATCAGCGATAGGTATTTGAAATTTTAGTGCGATTTCTTTCATTTTGTATACGTCGACTCTTGCGAACAATATTGCAAATGCCACTGTCATTTTTACTGAAGCCCCATTAGATACTATCAAAAGCCACATTTGCGGTCGATAACAATCGAAAGTTGTCTGTCAATACTTAGCTGAAGTAGTTGCGTGAATAACAGAGCACTGGAAAGCGAAAACGTTTACGTATCCCGAAAAAAATGCAATCTGAGAAAGGCACGCAGTTTCGAATCTCAGACTAAAAATGCCTGCCACGGACAAAACACATCTTTTTGCAAATGGCTCGCTGAAATGAAACGAGCATTTTTCTAATTTCCTAATTTTTATGTTGCTCATATTTTTTAACATTGAAAATGTTATTAGTATCCTAGTATAAGGTATGATATTCATCGAAAAGATTGTGTTGCATTTGCCACATACGTCACGCACCCGAGAGGTAGCGGTTAAAGTGGAGCGCCTAGCGGCAGCTAGACTGCTCAGTCTGAGTAAGCTTCATTCATAGTTGGACCGTCTAGCGTCGCAAATGTGAGAGAATGCCACAACAGAAATGCAGTTATTATAACTCGGCGCAGATGTTTTAACATTGAAAATGTTAGGAATAATTATTTAACACGCTATCGCGTATGCGGAAATATTCCAAACGCACAAGGGTTACAGTCTGCTTCGTCCATGTCTCCCTCGGTTGCATCTTTGCGAAGGCTGTCAATTTTTTATAAACAAAAATATCCGGCAAAATAAAAATCTCTCGTCTAATTATTAAATTATTACAGTCGAATATTCTCAAACAAATTCTCACCGCCTCGCCTGTGGTATTATCCTTGAACATTTCTTGAAATTTAGAAAATAGCCGCTGATTTCTTCAACTCTCGATTAAACTTACCAATAGATGATGGAGAACTGATGGCAAAAATGACAGATCATGGTATTCCGAAAGCTTACGTTACTTAAAGTGTGTTGGCACTTGTCAGATTCGAAAAACTATCGAAGGTTATCACAATAAGCGATTATTTAACTTCACGTTTTCATACTAAAATCAAATATACTTAACCCTATGTCCTCGTTTTACATTTGCTATTGTCCCCCCAAAATTCCTTCTTCTGCCTGGGCGTGTAACTTTTTTCCTTACTTTACCTTCGGACATATTAAAGCAGCTATGTAGATGGAAAAACTAATATCTACGAAAATAAGCCGAAGGAAAATGCTCGCTCAGGCATGCTCCAACATCCAGCACCAAACTTATTCGTTGCAGGGTCAAAAAGCAGTTTGTAGGCAATGTCGGCTAATGCTAAAGCGTTTATACCTCGGTTTATACTGTGCTAATTATGCTGATTTATTGTTTCAATTCTTCTTTCGTGTATATGCCAAGATATAAACCAAATTACAGCCGGGATAATTTTTTGCCAACAATTATTGATGTTAAAATTTTGTGTCTGTAAATAATAGAAAATTGGGCAATAAAAATGGAAACTGCTCGGTTGTATTCTAGTTTGACCCTGTCAAATTGTAATTCCGTTATATATTTTGGAGTTTCTGTAGTAGGCATTTAGATTTGCAGTATTGGGTTATATCTAGGTCCTGTCGTAAAAAAGTTATCTGGAGAAAAATTTCTAAGCAAATGCAAACGCAGAAATATAAATCTGACAAGACGAACCGTCGGGTGGTGACAAAATATTGAACCTACGCTTATCGTCGAAAATGTTAAAAATGTCGGTAAAATATCGAATTCGTCCCTATTGTGGAACATGGACGTCGCACATCGGCGTTTTGTATCCCTGGACGCTCTGCGACTCGGGCTCCAATCACACCTCCGGTCATAAAAGCCTGTTTGCGACCTTAATACATAAATATTTACGTATTATGTAGGTTTTATATTTATTTGGGCATAATGCAGTACGCAAGATAATTTTCTCATATTTACAGTCCCTTATAGACTAACAAGGAAACAATGTGATGCAACATCAATATAAATATTGATAAAACTAATGAAAAAATAACGTAAAAAATATAGAAATACATATAAACATATGAATACGAAGGCAAATATTACTGAATAATCAATTCTTCAGTGCAACCTCCACGAATATAATTTGAGAAAGAAATTTTCGTTAGGGAACCTGATATACTTCGTTTCAAGTAAATGTTCAAAGGTATGAAACATGTTCTAGTTCCCGGGAACTTAATTTAAGGTAAGAATTTAACCCTTCACTGACTGTAAGGGAAATTTAATTAGACGCCTTGAAATACTCATCAAAAATTTATACGGTTTTGTATCAACTGTGGCCCCTGAAAGAGCTGACTTCAACATGAAAAGTTCTGTTCTGGTTTCTGCTTTAAACTTTGCGAGAGAAACTAAAAAATACGAAGAAAGTTTTGGTCTGATCTTGCATAAAATATACCTGCTAAGTATTTATTAATAATTTCCATTATTCGAAGTACAAGCTTCAAATAAAATTCACAGCCTTTGCAAAGTTGCAACCGGGGGAGACGTTCAAAATGACGAAGCAGACTGTAACCCTTGTGCGTGTGGACTATTTCCGCATACGGGATAACGTGTTAAATAATTATTCATAAAACACCTGCGCCGATTTATAATAACTGCATTTCTGCTGTGGCATTCTCTCACATTTGCGATGCTAGACGGCCCAACTATGAATGACGCTTTCTTAGACTGAGAGCGGTCTAGCGGCCGCCAGGCGCTCGACTTTAACAGCTCAGGTGCATGACGTATGTGGCAAATGCAACACGATCTTTTCGATGAAAATCATACCCTATACTAGGATACGAATAACATTTTCAATGTTAAAATATTGTACTTAAGCAGCTCAGTACAACTCTCAAAAAAATTAAATTATTTTACAATCAGAACAAAAAATATGGATTAGGAAACATTTTGTGAACAAGGACACTCTCTGCCGAAATACCAAGTGGGGCAATAGGGCAGCATCTGCCAAATAATAGATGTGCATGGGGTGTTAGGGAGGCTCAAAGTTATCAGAATCCAAATTTTATAAAATTGAGTGCTGGTTGTACAGGCTAGAACAAATTTTTATGAATGCACATGATAAAGAACGTATCAAATTTACTCATACAAGAAAATTTCTTTTGCTGGTCTCTGGACTAGTTTTTGTAAAAGTTTGGCTACTACACATGTATATCTAATTAATTATAAATGGCATTGGGAACAAGCGATGAATTGGGTGAGCGTTCTGTACGAATTTTGGAAGAGGAAAATTATAATAGAAAAATATAATATAATTTTGGAGGGTAAAATTTTTTGAGAAAATTAATAATTTTGAAGAATTTGACAGGATATGCAAATTTTGGCAGAAGACATTTTGGATTGAATGGGCAAAATTTATGAGAATTCTCTAGAGTGAGGCATGAATTTCTTTGAGGTTCCATAGTATGTATAATTATATTGCACAACAAATAAATAAATAAATATAGAGCGTTGCAACGGAACACGTAGTTGAAGGCTAAGGTAGATTTTGTTTGCAACATTTAACAAAAAATCAACACAATAAAAAATAGTGTGGATGGGGATGGAGTTCCCTTACTATTTTTTGTTGCGTTAGAACGTTAGAAACCACAATTAATTGGAATTTTTCGACGTTTGTTTAAATCATCAATGTACATCAAATAATATTTTTCAATGAACATCGATGGTGATGCATCGAATATCGGGAGGCAAATATTCGTATTCCGAAAACATCAATGCTGATGTCCCATCACTTACTTGACAAAAGTGCCCGTTTCCTGACAAGAGCTCCGCAAGATAGCTGTGTCGTACTTCATTTGGTATTACTATTTTTCGAAATATGTATGTATTACAAAAATTAATACCCATCAAAACAATTCTTTTCCTGTCCCTCGCCACGTACCCTTTAGAAGGCTCAGATGTTAAACAGAAAAAAGGATAACCTTACCGCAATATAAGTATGTATAATACCTACTATGTTTTAATCAATAATCTCGAAACTTTGCACATATTTCAAAACCCTTAACTTAGGCGTATTTACACTTTGCAGTATTAACAATATTAAAAATATTTACACCATTCACTGCGGATGAATCATTTGCCCTTAGTAAATTAAAATTAAAGCAAAATTTCGATAAACAAAAATGGTCAACTAAAAACTCTTTGCAGTTGAAGTACATACCACCGCAGCAGTAGAAACAGCGCTTTTAACTCTAAAGTAAAAAGCTCGAGTGCCCAGCATCTCTCAGACCCGAGTGCATCGTTACCCGGCGCCTCCACCAAAAGAGTCATTGTTGCCAACCTCGCATTTGTAAACTAGGTGAGTATAATACAACGTACCTGACGGGGCAGCGCTCTTACTGTCATTGTTAATTTGCATATCTTATCTTTCACGACGAGGGGATCGTGCAACGGTGAGTTCTCGAAAGGCTAACTAAGCGCTGACTGCACGTAAACATTTGAGCAGCTCTTGATACGTAAGGCAACGTTAAATTTGAATATCCGGTAGTTAAAGTAGAAAATTCAGTGGACCAATATTTAGTTCTTTTTCTGCTCTTGTGCGAAATGAACGAGTGTCTCTTATATACCTCGACTCAATTAACTGATGAACAAGTGACATATTAAACAATAGATACTAGGTCCTTTTTAATTTACGTGTCTCTGCGAGACAGAGTGAATAAAAAAATAAAATATTGGGATAACTGATACAGCGTTGGTGTGTCCTTTATATAGTTTTTATCATTTTTGTACAGAGCTTTAAATTAAAGTTAACAGCGGGTTCGACAAAAGGACTAACGGTTTCTGGTAGGTTGCTGCGGAGAACTTCTTGACGTGACGTATATATGACGAAGAGATAAACCTTGTTGTAATAAACACTTATGTTTTATTCAATTTCGGAAGAAGATTGCAGAAATGTATAGAAGCGGATGATTGACATCTTACAGGTGTCGTATTTAAGCACTAATTGTCTCGCAATAAATTTTTCGAAATATATTTTAGTTTCAGCGATAATTGAATTCATATGAAGAAAATCTCGTAAACCGTGATGTTTTTGTCAGAATGGCAACGAGAAAAGTTAGCCGTAACTATTACAGCGATAATTTTTTATTTCCCTTTTGCTTCCATGACGACGTTGAAAATTTCGTATTTTTAATAGGGCTTTTCATTATATAAGAATGCTGAGGCGCATGCGCGATCGCGCCATGACAATTTCGGACAGGGCGCTTAACGTTTATGTAATGATGTTTGCTGATCAACAAGAAGATTATGACAGTTTCAGGACTTCAAAATAATTAATTAAAATATCACTTCAACTTCAAAATAATTAGTTCAAAATGTCACTTTGGTGGTTCTGTCATAAATAAACTATTTTGAATAAATAATTCAGTCAGAATGACAAAAAAAATTCTGACCGAATATCCCTCGAACATAATAAACAAAACTTATAATTTTACAACTTCCTCGAGCACGTTGCTTGCAGGCAAAAGACTTCCGTCTGTTTTACAAACTCAAGTTCGTTGCCTGTCAGCAATTCGTTCAAAACGGAAATTTATTCTTTAAAACAAAAACCTTTCATCTAATTACGGTCTAAAATTCGTTGAAATATATGGTTCGTTTCTTCACAGTAAGCTATCAATTCCGTTGCCGGGCCCACAAGTTCATAGAGCTTTTCATTATAAAAAAATGCTGAGGCGCATGCGCGACCGCGCCATATTTCGGACAGATGTCAAAGTCTTGTATTGTTTAAAAGTGTGCATTTTAAATTCTTTGGTTTATACAGTAAAGTTTTAGTGCAAACGTTCGAAATTAGTAATTAGTAAACTAAAACAGTATGGAGCATCCAAACAGTGTGCTTTTGGTGACTGCAACGGTGATAGCAGAGTAGGTAGGCCAAGTTATAGCTCGGGATTACGATTTTATTCATTTCCCAAACCCTGCCTAACACTGGAGAGAATCGAAGTTAATAATTGAGTCGGTGACCATGTGAGGACTTGTTCCACCTATATAAATTATTGAGGGGTAAATATCCCGAAAAATTTGTGTACACTTATTTGGAATTCCAATGGAATTCTTTGGAAGTCCTTGGAATTCCTTGGAAGTCCTTGGAATTCTCTGGGAATCCCCTGGAATTCCCCGGAACCGTTAATTCTGTATGTGGTCCTTATGAAGTAAAACAGTCAATTCCAAATGTTTCTAAAGCAACTTTGATTTCGTTTTAATTATAGTTTTTTCCGGGAAAAAGAAGCACGAAGCAGTAGATTCCTAATGGTTTTTCAGCACACAATGCTGAATAGCAAATTTTATGGAAGGACAATCTTTCCCAAGAAGAACTTTGTCGGTAAATATTAATTTCTCCACACGTCCCTTAAGAATATTGTTACGTTTGAAATTTACCCTAACACCTTTTATTTAGATACTTTTCATGTGTTCTGATTTTCCTATCAATATTTCTGTAGGTACTTTCATTGTTGACCCTCTTGGCTATCTATCTCTTAAGTTTTCGATCCGAGTCTGTCCCTGGTTTTTGATTTCTTCCCCAAGTCTCTTGTTTGGTAATTTTAACAGCTTTCTACCTAGAATATTTCACTCTCAGTTCTTGAATTTGCTCCACTTACCTTTTTGTTTCTATTTTTCGTATTTCAGCTGTTGTGTTTGCGTTCCTTTATTCTGTGCTTTCATTCTTGGCACCTACCTCGAACCTGGACTCTGCCGGCGAAATTCTCTCGTTAGTTAGTCTGGATGTTGCTTATCCTTGATAGTTTCAGTCTTCTGAATTTGTTTAACGAGATTATTGTTGGAAATTTGTTGTTTAGGCATCTGTTTATAATCCACCTTGTCAGGATATTTTAGGTTAGTTCGCTTCTGTCACTGTCATCCGTGTAGGGCATTTTTAGTTCCCTTTCTTTATATTCGGAGGGTATTTCAGGACCTTCACTGCCAGACCTTCTATATACCTGCCATATATACTTTCCTTGGTTTTTCCGCTTTTAACTCTTCAAAATATGACACGCCCTTCGTTTAAGGGATTCTAATGCGTTTCTTTCATATAAAACATTATTCACAGACCTACAATCGTCGTATCGCGTGATGTACGCACATTTATTTTAAAACGAACCACTACATCGAACAACGGCTCCTAGAAAGTCCTTACGAGTTTTATTGCCGTTCCACGGTAAACGTAACCGTGATATATTTTAGACTACTTTTGCTACGCACCATTTCCACTAAAACTTCTACAGGGCACGCAAATAGTGAAATCCTCGTGATAAAGTAAAATCTTTATTACTGAAAATGTGCATATACCATAAATTCCATGGGGCCTTTTAGGAACACGACAGTGTCAAGTTAAATGTCACAAATATCAAAGTACAATCGCATTAAAATCTATGATTTGGAGGTCAAAATCTATATTAAATGTAATTATCTACTACTTATTATAGGCCATAGCCGAAAAGAATTGCACGAAGATACTTGGGGTAGGTTCATCTAATTCTCCAATATCTTTTCTTTCCAGATGAACGCAGTCGAAAGTTAGATTTTCGTATTCGGAAAGAACCATTCTATGAAAATTATTCAGTATCAGATTTAAACATTTTCAGAGCTACAAAGTAGCTTGCAGTTTCCCTTTATAAAAGGTCTTTGTTTAGGAAGAAATACGTTATTCGGAGATTGCAGTCCCTTAATCGTTGCCCATTTTGTAAATACTTCTGTTTACTGTATACTGACTGAGACTCGCGATGCCAAGTGAACCGTGGGAAATTAACATGGGGAAACACGTTTAGTAAAAATCCTGCCCCCAATAAAATAATGCAACTAATCTACACATTTTTAAGTAAATGTATTATACATCTATTCTAAACAAATTTTTCGTTAATGGGCGAAATTTATGAAAGCTCTAGAGCGAGACATAAGTCTCTTTGAGATATCATAATTGTATAATTACGTTGTATAATAAATAAATAAATAAATAAATACATTGAAATAAATAATAAAGATACATTTTTCTTTTCACAATTAGATTTCTTCAGAATACACGGAAAGAATATGTAAATGTCTTCTGGTGCATTCCTAGAACCCAGAGAACCAACTTTTAGCACGTTTCTTATAAATAAATGATAGGTACCCCATTATTTATTCACTTGGAAAATTTGGAAGATTTTTTTCGAAGTTCAGTGGTGTTAAACATATTAAACATATTTTTAAATAATATCTACCTCTCTCAATATAAAACATAAAAATAAAAACTGGGACTTCGGTAGGTAATCGAATTCTCAATGCCCCGCCCATTCATAATTCAATGTGCATTCAAATCGAATATTTAAATTCAATTCGCCCAGAATTTGTTTTCACATTTTTCAAAAATTTTATTATTACTTTTGATAGAATGAAAGCAAATTTCTCTAAAGAATGATAGACCTTGGCATATACAGTTGCGTATGTAACTGCATATTTGGAAAGAGTACAAAATTCCCAAGATACTAATGTCGGCTAAATTCCATTTTCTTCAGGCAGGTACGAGTACTTAATTACATCTGTTTCATGATCCTAACAGATTTTCAGTACCTACGACCAATTGATTTCGTTAAAATAAAACCACCAGCCAATTGTATTACATGGCTTAAATAAGTTTGCCGACAAACAAGATCCATGTTGGTCTACATGTTTATTACCTTTGAGAGGTCCCACGCCTTGATTTTGGGTTACAAGAAGTTGTTTTACAATAAGATCTAAAAAGAAATAACCCGCATAGGCACGTAATTTATTCAATACATACAACCCACCACCAAAAACAACATTCAAAAAGAAAGAATCAAACTTCTTCAGCACGAACAATCGCGTTGCAGAAAATAACGTAATCTCCTCGAGAATCATCTTAGCCAGAACCTAACCGCGCCTACATCAGAAATTACTTAAGAAACCAGCTCGTTGGACCCGTTGCACTCGGAAAACGTTTTATGCTAAGCCGCAAGTGTACGGTTTTACTGCCCTCCGGCCACAAAAGTGCTATCCCCTCATTCGTCGCGCTGCCGACCACCCAGATCCAGACGTAAAAATCAATTTGTTCGTACATTACTCAGGAAAATGATATAAATCAGAACCACCCTCATAAAGTTTAGTTCCAAAATTTATTGTTCTTATGGAACTTTGAAAAGCATATTTTTCAAATGTGTCAGTGGCGGGTGTCTGTACAGTTATATGAGTAATACCTCAAATTCAATTGACACGATTGAAATCCAATGAACCCTATACATATTCTGCAGAACTTAGTATAGGTACCTATATAAAATTTCAGAACGGGCAGCATATTAGAAAAATACACCAACAGAAAAATCGTCCTTGCTTCAGAAATGTAACTAGGAGTTGAACCCATAGCCAGGTTTCCAACTTTCCGAGAGACCACTGGAGGAGAAATGCAATGTGACCCGCGGTATAGTTCGGAAAGTGGTAAAGTTTAGGGCATCCAATCTTGAAAGAAAAACTTAGAATAGGAAGTCAGGATTTAAAGTTTCCAATAAAGAGCTTTCGGGAATCTCGAAAATCTTGTTTTCTCGGAAATCATTTTTTTTTCTTTTTAAAATTGAAATTTCACAACAGTAAGTAGGAACGTCACCAATTACCACCGCTGAAAAGCAAGAAACTGAACTAAAGTAAAAGGATAACGTCACGCTAGGGGAATACCTGATGTACTGATGAACCGGCCCCGGCCGCGTAGTAAACAGTGCCAATACGCGTCCCGGCCAGCGTATTGGCATTGTTTACTATTATACAGAGCAGCTGTACTCTCATTCGCAGTATGGCTATGGCTTCATGTACGCGGAATTTCAAAATACAATATACAGGGTGGCCAGAAATTAGTGTGCAATATTTTACCAGCGTGTTCTATGGTCAAAATTAAGATAAGAAATTCCTGTAAGCGTATACCAAAATATGCTTTCCAAGGGAGCTATAGCTTTCTAAACGAGAAGGCCTGAAGACGTTTTCTTCTAAGTATCTTCGAAACAAGTCTAGTTAAAATTATGAAATTTGATGGAATGTGTAAGTGAGTTATACTTTTTAGTGAACTTAAGAAAATGACAAAATGCGAGGAAATCAGTGTTGCTGCAGAAAAATGTATGCAAAATTTAATCTATCTAGGTACATAATTTCGTTACTGGAATAACTTTCTATTCGACGCAGTGTATAGATCTCAGGAGAAGACTTCTACGTGACGTCACGACTGCGTCCCCCCCCCCCCGTCCTTGGGAGGCATACGCCGCCATTGTTTGCATTTGAAGTACATGGTTCCCGTTGACTGCGAAGTGTGTAAAGACGATTATTTACATTCCTTTTTTGTTTTTCGTGATATTGACTAAATTAGGACATCCTAGAAGGTTTTTTTTACTAATAATTCAGTCAAGTTTTGCTGCTTGTAGATCATTTCAAGTGCATGGTTCGCATTGTTTGTGAAGTTCGTAAGGACGGTTTTTTTACATGAAACTTGAGAGTTGTGTTTTATGTGTTTTTGACTAAATTAGGACATTGTAGAAGTTTTTTCACTGCTCATAAGTGAAGTTACCTGTACATATATCAGCTCTCAGGAGTAAGTATAATATGGAGAAGTACTTGTCAAAAAAAGAGATGCGAAAAATACTTAACGTCCGCTATTTCTTTATCAGTGTCCCAATTATTGTTTTAAAACTAACTGAAGTTATATCAATCAGTCATCAACAATACAAAAATGCAGCTTTCTTGTTTGTTCTTACAAAACATATTGGGTTAACTGTGATGAAAAATATAGCGAAACAATTCGTGACACCCATAAATGCAAAGGTACTTGAGAAAAAGACGTAAAAATAGCTAAAACTAGAATTAATTTCTTGGATAGGTGTCGTATGTTTTACTCCAAAACTTAATAAATTTATAACATTCACAATGTAAACAAATGGCACATTGGTTTTGTATGTCTCCCAAGGTGGTGGGGGTAAGCTGTTTGACAGTTGAGTGGAAGCGATCTATTTGGACCCACCATTTGTGTCCGACATTCGCGCAAGCGGGCCTACTACCAGTGGCTAGCGCCGACTCGCGATAACAGGCTCGCATAATGCAATTTACAGCAGAATACAATTTAGTAAGTTGACTTACAAATTTTTAATAATTAATTTTCACACTATTAGAGCGCATCCATTTTCTACAATGTAAGAAAACACGCAGATTGCAATATACAAAACAAAAATTGAGAACCGTTATTAAAACAATTATTATGCGCAGAAATTTAACAATCTCATGTAAGTATATGTTTGTGCAAAAGATAAATCCTATATCACTCTTGAGGGACAAAAACTGTTGGTTATCCATCTTCGTTCGTCGGCGATATGCTCAGGAGATCGATTAAAGCAACACCTTTACAAAAAAGTCTTACATTTCACCGCAAATTCCAAGCTATTCAGCATATTATCCAAATGAAATTCATAATTAGGGAAACTAGAGAATTTTATATTTAGGTACACTACATAGTGCTGGTTCTGGTACCTATTTATTATAGTACGTTTAATGAGAGGGATATCGCGTTCATTTATTGGCAGTGTCTATGAACGCAAACATCAGCTAAAGATTAACCTGCTTTTAGCAAATTCAACAAGCTGAGCTTTTTTGTTGCCATCCTAACGGGCAAGCATCGTAAGAAAAGACAATATTTCATATAACTAAACTGAAATTCGTTGTGTCATTCCAAACACAACATTTGATGCTAGATTATGATGTACGATGTATTTAAAAAGTGGTTCTAATTTTATTCTTATTGTTTGGAACATGCAAGAAGCGCATTATATTATAATCAGAGAATGAATCGGATTGATTACATTGTACGTCGAGACTTGGTGTTTATATTATAGTCTTCTGCTTAAAGTATGTTTTAATAGTCATTTATTTTAGTCAGTGTTGTATTGTTTGGAAACGACAGTTTCCTGGGATTTATTCGAATAAATCAATTGGCGGAACCCAGAACTTTGGTTGGCGATCCTAGTACAGAATTTTCCAAGCTCAATTCAAAAGTTTGAATTTATTTAGGACTGAATCACGTTTTGTTTCCTGTTTTGAAGATTTCAGTATTGGTCATCTGATGTACTTGGCAGAACTATCCGATCTTATGTATTTCAGTAAAAAAAAAATAATGAACGTATACCATACCATGGAGTTGCTTGGGTTTATAGTCTCTCAAAACACTTCTGCAAACACCCTATCAATCACGCTAACCTGCCCAGTTAAGATGACGCACCTTTACTAGGTCGAATGTCAAAACTATGTCATGGCATCAATGCTTCAGTATTGTTTACGAAGATCCACGGTGATGTCCGTTGTCCACGCACACTGCTTCCATTTTTATGCGAATCACTTGATACACTCTTGTTTTGACCAGTTATTACTCGAAAATTATTTTACAGAACATGTGCAAGGTTTTGTGAAGGGGCACGAAAATTTAATGATAATTGTAGATTTTAATGCAGTTATAGGTGCAGGTAGAATAATCGGCCGCTTTGGATTAGGTAATAGGAACGATAGGGGAGAAACTGATAGATTTTTGCGATAAACATAACCTAACCGTCGCGAACACCATATTTCAACATCACGTTAGGAGACGCTAAACATGGAAGATGCCAGGAGACCTAGAGAGTTATCAAATAGATTACATTCGTGTTAGACAAAGATTTAGAACTCAAATTAGGGACTACAGTCCAGGAGCAGACGTAGATAGTAATCACAACATAGTGGTTATGAAGGCCAATCTAAAATTTAAGATTTTGAAAAAAGGAAACGGTAGAAGACATCTTGACCTCGAGAAACTAAAAGATTGTGATTCGCGCGATAAGTTCGAGAAAAAGACAAACGAAGTACTAAAGAGCGCGGGTGAAAATACTGCTAGGGACGAAGAGGCAGAATGCAAGCATAAAAAATAGTTTAGATTATGCATTTAGATATTTTGGGCTATAAACGGAATGAAAGTAGAAAACCCTAGATAACATATTGTGACTCTAATAGACGAGAGGCGAAAATACAAAAATAGGCTAGATGAAGGACGGAAACAATAAACAAAAATATAAGTGAGAATTATTCGGAAATGAAGGAAAGCCAAAGAACAGTGGATTGAGATAAATGCAAAGAAGTGGAAGATAATTAAGTTCGAAGTAGTAAAAACTTACGAAGCGTATAAAATGAGGTATAAAATAATTAGGAGAAATTTCAGAGAAATGGGATACAGCAGCAAGAACATTAGAAATGAGACACGAAAGGGCAGATAGGTGGAAGAGATATTTGGAAATCTTATATGCTGAAAATAACTAGGAGATATATTAGAAAAGGAAATCAGTGTAGAGGAGACTGTGCTATAATGCTAAAATTAGTGAAGAATTTGGGCTAGTCTTATGAAGTTTAATAAAAACTAGATGAACCCGTGGGCTACGCTCCACGACTTCTACGTAGTGGTGAATCCCAGCTCCCAGGCGCACCACAAAATATTCCCATAGAATTTCTTAAATAATTGATTGCGTTTAATTCAATACGGCAAAAATCATTCAACCCTAGGTTGAACTACGACTGCGAACAGCGCTGAGCAGATCCAAGCGTCCATCGGAATGATGCCGATGCAATTTTCTTATTTGCGTTAAAGAAACACCTGATCGAGTGCACGACCTCACCCATACGATCTCCGCTAGTTGAAAAGAGACCGAGCGACCGATATCCCCACCCGTATTTAAGTGTTGCGCCAGTTCGCTTTTAATATTATGATGATGATCAGTAAAGCACCAGGTGTGTAGGCGGATTGCAGGAAGAGATGTTAAAGTGTGCAGGTCAAGACGTAAGAGAGCGCTTATTTAAACTAGTTAGCTGTATACCAGACAGGTGGAGATTCCATAAGAACACAAACGGAAGAGAAGTAGATGTCAGAAATCCGAAAGGGAGTGAGGACAGGTCAGGATGTGTGTTGTCACCTCTAGTTGTCAACTCTTTATATCGAAGTTGCGATTAATGTTGTTAAGGACAGAACAGCCGCAGGGGTTAATATACAGGGCCAAACTATTAACATGCTCAGATTCGTCCCACAAACGAGGGAACAGACTCGCAACGACCTTTCTTCACGTCTCCTGAATGCAAATATTTTAATTTTTTAAAAAATCCCAGGTTCAATTTCTATAGACCAAAGACTTGAAGAGGGGATTTAGCTATTTACATTTACGACTGAAGCATCCGTGATAGTCTGATAACAGTCTATGCATTTGTTTAGGGAAAAGGCAAAACAAAGCAGCCGCAAAACAGGTACCGCTGCGGAAACGGAATATCGCGGAACATTCGTCTGGTCGATTGTTTTGTTGGCTGCTACATTGTGTGGTTTGTTTTTATGCTAGATAGCGCAAAACACTATGTGTTAATAGTTTGTAACATTTTATATTATACAAGGACGTGTAGGTAAGTGTTTTAGTAAGCCTCATTTGAGGTTAAGTTCATAAGCGTGCCTGAATTTTTGCATTACCTGTTTTGAAAAATAATGTAATTAAACCTTGTAGGCAAAAAGGGGATGTGAAATGCCATTATTGCTGGTATCATATTGCTCTTTTAACACTATGCCTATTTTTCATATTTTTTTTACTAATCGATTCCTAAAACAGCACGCCAATGTGTTTGAGAAATATAATAACGAACGACGCTAACCGTGACCAGGTGGCCTACGACCGTGTAGGCTTAACAACAAAATCAGCTGTTGCATAAGAACGCTGGGTTGATTCTCCAAGTCTTTGCTACAGACCACAGTGTTACACCATGCTACAGACGCATGTTGAAGATACTGTGGACAGATACAAGGTTAGCAATAGGGAGGTATTAGAAAGAGTTGGGGAAAAGCGAAAGGTATATGGAAGACAATAAAGAATATGTGAAATAGGATAGGATTAGTTCGCGACTTACTAGAGTCGGAGATAGGAATAAAAAGAGGTAGGGGTAGGAACAGATCAGACATAAGGATGTTCTACTTTTAGGTAAATGCGTAGGTTATTTCAGGATAGGAAAAGATGGAGGTACGCGTCCAACCAGTCTTCGGACTACAAACTTTATGATTATGAATAGAGTAATAGATATTATAGTTGCAAAAGAGACCATCAAAACATAATTTCAAATAAGTTAGGAATAAGCATTACCCTATACTACAGCGTAACCGTAAAGAATAAAATAAACAATAGGTTTATTTTATACAGTCATTTATGAATAAAAGAACTTCATTCCTATCGTGAACGCCGCAATAATTTCGACAGTATTTTTGTAAAGCCGGCTTATTAAGCAGGAAATGTTTCATCATCTAATACGTCACGTGTCATCTTTATTCTGATCAGGTAAGCGTGAACATTACTACCCCCCACAGTTTCAACTTCCACAGTAACTCGTTATTTTAACATTTTTTAGAAATTCGCTAATGGACGCTTCTCATTTCGTGTGGGTGGAAACAGCTCCGTAGTGGTGTATAGTCGAGAAAATGGGTGCGGGTATTTAACTGGATCGACCGAACACACCCTGTCGACGAGGACATCCAGAGGTGCGGCCGGTCGCCGTAGGGTGCAGCAGCCACCGACTGTAAGGGTGGGCACGCAACATGGCGTGTATAGCGACTCTTCTCCGCGATCATCAACTTTACCTTAATTAAAAAAATATAGGCACCGACACTAGGTGGCCCGCACCTTGCACAACCAAGCACGATTTTTGCGCAGCATTTTGGTGGCAAAACTGATATACATAATTTACGCACACTGAAGTGATTTCGAAGTTTTGAACCCTATGTTCAGAAAAACGCAGTTCCGAAAATGTATAATAATCTGAAAATGCACCAAGACCTGGTTGCGTATTTACTAAATATAGTTAACACCAGCACAAGACACGCCTTTATTCGTACGTCACAGCAATACCAGCACGTTCTACTAAATATACTGCATATCAGCACTTAGTTCGCAAGCTGTTGGTCAGCAGTTCTTATAACAGCATGGTTAGTGTGTCGGCTTGATTGTCCGATGGTTCCTAGATCAATTTTGCCCATCGCACTATTTTTTGTACTAATTCCATTTTACAGTAATTTTTTACAAAAATCTGTCGGGTTTTTTTTAGTCGTGGCCACGAGACCTTGCGAGACGAGACTTTGAAAAGACTCGTCTTGTCTGGCAAGAAGAAATCGAAAGACTCGTCTCGAGTCCCGTCTCGTATCTCATGCGAGCCTCCTGAATTTCTTGCAAAATTTTCCCGGTGTATAAGATAGATTTGAAGTTCCATATGTAAGTGAAATACTTATACAATATTAATACCAACATTTATTATTGTCAAAAGAAAACATTATATTGATACGAACTTTTGCCCCGTCAGCGACGCCCCTGGTGGTGACTCACATTATTTGTTTGACGGCGAGCCGGCTTTGATTTATTACGCCGCGACCTTGTCGCTGTTTATGGCTTCCGAAAAGTTCGAGAAATAAAAGAATTTACCAATACTGGAATCTTCGAGAGATAGAACAATGTTCTATAGTATTTTTCAGATTTGTTGGCGTTTGCGCCGCCATATCCGATTATCCAAGCAACCGCCAGCAGTTCAGTAGTTTCCAAAATTTTGCTGTTGCTAGGATCCGCGACAAGCGTGTGCGCCGCGACTCTGGACACGGCACACGGCAATCAGCATTTTGACGTTTTCTATCAAGAAATGCATTCTTTTACCCACAACATTAGCCCGTTCACATAAAAGACACCGGTTATTTTCTAGTTTGTACTTAAATCTGCTATTGGTTATAAACGCCACAATCTTTTGTGTCATAAATATCCACGATTTGTTTTTAATTTGTGATTTAAAATTTTTAATGTAGCTATTGTGTTATTTTTTTTATAATGGAATAAATAGCATTCCTTACTTCGGTTTTAATGCTGTCAGTTACATCTTCACCTTTTAGTTTTTTCCGGGCGTTGCAGCAGACAAACCTCGTTTTTCCTCTCCAACTATGCGCGATACGCTGCGTAGACTTACTTTTGATGCATCGGCCAATCGCTCCTGGTCATAAGTTAAAGGCAATAGGGGACCATTATTTTCCTTCTCTCGACTAAAGCATTCAAAAATATTTGGTAAAACTTCTCGACACTGTTTGGTAAAAACATTTCCAGGCATCTTTACACCTGACAATCAAACTGACAGTTATACTTGAAAGGCAATAATTTTTAATAAATTGCTTGGTGACCACTGGATATTGCAAAATAAGCATATTAATACTGAAACCATTTTGTTTCACACAACCATAGTAAGAAAGAGTGAGATCAAATACGGAAACGTGAGAATATTCTCAAGTCATCTTACGGCAGCAATTCAAATTCAACAAATCCATTTTACAAAAGGGAGAAAGACATATCACATATGAACGTAATGCACAGATTACTGCACACACACGCCAAGATATCTGAAAAGAACTATATCACCATTATAAAATGGGAAGCAAGAAACCGAGTGGACAGTCTTACAGTTTGAAGTCTGAAGTTTGGAAGTTTGAAGCAAATGCGTTAAGAACCGGGCGATTATAGACGGCGCGAGAACTATGTGTATACGCGACTAGTAGTGTCGGTACGGTACACGGGTGTGCGAATTCTTTGGTGGCGTTTTTAAGTGTACCGGTGCGTCTTCGTACGTGATTGACCGTCGGTTGAAGACGAGTGTTTTAGAGAGTTTGAACTGTGGTTTTGTGTACTGTGGATTGTTTAGGTTAGGTAATTAACTGTTTAATTGTTCGCTAATAATTGTTTAATTTCCACTGCTTGTTGTTATTTACTGCTTGTATATATTTCGCTGCTTATTGTTCATTTTGTTAATTTTAAGTTCTCAAATCACTGTTAATCATTGTAAATATTTGTACATATACATAAAGTCACTGTTAATAAATAAGTGTAAAATCGAAATACGTTACGATATCATTATCCTACATACTCGCATTAGCATTAAATAACAAAATTCGCATCCTTCGCAAAGATGCAACCAGGGGAGACATTGAAAATGGCGAAACAGACTGTAACCCTTGTGCGTTTGGAATATTTCCGCATACGCGATAGCGTGTTAAATAATTATTCATTTGTGACGCTACTGCTACTGCTCGGGTGCGTGACGTATATGGCAAATGCAACACGATCTTTACGGTGAATATCATACACTATACTAGGATACTAATAACATCTTCAATGTTAATAACATAAGCGCAAGTAAACAAGAACATGCTATTTCAATTGTAGAAATAACGTTTTGATTTCCATCCACATGGATAGGTATTATGTAATTAACTGAAACTGTAACATTCTTAGTTGCCAAAAAAACGAAAATCTAACTAAAAAACCGCCTACTTTATTTTTGAATTAAACTTCTTCAGCAATTTTTTTTATTTTAACAAAGTCATTAAGACACAACAGACATATTGCTGTCGCATATTGAGCGGATTTCGATGTTTCCTTATTGTTAATGACGCACGCGAAAAGTTTTTCCGCCGGAACGGATATAGCCTGGATACTAAGGAAATCCCTTGCCATCACAATTAAAACTGGAAATTTAGAAGCATGGTCCTTCCACCATTGTAATATATTCGTTGTTTTATCGCATCATGGCAATGAAATATATCTGAAATTCCTCCTCTATTATTAGGCGATGGCGACTCCACCTCATACGAGTATAAAGCATCAAAATCTATTACAAAATCTGAACTGGAAGTGTCTTTCTCATTATCAGGTTAAGAACTTTTTGCTGCTTCTTGTTCTTTCGATCTTTCACCTTCAAATTTAAAAAAATACTTTTTGTAAATATCTTCAAATCTTGTGAGCGAAGTTTTCTTCAATTCTTTACCACACGTGGTAACGTCGAAAGTTTCTAATTTATGGCGAGGGTCCAAAATTTAAATTGCAGCACAGATCCAATTAGTTTTCTAGTGTTTTTAAATTTTATCACGGGCTGCCTGAAAACTAATAATAAGTTGTTCATCCACTTTGTTTCTGTCATCTTTAAGATCCCATTCATGAACTTTACTTTCTACTTTATCAATTAATAAATTTATTGAAACTATGACCATCGGTTACGTCGCATATTTTTCCCCTTCCAATTTTCTTGTTAATACTTCGAAGTTTATCAGTAATTTATGTACTTCTTCAAGTATTGTCCATTCATCATCTGTAACTGTAAATTCTTTTAAGTCTGGGTTTTGACATAAGAACTTGAGGCCGTTTTTACTTTTCTGTGCAACTGCGAGCATGTCATCACTAGAATTCCAGCGCGTACGAACATCTAGTAAAGAGGTAAGATTGCTTGCATCCCCAGCTTGCTTCACATGCAATCTTATTAGAAGCTGCTCTGGACATTTGACTTTTGAAAAAACAGACGAGTGTAGTGTTCAATTATATCATCAAATACAAATCTATGAATTCAGTAATTTTTCCTTTTAATGTTTAATTTTGTGAGGGTTGTAACTTTACATTTACCTTCTCATTACCGAATATTAGTCCACAAATAAGCATATAAATATGTATTTAGAATAAGGGTATTAATATTATTATTATTATTCCTGTCCCTCCCTGCCACATTTTCTTAAGGCGCCCATGGATATACTGACATATCCAATTACCTACACTAACTAAACTACGAGCATGTATTTAAAAAATTTAAAAATCCTGATAAGTAGGTAAGTTTCAATGAAAATTAATTTTTGGTGGTAGTTATTTATAATAATCGAAGTTTTATTTATTACCTTGATATGGGATTGCGATTTTGCTGAAAAAATCTGAGGAAGAGGTAACCTAGAAGAACTGAACTTTTGTATTTTTGTTTTTTTTTTGACAATTTTAATCTGGATACATGGCAAAAAACTGCTTCTTGTGTTTAAGTCAAGATGTTTCTTAAGTCCTGATGCGCCGACACCGGCTGTCGCTGCCGAATGGGTTTTTCACTGTGATTTACGGGTATGTTTTCAATTTGGTTTCAATTTTTTTTAAAGATCGTTCTGTTTTAATATCTGGTACATATTAGTTTATTATATTCAACAATACCCTTATAAAAATTGATTCACAAGTAACATTTTTTTATGCTCTAAGTTAAAAAATATGAGAATTTTGTCTTGTTTCATATTTATGAATTTCACGCGATACTGCTAGACTTTTGCGAGACTCTCAGGTGAGATTCGATACGAGACTTTTCGAAAGTCTCGTCTCGTCTCGTCTCGCCTCGAGTCTTGTCTCGAAATCGAGACGAGACAAGACGAGACTCTCGCAAACGAGAATATCGTGGGCATCACTAGGTTTTTGCCAAGCGGACCGTTATTAGTGCAGGTCGTTAGCATTTATAATAATTATTTTCTTGAAAAACATGTTTTAATTTAGTAAAAACATTACCATGTTTTAAAAACTACCAAAAAAAGGGAAAGTATGTATTTTACTGATAGACAGCATACTTGGGTAAGATGCGCTGCTGTCGAGTATACCTACCTTAGCTATCTGTTATGCGCGTGCCTTGTGCTGACGTTAAGTATATTTAGCAAATGCACGACCTGTTGTTCGGTTCACTTAGTTGCAAATGATTTGTTGCATTTGAATCTTACCTGTGCCAGATAGCAAATTACTAATTTATTTTTTCGGGGAATTTCCCGCTGTACGATACATCATCAAAAATGAGGGAATTTGCAGTTCTAACGCGAACAGAATTAATAGCAGTTACTTTCTCAAGTTGGGGACAAGCCGAATTAGCGTTCAAAATTCATTAACCTTTATATTCTACCTCTATCTACTTTTTACTAAGTGCGTTCTTGAAAAGGGTTGTCTGTTGAATTTCCGTCAGTTTCCACAAGTTTCTTAGCATTTCGTCCTTTACACTGAAAACTGAACGTCGACATTAATCTACGTTCGCACAGCAGTGTACGAAAAAATTCATTAATGGATTTGATACTATCCTAGACCGTAGACTGAATAACTTAAGACCCCTTATGTAAACGCAAACGTGGTCTTTAACTTCATAAATTTCATAGATGGCGCATACGTACAAAATTCATATTTCCTAGCTTCAGCTGCAAGAATAAATATTTTATCTCTCCGGCCGGCATCTGGATATATATGCGCCTGGTAACTCAAACAGCAAGCACAAAGGGTCTGCCTCAGCACCTCTGAGTATAAGAAATTGCCCATATTTGTTCAGAAAAATAAGTTCAATCAGAAAAGGAATTATAATTCAAAAAGCTTTCTCAATTCTGAAAACATTCTATCATAGTTTCTTGCACGAAAATGGCCAAACCTGTAGTGTCGTTGTTTGTGACCCGATTTAAATATTTTATACATCAAATACATAAATGGCTGAAAGGATACTTTTAACCGACATTGAAAAAGCTTTCTCAATTTTGAAAACATTCTATGTCGGTTAAAAGTATCCTTTCAGCCATTTATGTATTTGATGTATAAAATATTTACATCGGGTCACAAACAACGACACTACATATTTGGCCATTTTCGTGCACCTCTCTGTATACACGGTGTCCCACAACTCGCGCACCTCCTTGAATGAGGGTATTCGTCATGAAAAAGTAAGTGTATAAAGTGGCAAAGAAAAAGTCCTCACGTCAATGACAAAGGAGCTATAGGCTGTTAAATATGACCAATAGGGATGATCGATGTTTTACAAAGGCTAAGTAAGTTTTACTTTCAAATGTGAGGCATTTTCTAGGGAGTGTACTCTGTTGTCATGGAAACGTGATAACAGAAATTAATCGTCATATTGTCAATCATTGTCCGTCAAAATGTATTTCAACAATGATTACTCCGAAATTATTCTAATTTACGGGGCCGGGGAGTGCAACCGCAATGCTGCTCTCATTCAAGGAGTTATGGGGCATCCTGTATAGTTATAATTTCCATGAAACGCCATACGTTATTGAGGAAGTTACACAATATACTATATACTATATGTACTGCATATAATGCACATTGTTTACATTTATCTTATCTTTCCCCGGGAGATTGACCAGTTTTAAACCCGGGCTCTTATATTTACTTTTATGGCAGTTCAAATAACTGCATTAATTGCCAGCAGCAGAGATTTTCACCACGACAATCACAATTAAATGCGGCTCTGTACTTCAGATTACGTGTACATTAGCGGCATTTCTTTATTAGTGTAAAGTCCTAAATCATTCAAAGCATAGGTATAAATATTGGATTTACGTCATTCTTCTTATTCTACTAAATACATCGGGCATACATGCAATCGTAGGTCTCATTTTAAATGATACAATTTTGCGGCTAAAATAGGCATGTGGTTACACTATTTTAGATAAACACTTAAGGATTTCAGTAGCTTTATTTCTGTTTAACTTACAACGTTTAATACGATAGAGTGCAAAAGATGAATATGCGTTTTGCACAAGCTTCAGAACTACCTATATTGCTTCTAGTGCCATCTCTGAAACCAAGCCATTAGTGGGGCGTCTCGGGTTGAACTTTATTAATTTCCTGGTGTTATATTTCTCTGGGAGAGCAATAAATGAGTGACGGAGCTTATCGTTCAGACCACGCAATAATTAAACCTACCAGGATATCTCCAACAAGAACGCCCGTCAATTTTTTAACCAGTCACCATTTGTAACGGCACTGACAACAAAATTACTCCCAGTTGATTGATACCTAACATTACACCTTTGTTAATCTTCAATAGTTGAAGCAGTTCAATACCAAAAACACGAATTTTGTTACAGAATAGAGAATAATACAAACGTTTTTAGCGTCGTCACATGGAATGCCAGTTTACGGCATTCATTTTTTGTCGGTACTGGCAGCCATGGCTAAAGCAACATAAATGCTTAACAGTAATTTGACGAGTACTTTTTATTTTGCCGGATAAATTTCTGTTTTGAATGAAATTTTGTTGCCAGGCAATTGGACGAATAAAACTGACAGCCAGTAAGAGCGCGAAGGCAAAATTTATCCAGGCAAAATAAAAAGTTCGAGTCAAATTAGACTAGATAATTTAATGAAAATGAAAAAACGCATTATGGGAGACTCGACCTTTAAACATTTTACCATCAAAAATACGAAACTTGGAACGTTGTCATCTCGTCATGGTAGCAAAAGGTAAATAAAAAAATTATCGCTGTAATAGTTAGGTCTAACTTTTCTCCCCGTCATTCTGACAAAAACATCACGGCTTACGAGACTAGTGCTGGCAGCAAAAATTGATTTTTCGATTAATAGATTTTCGATTAATTGATTTTAAAATCATATTCTGAAGTCAAATTTAAAATTTTTTAAAAATCGACTGAAATCGATTTTTAAGTCGATTTTAATCTTGACTGAAAACCTATTTTCAAAATACGTAGATGGTTAGGTTTTTTTAAATAAAATTATTACATAGTTATTTAACGAACAAGTGTATTAATAAAGGCGATTAATAATCGAGACATTTTCACTCACGAGCGCAGCGAGTGAGTTAATTGTAGAGATTAGTAACTGCTTTTTAATATAAGAGTTAGTTACAAAATTTTTCCGTCGACTTTTAACGTAAAATCTTCGCTTGGTATACAGGCGCCCAGAAAAGAATGGGCCAAACTTCAAGTCTAGTTTCCTTGGGTCAAAAGAAACTGATCTGAACCAATTTATCTTAGTACAGTTCTGCTTCCTTAAAAAGTTATGGGATTTCGAAGAACAATTTTTTATTTCACCTTTTCATAATTTCCCGGCGCGCATTGCCTCATGCTCTGCATGTTTGGTGTCTACTACGGTTGATGTGTTTAAAACGGAGGTCGAATTCATGATGAGGGTCGTCGATATGCCAAAGTAGCATTAACTTCATAATGCATTTTTTCTCTAAAATGACGTTTTGGTGATTCGCAACAAGCATACCTTTTTTACAGTTAATCGAGTGTTCTTTCCATAAAACTAGTAATGTAGTAATTGTTTTAAAATTTGTACCCACCAGCAAAATTGATAAAAACGAAAGAAGATGTAGGGTGAAAGTTGGCGTCTTCTATAGTTTACTCAAAAGTAACAGCTACACAAAAAACCTTCCTATACCTAGTTTCACTAAAATAACTGCAACAGTGCGTTAGAAATAATGAAAACATTAAATAAGAAATTGTCGCTACTGTGTCCATAAATGTTAACAAATAATCAACATCGCAGGGCTTCAAACAAATCCAACCTAGCACCGCTATAGGTTATTTGGTGTAGCATGTAGTTCATCAATCAATAATGGCACTAATGCTGTGCATACTGTAATATGCACTGTTGCGCTGCATTCATTGTTTCCTAAATTGCTTGGATGAAGGTTCAGTGTTCACTGAACACATCTGCTGCCCGATATTGATTGCGCCGTATAAAAAAGCGACTTTCATATTACATTATTCGTGTGGAATGCCACTTGCCTTGTTCCCTGGAAATTGAATTACATATTTCGAGTAAAATTGTGAATATCACCTGCCTGGTGATATTATTACATCTCAGAAATATACAGGTAGCTACGTGATACTACGAGGAGTTAATTGGTGGGTACCGTTATTACCACCCGTACATTGTTGTCTATTCGATATAAAAGTTCTAGGAATCGAGATCGCAAACACAAAGCGCAAATTTTCTAGTTACATAGGGGTGCTTTCCCAACCGACAGCTGAGAAGTACGTAAACAACTCTTTGCATCCCCTTACTTTACACATAAATTTCCTAATTTCCATGTCATAAAATGGGCATTGTAAACCTTTTTACCACCTTGAGAAGTCACGAGAGCATTATCAATTCTATATGTATTATTTTGTATGAATACGTACAGGTTTTTTCCAAAACTTGCTGCAAAAAGTAAAACGCAAAACATTGTAATTGCCGTCATTACATCTGGGCGAACTCATTTATTTTTATCAGCCTATTTGAGATCTATCTCATCATAACGGAATATGGGAAATGTACCTGTCAGAAAAACATAAAGTATGCCACAATCAGGAAATGCGTGTCTGCAAAGACAACCTTTTATTTGCGGGATGGTTTTATTCTGAAACAGCGTGGTCCTACAGATTCTATTGTTTGATCTTTTGTAGTCTCAAACGGACTAGTAAAGAATGAAAATGGAGTTTCTCGAACTTGACGGATATAAACGTAAATAAATGGGGGGAAAGTAAATTTATTGGAATTTTAGTGGTCTATTTGTGGACGAGTGAGTCTCGATAGAACTGATTAAATATTTCCGAAATAAACTGCTACCTAATGCCTTCCTGAGAAGGCATTGGAACTACACGAAACCGAATAACCGAGTAGGTACGAATTCAGCTGAGGGGTTAGTGACGACACTTGTATTTTTTGGTTGAGAACCAGTGGCGGTTCGTGAGTTGCTAAAGAGGGAGGAGGGCTCCGCTAAGAAACCTGAACAACGCTTAGGTAGAATCTTAACTCAGTTTGAAACAGTATATTCTCCTCGCGGTTTTATTTCACTTGCTCTTCCCAAGAAAGCATGATAAGAACCAAGGAGCAAATGTTTAAAAGTAAAGTCTAAACTTCTATTTTCATTTCACATAAAACAATGCAAGAATCAAAAACTAATATCTAAAAGAAAAGTCCAATATTTTACAATTCGAGGAAACTTAAGAGAATTGTGGATTTTCGTAATCTACAAACCGCTTATTACAGACAGTTGTATTAAATTGTTTCTCATAGCTATCATCTTTTGGCTCGCATACATAACATATAGTTGACGCTTTCGCATGAATCCTAGGCAATCCGAGAATCGTGCATCGCGAAATAACTTGTTTTCACTCCCTGGAATTTTTGTTTATCAATCAATTTTGTGTATAGGAATAACATTTTTCGACAATTACATTATGGAGCATCTGTTTGATACCATAAATTGGGACAATGTGTGTCATTCATTTCATAAGGAATGTTTCTATCAATACCTGAGTTTTAACATTGAAAATGTTTTTAATATCCTAGTATAGGGGATCATATTTACTGAAAACAGTGTGCTGCATTTGCTACCCACGTGACACGTTGAGACCCGACCGCTAGCGGTTCAAAGCCGAGCGGCTGGCAGCGCGCTCACCGCTCAGTCTTCTCTTCTCTGGCTATCAACGAACATACACTAGTGTCACAAATGTGAGAGATTGCGATCGGCGCAGGTGTTTTACGCATAATTATTTAACAGGCTATCGCGTAGGATGCGGAAATATTTCAAATGCACAAGGGTTACAGTCGGCTTCGTCATTTTCAATGTCACCCCCGGTTGCATCTTTGCGAAGGCTGTGATTTTTTTATTTCTTGCCAATCAAGGTGAAAAATATTGCGTCTCAAGAGATTTCAAAGATTTTATTCAAAACACCTGATTGCTGCCGAAATAAATGAAATAACACAATGAAAAGCAGAAACTAATCGCTTCAAGGATAGAGTCCGGACCTACTGATTCGCTAAGCCGATACTCCAACCACCGCATCACCTTCGCTGGTGTATGCTATAGTTTAACAACACGTATTTATTCTCCTGTACTGTGCTTCGCTTATACTACATTCTCCATATCTTTCCGGCGGAAACTGGGCCGCCCCAAAGATACTTTGCGCACCGATAATAGAAATTTGAACGGAGTTTGCCGACAAGGCTGAGGATTTACCAGCACTGTTACATGTTCAGTCAAACCGGGCGGCAAGATGATTCGCACCACCAGTCTTGATTACGTACTCTAGACACGCCAGTTAGCCCATCGCTCTAATCATTCCAGCGTTAGGGCTGGGCTAATCTGCAGGCTGAATAATCGATTAGGGGTGTGCTCTATGAATAAATATCACAGGCGTTTAAACAGATAAAAATATTAATTTTATTACATGTATTTAATTAGATAAAAATTAAAAGGTTGAAAATTCGTTACACGATTTTCTTCAATTTTCTTTTAGAAATCTTTGGGAGGGCGGCGCCCTAGAGCCCATTATTACGAGCCGCCACTGTTGAAAGCAAATGCAACAATTAGCGGGTAAATAGCAAATAATATCAAAACTTCTCGCTATTTAAAGACACTTCGGGCACTGTTTAGTAGTTGAATAATAAAATATTCAACTTTGCGTTCAAGTGTTTACAAGAAAGACACTGCGCAAACTTGCACATTTGTTAAAAATTACAGAACGTGAAACACTGTTCGAATCATGCGGACAATTTGTTTCTGCCAGTTGTTGCTTAATTTTTGTTCGAGATATGATGGAGTAAACTTTTTTCTCATTGATATGACCATCCATCAGAGCAGATCCCCAATTATAGACAGCACAAATAAACACAAAAGAATATATACAGTGTGATCATTTAAAAACGAGCGTCCTCAAACATCTAAGAAACAAATAAAATTCTGAAAAATCGCCGAGACACGTAAATTTATGACTCAAGGGGGGCAGATTTCCATGCATAGTTGACGTCTGTAAAACCAACCCCTTAACCCCCGATCACCCTAACTTTAAAGTCTCAAATGACATCATATCACTTGTGACATCTTATTTTAAAGGAACTCGAATGAGGAATACAGCAGCGATATTTGGATTCACCGTCAACTATACGTCAAAATGTGTCTCCCTCGATTCCTAAATTTACATATCTCAGCGATTTGACGTACATATTTCTGTTTGCTTCTTTAGACATTTGAGGTGGCTCGTTTTTAAATGATCACACTGTATTATGTCGTGGTCAGATAGCGAAAGCAGTCAGTTCATGAAAATTCTAGGCAGATAGTGTAATCTTTGAAAATTCGACAAACTAAATCAATAAGAAATTATGTCGGTTTCCTGGATATCACCTGACCTGACCTAACCTAACCTGACCTGCTCAACAAAAACGAGCTCAAAAATATGGTTAAACACTACTTACGCACATTCAGATCTGAGAACCCTTACCATACCCACCGCCTACAATTGCAGATGCACTTCAATGCAGTTGATTAATTGAATAGCAAACTGTCCACAAATGCAGAAAACCGAGAGGCAAATCGCGTTTGTAAGTAGGTGTACAGCATCATGTAAGTACAGTAACAGTACCTGTCAGTCTGTGACATTATACGACAGTCTTTGACAGTATCGTGACAGTCCGTGGCAGTATCGTGACAGTCCGGTGAGAATGACGTGACAGTCTTGCGAGAGTTCCGTGACAGTATCTGACAGTCTGTGATATTATCTGACAGTACGGTGACAGTCCGTGACAGTACGGTGACAGTCTGTGACAGTACGGTAACACTCCGTGACAGTTAGAGACAGTACTGTGACAGTCCGTGACAGTACGGTGACAGTCCGTGACATGTGGCCTAAAACGTAGCCCTAGGGAGTTACAAGCTCTTAAAGTGGTTCAGATGAAACGACTGATTTTTCCCCGTTTTTTTTCTACTGGTTGAGGTACGGTGAAAAATAAATGAACAAAATTTTGGGAATTTACTTAGTTCCAGGGTGGATAAAAATCACGATTTTTTTATAAAAATAAAAAAAAAATCGATTTTTTTGATTTAAATCAGATTTTTTTGATTTAAATCAAATGTAGAATGCTCCCAAGAAATAAAAACAACAGCGTAAGATGCGCCATCTAACTAGTAGTAGTAACAGCAGTAACTCAGCCTAACAATATACTACGCAGATATCTGCTAAAAATGTCTACATCTTTTCAATAGAGTGCAGAGTTCCTACGTGGGGCTTTACAAATAGGGGAATCCCGGGAAATCCCTAATTTTATAGTTGTATTGCTTCTGTCGGTGTTGTTGAAAATTCTACTGATGTATACTGCGCTCTGCGCATCCTGCTTGCCGTTTTCTTATTGTTAGTATTATTCTATAAGTATTTGTTAAAATGTCTGGAAGAAAAAAACATACCATATGGAAGCACTTTGTAGAAACATCGATCAAATTGAAAGGTATTTTCATTAATTTTTTAAAATTTTTATAATACACACATAATATTATAGAGCGAAGTGGCTATTTTATCCTTTTTGCGCTCAATGGATAATACATGCAAATATTAGTCGAATGGCTATCTCACTTTAGTTTCCCATATTTGTGGAATCTTATCCTTTTTCCAATCACCCAATCAAATATAATGTTTAAGTACTTTTTTGTTTTTTTTTTATTGACCACTTGATCTAAATCAACGATTTTTTTCAAAAAAATCACTTGATTTAAATTGCGATTTTAATCATGATTTAAATAATCTGATTTAAATCTGCTCAACCCTGCTTAGTTCTTTAAGCTAAATAAAATTTGCTGGTTCATTGTTGGTTATTAAAATAATTGGCATCCCTTTCGGGGGAAGGCAAGGGGGTCAACCCATAACTTTTTCATTTTAGGCCAAATGTTTCTATATAAACTTTTTAACTAATTTTTATGAGTATCTATGTACTACACGCTGCAAACATTTTCGACATTATTACTTAATACACTCTATAATCGGAAAAACCGCCCAAATGATGGTAAGTATCTCAAGTTAATCGAAAAAAGCCAATATGATCGAAAATTCTGTAAAACTTTGTCTACATTTTCTAATGCTGATTGGGGCATATTATGTACGCAAACTATAAGGTACTTTTCTTGCAAAGTAATCTTTGCCAAATTAGTGGTCAGCACATGCCAAGAAACTATGGACGCCCTTTTATACCTGAATGATTATTGCAACATATACAGCAATAAGGTTTCTTCCACATGTAGCACACGTTGAGTAGTGTAATTATACAATTTCTCTTAGCAATTATACCGCGGTATCAATTACGCACACAACTAATTATTACAAGTGGAACATCCGCACTAAACATTCTGCATGCCCAATTTCACCATAATTACGACAATGAATAAGTTCCTACCTGTACATCGAAGTTGTGCTGTTGTTGCTGAAGAACGGCGCTGTCAACCTGATGGGGCGGCTGCGATGGAGGATGCTGATATTGATGCGGCTGTTGGTCATACGGCGTCGGTGGTGGTTGTTCTGCGAAATGTTCAAATTGTTGATTTACGGATTCTGCAAGCGTGACACCCAGATGGGACGCTAAGTGAGGCGGTAGGTGTTGCAGGTGTGGTGGCAACTGCTCCTGTGGCTTCAGAAGGACTACTCCGGGTTCCAAGGTCAAACCGTTTTTTGTCAACTCTTCCTCGGCAGGAGATGGTTGTCGACTACCAGGTGTGCGACTGCAATGTTTAGAGAATCACTATTTTTAAGGTCAGGTTCATTAAAACTATGGTTAATATGACAAACTTAATGCAGAAAAATAATATCAGGGTCCGTTAGCTACTTCATGTATCTTTAATAAATACTCTTTTATAACGTCGCATATTGGTACACAATTTTGCTAATATGTATAGCCTTACCTAAACGTATTTTATAAAATGGATTTCAATTACATACCACAGAAAAATAAATTACGAATCCTCTAGGAATTTGCCAGGGAATTTGTCAGAAAATAACATTATTTCCCCGCTAAAATTATATTAGGAGTGAAGAATTATTATAAACTTTGCAGGCGAATGAAAACTGAGAATAAACTCAAGGAAAATACACTTATTCGAAAGTCGCATTTAAGGGATACTCTGACAAAACATGACAGTAGGGTAAAATGAGATGCGCGCGTTTATTCCTATTTTAATGGTAGATAAATCGATAAATGTAAAATAAATAATAGTCAACATTTGTTGGATAAAACTGGGATCAACATCCGGCAAACGGGAAATAAAATATAAATCCACTACATGTGGTGATAGTGATACAATGACAATTTTCTGTTTCCACAACAGCTGGAAAACGGGAACTAGCGAAGTATGTTTTGGCTTGGCTAACGAAGAACGTCTATCTGGGCTTTTCATTTAATGTTATACACTCTGATGGCATTCTATCTTTGCTAAAGAATTAAACAATAAACTTTATGACCAGCGTTTGTACTTAATATTTCCATTTATTATGATTTATGCCATTTGGTAACAGTTTTAAACAGCTACACCAGTTTTCCAAATCGATGCTTTGAGATTCTTTTATATCTTTAATTCTTCGGTTCAAATAACAATCTATATTATGATTAACAAGCTGATGTGGCAATGAAGTAGGGGAAGAATGTCCCTCCTATGATCGCTACTATGATATAAAGTTTTGAGCAACTTGCCAATAAGTATCTTGTTTTTTCAAATTTTACCCTGGCAGTTCCTAATTCTTTTGTTAACACAATTGTTTATTTTACAACGATAGAGTAACAAAACCTTTTGATACACAAAACTGAAATGCGCCCATTCAAAACTTTAGAAAACTCCCAAGTAACAATTTAAGTTTCTTTATTGTCTACTAGGTAGCTATAAAACTATTTAAAAGCTTTTCCTAAAACTATTTTTTCTTCGCAGCGTTCTCAATATCAGGATAAAACCTTCTTAAGCAAAAAAATGGAGAATCTTACGAAGGCTCTGAAGTCCAAATTTAAAACCGTTTTAAAACCTATTGGTTGACATACAAAATACCTTAAAGTCAATTATAGAACCGGATAAAAACCTGTTATAAAATCAGTGATGAGTTTAAAGAATCATTGTAGGACTAACTGCCCTTAAATTTGAATATATAAATAACCTTAGTCTTATAAAAGTTTAAACAATGGTTGAAAATTGTGTACTTACTTGGTTTTAATGTTAATTTATCAAACTCCATGAAACGCCTTGCCTTATATGTTTTGATGACATTTTACCGTGTACATTAGGTATTAAATATTCGCCATTCTTTATGCGACAAATTTGCCAACTTGCAGGTACTGGTTAATACAGTTATCTGAATCCCCAAAATTCAAACGCAACAAAGTTTTCTGATGAAATGCTACACAAGAGACACAAAAAATTCAAGCGCCACGAAAATGTTAAATTTTTCCGACGAAAAATTTCTAAAAAAATATGCGCATTTTTCTAACTATTTATTTTTATTGTTAAAGTAATGTTGCCAGTTAGCTAATCATAAAAATGTAACCCACAATATCTTCTTTTCTCATCTTATAGGTACATAAACACAATAGAAATATAGGTTTATATTTTGAAAACTATATTTTATTCAAAATAGCCGACGTCATTTCTCCTTCCCTTTTATATAAAAATGGCCGCTATTCTCCTAAATCCATTAGGCCAACAACGATGACACAATAAAATTAAAGTTACTCAAGTGCACGCAAACTTATCAAATTTTAAACTCATTTTACTTATTACTGCTATAAGAAAGACCTTAAAATTTATTAACATTGCCTAAAAACATTTAATCTACAATGAATTTTGTACATTACCAGAATCTTTTGATCTTACATAAGTGTTTTAAAACCAATTGGTTTTATGATCCATTTTGCGCATGCGCTTACTACTATGCATACATACATAACCTCAAAAAACGTTATGTCCAGTCTGTCAAAGTGTAAAGTTATTTTTTTGATTGAGATGTGTATATAAATAGTAGGTACATACATTGTTTTCTGCTTTCACTCTATAATTATACCTATTCTTGTGAATTTAGGAGACTATAGTGTCGTTCAAAATTGTACAAACAATAGAAGGGGAAATCTACATAAATTTGTACACACCCACCGACACAAACAAGAAAACTTCTGTCAAAATGATCAAAATGTTTTCTTAATGGTGCTTTCAAATAGCAATTGAGTTTTGTGAATGATCTTCTAAGAATACTTTGATTTATGAGGAACCTGTTTTGGTATTGTTAAAAGCAAGTTAAAGAACTTGTGTGATAAATATTTATGAAATACTTCCCTGGAAGCAAAGAGTATTATTAAAACCAGGAGAAAATAATAGTGGTAAAGGTCACTAGAAGGACCCTTTAAAACTGTGCATAAAAGTTATAACAAAACCCTTCAGACTTCCTTTAGGAATTAAAAAACCATACTGCATTTAAGGCCGCCTTCAGATCAATAAACCTTATAATGGTCGTAGTGGCTACTAATAATAAAGAATTTTTGAGAGCAAATATACTTGAAATCAATAATCAAATAGGTTTTTAACCTAGCCTTGAAGGAATTCATAAAACTCTATAATATAATATAATTACTTTGACATTAAATGCAACTTTCATTTATGACAACAATTTAAAAACTATTTTAATTTTTTAAGTTGCAATAGAACTTCCATAAATCTTTGGAGGGAGCAATTGGCGTTTAAATTGTTCCTTGGGCTTTTCTTACATGAATGCAACTCCAAAAAGTAAATGTAGGTCGCTTCATTTTATAGTAGAGAGGCTACTAGCAAGGTCAAGGTCGTGGAATTCGTTCATTCGTCAACACAACTTCAATTTAAAAAATAAACACGGGAATTGAACTTAATCTTTGTTGACCTATTGAGTTAAAGAGAAAATGTGTCAATCACTTGAAAAATCACTTAAGTCTTAAACCATTCAATAACTTTATTGGTAGTGTTAAGTGGTGTATTTATAAATTTAGAACATAAATTCGACAATAATTAGCAAAGCCGGGGAAAAGCACGAACGCGTGAATGTCAGTCGACGCCTTACTCTCAAAAATTCTGTAGCATTTCGTTAAATTAAGTATGCATTAAACAATAAAGCTAAAAGGACGTGTAATAAAATATGCATAATGCAAAATAAGATAAAAGGTAATTGAACTGGAACCAATAATATGAAATAATGAATTATTTACTCCGGTCTTAGTTGCTGCTGAAACTCGCAGGGTGCGCCAGTTACCGCGTAGCGAAGTTCCTTACCGAACCTATCACCGTAATAGTAAATCTCTACCGAAGGATGGCGCAGCGAGTGTTTTAGCGGGATTTAAAAAGCACGTTTGTTAGCGATGTAGTGGGGAAAGCATCACCTTGGCAACCAACAGGAAGGCAAGCTAGCCGGCAGGGTCTGTGTTGGCGGTACTCACGCACGTGTCATTGACACGATCCAAGGTAGAGGACAGACCTTGAGCGGCAGACGGGACTAACGTTGGCGCACGCCGCACACACGGAGAAAAGGATTTGTCTGGAATACATGCACGAGCTTAGTTTGCAGAAAAAGGAAGAAATGCTACGTACAACCTGGATTCTTGCGAAAAACGTCAAGTTACAGACGGACAAATCGATGAAGTTACATTAGCACTTATGGTAAATTAATATACCTACTGGAATAAATTATCCGAATCTCACTCATAAGTAAATCGTGGGTAATACCTTCAAATTTCAAAAACAACAATTTAATACCCATATATTTTACTTAAGGACCTTTACCGTGTCACGGGTTACATACCCTGAACCGCAAACTACTTGGAATGTCTATTTATCGTGATGGATTGTGCTTCGAAAACATCAGCATCACTGCAAATTTCACTATGTGCAACAAAGAACTAAGAAGGTATATACAACAGAGGTAATTTTCTGTACATTCTGCAAGTCGTTGGACATTCTAAGAGCGATTGATAGGTCCGGCTGGTTTCCCGACTTCACATTAAAGTGCGAGCAACGAAATAATCTTAATTATGATTAAAAACACAAATAATTATGGTTGTTTAAAAACAAATGAAAGGGGAGATTAGGTTTCGAGAATATTGCATTACGTATGTATGAAGATCTATGGACGCCAGAGCAAAGTTAAAAGCAGAAATTTCTCTAGTTACTGGCAACAGAGTTGACAAAATAGTTAAAAGATAGGAGAAGCAGCCTCGTCGTGACGGGTAGGTAGCTTCCAGACGTTTTAGTCTTTAATCCTAAACAAAAATAAACAAATGGATCTATAAACTGGAAATTCTCAATTAAGCTCCCCACTTGTTTACTTTAGAAAATGAGTGATCACTAATGTGTATACCAGATGATTCAGAAACTTCATTCTCCGAATTCTTCATGCTTCTGGACTAGAAATAATATTCCATACTCTCGATGAGTCCATTGCATGCTTGCATGACCAATATTTATAGCGGATATTATTTAATTTTATGGGTCCATTCATAATCAGCTAAATCAATGTATTTAGGATTAATTGCCATTAAACGCTAAGTACTGACGGCCTAACAATACTGTGCCAACCCCTTCAACAATAATTTATTGATTCCTACAAGTCTTCAATTATGTTGCTTTACTTCGAAAAACTAAAGAAAACGCACTCCATAAGCATGTAGAAACCAACTGACAAGGAAAAAAAAATGTGCAACAATGTCCGAGTGATGCGAGGAATTTCTAGATTGTTATGAGAATTTCAACAGCATTTCAACCGGATTTCATTGAACTTCATGCAGATTGCATCAAATTTAAAGGGATTTCATGCGATGAATTACTTTTGGATTTTATTAAACCACATGCGGATTCCATTAGGCTGCACATGGGTTTCACGTAGATTTCATCATGGTTATTCCACAGATTTCATTAGTAGTTTAGCCTTCGGTGTGATGCCCAAAATCGTTTTTAAATGGGTGGAGCCGATAGAGAGAAAACAGTCAGACCAGGTCACCTAAATTTCGAAATTTGTCTTAGGTACCTACTCTCACTGCAATAGTCGAGAAACTATATATTTGCAACTCTATTTTTAAAATTTACTACTAAGCCAATTACTATTTACCTCAAAAAGATTCGAAAAAATAGTAACATGTGTAGAGGTGGATTGGAAATGATCGCATTCGTAACTCAAATGCGCTCTCCATTTTTCAGCAATCCCGGACGTCGCGTCGCGTCCGCAGATTGATACAATTTCCACTAAATAATTTGTTGCTAAATTTTTACTATCAAAATAAAATTAACATCACTGCAAATTTTATATCGAACTCTGTAGGCGTTGTTGAACTTCATTCGAATTTGCAACTCTTCATGTGAGTGGCATATTGCTGTAAATTTTTTTATATAAAGTTGCAAAATGGTCTAAAAACACACCTGCAAAATTGGAATTAATGCGAGTATATATTTTTTAGTGGACCGTTAAATTTGCAGTTAATCGGAAGTTGAGGAACATATGATAACGGAAGCGAGAAATATTCATCGAAGAATGTGTTTACTCTGGACAATAACTTTGACCTATTGCCCGTCGCTGGTTCTTCTTTCTCTCAAATGGTGGACTGTATTTCTTTTTGTTTCGTAAATAACACACTCGTAATTTACTTATTGACTCTATCTATTTACACTATGTACAAAAAATATACAACGATAAACGACAATAACGACAAGACTCAAAACTCGAAACTCTAAATTCTGACTACCTTGCGTGTCAACTAGCGAAGGTGGAGTGAATTCTTCCCTAAAACTGGCCGGAAAAGACCACCCTCACTCGTCCGCCCACTATCCACCGGTCATGCTAGCGCGGCAAATACAAATTGCCAAATCGGCGCCAACATCCCGGCCTCGTTGAAATACCGCATTTCAACAAATTAAATTTTAAACAATACTATGCACACTTATTCAAAGAAAAATAAAATAAAATAAATCTGAAAAGCTTAAGATGAACTTACATCTAATTAACAATACTTACACGCAAAATATACAAGAAAAAATATGAAATGGAATAGAACGAATAAAAATAAAAAGAATAATAAAATGGAAAAATTTTAAAACTACGATCAGTAAAACAAATTGTCTTTCAAATTTATATACAAAGTCATATCTCACATACGCATTAAGATGTGTTTATAAAGTACTCAATTTTGCACTTCACAAGATGGCAACACAGATTTTTGAAATGACTCGCGTCACTACACTTTTGTTCGCTTGCTGCACTTCTACTACCCGAACTACGCCATCACTGCCTGGATGCAGTTTTACAACTCTTTCCAAACTCCATTTTAATGGTGGCAGATTATCGTCTCGGAGGAGCACAATCGAACCAATCTCTAGCAAATTGTGGAAATTACGTTTCCATTTAACTCTTCCTTGCAGTTCGACTATATACTCGGTGTGCCATCGATTCCAAAAATGTTGGACTATTTTCTGCAGTCTCTCGTATATTTTAAGCCGATTATCCGGTGTCTCAATTAACCTCGGCTCGGGTAAGCTAACCAAACTTCTTCCAATGAGGAAGTGCGCCGGAGTAAGCACTTCTGACTCCTCAGGGTTGGATGTAAGCGGACATAATGGCCGGGAATTTAGTATTGCCTCTATTTGACATAAAACAGTACTATATTGCTCATATGTTAAATTTGCATTGGAAGTAATTCGTACTAAATGATATTTAAACCTCTTGACACCGGCCTCGTAGATGCCTCCAAAATTGGGGGACCTAGCTGGGGCAAAGTGCCACGTAATATTTTCGTTAGAACAAAAATTAACTAGATTTTTCGGCTCGGTCTTCAAAAAACGAAATAATTCCTTTAATTTGCTATTTGCACCTACAAATGTTGTACCGTTATCGCTGTACATATTCAAGGGTCTGCCTCTTCGCGCAATGAACCTACATAAACAAGCAATAAAACACTCCGTTGTAAGATCAGTTACAACCTCTAGGTGCATAGCCTTCGTGGACATACACACGAACAAACAGGCGTAAGCCTTTATTAATTTTGGGTTCCTAGTACTTCTATCTTTTAAAAGAAATGGACCTGCATAATCACAGCCAGTGTTAGAAAACGGTAAGTAGGTACTCATTAACTGTCATGCCAGGTAGGTTGCCCATTAGGTATTAATTGTGGACTCCTAGGATTAGCCCGAAAACATTTTACACAATTCCTAGTAACAGAACGTATTAAGCTGCGCCCAGACGTGGGCCAGTAGCGGTTCCTTATCGCGGCCAACAATGCAGTAGGCCCACAATGCAGAAGTCTGTTATGCTCGTGAACTACAATTAATTTTGTTAAGGGGTGTTTGGGATGCAAAATAATTGGATACTTCTTATTGTAGCTGCAACTTGAATTCTCTAATCTACCCCCAACCCTAATTAACAAATCCTCATCCATAAATGGATTTAATGACAAAATACTACTTTTCGTATGTAACGGTCTCTTATTTAATAAGTCGTTATACTCTCTATTATATGCAGGCAATTGTGACTTACGCAGTAGCATATTCGGCGCGTTATTTAACTCTAATACCGTTAAAGGTCATATTTGTCTGTTCTCGGGTTTTGCCTTCAGGTTGCCTATATAACGGAGAATAAACGCTGAAACTCTCTGTAACCTACGAAAATTTGAAAATTTATTACACATCTCCCAATTCTCAACCTTTGCATTAAGGTGGGTTAAGACCCGCTGCTCAGGAACTTCATCGTCGCCCATAGGGGGCTCCGCTTCGGAAAGGAACATATTCTCATTTATAAATTGTGGCCTGTGCCACCATAACTGGGAATTTAACAAAATCTCTGCGTCTACTCCGCGCGATAATAGATCAGCAGGATTATCGCCAGAGTTAACGTGACGCCAATCTGATATAGAAGTCAACTCTTGTATCTCAGCGACTCTATTCCCCACAAATGTCTTCCAACGAGCTGGGTCAGCCCTTATCCAATCCAGCGTAATGGTGGAGTCTGAATAAAGAACAACTCGTTGAAAATTAATGGTCATGTTTTTTCGAATGTAACGAAATAATCGCGCTAACAAAAGGGCAGCGCAAAGCTCCAACCTAGGTAACGTAATCTTTTTACAGGGAGCTACTCTGGATTTCGCGCATAAAATATTACTAATGCATCCTCCATCATTTAATAAACATTTTGCATACGCACATGCTCTATACGCAGTTTCGCTTGCGCCCGCGAAACCATGAAGTTCCACGCGCACACAATTCTCTGCAAGAAGGTACCTAGGTATTTCAACTCTATTTAAAAACTTCAAATCTTTCCTAAACTTGTCCCATTATGTAAACATCTCTTGGGGAATGGACTCGTCCCAACTAATATTAGCCTTCCATTGTTTTTGAATAATAATCTTAGCCCTAACAATATATGGCCCTAGATATCCCAAGGGGTCAAAAACCTGAGCAGCGGCACTTACAATGGAACGCTTAGTGACGTTTCTTATTTTACTAGGACCCGATATTAAATACTGCAATACATCATCCTTTGACTGCCATATTACTCCTAAAGTTCTGGTTTCGCGATTTTCACCAAACCCTAAAACGCTATTTTCGGACTCGCTATCTCGAAAATTAAAATTACCTAACCATTTGCGCAACTCAAAACCGCCAGCACCTAAAATGAAGGATAACTGGTCCTTTATTTCTAATACCTTTTCTGGAGAATCAGACCCAAACAGACAATCGTCAACGTAAAAACTGTTCCTAATTATATCACATGCTCCGGGAAAACTGTGCTCATACTCATTTGCTAGCTGAACTAGCGACCTAATAGCCAAAAACGACGCCGACGCAGTGCCGTACGTTACAGTCTTCAGCTCGAAACATCTCAATTGCTCCTTGGGGTCGAATCGCCAAAAAATACGCTGGAACCGCCTTTGATCTTCATTAATTATTACTTGGCGGTACATTTTTGAAATATCCGCCGTCATAACGAAAGGATGTTCCCTAAATCTCAACAAAATCGCGAGTAACTCCTTTTGAATTGTAGGCCCCGCATATTGTACATCATTTAATGATAACCCGCTACTGGTTTTCATTGACGCATCAAATACAACCCGTAAGCGCGTAGTTGTACTCGATTCTTTTATGACGCAGTGATGCGGCATAAAATATTGCTCTTTTATTTCCTCGAAGTCGCTAATCTCGTGCATATGGCCTAACTCTATATATTCTTTAATAAATGTATGATACTCTTCTCGCAGTACTTCATTTTGAAGCAACCTCCTTTCTAATTTGAAAAATCTCGCTCGCGCAGATTCGCTCGAGTCACCTAACTGCGACAAATTTTCCTTAAACGGAATACTCACAATAAATCTCCCAGAACTATCACGCTTAGTATTTTGAACATAGCGCTCTTCACAAATTTTATCCGACACTGATAAAATATTCTCGCTGTTGCATTCTTCAATTTTCCAAAAATTCGTTAAATTTTCATTTAACGCCGAATTATCTACTTCATTTGAACTGAAATAGCTACTTGCCCCGAAAAATCCCCAAAATTTAAATATCCTCCCAAGACCCAACCTAAACGCGTTTTCTGTAACGTGGGACCTTGTTTCAACCGCATTTGCCCAATACATAGTAACTGCCAAAATACTTCTACACCTAACAAAACATCAATCGGTTGACTTAGATTATAAGTTGGGTCGGCTAACAATAAATTTTTGGGAATATTAAGACTTGAGCATTTAAATGTCGAAACAGGCAAATTATTTGTTATGCGATCTAATACTAAGCATGAAACCTCACTAGAAAAACTACTATTCAGACTGCAATTTCTACGGTACCTTTTCTTTGTACATTAGACATTGATTGGCCTATACCAGTAACTGAATAATTTACTTTTTTATCCGGCAGTTCTAATTTATTAAAAAAGTCTCTAGTAATATAATTACATTGGCTACCACTATCCAATAAACAACGTGCCCTATGCAATCTTCCGTGCCTATCCTTAACATTTATTAGGGCTGTACTCAATAAAATCTGGGAACATTGTGTTCCACAGTTCGACGAAAGGTTGTTTATTGTTGCAAGGCCTTCCTCAGGGGATGTCGATGGTAAAAGGGTCGGCGCCTGGGTGTCGGTAATCTCTGTACCGATCGTCTTACTCTCAGTATCCAAATTCCTAAAGTGCAATAAACTACTATGCTTTCGTTTACAAATCCTACAACCCGGTCCTACACAATAACGCACACTGTGACCAGGTCTCAAACAATTTATGCACAAATTCCGTTTCTTTACTTCTACTAGCCTGGAATTTACATCAATACCTTTAAACTTCTGGCAATTGTAAATACTGTGGGACCCATCGCAAAAATAACGCTTAAAATTGAAACTCGAACTTGCTTCGGAACTTGCTTGATCCTGCACATTTAAAAATGTACTAGAACCTTTACCTTTCGGCCTTATATCTCTATGCGACTTATTTGGATTTGCATGGCATTGGTTGAGTTTATGCTCTACTTTTCGAAGCATATCACACCGTTTTCTCAAAAATTCCATAAAATCCTTAAATGATAAAACCTCTGCACAACTGTCTAATTTTTCCCACTCATTACGGGAAATCGAGTCTAGTTTACTACTCACAATGGGGATCAAAAGCGTATCCCACGAATTAACTGGCTCACCTAATGCTTCTAAATAACTCAAATGCTTACTGATTTTATCATATAAGCCCTGCAAATCCGAATATGACGCCTTCGTTACCATCGATAATTCAAAAATCGACATCACATGCCTATGTTTTATAATTTTTTTGTTATCGTATCTGTCTACCAACAAACGCCATGCAACCTTGTAATTAGTTTCGGAGTGCTGTATTGCCTGAATTACCTCCTTAGCCTCACCCTTTAGTGACGACCGCAAGTAATGAAATTTTTTGTAATCCGACAATGACGAATTCTCATCGATTAAAGACCTAAAATTCTCACTATATTCTGGCCATTACTCATAATTACCGCTAAAACTCATCAATTCTATTGGCGGCAATGTTATATCTCGTTCGCGTTCTGAGTGATTCAAACTGGAACCAGACCCTTGTGGACGCTTACTCTCATAAAAAACCTCAACAATATTTTTAATTTTAGCCATTAAATCAATGTACGTTTCCTCGAAATTATTTAATTCTTCATCCGACTCCGTAGCGTCTTCGAAACAAATTTGGCTATGAATTTCAGTAAATTGATCTAAAAGTGGCTCTACGTTTTTTAACCGCAATTCTAATTTTTTTACTTCCAATTCCGACAGGTTATCTAACTCTAAAGTTGTCAAATGATTGGACTGCCTAGTGAGCTTGGCTTGGCCGCACATTGACTTCTTTTATGTTTTAATTTTGCCAAATTTGCCATAATTATGTACTGTTTTACGATATAAAGTAATATAAAGTAAATGCTATGGAAAGTAGAATGACTCACGTTAATTTCTAGACTCGGACGCTTCCTCAAACAAAATGGACTCTCAACTTCAATGTTAACTTCTAAATCCGGCTCGATTTGGACCAATGTTTACTCTGGACAATAACTTTGACCTATTGCCCGTCGCTGGTTCTTCTTTCTCTCAAATGGTGGACTGTATTTCTTTTTGTTTCGTAAATAACACACTCGTAATTTACTTATTGACTCTATCTATTTACACTATGTACAAAAAATATACAACGACAAACGACAATAACGACAAGACTCAAAACTCAAAACTCGAAACTCTAAACTCTGATTACCTTGGGTGTCAACGAGCGAAGGTGGAGTGAATTCTTCCCTAAAACTGGCCGGAAAAGACCACCCTCACTCGTCCGCCCACTACCCACCGGTCATGCTAGCGCGGCAAATACAAATTGCCAAATCGGCGCCAACAGAATGAATAGGCATTTTATTATATGGGGTATTCCACGTCGAGTGATCAGGCATTTACCACCAATATCTCAAGAATCATTCAAACTTTTGGGGTCGAAAGAGGACCAAATCTCCTTGTCTTTTTTTAAACTAAAAATCGACGTGTCCGAAAAATTTTCATGAAACTTCATCGTTTCGGAAATAATGAATGTATTCCACACTTTTGTTCTATACTGTATAGGCTTTTATTCTTTGCTATTACTTAAAAAACTTAACTTCAAGAATTTGCTATATTGCAAACACAATTACACTCCACTACACAATCCCCAAGAATCGACGACAGAAAAGAAACCTGGCAACAAGGACGTTAATATGGCTTCTTTCTTTCGGATAAAAGCCGCGGTTTGTCGGACACAATTACATTACAGAGATTATTCTCAAATAAGATAAAACAGAAGAAAGTTTCAGGACAAGTGTTTTACTCGCCCTGTCGATAAAGTCCAAGGACACCATAGAAACTCGAGTTGGAAGTGCCGTTTAATAATTCCTATGTCTGCAGACTTCCAGGATAAAGGCTTTTACTTCGAAATGGGTTTTGTTCCAAAAGACAAACAAAGCCAATTATAATATTCTGATTCTGTTTACATCAAATTCAAGATTTTACTGATCATTTTGAATAAACAAAGAAACTTCAAAGTTACCATAATTCCTACTTTACTGTTTGGAAGTAAAAAAGAATTCCGATACCTAACTTACCCGATTCGAGGTTATCTCTGGGAATTTATGTAAGTCAGAATAACAAAAACTATATCGGGGATGTATAATTATTAAAATATACCAAAGAAACTGAAATTTCTTAATCTTGAACAATTATTATGTTAAACTGGATGCAGTTATGCAAGAAGGACCAGGTTAAATATTCTGAAATTGAATATGGTTCGTTAAAAGTTTACTAAATATATACAGTGAGTCCCTGAGTCCCATGAGTCTATGATTATTTTTGTTTGTTGATAAGTCAAGTAGTTTTGGCATTAGTGAAACAATTCAACAACGTGTTTTTTGTGTTGACCAATTTTCAGAAATTAATTCTGCGATTTCAACTCAACGTGGTTTCCGGCCAGGTCACTAGATCTAACGGCGCCGGCGCGGCGCCTGGTTTCCTTCTATGGGTTTTTTTTAAATCAGGGATACGTAAATAGACCTCGAACTATTGAAGATTTAAAAATCATAGAAGAAGACATACACGCCATTCCAGAGGATATATGCTTGTTAAAGTGTTTGCAGATTTCCCACGATGACGTTTGGAAGAAGCATTGCAGAGAAAGGCGGACATTATATACTTATTTAATAAATAAGTAAATAAATAAAATTCAACAGAATGTAGATTCGAAATATACAGGGTGTTCAAAAAATAGCGGATAAACTCAACGTACGTTGACACAATTAATTTGTCTGGATGACAAAAAAAAATATTTAAAAAATCTCTGTTTCCGGTGACTCGTTTACTTAGGTTTTAAAAGCAAGAAATCTTTCACAATATCAATGTAGGTGCGATTTAAAGAAAACATCAAGTATCACATTGCCTGAAATTTATTTAATCTTAGTTACCATCCTAGATACCTATGGCAGATTGATTGCTTGTCACGCAAATCTGTCATGAATGTAGGTAACTTCATCATAATACCAAATTATTTCGTCGAATGAAGGCCAGAGAAAGTAAAAGAAATAAACACATTAAGGCCCGGTTTTTCAAAGAATCCAACACCGGGTTAAGTCTGACACCGGCTTCGTTGCTATAATACAACTAATCAGAAAGCCGATATCATAGCAACGAATCCGGTGTTGGATTCTTTGAAAAACCGGGACTCAGAGAACAAAGAATTTAAATAACAAGGCAATTATTAGTATGACATTTTTTAGTCCCAAACACTACGAAGTATCCATATTAGGTACAATCTGACACGTGCCACTTTTGAACTGACAGTCTATATCACTTATTATTTTCAATTCTGACATTACGACAAATTCCTTTTGGCCACCTACTATTACTGCAATAATTCACTAATGAATGCATTGTTGTCATGTATTGCAGTAATTCTCCACTGCCCCAAAAATGCAAAATTGGTATTTTGTAATTTCCCAGATATTCTCAAGTAAGTGAAGCTAAATGTTCCCTTGTGTTTTAAAATGATAACAGCAATATGTGTCACAATAGTTTAAGATCAGATATTAGTTAGCATAATGGCTGTAGCAGTTGAGTAGGCAGACTTTGGACCTTTTTCTGTTGAAAACTACGGCACTTGGATGTTTTGGAGTTTACTCCTTAAGAATCGATTTTCAGTTATAGCCCACGGTACAGAAATTTTATGAGTAAAAGAAAATCAAGCGTTAACTAAAAATTAGGCGTTGCGTTACGTTGTCTTTCACATTGAAATTATGTATGTATCTATGGATACGCATATTTCTGTACAATAAACAAAATTATCAAGTATAGTGATTGAAGTTAAAAAAATACTGACGGATATGGGAAAAAAACTATTTTGGTAAGCGTATAATTGCAAATTCTATGTCCCCAGAGTGTTTTAAGGATATTCCGAGTATCAGGACACAGGACACAGGACACAGGACACACCAGAGAACGTTTTTGTGCAATAATTTTCAAAGTGTAACAAAAAATGTAAAAAATATTTCCAAAAATATATCGCGTTGGAATCAACTAATAAAAGTGTAAAAAGCAAGACAGCCATATATCCAAATGGGTTAGTGAGTGTCGGGGTGGGGGGGGGGGTAATAACTTATGCAATATGCGGGACACTTGTGAATGCAATAAGTTGCAATAAGTATGCAATAGGCTGCAATAAGTATGCAATAGGCTGCAATAAGCATGCAATAGGTTGCAAAAACTTGCAATAAGTGTGCAATAGGATGTAATAAGTATGCAATAGGTTGCAATACGTATGCAATAAGAATGCAATATGTGGGAAATGCCGTGTACTCTGCACCCAATAACGTACTAATGTCCTAATTAGAGATTTTGAAAATTTTATTGAAATTTTTCATTAAATCTTTTCGAGAATTCTTAGGATTGGAAATTATGAATAATAAGCGGACATTTTAAGTATCGATTGAATGTAATATCTGTTAAACTTCGTACTAAAGAAGCAAGAACCAAAACGCGCGGGGGTTTTTTGTTCGAATAGAGTCCATTAGTTAGGTTATGTTTCTCGTTTCGCGCTCTATCCTACTTCAAAATTCTTATCATGGAGCTCTTATGGGACTTAGATTTTAAACACTGATTATTTAAATTCAGTGCATTTCTTAATAGGGATTCTGCAAGTGACATATAGACTGCTCTTTCCAGCAGTTACATTTTCAAAAACAACTTAAAATACAACTTAATTTCAGAAATATTTTAAAACGGAGCACAGTATCTATTAGAAAAGAACGTATGTCTTGTGTAGACCAGACCAGATTACTTTGACATTTGCTGGACAAGGTTTGAGGTTAAGTTGCTTATTTCTCCGGCTAATTTATTGTTTAAACTTTATTTAATAGGTGGTTTAAGAATTTACTTATATTTAAGAATTGTATAATGGAAGAGAAAGTGTTAAAAATTAGTGTTGTTAACGACTTCTTTATGAACGATTTAAACCATCTTCTGTGTCCTTGGTTTAGTATAGTAAACCAAGTACTGTGTGGGTTCTAGCTCAGACACGCTCGCGCCGTAAATTGCAGTATTTTGTTGAATTTTAGTTTTAAACAAAATGACTGCATAAATAAAGGTTTTTATAAAACAGACACCGAAAAAAGCTTCATAGTAATCGCCATATATTGATTTCATGTTATCAGGATGAAAGGTAAAAATAGAATGTGAAGTGCAAGGTCATCTAAGCTCAATTTAAAAAGCATTGAAAAATTTTATCCAACTATTCTCTTAGGATAGCGTTTTAAATTTCGCGCTCTGATTTCGCCGTTACACTAATGGACTCTATCCAAGAGGATTTTTTTTCTTTTTTTTCTAAAGTACATAGTTTGTTGTAATTTACTGAATTTTTCATTGCATGTGTTGTGCTAATGATAATAAGGGAATAATAGCACGCTAAAACGTTGGATTGGCAAAACCTAGTTGGGATATAAATATACGCCGTAAACACATAGTTGCTTTATTTTTATATAACCACTATGCGTCCTCGGCTAGATTCGGACTACTTAAATCAAGAAATAAACTGTTTTCTTGGAATGGGATTCCCTTATCTGACGGGGCACCAAATACACACATTCTGAACTGTAAAACTTTAAACATAAATTAGCTAGGTTTTATCTGCGGATATTTCTATTACAGAGCCGGCGCATTAGCCATTCGAACACGGAGGGAGTTGCCTGACACCTTCGAATTAACGTAGAAATAGTTAACAACACGTATCGCGGTGGAAGAATTAGCCAAGCGAAGCCCCATAACGCATACTGGTTACATTATGTAACCAGTCGTCCCAACAGGGGTATTCTTCCTGCGTATTCCGTAACAATATATTGCTATATATCGGGTGCTATAATTACCAAGTGTCGAGTAGTCCGCTCGGTAGTCCGAGCGTAGTGCGTAGTCTCGTTTGGTATGAGTCTGGGTAAATTATTATATTGCTACTCATCATCATAAGGTTCTCAGTCCGAAGACTGGTTGGACGCGTACCTCCATTCTTTTCTATCCTGAGCTAACCTACGCATTTCCCTAAAAGTAGAACATCCTACATCCCTAACTATTTGAGAGCAGTAGTCTAATCTGTAATATTGCTACTACTAAATTTTATTCGACTAATGAAATTTGGAGTCAGAGAACAGATAATTAGCAGGACCTGTTTGTTGTGCATTTGTAAAAAATAAAAACTGCGACATTAATTTAGCCGTATGCAGGCCAATTATTTGGATGCGTGTTTCCGAGACATTTTTGGAGAAGTGCGTTAAGAAATGCAGGACGAAGATGAATTACGGCTAGGCTGAGAAAATTATGATTTGATTATTATTTACAGGTCTTTGGGAATTATTTGCGAATTATTTGAAATGCATTGAATATTTATATTTCAAATACAATTTTGATAGGTTTCTTGTAGATGGGTAAATGTATTTCACTCGTCAACTTCATACCTAGATAACTCTTTTATGTTTTATGTTTTTCAAACTCTCTAATTATTCTCTCTTATTAATAATACACAGATCGAGACACAGATTAATGATTGTAAAAAATGTTCTTTCTGCGATGCATTTCTCGACGTATGTTTAAACCAACTTCTTTATATTTGGCCTTTTTCTCATTACTGAAAGTTACGACTGAAGTAAGGTTAATATAAATGCTGGTACTAACTCCAAGAATTCAGGTAGTTTGAATTTGTTTATAACTTGCTTTATAAGAGCGTTACTATTCCAACACCACACATAACTTTAAGCTCGACTTTTAGGTAATCGAGCAAAATTTTGCGACATCTCAGTTTATAATTTACCATTGGAATAAAGTAATATTGTAGGCAAGCACGAGGTAAAGCAACACTCATTGCCTAGGTAATGTCCGTAAAGTGTTGATGCAATAAACTTGCAATAAGTTGCAATAAGTACGCAATGGGCTGCAATAAGCTGCAATAAGTACGCAATAGGTTGCAATAAGTGTGCAATATATTGCAATAAGTATGCAATAAGTGCAATAAGTATGCAATATGTGCAATATTTGTGGGATGCGAAAATCCTAAGTGATTACCCCTCGGTGAGTGTAGAGTCGCATGACCGCCGAAATTGCACATAGGCTACGAAAGATCAAATCCAACGGCGGTCATTTTTCTTTTTACTTGTATTGTTATTTTGAATGAACGGATATTGGCTTCCATCAGTAAATATGCATAATTAAAAGTTTTAAAATTTTCAGTTAAACTGGAAATGGACTTATTAGAAAATTATTGACATTATTATAGGCTGTAACATTGGAACGATACCTAGAAAATAAGTTATTTATTTACTTACAGGTTTTAAAACTTTGTTTGTTAACTAAACTGGAAATGGACTTACTAGAAAATTATTTATCAAGTAATTGAAGTTAAAATAATCGTTCGTAAGGAGTAAACTCCAGTCGTGCGTCGGAGCTGACCCACACAAGTTTTTTTTTAGCATTTTTCCCATACTGAGGTGACCATTCCTGACAACGTTCTGACGAGTTTATCTGCTATTTTTGGACACTCTGTATTAAAATGTTTTCTGAAGTTTAACCAGTATTTGATATGGATACTGTTCTAATTAGTCATACTTCTAGGACTCCTGTATAAGTACATTTTTCAAAAAACAATAATCTCGGGGAATTTTAAGTACAGCTCTAGCTAAGAGCAAAGAACATCAAATACAAAGACCAGATTGTATGAAAGAGTTTTTCAAAAAATAACGAGGAGATATATGGTTCCTTTTTGTAAATAGCGATTTGTTAGTTTCGGGCCGTGGTGCAGCGGGTAGTTCTTTCAAATGTGTAATTACTATTACTTTTTGTAATATATGTATAATTCTCTTGAAGTTCACTGGTGTCATGACTGGTGTGTATACCGACTACCGCCAAGTGCCATCATAAGGAAATTAACATGGGAAAACACATGATACATAAAAACCTACTCCTAGAAAAATAATCCAAAAAATTTATTCTGCCATTCTTTAGAGAAATTTATGTTGCATCTATTAAAAGTTAATTTTTAATGGGGAAGACCCGCTTAATCGAATTTATAACTTTTAGTACTGTAATATCAAGCATAAATTAATAGAATATGTATCGCGTACCACCTAAAAATTTTGATTATGTGCCGTGCTGAACGAAAAATTTGCAACTTAGAAAGCAGCATGACCGGGATGGCTAAAACGCGCGCTTTCTGTGGCGTAGGAGACCTATCCGTTGCGCCGCGGTGTTTACGCGTCTCCCTGGAAAAAGTGGGAGGAGTCGAGAAATAAACGAGCGCTCAGGGTGCAAACGGATCGGTTTGCGCATGTGAAAATCCCTACCTAATCTGTCAGGCCCAGTGGTCAAGTACGTCACCATTCAAATATTGTGTCTCGAGCGTGACGCATGTTTCGTATTTAATTATGACGAAAATAAGACTCAAATGTAAAAATCGAAAGTTGCGGGTTTTCCCCATTAAGTACCACTAGAGAAAATTTTTGAAAAATGTAAGTCCTGGACAAACGCAACTTGCACATTCGACTTGAGGCAAATTGAATTATGAACGGAATAGTACAATAAGTAAGCATGGTACTTGCCCCGTGCTAGATTGTCTTCCTGCCGAAAATTTGAAGTAGAATACTGAAGTGCTTTGGTATTTGGACAGAGGCAAGTTTGGTTAAATCGCGTAGGTACTTTACGCCCAGGAAACTGTGGTCAAGTAGTTTTGAGGCAAAACCTATCTATCTTTTCATAAAACAAAATCTTAATGAGGATGTACTTTCAAGAAAATTCGTGGTCGCCCTTAGTATCTTTTCATTTTAATGAGGATGTATTTTCAAGAAAATTCGTGGTCGCTATGACATCTCTGTAGGAGAGATAGGATGGTAGGACACCTTCTAAGACACGAAGGAATAGTTCGTGACATACTAGAGTCAGAGATAGGAATAAAAAGAGGTAGGGGTAGGCCTAGATTAGACTACTGCTCTCGAATAGTTAGGGATGTAGGATGTTCTACTTTTAGGGAAATGCGTAGGTTAGCTCAGGATAGAAAAGAATGGAGGTACGCGTCCAACCAGTCTTCGGACTGAGAACCTTATGATGATGATGATGACATCTCTATGGTATAGCAAAAGAAAAACATAATGCTATAAAATTCACATGGCTAATGCACTGCATTTTAATCAACATTTTTCGCAGACGATAATAATTCAAATGAGATTCCTAATGTACGAATTAGTTATCTAGTTCAAGGAAGAGTCGAAAAATCAACTTACTTGAATCCTTTGTCATCCTCTATCACCTGGCCGTTCTGAACAGGCTGTCCATTGACACAGTCTTCTTTCGGACTTTGTGGCTTTTCTTTGTCTTTGTCGTCGAGATGGAGACCACGCATTCGGGTTTCGAGACCCATATTGTCCTTATTAGTTGGCGAACTGCCCAAAACGTACTCAACCATTTTGACACCAAGACCGCCCGTATCCGAGCCGCGCGGTGATAATATACTGCCGGTATCGCCGCCGCCTTGAAAACCGCCACGGCGCCCCATGGCGAGAGGTGCAGAGACAGCATGATCTCCTACAACAGAAGAGAACATTAAAAAAACTGACTTGAAAACTAAACATGCAAGAAAATTCTATTATTTAAAACGTACGCATGTTGCATCGATGAAAGGTGCTACACATACCAAAGTATCAATAATTTTGGAATTTAAAGTTGACACTAAAAATGTTACTTCCAAAAAATTTCAGAAAGTTTCTAGGTAGGTACTAATGAATAATGAATTCATCATCAACATCAAAATAGAAGTAAATAAATTATTTCACATAAACTTTCAAAAACACCAATATTATAGTAAACTAAAGGGTTTTCCAATAAGAGGTACCGGATTTTCTTAAGGCTTTATTTATCATATGACAGTGTTGATCGGCAATTGTTTTTTATATGTCATCTGCAAGTCAGTACAAATTTCGTCATGGAGCGATATACGGTACAGCAACGAGTTCATACTGTTAAAACGTATTACGGAAACTCGTCCTCTGTAACACACACATTTAGTAAAATTCGTGATTCTTTCGGCCCACATAATCGCCCGACAGAGAACACAATTCGCAATATAGTGCGTAAATTCGAAGAAACAGAGGGTCTGTAAAAGTTGTGCAGACCCCAGTTCGTGCTCGTCCATATCGATCAGCTGAAAATATTGTCACGGTTCGTGAAATGTGGACGAAAATCCGAGAATGTAGATTCCACGCAGTTCGCAGCAATTAGGACTTACCCAGACCACAACGTGATGGAGAATTTTAAGGAAAGATTTAGCTTTCCATGCATACAAGATTCAATTGACACAGCAATTGAAGCAAGCCGACCATGGTGGACATGGACAGCGTCGTACGTTTGTTAATTGGGTGCTTCAAAACAAAGCAGTTGATAATTTTTGCAACAAAATCATTTTTACGGATGAAGCTCATTTCCATCTTGACGGATACGTTAACAAGCAAAATTGTCGTATCTGGGGAAGTGAAAACTCAAGAGAGGTCAAGGAAAAGGCAATGCATTCGCAATGTGTCACTGTTTCGTGCGGTTTATGAAGTGGCGGTATAATTGGGTCCTACTTTTTTGAAATTGAAAATGGTCGAGCCCTTGCAGCGAACGACGAACGCTACCGCACAATGATAGACAACTTTTTGTGGCCAGAATTAATGGATATTGATTTAAACGATATGTGGTTCCAACAAGATGGTGCGACTTGTCATACGGCCAATGAAACGATGGATTTGTTGTGTAGACAATTGAATTTAGAGGCAGAGTCGTTTCTCGAAACCGTGATGTCAATTGGTCGCCGAGATCTTGCGACTTAACGCCGCTGGACTATTTTCTTTGCGGCTATTTAAAAAGTAAAGTTTACATCAACAATCCTTAAACGCATATACTTACCCGAGTACTTACCTAAATCATGAAACCGGGAAAACGAACGAAGGATATCAAAAATGTAAATAATGTGAAAGAAAATAAAAACTAGATAACAAAGACAACAAAGATAATGAAAAAACATTAAAGTTTACCGGCGTGAAAACAGTAGCCAAAGCTAGCAGCCGTTTCAGGCGAAGATACCCGAAGTCACAGAAATAACCAGTAGGTACATGTACAGAAGGAGCTTTTTTGATTTTCACTACAGGGATCTTGGAAACCAGCAGAGATAGAAGGAAGGTTAAATGAGGGAGGATCTTGGAAACCAGCAGATATAGAAGGAAGGTTAAATGAGGGAAGGTGTAGTTCTTTGAGCTTAATAAATAAGCAAATTCAAATTTTTGAAAATATGGATAGTCGTCTAGATACAATTAAAAACCGAATTCTACCATATTTCAAAAAATGTAGCTCGCTTGTCACGCAAAATATGGAAATATGACAAAGGAAAATGTTGAGCAGAATTAGATTTACTACTATCTCAAATGGTCAAAAGTTTTATTATACCAGTCGTGTTCTAAAAATAATGTAAACTTATGTTTTTTTAACGGAAACCATATGCGACTATGGCACCACTAAATAGGATATTTTTTGTTGATTTTAGCGATATACCATATTCCATGCTTATTTTAAAAAATGAAGGAGTCATAAGCATTTTTCAATATTAAATTAATGAAATATGCCAGCTATCCATGGAAAACAAAAGACTCTCAAGATATCATTAGCTGTTGTTAATTTTGGCGTTTACTTTACAGCAGTTTAGAGTGTTTTTTACAAATACTCATGAAGTTTTCTAATCCTGAAAAACTTAATATGGTGTTACATTCAATTGTACACGCGATGCAGAACGATACTTCAATTTGTATTTTGATCGCTACCAACCATCTTTGCCGATCTTCAGAGATCTGTAAAAAAATTTGGAAGAGTATGGTTCTTTCATTGCGAGAAATATGGGCGAATCGCAAAGGACAAACTGTGGTTTGTTTAGCAGACACAATAAACTTTTGGACTCAAGAAAACCCACATCGGTTTCAAAAAAGAAGACCGCAAGTGAAATTTGGTTTCAGTGTTCGGTGCGGGATAGTTGGTTCGAAAATTGTTGGACCCAATCTGTTTGATGGAACATTATCAGGAGAACGTTACTTGCACTTCCTATAAAATGTATTTGCAAAAATGTTGGACAATTTGGACTTGCAAACGCAGGCATTGCTACAGTGGTAGCAACACGACCGCATAATTACGGCCGACTAAAAAATTATTTGAACCAATTTTCCCAAATTCCTGCATGGGAAGAAATAATGACGGAATTGCTTGCCACCTAGTTCGGCAGACCTTACACCGATGGATTACTATTTGCGGGGATGGGTGAAAGATAAACTGTAAGAAACTGCGAAACGGTGGAAGAGATTCGAGAAACCGTGATCGAGTGGTTTAGAAATGCTGACAGGCGGAAAATAAGAAAAGCAATAAATTTTATATTATTAATAACAGTGGGCATTTTAAACATTATTTATAATGCTGTGTTTTAGCATTTAAGTACAAATTACTTAGTAAATTGTTCAAAATAATAGCTGCATGTTTCGAGTAAATTGTTTTTGTGAACGTGCGGTGTATATCTTAACGTGAAAAGTGGTTGTAACTTCTTCATTTAAAAAAAAGTGCCTACAAGTGAATCACGGTCGCGTAGTAAACTTTCAACTTGCAGTTTCCGATTGTTTTTTATCTTCATGCATTTTATACCTTAAAACTGAAAAATGCTTATAAATCCCTCATTTTTTAAAATAAGAGTGGAATTTGGTATACCGCCGAAATCAGCAAAAATATCCTATTTAGTGGTGCCATTGTCGCATATGGTTTCCATTAAAAAAAACATAAGTTTACATTATTTCTCGAACAAGACTGGTATAATACAGCTTTTGACTATTATTTGAGATAGTACTAAATTTAATTCTGTACAACTTTTTCCTTTGGCATCTTTTTCATATTTTGTGTTATAAGCCGGCTAGAAAATATTTTTAAATCTCGCAAAATTGTATTTTTCCATTTTATCTAGCAGACTATGCAAATTTTCGAAAACTTGAATTTGCTAAGCCCAAAAAACTATACTTCTATCTCTGCTGGTTTCCAAGATCGCTGCAGTGAAAATCCAAAAAAAACTCACCCTCTATAGATCGCGTCCACAGTACTTCTGCACTTGTTGAAGTGAAACTTCTTTAGCGCGGTGCCTCGAAAATTGCCCGAGAATTGAGACTAAAATTTCAAGGTCACGTCACGTTTTCGAGCATTTCGTTAAACGAGAGAGACACCGTCATCTAATAAAGATTACCTATAAAGATACCGATGTCAAGGAATATTTTTTGATCTCGCAATTAATAATTGTGATGTTAAGTTTTCAAATTATTATCGTATGCACGTTTGTAATTAATCCGTAGCTCCTAAACGAATGGACCGATTTTGATGCGTTTTTTTGTTTGAAAGCTGACGTGATCGAGATGGTTCTTAGCTATAATTTATGAAGATCTGTTAAGGCGTTTGATGATGTGTCGGGGGTTACTTAAAATTTTTAATTTTTATTATTTACGTTTGTGTCCTATGAATATTCGCAGTTATTATATAAGTACATATATTTAAAATATTAAAATTTTAATGATAATGACGTTTGTATGCTTATACAGTGACAGCCATAAAGTCTGCACCATATGGAAAACTTTTTTATTTATAGGATTATTGAAAAACTGTTTTAGGCATTAGTTTCAGCATGATTAATAACTAGAAAATTGACAAAAATATTTGTCATGTCACAACTATGACACCGCCAAAATGTCATTTGAATTTTTAAAATGGCCCGAAATGCCCTTATTTATCAAAATATGGAAAAGTGCGATAAGGAAAAGTTATTTGTAATTACATTAAGATTCTAAATACGACATTTGGTGAGACAATTTCAATGTTTTAATTTTTCCTTTTTTTTGAAAACTTCAAATAATATTTAAGATACCTAAACATATTTTCAAACAATATTCTCTTAAATTAAATATTACATTTCTGTATGTCTTCCTTCTCTTTCCATACATGTTATTGTCCTGTTGAAAAATTATTTGGTTACGTTTCTGAAAAATCTTTAGTATAAATAAATCCACATTATTCGCTTCTAATGCTTTAAATAAATTTTAATCGGAATTTTCAGTTTTATTTGTATGATCTAAATGTAATTTAAATGAGCAATAGTTTTTTTAATATTTACGCCCATTATCCTGCAAAATTCCACTGTAAGGGTTTAAAATTGCTGAAAATAGTCCAAAATTGTACTGTTATTTTTCGTAAAAACGGTTATTTTGCAAGAAATCAATTAATTTAAAAAATAAATGTAACATTACCGTATTTTTCCATTGAAATATTTCAAATTAACTCGACTGTAAACAAATAACACCCACACAAAAGTAAATGTTAAATATTTTTGGGAAAAAAATAAAAAATTAAAACATTAAAATTGTCTCACCAAATGTATTTAAAATCTTAGTGTAATTACAAATAACTTTCCCTTATCGCATTTTTCCATATTTTGATAAATAAGGGCATTTCGGGCCATTTTAAAATTTCAAATGACATTTTGGCAGTGTCACAGTTGTGGAGTTGTGACATGGCAAATATTTTTGTCAATTTTCTAGTTATTAATCATGCTTGAACTAATGCTGAAAACAGTTTTTCAATAATCCTACAAATAAAAAAGTTTTCCATATGGTGCAGACTTTATGGCTGTCACTGTATATACCGGGTGATTCTTTTAAAGCGCACATTAGAAAATTTTCGACTTCTAGGTACTTATGCTAGAGCTATGAAACTTGGAACCCAGCCATAATCGACGATTCCGAGACGAAATAAATAAATATTTACAGGATGAGGTCACTCTTAAAAATGGCGGAAGTAGACGCCATCTTTGTTTATTTTAAATGGAATGCCCACATTTTTATTACGGATTTCAATTTATGGTCGAATTTTAAGGTCACCTTATGCAAAACATCATATGTGTAAAGTGCACCATCTTCGAGATATTGGACGTTAAAAATCCTCATTTTTCAAATTTCATCAATAATAGCTTGGAAACTGTACGAGATAAAGAAAAATAACTTACATGTCCCTATCCCAGTTTTTAATTCTCTATCTAATGGGTCTGAAAAATACTGCCTCCTGATTGGTCAAAAATGACAAAAAATTGCCAATCAGAAGGCAGTATTTTCCAGGCTCATTAGAGAATTAAAAACTGGGATAGGGACATGTAAGCCATTTTTCTTTATTTCGTACAGTTTCCAAGCTATAATTGATGAAATTTGAAAAATGAGGATTTTTAACGTCCAATACCTCGAAGATGGTGCACTTTACACATATGATGTTTTGCATAAGGTGACCTTAAAATTCGACCATAAATTGAAATCCGTAATAAAAATGTGGGCATTCCATTTAAAATAAACAAAGATGGCGTCTACTTCCGCCATTTTTAAGAGTGACCTCATCCTGTAAATATTTATTTATTTCGTCTCGGAATCGTCGATTATGGCTGGGTTCCAAGTTTCATAGCTCTAGCATAAGTAGGAGTCGAAAATTTTCTAATGCGGGCTTTAAAAGAATCACCTTGTATATTGCGTCAAAAAACGACTGAACGTAAATCTCTGACAGAAGTTTCACTTCTATCACGTTTACGGTGCTATACGCGCATTTTTTTGCAAATAGTATTGTATAAACCGGATATACATTTCGGTTAATTTTTCTTTACTAGAGATAGGAAAATATATGCAATAATATGAAAAACACACGACTAAAGAGTTAAATCGCCGTTCTAATTATTATTAATATCTTCGCAAAAAAGATGGTCACATACGAGTGATCAGAATGAAGAACAATCTTAAGGGTTCCAAAATTATATTGACTAATTTGCCTAAACATGTATGTTTACATGTAAGTACTGGGTGCCCGCACGAAAACTTCGGATGCATTTTTTTATCTTCGATGTCTTCATAGCTATTCTATTAATTTGCAATTTTAGCATGTTCGTCAGTGCATGGGGGATGCAAATTCATGTAGGAAAAATGTTATGACCCCTCCTCCAGCGACCCCCACTTTAAAATTTTAATTACCCCCCCCCCTATTATGCAAAAATAGTAATAGGTTATACCGGAAAGTTTTTGAGATATGTGACATTACAATTTGAAAAAATGAATATAAATTTTAGAAATATGGAAATCTCAAGTTTACCGAATCAAAGCAGTAGAATCCAAGGAAGTTCTCAGATGTCTTAATTGAATGATCTTAAATGTTCAAAATGAAAACCATTTACGTTTAAACAGTAATTTTAGTCGATTCTCAAACTCATCACGAACGCTTTGAAAGATGCGTCTGGAGTTAATCGTCTCCATTCATGCACTATTCTGTCTCGTAGATCCTGCAGTGATGGTGGATGCGTTTTGTACACTACTGATTTCAAATGACCCCAGAGAAAAAAATCAAGAGGTGTAAGGTCGGGAGAACGGAGTGGAAATCTGCATAGGCTTAATTCGAAAATTGTCCGCAAACTTTATAGTCCGACTACGTTAACTTGGCGATCCTAAGGAATGCGTAACTGAACTATTTTAATAAGGCAGCCGAAAATTTATTAGAATAATATACTTTCGCCTAAATATTAAATAGACAGTTTCGCCACATTACTATTATTCTAATTGTGCGCTGCCTTATTAAAATAGGTCAGTTCATTCCTTAGGCTCGCTAAGTTAACGTGACCGAACTATACGTGGTTCGATCCACCTTTTCCCGATTTTCCATTCAAATCAATATGAGAATTGAATCGATCAGAGTCGCTATACACTGAATCTATTTGAATCTATATGTGCTGAACCGATTCCGAGACCGATTCGAAACAATCAATATTATAATACTATAATAAATTGTTACATTTGTAGTACGCAGAGTATTTAATTAATTCAACTTTATACTTAGGTAATTCTTTCGGAACATTTTTGATAACGAAACATGCTACATATCATAAAGTTCTCAGTTCGAAAGCTCGTTCGATGCGTACCTCCATATTTTCCTATCCTGAGCTAACCTACGCATTTTCCCATCAAAAGTAGGGCATCCTACATCCCAACTATTCTGTTAAAACACGATCCTCTCATTAGCAAATCTGGCTTGCTCTCATCGCAAAGTAGAAGCTATACAACGAAGTAACAGAAATTCGTAGTAAAAGGCGAATACATAAAAATTAAAAATGAGTGGATATGTGAGAAAGAAAAATAAGACTGGAGGAATAAAATATATATCCAAAAGACAGGAAATATATTATGTTTTTAACTCGCATTTTATTACTCATAGAATTGCATTTACATGTTGGACTTCATCTCGTGCTAATGGTTTTTTCATCGATAATTTCTAAAAGATTTTTGGTAGGTACACACTTAACTCGCATCATTTTTAAAATGTTATGATAGTTTTTAAAATGTTAGAAGTGAAAATTTCTTATTAAATGGAAAGGCAATAGTAAGATAATTAGCATTGTGCCCACTGACACGCAAATAGATACAAAGTTGTCACTTTAATATAAATTTCGTTTAAAGCGAAAGTAATAAGTGGATCGTGAAAATGCAATCTATTAATTTTTCGTTCTATTTAGAAACTTTTCACTTTTTACATTTGAAAAACTATGGGGGCATCTAAAAAATTGTATTAATTAAAAGTGTACTAAAAATCGATTTGAAATTTGCAGCAGAAAAACCATAACACGAGATCAAATTCGTAGAATGTAAACCCCTATGATGCAACGTTAATCAATTGCACTGATACAGTGCATTTGATTAAGGTTGTTTTTTTGTTCCAAACGAAGAAGGTTATACAGTGCATTTGATTTGATCTCGTGTTAACGGTTTTTCTGCTGCAAATTTCAAAATTATTTTTAGTACACTTTTAATTAATATCCTACTTGTCCTACTTGCAAGTGCTTCGAAAACTAAGGCTTCTTTTATAACATTTATTTCGTGAAATAGTATGTACTTTCGCCTGTCAAAAACTCTAGGTACTTCGTTCGTGTCAACAGTCAAAAAGTGGATTGCTAGAATATTTGAAGTTCTGCCGTCGCCCGAAGAACCTAGTTAGTATGTTGTTCTTCGTTGTCTATGCTTCAGTTAGGCACATATATCCCACATTCACATTATTCTATGATAGAATTTCGAGTTTGGAAATTGAGTATTAAGCAATCCAAACGATTTTTAAATATACGTATAGCAATTCAACACAGTGTATTACGAGTTAACATCAAAAACGTTTCATAGTATGCTACATACATTGAAGCATAACCAAGCAATTGCATATTACCGAATAATGCGAGAATTCATAATAACTAGGCGCATTAATTTATTTTTCAAATACTAAAATTTGGTTGGAATTCGGCACATTCCGGAAATCTCCAATATTTCACCCGCTATAAACATCAAAGTTTGCATTAGTCGCCACGCAGCCAAAATTAATCCAAAGTGTAAACGCGATTTAATGTCCTTTCATGTTTAAATTGAAAATGAAAACAGTCTGTTAATTTCTTTAATTTAATATCGCATGGGCGAACGAGAATTAAAATTTTAATTCGGTTAAAACAGGTGCTCCACCGTTAACCAGGTAAGTGTAAAATAAAAAAAAAAATCCAGAACAAAAATATTATCAGATAACAACTTCCTCCTTAATGCCGGTCAGCTCTGGACACGTATTTATAAGCAATTAGATTAAAAGTAGTCGTGGGGTGCGGCAAAGGGCCGCCGCCGCCGTATTTTACACAGTCAAGGTTTAACCGGCGACGACGGCTGATTGAATTCCCTACTACAGCCAGGGTAGTTGCCCGGGCAACAGACGCCGGCGTGGTCATGGAGACGAGCGCCGACGCCCGGCACGCCCATTCGTCACCGGAATTGCTTGTCCACCGGTATTGTTGTCGCTACAAGCGAATCCCCGCGCGGGGATTTCCGTGCCCATCATTTATTTTATTGAATTAAAATAGTAAACGAAACGTAGGTAGGTATACAACACCCACATCAAACATTTTATCGTCAATTCATTCTATATGCACAAAGCGTAGAATTCAATGAAATGTTTGCGCTCCAAACTTGAAATACAATACGTATCTGCGTTTTCGTATTAACATTATTGTACATGTTACTATAGTAATAATTAAATTTTGAGAAGTGCATTTTCACTTTTGTAATATAGGTAGTTGCATACTTTCTCATCATTTCTCTACAGTTCCCTTCGCTCGTTATTATCCCAAATACTCGTAATTAAGAACAGCATTTTTCTATTCGTCCGTTTCCCCCCTGTAGATTATGGATCATCTAGTTATGTATTACCCTACTACCAAATATTTGGTACCTATTCTAAATTATGTACAGTATGTCTTCGGATGGGGTTACAAAGAGGGAGAAAACAATTTTACTTTTCATTTCCCCAAAAAATCACTTTTTATAAAAACCCTGCATGTTCTTAAACTCCTATCGCCCTTATTATTTTTTATCCAACTGGTCCAAGAAATATTTCATATTTTTTTCTACACCTATTTAATTATATTTCAATTATTAGCATTTTCTTTGTGAAATATCGTACCTATAATTCACTGTAGTGAATTATGGTTTCATAATTCACGGTATTCGGCCAATCACAAATATAGATTCAATAATCACTGTTTCGCTGATCCAATGATATTTTATATTGACCGCGGTCAACTCTTGCTGCAGCTGACAATCGACACGGGTGACAGCCAAGTATCGCAATATTATTGTTTACGTTTTCCAACGTATGCACTTCGTTCGAGTAGGTACCGCGCAAACTAACAATTCAACCACTAAAACTGCCAGAATTTAACAATGGAAGGGACAACTCCAAATTTATATATTACTAACTGCACAAATTTCAACATATATTCCTAGTAAGTAGTTCATTTATTGAAAAATAAAAATTAATGTATTATGATAGTGTTCCATTAAAGTTATCAAATTTGAGTCTAATTTATTTGTTTCATAGGTGTAGAAAAAGTATAGTACATATGTATTATATTCGCGATTATGACCATTATTCACTCAGATGATTTGAGCCACTCGCCTTCGGCTCGTGGGCTCAAACATCATCTTCGTGAATAATGGCTGTCATAATCGCTCATATAATAATATACTATTTATGGGTTTCTCGACTTAAAAAATAATATTCATTCATGTTGACCCAATAGTAAAGAATTTCATTCAGTGTTATAGTTTATATCAAACTCATAGGTCCGGTTTTTCAAAGAAACCAACATCGGATTAAGTCTGACACGGTCTGACACAGGCTTCGTTGCTATGATACAGCCAAACAGAAAGCCAATGTCATAGCAATGAAGCCGGTGTCAGACTTAATCCGGTGTTGGTTTCTTTGAAAAAACCGGGCCATAGTCTTGTAAGTAGTAAAACGGGCTGGTCGATCTGCGAAATGTTGTAAGCAGCGGATCATTTCTTCTCCTTCATATTATTAGGCAGGCAGGCAGTAGGGACGACGCGACGTCCTTCATTTAGCTGTGTATGTCATGTCGTTTCATTTTAAGGCATCTGTACGACGAAGATAGTCGCACTGCTCAACGATGTTTCTCGAACTGACACTTTTCGGGCGCACTTCTTTCCGCCGCGGTTTCTTCAGTAATAATCTTTTTAAATTGGATTTTAGTACAATAACAATAAATGTAATATAAATGCCAAGTTAGTTGTTTACTGAAATTACTAAAACGTAGAAGAATTGAAAGTATAAACTATTTATAGGAATAACTTATACGCACCGTGGTGGACAGTCGATAATATTGAATTTAAAGTTCTCGTCGAACCCATTTCCCACTACTTGTAGCACACAGGTAAAAATATAAAGTTGTGTAATACAACTTGTGTCGCATGGTATGCAGTGGTTGTTTGTTCTTTGTTTATGTTTTCTTTTCAACCTCAACGTGCCGCATGCGTTTTATTTTGTGATATATCAGTTTTAATGAAAAAAAATCACAGATTTCGCAATCCTTGCAACCATCGGGACATTGGAAATGATAACACCATACATAAAACATAATTATGTAATTTTTTATCGTGGGAAAAATAGTGTACATAACTCGATGGAAAGTGTATTTCCTTTAAACTCGCGTGATTTCATTTCTGCACTCGGCTTATGCAATTTGTCACTTTCTATGCTCGTTACGGAATATACTATTTTACGTCATGTTCTCCAGGCATACTCATACTGTGCACACTTCACACTATAAGTAGGCTCCCGGTTCTCACCACTCGAGCGCTGCGTTATCTCAGTATACGTCATATGACCTCGACACTTTCGTGTCGGTGGCTTTTGACAAAAATCGTAACTCTGGCCAGTGCGCGTCAGCTGATGCCTGAACGATCTGTTTTATCGATCAATACGACCAACGCGCGTAGAGTGTATGTACTACAGTACACAAAACGAGCATAAGAGGGCGGTTGATATTTTTGTTTAGCTTATGGATTCCTCAGCATTCTGATTAAGTTTTTTTACTCAGTGTATTTTTGCCTATTCTGATAATGTATTCTAAAGTCTCAACTCTGCAATGCAAAGTGGTGGTGCCGGGCACCACCACTTCATTTTGCCTGTGGTGCCTCAGCTTCCGGGCAATACTGGAGTTGCCGGCCCTGTAACGAAGGTGATACTGCTTCTATCTGAGTATTTTGTACTTAAACAGCCATGCATGTTTTTTTTTATTTAACAATATTTTAATAAAAGTCCAAAAAACTTATAACATATTTTCTGTAATAGTCGGGTAACAAATAATATGTGCTTTAGGAGTTTGGGAACACGAAGGGTTTTTATAGTGATTTTTTGAGGCGTTACAAATACGAGTAATTATATTTTGGTCTCCTTGCAACCCTATCAGTATTTTCTTAACTTCTGCGGCATTGTCTAAAATCGGCAGTGGTGTAGACATTTTTGGTAGTACATTAATTTATCGATTGGACTAGAAAGTAAGCAGTGCCTCATAATTTTTATGTCATTGCCGGCAATGGTTGGTACAGTGGTAATGCCTGTTTTCGTTTGTTACTGTTTTTTGCGTCAATTCCTAATTTATATTTAAAGTTTTACAGCTCAGAATCTGTGTGCTTTGGATGGGTTTGCCTGGTCTCCGTCACAAAAGGGATTTGTTTAAAGAAAATTCGCGATTATTATATGTTTACTACATTTATGATTTGTTTATTACGGTTTTAATAACCCTAATCATTTGTTCACGGCTGTAAAAATCGGTACAGTCATTTGTAATTTTAGTCACTAATAAACTTGTTAAATTTTGAAATATTACGTTACAACTTACGACATTTTAGGCGCAACCGCAGACGAGTGCGACCATAGGGTATTCCCCTGTAGCCAGCTATAATGGAGTAACAATAATACAAATACTTCTTCGGTGCTGGAAGTAAAAGGTTCTTATTTTGTCTGTAAGTAGGCCAGTAGGTATTACATTCAATGGATACTTAAATAGTCCGCTTATTATTCATACATTTTCCAATTCTAAGAATTCTCGAAAAAATTTAATGAGAAATTTCAATCAAATTTTCAAAATCTCTAATTAGGATATTAGCACGTTATTGGGTGCAGAGTACACGGCATTTGGCATTTCCCACATATTGCATTCTTATTGCATACGTATTGCAACCTATTGGCTATTGCATACTTATTACAACCTATTGCACACTTATTGCATGTTTATTGCAGCCTATTGCATATTACTGCAACTTATTACATACTTATTGCAACTTATTGCACTCACAAGTGTCCCGCATATTGCATAAGTGATTAACCCCCCCGCATCACTCTTTTTGCATTGTCGGTGTTGCATTGACGGGAATGAATGAATGAAAATTCCCGCAGTTATCTCAACTTTTACTGCATTGTCTAAAATTGGTAGTCGTGAATATCACCAATAAGTGAGGTTATATTTATGTACTGCAAACGTTAACAACGCCCTAAATTAATTATTTTTAATGTCAAATAAGAAATAACTATTCTTAGATAGTTGAAGAACTCATTAAATTTCTATAAAAACTTGGGGTCGGTACCGAAGTATCAAAAATGTACGTGAATATTCCCTAAAATAATTGAAACAAAAGATATCGTGGTGCTGTAGGTAACTATTTTCTCGTATTCCTTGTGAGCAAAAGTATTCCTATACCTACAGCTTTACTTTTATTGTCAAAGAACAAACAAATGAAAATATTTCTCCATTTTTCTCGTATACAATGCACGGTGGGTTTATGGGCAGAAAATTAGTGTTTATGAATAAGAAGCAAAAACTAAGCAAGTAAGAACTCCTTTCGTGCAAAAAAGGTTCCGTACCAGCATCAATTTCGTAAGGCGCTTATCTCAAAAGCTACTGAACGTAATGAATTTATTTGTCGTTAATTGCAATCGCTAAGACTATACGTAAATACCAAATTTCATGCTTTTACGACAAATAGTTTACACATGCGACAATGAGACCTAGTAATAGGCACATAAACATGGATATTTTCAAAACAAAAGATTCACCTTTTCGATGTACGGAAACTGTCATAAAGGCACGGCAAACAAAACAATAATTGGTTCGTCTTGGTTTTGATCAATAAATTACATAAATTATACTTAATTTTTTGACATCTTGTATTCGTATTTGAACGCAGATTTTGTACAGATTTCACCGGTGCCTACTCTTCAGAATAACCTCGCCTACTTGGCGCCCTTGTTCTTACTCGACGACACTGTTGTATGTAATTAGGTCATTTAAACGTTGTAAATTTCTTTTTTCTGTACCCACTCTGTCCTCTTTACAGAGAACAATGTGTCGTCACATTAACTACAGAATTTAGTCACATTACCCTGTAAGGTCGACTTGCAAAATAAAAGGTGTATGACATTTGCTTCGTTAAAATCTGATGCAGGTATGATCATTATCTTCACTAACTTCACGTAATAAAAGAACAGTTTTGATAATATTGCGTAAGTACCTATATTAGAAGATACGAAAGTTACTTAATTCGTTTAAAAAGAACGAGGAAAGTATATCTAAAACTTACATTATCTTGGGAAAAACACTAACTTGAGGCATATTGATATGTTCTAAAATGTGCAACCAATTATTACACGCAATTTCCCCATTAAAATTACTATCCTGTTAAAACTATTATGGCAATTCGCAACCAATTCAAAGGTTTTTATTTAAGCCAAATCGGAATTCTGCAGTTGGTTACTTGCTTAAATATACTCAGGTTTATTCAGTTTTAATCTTGATAACTTCCGGAATCGATAGAACTGCTCAAAATAATTAGGGCGATAAATTTGATTTTTTTTTTAATTTTCGAGAATACCTAGGAAACTTAGAAAGTCGCAGTCTTCATAATTTGCACACCTTTTGTGGAACAAGAGAACCTTATAGTTAGGGAGCCTCAATAGTACATTATTGCTGTATTTTCTACCATGCCAGACGGTATTATTATTAATGTATGGAACACGAGTAATAAGAGCATGAATATAAGAAAGTTGCATCTGAGTCGCGAACTCCCTGTTCGCTTAAAGTCGTTAAATTACAAGTTGTTATTGACATATTTTCTACGATGTGGTTTTCTTTTATTGACTTTTTGCATCATAAGGTCGGCCGCACACAGGTCGAAATATTTTGGTTCGAAACAATTTTTTTGGGCATCATCTTTTCGTGTTATATAACTAGTTGAACAGTAACCACTGACTGAGTGTGTTTGAGCAATGGACGAGGAAGCAGAGGTTGTCATCCTGTTGTATTTATACATTTCTGATGATGGAATCATTGTGAATTCTGAAACCGGTCAAGTTATAATAATAAATCGTCATATTGGTAGTACGCGTAGTAATTTTTCAATTCATCATGAATTTCTACCAAATAGTAAAATCAGAAAATATTGACTACATGAAAGTATTGGGTTTACCCCATAAACCAGAAAAGGAATATTGCTGCATTGCTGGTTTCATCGGTGAATTTAGGAGTTATCCTACCAAGGATGAGTATTCCAACATTTGACCACAACTGTCACTAGAGAACACGAGCAATAGGCCTCGCCGGCTGGAGAAAACTAGTGCTTCTGACGATACCGAGACTACTCTCGGTATCGTCTCGGTCTCGAGACCGAGACTAACATAGCCGAGACCGAGACTTATACGAGACCAAATGATACGAGAGTCTCGGTTGAAATTCTGCATCCCCCTTTTAAGTTTGACTTCGTACAGGTCAAGGTTAATAGAATAATTATCGTCAGAGTCATTAGTTACTTCATGTTCGCCGTTACTGTCGGATTTTTTTTTTAAATTATTACAATCAAATTGGAAATAAAATTCAACGTGGAATTAAAAAAACAAAAATATTAGGGGTGTTCCATCTAAACAAATTAAGTTTGGCAACGCTCAGAACGTACACCGAACGGTACAACTTGTATAATCCAAAATAATGGGGTCGTTGCACTAAATAGAAAATCGATATAATTTTGATAGAAATAAGTAACTTGGTGTTTAATGGGCCTCTGGGTTACATTTACTTACTCACCAATGGCCCAAAATTTAAACAATGGCGATTTTAGCACGAAGCGCGCCTTCTGAGAATTAAACAGAAATATGTGCTGCCTCGGTTACGTCATTACCTTGAAAGCGCTTGCGATCGGTCCCCAGTGAAAGCAAGAGTTACGTGGAATTTAGAGTCGTTAAAGTAGGAAGCTTTATTTAATACTTGCGCCCATAATTTCCGTCTGTCCTTACTACGAGGCACTTTTAAATATATTTTGCTGGGATTCTTCTTACAAAGACACTAAGCACTTTTTGAAGACCATTATTTTAAAAAAGAACACTATCTGTCAACCGACTCGACTGCCATGATTGTTTACGTTTGCGCTAGCAAGCATACACAAACAATGGTTGTACTTTCCGGTTAATATCGGCACTCCTCGGCATTGCCGCAGATACGTCATCATTTAAAAGGCTTAAAGGGCCAGGGTCTTAACCGAGGGGTGTGTCACGAGAAAATTTTTGTACGAAACATAACCTTTTTCGTAAATATTGCCTCATATCGCATCGAGATTACCTCATATTACCCCGGTTTGCTTAGAAATTACCCCGGATTACCTCAAGATTACCTCGGAACACCTCGGGATTGCCTCAGAATACCTCAAGATAACCTCGGAATACCTCAGGATTACCTCGGATTGCCCCTGGATAACCTCGGATTACCGCCCCCCACCTTGATACTTTTCATACCAAAATTAAGATTACATGGCGCAAACTTCTAATTCAATTAAATAAAAACAAAATATCAAGATGCAGTCTCATTAACAAACGTAATACTCTGGCAATACAAAACATATGATAATTCTGTTATAAAATAATAAAATGAACTCCAAAAAACTAACATTAATTATTTGTGGTATTTCTCTTCAGCTCTTTATATTCTCTGGCAATTTTTACACGGTTGGATCTAGATAGTAACAGCAGCCCGGACGCATATTCATAACTCACGTATCGTATCGCAATCCGAAGTAACATATCCAACTCGCGAGAGGTATGTCAAATGAGTGGATGACTGTCTCGCGTGATGGCGATCCCCTAGCTGTCCTTTTGGACCAGAACCGATTTTTTGGTCAAAAGAAAAAAGCGAAATCATCAAAACCAAAAAGAACTACGACCAGGTGCGAACCCTCAACTTTGCGGCTTGGGAGGCTGACACATCGACCACTGAGTGACGAAGGTATGCTGGCAAGAACGCTTACGAAAATAGTATATAAGTAGAAAATACGCCCGTTGCTGTAAGTCGACAGTTGGGGATGCAATACGCTACGTTCGATATGAATATGCGGCCCGGACTCCACCATATTTATGGGACCAAAAGAGATATGGATATCTTCCACTTCTTGGTATTTATCCATTTTTGGTCATACAAAACCTTCTAATTCTGCTTTTAGAAATTTTACTTTACATATGTTGGGGCTAAGTTTTTCGACCACGCAGCCGGTATACCAACTGACTGCGTAGTATTTTTCGATTTCAATATTTTTTTGGTCGGTCATTATGATATCATCGTCTCCAATGATACCGTCTACTTCGTCTTCATTGCTGTCCGAGTTTTCAGAGGACTTCATCCTCAACTTCAGCATCGAAGTCACTGTCCATAACAATCTTTCTTTTTCTCTGCAGAGAAATTTGTGTTTTCATCTCGGTTTTCATTAAACGAGCCACTTCTGGTGTGACAATATATTTTGAACCAGAATAAGCACAAGAATAAACAGCGATTAATATCTTCGAACACAACTGCATGTTGCCACCGGTCTGTCGCATGCAGACAATAAATATGCCGATGGCGCACGAATTTTCACGAACTCATACGAACGCGGCAAAATCACCTCGTATAACCTGATATTACCTTTGGATTGCCTCGGATAACCCTTGGATTACCTCGGATAACCCTCGGATTACCTCAGATAACCCTCGGATTACCCTGGATCGCAAAATATTACCTTGACAACCCCGATATCGCCTCGGATTACCCCTGGATTGCCTCTACTGTGTACGAAAAATTACCTCGTGAACCACCCCTCGGTCTTAACTTTGACGGTGGTTTAGAGGCCTAAAACGTTCGCTGTGAGAAAAATAAAAAAATACGGGTCAAATATTTTACGAGAATCTTCCGGAAAATATGATTTTTAAAAATTGTGTAACGACCCCATTTTAGAACATACAGAAGTTAATTTGATGCAACTTGTATGTGAAAAATTAGTCGGTATCGTCAACTCCAGCTGAATTATGGAGAAATTATGCTAGTTTGGAACACCCGGTATATTATCTTAATCGTGCTTAATAATTATAGTTAAAAAATTAAGAAATGATAAATATTTTCCGTTAACATTTTCACGCCCCGGCGAAATTTTTGAAGTAGAAACCGATGGCAACTTTTCTTCTGGAGTTGCTACACTTTCAGTTTGATTTTCACTTGATTTCCCAACATCACTTTCCTTTTCACTGTCTGAAATAATGATTTGTTTCCTTTTTGGCATGATATTATTTTTATATTTCTTAATTCTCGAAAATACAGTGCGACACAGCCAGATATAAAGCGTGGACTGCGATCTTCCGTTGCGCCACTTACGCGGTTGTACCACAGCATAATACAGCAGAACAGCTCTCCCTAAATTTTCTAGCTCGCGTAGCGTAGCCCGCGCAACTTATCAGGCTCCCCTCGTGTTCTTTTTCGTTTGTCGCCGAGTTAATATCGACGTCAAACCGATTGATAAAACGCCGCGGTAGTAAATCACGTAAAGTTGGAGGTCACCAAATGCAGCTAAAATAGTTCAAAGACACCGCCAAGAACTTTAACTGCTGTATTATGCTGTAGTTGTACGGATGCAAGTCGTTGCATGTTTTGAACGCGAGACCGAGACTCTCGGGTCGAGACCGAGACCGAGACTGTTCAAATCTCGATCTCGTCTCGCCGAGACCGAAGCACTAGAGAAAACACAATCAGTCCACTCCACGTGCATGCGCCGCTCGAATATTTTAAGACATTTTGAGTCGAAACGTTGGAAAACGTTGCGCAACGTCTCTAACCAATGTTTTGACCAGTGTGCGGCGCCACGCATGAATACATTGTTTACGCTTCATCTGTGACACAGCGAAACGTTGCGAACCAAAATGTTTCGACGGCCACATTGTAAGGAAATATTCATTTCCTCCGAGTTTCATAGGCTACTAAACTGTCATTGAGACATTTTAATTTAATGATTAGCGAATCATACCCCAATCATACATAGAGAATCAACCGCCTCTAGGAGGCTTTGTCCGTTTGACAAAGCATCACTGTCACTGTGCAAGGCAGTCCCCATAAATTCAGTCAATTTATGCAAAACACTATTCTTAAGTAGAAGTAAATATGGATAGCGATTGTGACAATAAAATATTAAATTTAACACCCCCAGGTATCGCAGAAATGGCGATAGTAACCTGTTTAAGTTTACTTCCAAAAATATCAAAGAAAAAATACGAAAATTCGTACAGAAATTTCATGGATTGGCGCAAAGTTTTTTTTGGAATAAATAAAGTAATCGTAGAAAAAGTATAGTGTACAACTCGCGCGAAATGACCCTTTCCCACTCGTAGGCACATGAATGCATGTGCCTGCTCGTGGGAAATGGAGTATCATTTCGCGCTTGTTATACAATATACTATTTTGTATTTTCCTTTTATTTTTGCATCAACATAAACAGAGTGTCCAAAATTAAGTGTTCACCATTGCCAACTTCGTTATTATTGAACGTACGAGGTCGTTTAAATGGGCAATGAAATTAGTGTTTGACGAATAAGACTGCGAAAACAAAAAAAAACAATCGAACATCGCATTTTCGAGATATTCACACAAACAATAATTTTCTAAATAGGACAACCTGTATATTTTTGCATATTTAAACGGAGTATAAAATTCTGAATATGACCATCTATTTGAAAATTAAAAATACCGTGACTTTTGAAGCCTCAAAAATGCAACAGCACATCGCATAGGTCATGAAACTAATTTTGTGTCATAATTATTGTCGGCGGGTGTTAATAGTATTTTGTTGTTGTTTCTATTACTCCTTTGCGAATTTTAAATATGGGAGTCGACCAAATTTGTTTCATGGACTACCTATTAAGTATAATGTGCGATATCAGCGGGCAGTTTTGATCCCGCAAAAGCCATATTATTTTTAATTTTGGGATAGTTGTTCCTTAAGACTCTTTTATTCAGAATTTTATTCTCTTTCAACACTTACAAAAATATACAGGTGTTCCATTTAAAAAATTGTGCTGTTTGTGTGAATATCTCGAAAATGCGATGTTCAATTTTCTTGTTTTCGCCATACCTAGTATTCATAATAAAAAAACACGAATTCTTTGCCATTTTAACCGACCTCGTAGGTTCAATAACAACAAAGTTAGCAATGGTGTTCACTTAATTTTGGACTCCCTGTATATATAATTACATTATTTTTTTGAACATTTCGTTCGCTTTCTTTATTGTCTTTGTGAAATGATAAATATAAAGTTCCAAGTATTATCCCTACCTAATGATTTAAATCAACGATTTTTTTTGAAAAAATCGCTCGATTTAAGTCATTTAATCAGATTATTTAAATCTGCTCAACCCTGGGTTTCAACTGTCTCGTTGTGCACGTTGACTGTCCCTCAGAACTATAGGTATTCACTTTTCATAGATTACACATTCACATTTCGGAGTGCTTACATAAAATTTTGCAAACTTAAGAAATGTATTATGATCTCAGTTTATTCATAATTTCAGAAAAAATGCCTTATTTCATATTTAAAATTAGAGAAAATTGGCAATCTTTAAGCAAGCAAAAAGACGTTTTTTCTAAAATTAAAAAAGAACTGATATCATATGGCATTTCTGCTTAATAAGAAGCTTAAGTTTGCGAAATTTAGAGTAGAAATTACGCAAGTTGTATGCATAATAATAATAATAATAATAATAATAATAATATCTCTACTCACTCCTACTAACCCTAAGGTTAGCCCCAGAAGCTAACTATATAGCTTGTGCGGGATGGAGGAGGCGGCATATTACTATTGGCCGCAGGTGCGTCACAGGAACGACCTACAGTTGTTAGTACTCTACCCACCATTTAGTGCGAGAATGAGGAAAACTTGGAAAACCTCATTAGGTAAAGCTCGATAGGTGATCCAAAGCGCGTCGTAGCCACAGCGCAGAAATGAGTCACCCATCCATAGCCAAACCGCGGGCACTGTTGCTGAGCATTAACGACTACTCACTCGCGCATGCCAGCAAGATCCCACGAACACCTGGTTTTCAGAAGTAAAATGTGAGCGAGCGAGACAGGTGGAAACTTCGGAAAGCCTCCTTGTGCAGCAGCAGGAAAGTTATTTCCGTGAGTGATGTTTCCTAGAGTTCCTTATTTTCTGCCCTGGTCCCGTTTGTATTTGTTCCCATTATGACAGGCTTTTCAGATTTATGTTCCTCTTCCACACATACGCTTCTGTAGTGGAAAAAGTTTTGTGTCCGTAAGTTCGTGGTTGCCATATTTTGAAAATTAGCATCAACAATATGATGGTGAACTATTGCTCATGCATCGTTTTGTTGTCCATTTGCGTTTCAAAAAAACAGATTTATCAGTTTATTAGAAACATTTTCAAAAGAACATTTACAGACCAGAAGACAAATTCCCGTAAAAACAAAATACTTTTGTAAGAAACTTTATCCAAACTAAAAATATCACAAATCCATACTAAGCAACCACTCTGTTCTAGTAATTTCAAGCAAAATCGAACACCCTTCAAATAAAAATCCGCAGCCGCTGTAATGGAACTCAATTTACCACTTAACCTAAATATTAACTTAATAAAATCGACCCTGGGATGTGAACTAAATTTCCCGCTAGGCTCGCGTTCCATGGAAAATAGCACATGCTTTCCTGCCGCGGTGGCATGTCATGTGTCTTGTGCGCCGCCACCGTCATGAAGTCCACAGGCAAATGCAATTTACCCTATAGGGTTTAGGTGGCGGGTCTTGAGGGGTGTATAATTAGGACGTCACACGAAAGGAGAATAATCAAGAACAAACACCTCGTTAACGGTTTCCAGTTCAAATATAGGTAGACTGATGTAATTTACCCGCCAATTATGTAAAGGTAAAAAATCGACGGGGTAAACCTTGTCTGTTTGCGTATTTCCTACAGTTAGAAACAGACGAAATAATTTTTTGAATTTCGACATTTCGAGGACTACCTACATACAGTAGTGGCCATAAATATAGCAACTTCCTGAAATTTCGAATTTAATTTTTTTTTCTAAGCAAAAATATTCTTTTTATTTACTTTTTGTTCTTAAAATACATACACATTTCTAGTACATAATACGTATTTATGTGTAATTAAAACTAGTATTATTTTTAATATTTTTTAATTTTTGTGTTGGACGTAATTATAGCAACTACGGAAAAAAAAATTTTTGACAAGTATTAATTAAAAATAACGAAAGCGTTTAATATTTTGTATAATAACCTTTATTTTTAATAACCTGGGCACATCGCTTGGGCATCGATTCTATTAATTTAGTAATGTATCCATCATCAATTATTTCCCAAGCATTTTCCAGTGCAGTATAAAGGTTTTCCAAATTAGTATAATTATTTCCTCTAATTTTGCCATCCAAGTAATCCCACAAATTTTCTATTGGATTTAAGTCGGGTGACTGTGATGGCCATCGCATCATTTCGAAGTGTTGCTCCGCTAACCAATCCTGCACAAGTTTCGACGAGTGTTTCGGGTCATTATCTTGCTGAAACACACAACTTAAAGGCATTGTTTCGTCGATGTATGGGACCAGATGGTATTGCAAAATATTTTAATACATGAATCGATCCATTTTACCATGGATTCGACAGATTGGGCCCATCCCAAACTTAGAGAAACATCCCCAAACCATAACTGAACCACCACCGTGCTTAACAGTTGGACATGTGTACTTCTTGTCAAATATCTTGCCCGTTGGTCGTCTAACATAGAATAGCCCATCACTTTTAAACAAATTAAATTTTAATTCATCGCTAAAAACTACATTCTCTCAATTTTCTGGGGTCCAGTTAATATGATCTATTGCGAACTGGAGACAGGCCTTCACATTTTTCTTTGACAACAGCGGTTTCTTTGCTGGTCGGCGACCAAATAACCCGCCGTCGACTAATCTCCTTCTTATTGTACGAGCACTAACATATTTTGATCCAATTTCCTCCAATTTTCCAAGAATTTTGGAAGAGGACAGGAATGGGTTTTCTTTCGATATTCTTAACACGTGTCGATCAAATCTTTCAGAAGTTTTTCTTGGTCTTCCTGGATTTGGAATGGGTTCAACATAAATAGCTTCAAAATTCTGGACACAACGGATTTATTTAAATTAAAACTTCTTGAAATTTCAGCCCGTTTGACACCGTTTTCATACTTTTGTGTAATAAGGTTCCTAATTTCAATTGAAACTGTTTTAGCCCGACCCATTTTTTAGTTACTAACCAGAAATAGTGCCAATGCGATAAATACTCGGGATAAGTACAACTTAACTGGCGTTTTAATTACTTTAAACTTATTTATGACAGTTGTTGCTATATTTCTGTCCAACAAAAATTTGAACAAATGCTGGGATTAATTTGTTATTCACAAAGCTCTAATTTTTATTGAAGGAAACACTTACCATAGAAGCAATGTGAATGCTGGAATGCATTTCTAATCTTAAAAATAATGTTGTTTAATATTACATTGATTTTTTAAAAGTTGCTATATTTAGGGGCCACTACTGTAAATAGATTAAAAACAAATACTTCAAAAATAAATTAAGTACATATATTACCTCAGAATAATTTTATCAAAAAGAATTAAGGTAAGTGTAGGGTAATTCTAGGAAAGATGGCTCATCAGGTGAGATGGCTCACTATGCATTGTTCTGTGGTTATTGTAGCTAATCGCAATTTGGCAACACTGTCGTTAATCCGATATTATATGTGGCATTGGGGCGAAATCTTGTTCACGGCGGTAGTTTATTAGTGCCTATTTTACGAATAAGTCAGCGTTCATCTGACAATAATATTCTGAAGGCAGTTGGCGCAAGTGAAAAATAGGTAACTCGCAGTTCATTTTTTAAAGAATTTTCATTGTTATGTGCTTCTTAGAAACTGTGGCTGTCTTTCTAACTGCAATTTCACTTCATATCAAGTAGGGGTGTTGCGAAAAAATGCTGAGCCATCTCTCCTTATAAAATCAGGTGAGATGGCTCACAGCTTACAAAGGAGAGATGGCTCAGCATTTTATTCTCGTTTTTCAATACGTCAGTGACAGATTTTGGAAATTAAAACCTACACTAATGTATTTACAGTAAACGTGAACGTGTCAACGGAATACAAACGTAAAGCCAGTGTTAACCGCGGAGAATGGTCTGAGGCATAAACCAAACATACCTAGACGTTTCACGCTTATGTAATGACCTTGAATGAAAATTTAGTTTACTTGTAAAATGCAGAGGGCCAACAATAAAGTTTTGCGCACGCGCCGCAATTGTGACCTGACCTGTGTGGTAAAGTGTTGAATAAGAAAAAATAGTTATTTATGAATCAAACATCCGTTCGAACTCATACATTTCAGCATTTTCTGCCTGAGTCATCTCACCTGATAGGCCGAGCCAACTCTTCTCTATAGTATAGGTGAGATGGCTCAGAGAAGGGTTTTTTGTTTTATTTTATTTTAGAAAAATAATTTATGTTTACCTCGTATTTATGTTTAAGAAGGGTATTTTAAGTGTTTGTTGTTGTGTTTGTTAATTTTTGACTATTTTTGAAATTGCAATAAAGGAGACATGATTTTTTATTAAAAAGTGAGCCATCTCTCCTAGAATTACACTACCCAAATGCTGATACTAACCCAAAGTTCGGCACTTCACCAGAATTAGTAAGTTGTAAAATAAAGTTATCTGTATTCTAATAAGTAATTCGCATATACTAACGGAAGCCTCGAAGTTTTCTGTAAATTATACTTATAGGTACCTAAGACAGTTGCCTTTTTTACAGATCCAATTTTCAGTGATCACAGTTGACAAGTTTGGAAGGGGCGGTTTTGCGTTTATAGTGTTCATAGCTTAGTAATTGTCTTAAGAATAGGCCTGGGCAAAAAATCGATTAACCGATTAGAATCGATTTTCTTTTTGAATCGATTCACCGATTAAAAAAAGATTATATCGAAGTATCGAATCGAATCGGTATATCGAATCAAATCGACATATTGCATCGAATCGCATCTGCAAATCGAATCGGCCCATCGGATCCAAATAGCACTTCGAGTTTCACCTAGAATCTGAACAATATGTGAAAGGTACGAAAAAAACATAACTGTGTGTACCTAGTAAAACTTTTCGAACGCAAAGCTTAGAGGGGCATTTAAAAAATGTGTAGGTGCTTCGTACTTTATGAAGATGTATTCCTCCGTGTTATGTTTTGTTCGTTTGAATTGAAATATATATATAGTCTGGTCACCTTTTACCTCTCGGTGTAGGTGTTATCACTTGATTTAACCGTGCACAAATGCCGACCACTTCTTCCTGTCTTGCGCTAACGGTCTCGCTTCTACCACCGTCTTGCCCTTGCATCTAATAATCTTTGCAACTACTTTATCCCAGTTGTCTTTTGGTCTTCATCTAACTCTTTTCGTCTGTTGTCTTGCCTTCCACACTCTCCTAACTTGTCTATTGTCGTCCATTTTTTCTAGGTGTCCCCACCACGCCAACTGTCTCTCCTGAATGAAGTTTAAAACCGACTTGCACTCTAGGCTCTTCCCTTACATCCTGATTTCTTACATGGTCTCTCATGGTAATGCCTTTAACTCTACGGAGGTATTTCATTTCAAGTGCCTGTATTTTGCTTTTTATTCTTGGGGTGAGTATCCATGACTCACAGCCGTATGTCAGTACTGGTCTATAGACTGTATTGTAAATAACAATTTTTGTTTTCCTGCCCCCTTCTCTCTTGCCGATAAGCTGTCCTTCATAGCATGAAACAGTTTTGCTGTTTTTTCTATCCTCTCGTTGATATCTCCTTCTTGACCTCCGTTGCTTTCTAGCATTACTCCCAAGTATTTAAATGTCTCCACTTGCTCAATATTTTTTCCGTTGATTTCAATATTTATTGCTAGCTGATCTTTCGATACTATTATTACTTTGGTCTTTGCTGTGTTTATTTTCACCCCTTTTTCTGCAAGCACTTCGTTCCAAACATTTAGATTGTTCTGGAGAGCCCTCTGTTCGTTTGAAAGAATAGAATAATGTCCCCAGCAGCAGTAATCGAATACTCTATTTCTACATAGTTCTTGCAGCACCGAAATGAAAATCTTGGTTAGTTGGGAATCCCCGATGTTCAGTATTACTGGGCTTACCATTACTTCTACTAGTTAAATAGATACCTACATCTACGCGCCATCTAGTAAGGAATAACTGCAATAGGCAGGTTCGGTAATTTTCAAATTTCATTAAAATTGATAGAGTTTATTATACTGAAGGCAATTATGTTGTTAATTTCTGTGAAAAAAAAATTCCTTCGCATGTAAAGCCGTTGCAATGTTTTCCGTCGGTGCGAGGCTAGAAATCGTACCTTGCAGCGAGAGTAGGCCGCGTGACGTCAGAACTACAAGTCCCAGCTTCAGCGCGCAGCAGTCCCATAAGTATTATGCATATGCATATGTAGTTAAATTGTTAAATATTAACTGGTTCTAACTGGTGTTTTCTGTTTTGTACCCAGACTAATACATCGTACAGCACACCAATGAAACGGAAAAAGTGGTTCGTTGGAGCCAGAAGGAAAATCGGTCAGCATTATCGATATTTTCCCGAGTTAGTTTATCATTGCAAAAGTTTATAAAATTATCGGCTGCCCCATTGCAGCCACTCTAAATAAAATCATAATGTAATTTATCGACAGTTTTCTGCGACCCCTTGGTACTTGGTAACGTGTTACGGTTAGCATAATTTGAAACAGGATGCTAGGAGCATGACGGAGCCAAATACTGAATCGCCGTAGCATTCCCTCCCTGAACTAAAAACGGAAATTTTATTAACTACTAGCGGGCCCGGCAGACGTTGTCCTGCCCGACATTAAAAAAATTTCCGAAAAAAAAATCCTAGAACCCGATTGCAGCGCCACCTACCGGGTCTAATTGTGAATGTAAACCATCCAGGGACCCACTCAAACACACAAAAAATGTCATCAAAATCGGTCCAGCCGTTTTAAAAAAAAATCCTAGAACCCGATTGCAGCGCCACCTACCGGGTCCAACTGTGAATGTAAACCATCCAGGGACCCACTCCAACACACACAAAAAATTTAATCAAAATCGGTCCAGCTGTTTAGGAGGAGTTCAGTAACACCCGATTGCAGCGCCACCTACCGGGTACAATTGTGAATGTAAACCATCCAGGTACCCACTCCAACAAACACAAAAAAATTCATCAAAATCGGTCCAGCCGTTCAAAAAAACTCCTAGAACCCGATTGCAGCGCCATCTACCGGGTCCAATTGTAAATGTAAACCATTCAGGGACCCACTCCAACACACAAAAAATTTCATCAAAATCGGTCCAGCCGTTCAAAAAAATTCCTAGAACCCGATTGCAGAGCCACCTACCGGGTCCAGTTGTGAATGTAAACCATCCAGGGACCCACTCCAACACACACAAAAAATTTCATCAAAATCGGTCTAGCCGTTTAGGAGGAATTCGGTGACATACACACGTACAGACTGTCAAACGCGCGAAGTTAAAATAGTCGTTCCGTTTTCTCAAATTTTCCCATTTTCTGCGCAATTTTCTTAATTTTCCGTTCCGTAAAAACCTTCTACAAAGTATTAGAAACCACAAAAAAAAGATTAATGAAATCGGTTAAGTCGTTCTCAAGTTATGGCGTGACCAAGGGAAATAGGGATTCATTTATATATACATATATAGATTGTTCATACAAAAATACTAAAATCGCGATTAAAAAATGGGGGGTGGCGGTAGGAGGGTGAAAAATACTTTACGACCTATTCTCGTACCTACCAAATGTACAAAAAAAATTCAATTATTTGGATATTATTCATACAAAAATACTAAAATTGCGATTAGAAAATAGGGGGTGGGGGTAGGAGGGTGAAAAATACTTTACGACCCATTCTCATACCTACCAAATGTACAAAAGAAATTTCAATTATTTGGATATTGTTCATACAAAAATACTAAAATCGCGATTAAAAAATAGGGGGTGGGGGTAGGAGGGTGAAAATACTTTACGACCTATTCTCATACCTACCAAATGTACAAAAAATTTCAATTATTTGGATATTGTTCATACAAAAATACTAAAATCGCGATTAAAAAATGGGGGTGGGGGTAGAAGGGTGAAAAATACTTTACGACCCGTTCTCATATCTACCAAATGTACAAAAGAAATTTCAATTATTTGGATATTGTTCATACAAAAATACTAAAATCGCGATTAAAAAATAGGGGGTGGGGGTAGGAGGGTGAAAAATACTTTACGACCTATTCTCATACCTACCAAATGTACAAAAAAAAATTCATAAAAATCGGTCCAGCCGTTTCGGAGGAGTGCGACCACAAACACCGTGACAGGAGAATTTTATATATTAGAGAAGATTTTACAATAATAATTAAATAGTACGTCATCATAAAGTTCTCTTTTGAAGACTGGTAGGACGCGTACCTCCATCCTTTCCCTGAGCTAGCCTACGCATTTCCGTAAAAGTAGAACATTCTACATCCCTAACTATCTGCTCCAACCTCTACCTCTTTATTCCTATCTCTAACTCTAGTATGTCGCGAACTATTCCTTTGTGTTTCAGAAGGTGTCCTACCATCCTACCATCCTACGATCCTATCCCCTATTCTTTATTGTCTTCCATACTTTTCTCTTTTCCCCAACTCTTTCTAATTCCTCCTTATTGCTAACTTGTCTATCCACGGTATCTTCAACACCCGTCTGTAGCATCACATTTCAAACGCTTCTACTCTTTTTCAATTCGCTTCTCCCATTGTCCAAGTTTCGCACCCATAGGTATAATTTCGTACTCCATACATGCGTCTTTAAGGGTCTCTTCCGACTTTCTACATTAACCGTTCCAGAATATAGCAGTTGTTTCTTTTTATTAAACAAGTACCTGGTACCTACGTAGCGTAGTTTTTTGATTCGCGTGAGTTGTATTTGTTTCCGTTTTTTTAAAAAATTTCCAATCCGTTATAAAACAGTTAACTTGATAACTTGTCAATCACTTAGGTATACATACCTACATAAATGAGTAGGTATGTATTGTATTGTATTAGAGAATATAGTAAGTACCTATTTTACAAACAGAAGTAAGCAGGTATCTACAATCTACATACCTACTTATACTGAATTATAAGAGGCATGTACAGTTAATAAATTGTTGACTTTGTTTTACTTATACCGGTCTGCCTTTACACTACTGTTTTGAGGTTGAATGAAATTGGGGTTAGATGCAAGAATCACACACCATTTCCACATTTACCGGGACATTTACCTACCTACTACATAAATATGGCAAATTATGTGAATCGGACTTTTGATACCCTTGTTGCATCATTATATCGATTATGTTGTCTTTGTTTTATGTTTCCTTGACACCTTACTTTAAACATTCACGCTCGAAATAGTCCCAATAAGTATGTTACGAGATAGGTGTACCTACCGCTTCGCGGGCATTCAAGAGAAGTGGGAGGAGCGCCTTACGAATCTCTGACGTCAAACCAATAACAAAGCGAACTAGCATGTGGGCGTGATAAGCTAATTTCTTTCGCTTATTACGACGCAAAAAAATTTTTTAGAAAAAAAATTTCGCCGTAAATCAATTACAATAACAATTTTCTGTCATTTTCATGCCAAAAATAGATATCTTATTTTTCTCCGAACCTCCCTAGAATTAGAATTCTTCAAGCGTGAAAGCCGTATAAATTGTTAAGACATAAAATGGTGAATCCCCCATTCCCATTTGTAATTAGGTCTGGGCAAAAAGTCTATACATATTTCGATTCCAATCGATGTTCTTTTCGAATCGATTAATCGATTCAAGAAAAAAATTGAATCGAAATATCGAATCGAATTGGCACATCGATTCGACTCCATGCGACCGATTCAGAATTCGATCCGAATAAAATCATATGATCCGGTTATTCGATTCGAATCGATAATTTTTGCAAATTGAAAATCGATTCAGTATTGCCCTAATCGCACAGGCCTACTTAAGGTGTTGCTCATGTATGCGAAATTTTGGTAAAATAATGTCATATCCATGCATCCATGGCTTGTTACCTTTAAACTGTTCAGAAAAGTTTGGGATCGTCTGGCACTCGCGACTATCTAATACATATGTGTCTGACAGTGATATTTTGGCATTCTTCATGATACAAAGAGTCAGTAAAAGAAACATCTGTTGATAGAAAATATGTCACGTGATGGTCCCGCTCAAGATAAGTTTGGGGTTCTCTGGCACCCATTCATGACTTGTAATGTATCTGACCTTATTTTGGTATTCCTAATGATGCAAGGAGTCAGTAAAATAAGAATCTGTTGGCAGAAAATATGTCAGTAGCAACTTTTTAAATTAACTTTGAAAGAGCGCCATCTGCACAAGGACTCAGATGCAACTTTATTATAGCCTTATTACTGCACCTCGTGTTGCATTCATTAAGATTAATAATGTCTGGCATGGTAGAAAATACAGCAATAATTTACCATTGTGGCTTCCTAACTATACAGTTTATAATGGAATATTAAAATAATTTTTTTGAATAAGTAAACAAGGTTGCTTCAGAAATACCTGTACTTGATTTCCTTATTCAAATAAAATTGTCAATTGTCATTTTAATAATTCCACTATAGGTATCTAAAACGTATATATGAGTATATAGATTTCGAATCGGCCGCTTAATGTGACGTCGGCATTCGCACCTACAGGAGTGCGTTCATAAACAAGGTGATATGAGAGTGGCAGATGATGTGAGTGTTATGTTACGTCACTTCAGATGGACGCTTTTCTGAACATTTTTGGGTGATGTAAAGTACATACAACTTTCAAAAATGTCTTATTTAAACCCTATTTGTAAATGGAAGGGAAAAAGGGAATAATATACGCAATTATAATTTGTCGCAGAAATTGTCATCAACGTGTAATTTACTGCCTCTCTACTTGTATAATCGCTCCATTGAGGATAAAAAATTACTTGAAGCGCATTATATCAAATTTTACTGCACGAAAATCCAAGGTCACTTCCGGATTCCAAGAACTGCCTATGATGCATTATTGCCTACAATTAATAATGCTGAAAGATTCAAGAAAAGGAGGACCTTCGATTTCTACTGATTAGCAGTTGTTCCCGCCAAACTGGGATACTGTGAACCACAATAACGCGTCTTTATGTACTGCGCATGACTAGTGAATATTCCCGAAGTAAAAAGATAATTGACGAGGGCGACACGCCGTTGTAACTCTATAGTATAATATTATGGACATGGACGATGGGCAAATTTACGTTGGCGTGACTTCACTGTTTTCTGAATTATTGAACGCAGCCCAGATCTTATATTAAGGATAGAAGGAGTAAGCGCATGGCAACAGGTCAGAAGCGATGAATGCTTCATAACATTTGGCGAAAAATGACGGGGGGGGGGGGGATGTATACAATAAATAAACTCTAGTGCGTTTCATGGCATTGTTGTGCGCGGTACGCGCGTGGGAAGGATCGCTGGAAACTATAAACAAAACACAAACAGCTTTTGTTTATATATTAGGTATGCCACACAAGTCGATTCAGACAGCTTTCTATGTTTGCCTCTGTCAAACAAGTAGTGGGAAATGGACTACATCAATAGGAACATGTCGTGGTTACTGGCTAATATGAAGATAGCCATCACACTACGACACAACTTGATGTGCTCTTTGAAGTGGTGATATATATCTGTTACAGTACCATCGGATGGGTTTATTTAGAAATCAGAATTATTCTACTTTATGGTGCATGCATGATATACTGTGACTTACTGTCTCTGTTCTTCCCCTCCTCTGTGGGTGTTACCTCAAAGTCAGTACGCGGCCTAAACTACGGAAATTCTCCTAACAGATTACGCATTATGTCCGGAACAACATGCAATATTATAAGTATCAAAAAGTTGGTTATTTAGAAGCTTCAATAATCCTTAAAAAAAGACTTTCATAAATGCTAAAACTGTCACCGCAAAAGCAGGCGTCCTATTAGGCAGCCATAGCCAGTTATAACTGAATTCTATCCTGATTTAGCATTTTTCTACACCTATTTAATTATATGACAATTATTAGCATTTTCGTTTTGAAATATCGTACCTATAATCCACTGTAGTGAATTATGGAATCATAATTCACTGTGTTCGGCCGATCACAAATATACATTCAATAACCACTGTTTCCCTGATCCAATGATATTTTATATAGACCGCGATCAACTCTTGCTGGAGCTGCAAACGACTTGGGTTACAGCCAAAGTGTATCGCCATATTACTTGTTTACGTTTTCCAACGTATGCACTTCGTTCGAGTAGGTACCGATTAATCCGTGCAAACTAACAATTCTACCACAAAAACTGCCAGAATTTAACAATGGAAGTGACAACTCCAAATTTTTATATTACTAACTGCACAAATTTCAATATACAGGGTGTATTCGAATAAGTGCGAAAAAATTTAAGAAGCGATTCCTGGTTGAAAATTAAAGGGGGTGTTTGATATAAACAAATCCTCATATGTACCTCCCTTAGGAGTGACGCTCCTCCAAAGTGGGAGGTGGAAATTAGGTTTTTATTTATTTTCCCAATATCTGAAAAAGTTAAGGAAATAAAATTTGGTGGAAGGCTTCTAATGTAAAAAAGGCTACATTCGAATATTTTTTGACCTATCCATATTGTTATAAGTGGATGAAACTCGCAACCCCTCTTAATTTTTTCCCTTTTAACGTTTTACATTTTTACCGTGTAAGAATTTGATTGTTTAAAAATATGCCTTAGAACGCTTCATTCACTGAAAAACTTTCGTATCTCTTTTGCTGTTTTTGTAAAATCAATAGTTTTCGGGAAAAAAAATGATTAACTTCATCATGCACTGAAAGAATTAAATTCCAAGTAAAAGTAGTAGACGGCACCAAGTTGCTTAGAGGGGTTGCGAGTTTCATCCACTTATAACAATATGGATAGGTCTAGAAAATTTTCGAAAGTAGGCTTTTTAACATTAGAAACCTTCCAAAAAATTTAATTTCCCTAACTATTTCAGATTTTGACAAAAAAATAAAAAACATAATTTGCAACTCCCACTTTGGAGGAGCGTAGGTAACTCCTAAGGGAGGGACATATGAGGATTTGTTTATATCAAACACCCCCTTTAATTTTCAACAAGGAATCGCCTCTTAAATTTTTTCGCACTTATTTGGATACACCCTGTATATTATCCTAGTAGTTCATTTAATGACAAATAAAAATTAATGCATTATTATAGTGTTCCATTAAAGCAGAGGTTCTCAAACTTATTTTGTCTACAGCCCATTTGAAAATCAATTGTTTTTCATTGCCCCCCAATTTTTTTTACTTTACTTACCACATCTTAAAAATCACAATGACATTCATTTTTCATTTAATTATAGTGTGCTATATTAGTATGGAGTTTAAACTTACATTGTAAACGAGACTTTTTTACCAGTGAGAGCAATTAAAACGCAACTTTATAATATTAAGAGTATCTTTTATTGTTATTCAAATGAAAACAAACATAATCAATTTTAATTTAAAAACTAATCTAATGAAAATAAAAGAAATATTACGTGCTTTTATATAGGATTGAAATACCGAACGCACCGACAGGAATAAGACAAATTGCGCAAACTCGTTTATCTCATTCGACGCTCCATCGTACTGAGCAAGTAAAGGTTCGTTTTCATGTGACATTAATGTCGCGACTTTAGTGTCATGACCATAAAAGTCGTGACATTTTAATATGTATAAACTGTAAAGTCACGTTGTCATGACATAGAATTGAAGTCGCGGCATTAGTGTCACGAGATCAAATCCAGCTTGATATTTGCGTGACAGTTGATGGTAGTGTCACGTACTTTAGCCCGTGAAAACATCATTGCCGCATTGTCGCGGCAGCATTGCAGCTTAATCGACACATGTGAAAGTGAGGTTAGCGGGAAACAATGGAATAACAAAACACTTTTTGGAAGAATATGAGAAAAAGACTATTAAACATGTCTTCGCCGTTGCGCATGAAATTAAAAAAACTTGCAGGATCTTCTGCAGCAAGTTCCTTTATAAGGGTGTTAGATGCACCCAATCTGCTTCTGCGCTGGATCCATCGCCTAATCCAAATTTTCTACGCCATTTTCCTTCGTTTCGTTTAATTTCTTCACTGATGACTAAACTCAACACGCGTGAAGCGGCCACGTTCACTTCGCTGGACGCCATTACAACTCAATATAAAGTCTATGACATGTATTTGCATGAAAACAATCATTAAAAAATGTCGCATTGTCATGACTTCAATTGTCACGGCTTTTTATGTCACATGAAAACGAACCTTAAGAACAAGTATCGATGAACCAGCCGATCGATACAGGATTGCACAAATCGCGTTATTTAACAAAAACTTGTTAAAACTTGATTGCTCACGGGCTATCCCACGAAAACTATGTTAAATATTTTTAATTTTTGTACAATCAAACAGGGCAGAAATATGAACTAAATACTAAATAATCGATGTTGTGTAGTAGGTAGGTTTTAATTTCAGTGGATTTTAAAATATTAAGTAGATGAAATTACAAATCAGCCATCGCCCCCCTAAACCACTTCAACACCCCCCAATTTTTTCTGGGCCCTTTACCGCTCCCCTCTAGGCCTCCAGCGCCCACAAGGGGGCGTTGTCGCCCACTTTGAGAAAGACTGCATTAAAGTGATCAAATATGAGTCTAATTTAGTTGTTTAATAGGTGTAGAAAAAGCATAGTATTATATGAGCGATTATGACCATCTTCGTTAATTATTGCTGTCATAATCGCTCATATAATAATATACTATTATTTCATTTTAGGTACGCATAACGCACTGGTATTTTTATCAGAAAAACACGCAAAATGTTGATTTAAATTTCAGATAAAACACTGTTAAATTAACGAATTAAATACACATGAAACATGATTCTCTTTAAGGTGTACGTTTCCCTGTTCACTCGTAAATCCTATTCAAGAGAAAGAATGAAAACATCCCTTATGTATTAAAAAATATCTTACTTACCAGGGGCGGCCCACGTTGGATCTCTCCAAACTTCATGATTATTTAAATGGTGGAGTGGCAAAGATTTATCTTTTCCCTCAAGGCCCCACAGTTTTTTCGCTGCTGGGGCAATCTGGAAATAAATGAACAACTTTAATAACCGAGAAACCACATTTGTTTGCGGAAACGAAGTGACAATTCTAAAGTTTATTACTGATTGGAAGAACCGAAACATAATCAATTTTTTGTCGTTATTCTTCTATTGATGAAGTTAAGGATCACAGTAACAAATGAATGAAAAAAATCAATAATTACGTATTAATTATTATGCATACTCATTTGTGAAAAATTTGCTTACACGCTGCTCCTGCAAAGGAGCTCTTAACCTCTTAAGTATAAATAGAAATTATCTGCAATTAAGATAGAAGTGACACTAAAATACTATTTGCCTGCATATAATTATGCATAATAGGGTATAAATTAGCAATGCGCACAGTCATTGAGAACACAAACGACGAAGTAGTTATTTAGCTTAAAACGTGCCTAAAACTATAAGAGTATATTAATTTGAGGATAGCTCGAGGGAAAACTTAATAAAATCCCGTTTTGCCAATGACATCTTCTTTACTGTGCCGTACGACAAGAACGCACTATGAAGTAAACCTAAAATACAGAGTGTCCGGTAAAGAATGGGTCATACTGCAGGGGTAGGTTTTTTTGTGCAAAAATATGACGATTTAACTTAATTTATCTTAGCACAATTTTATTCCGTTAAAAAGTTATAGCACTTTGGAAATCGTTTTTTTTATTTCAATTTTTAAACATAGATGGCGTAATTTAAATGACATCTAAGTCATACTTGGAACCTAGGGGTTTTCGACGTTGCCAATCAAGAATATGTTTATCCACGAAACGGTGCATTTTAGCGACCCTCAACAAGTATGCCTTTTCGAAGGCCAATGTAGTGTAGTTTTCGCAAATTGTAAAATTTTTGCGTGCAAAAGTTACGACCCGCCAAACAAAAAAAAACGCTATAGTGGCGTTCTCTGGATAACATATTCTTAATTGGCAACGTCAAAAACCCTAGGTTCCAAGTTTGACTTAGATGTAATTTAAATTACGTCATCTATGCTTAACAGTTGAAATACAAAAACGATTTCCAAAGTGCTATAACTTTTTAACGGAGTAAAATTGTACTAAGATAAATTAAGTTAAATCGTCATATTTTTGCCCAAAGAACCTACCCCTGCAGTATGGCCCATTCTTTGCCAGACACCTTGTATATCTCAAGTTATCCCCGCAGTTACAGTTTTAAAGCAATATTTGACAGATCAAACTGTATCTGGATTGAGTTTTGGTTTGAGTACCATGAAATGATGAAATCGGAACTTTTTGACGGATTGACGAACGTCATGACTACTGCTACTGCTTTGGATCCGAGGTATAACTGAAAGTTTTTCTCAAGTGACATGCATAAACTGTTATAAAATATGAATTAGTGCAATCCTGCCAAGAACTAGAAAGGACAGGAATCTGCAGAAGGAGAAAGGAACGAGGCTGCTGACTCTCAAGCGTCCCAACTGAATAATGATGACGATGATCGGCCGCTTTCAGCATCAGTTAGATCAAAAATTACAAAACTAACCAGTATCTGGGATTTTTACAAGAATATTGCTGGAAGTCTACATGTATCGAACATCAACGAAAGAAAAACGTTATCGCCGCTGGAAGATGCGGAGGCATACGTCTTTCCGCCAATAATTAACCGAAAAGAAGATCCCATTGCCTGGTGGAACGAGTACGGAGGGCAATTTCCTAGACTAAAATGCCTCACAAGTTTCCTGTGCGCACCATGTGCCAGTGTATATAGTGAAAGATTGTTTTAGAAGTGGGAAATATTTTTACGAGTGACAGGAATAGACTAACCCAGATAATGGCGAGACATTGATTTTCATTCACAACTTGCCATTAATAAATTATAAATACAGGGTGATTCGTTAGCTCTATGACAAACTTTGGCAGATGAAAGGTGGTGCGATTCTAATACTTCCCTATTGCTAACCTTATCTAACCATGGTATCTTCATCATGTGCGTCTGTAACACCACATTTCAAACGCTTCTACTCTTTTTCGATCCGCTTCTCCTATTGTCAAAGTTTCGCACCCGTATAATGCCGTACTCCATACATACGACTTTAAGAGTCTCTTCCGAGTTTCTACATTAACCGTTCCCGAACATAACAGTTGTTTCTTTTTGTTAAACGCAACTCGACCCTGCGCCATTCTTTGTTTTATATCTTTAGTGCTCCTACCATCTCGAGTTATTTTACTTCCTAAATAGCAGAAATCCGCGACCTCCTGTATCTTCTCACTTCCTATTTATATTTCAATTTTAGTTCTATTTTCACTCCCTCTACACACCAAAATTTTAGTTTTCTTTTTATTGATTTTCATGCCGTAGCCCTGTGTCAAAACTGCTTTCATTTCATTCAAAGCCTCTCCTAATTCTTCTTTGCTAGATGCTAACACTGCTATATCGTCCGCAAATCTGAGCATGTTAATTAATCCCTGAGGCTGTGCTATCCTTAACAATATTAATCGCATCTTCGATATATAAGTTGAAAACTAGAGGTGACAATGCACATCCCTGTCTCACTCAGTTCCGGATATCTACTTCTCTTCGTTCCTGCTCAAATTCTATAACCGCCCTTTGCTCTTTGTAGAGATTATGTATTATTCTTCTGTCCCTATATTTCATCCCTACCTTTCTGAGCACTACGAACATCTTCCCCCATTTTACGTTGTCGAAGGCTTTTTCTAAATCTACAAATCCTAATCGCTCTTTCCCTTTTCTATTGTTTTTTCTACAATTACTCGTAAAGCTAAAATGGCATCGCGCGTTTCTCTATTTCGTCTAAATCCGAACTGATCTTCTCCAAATATTTCTTCCGCCCTTTTCTCCATCCTTCTTTGCGCAATTCTAGTTAAAATTTTGACGCGTGGGAATTGTGTGCCAATACATGTCATTTACGACACTTGCACAATTTTCGCACACATCGGATTGCAAGTAAGTTTCTTCCTTCGCATTCAGATTAGCTCTCTCTCAAGCTTTATGCCAATTTTCAGCTCCTACCGGATTTGATCCACTTCTTTATCAAAAAATTCCTGGGCCAAAATCACTGCATAATCAACAGTTTCCTTTATTATCATAGCATCTCTTCCGTCCAAAAATTCATTGTTGAACTTACTGGACGTTTTGAAAGCACAACATCGTATAATACTCGCTTTTTAGGTTGCAAATAGAGAGTACAAAGAAACTTTAATTCTATTAGGGTAAAAAATAACTTGATTAAATAAAATCTGAGGGGAAACTAAAAATTATTCTCCGCTGGATATCAGGAAAAGCCGAATTAGGCAAACAAATACCATTTTATTAAATCGGGCTTAAAATACAGACTAATAATCCCACCCCTTATATTATCCACAAAAATCTACCGCCTAGGACTTTCTATTTTCGTATAACATATATTTTCCTCCTTTAAACAATAATTTTGCACGCACACTTACGCCCCCTAGTTACGTTCGGGTAAAAACTCGAAGGAGCGATTACAAAACACGGTGCGTATTCACAATAATTATCTTCGTGTGTGCATTCCACTTCAATCAATTAGGAAATGATGGTCGTATATAAGTATTTTCTGATGCGTTTCATTACGTAAAAAGGTTCTAAGAGAACTGCATATTACAAAAAGGAAAGCGGAAAAAACTTTACATAAAAAACTTTTGTTCGTCATCGAGTTTCGAACGTATGTACATTTCTAGAAATTTCTGTCAATATTCACGCTCTTTTATGTCTATAGAACTGCACACACAATAACAAAATTACAAACACAAAAGGCAGAAATTGCAAACAACTACTAATGATAAGTAATTTATTGAAGTCTGTGAAAAGTTATTCGTTTAAACCTATATGCTAAATTCGCGTTAGACGGATAATATTCGACTACAACAGGCTCGTACCAACGAAAAGAACGGAAGAAGCAAATATATCAATCGCCGTTGAAGGTAGATTAATTCAATTCGAAATCGAGACAAGAGGACTAACAAGTCTGGCCGTAGCCAGTTTGAAGTTTTTCGTACGGTCTAGCCAATCTTTTCTTTTTGTGAATAACATTATTGGGGTTTCCTAATCTTAGACTGGGTCGAGGGGTTTATTAATTCTAATTCACTAAATCCAGATTTCAAAAAATAGGGGCGAAATATATTATATGGAATACAATCAAAGTTCCTTGAATAGGTACACTAACACTGTATATTTTGGATGTCTATACCGGGGTCTATACAACTTTGGAAAATGGTAGTACGTAACACTGTGATCAATAATAGGGCAAACAGAGATGAAGTTCGTTGTTAATGTCAAACATTAATAAATAACATACAACGACGACATTGTAATAAAATCAAAATAAAAAATAATTATTTTAGAAATTTTCTGAATTAAGTAACCGGGACCTATTGTAGAAAAACCTCGATAAAACTTGAAGATCGCCAAACTTGCAGGTATCCAATAAATGCCACGTCTCGATGATTGTCTCGATAGGTACCCAATATTTACAGAATTAAAAATACAAAATAGGAGGGTGGTACATGATAAACACCTTACACATATTATTGTGATTATGAATATGCTAGACTCAGATGCCCAATTTGCTCAATCGTCGTAGACGGTCAGGTTAGTCAGTCAGATCACACCTAACAGCACCATAATTTCGGTAATCCGCACCTAAATAACTCATATAACGTCGGGCGCTCGGTGAGAATGCGCAGAACGTTCGTCTCCCACCCCATAATGAATTTTGTCATCTATATTTTTCCATTCGATTGCAATAAGCCGTCGGAAGAAGTTTCTAATATGTGGGAAGAACACCGCATCACATTGGTTTCCACTCTTGCTCGAGTGTTGAGTAGGCCTGCGACTTTTTTCGATATATCGATATTGATATCGATATATCGATATATCGAATAACGATACCTGAATGTCGATATATCGAAATATCGATATTTCGATATATCGATATTTTTATGTCGATATATCGATATTTCGATATATCGATATTTAGATATATCGATATTTAGATATATCGATATTTCGATATATCGATATATCGATATATCGATATGTCGATATTTCGATATATCGATTTAGCGCGGTGTCGATGTTTTACAATGATTTTAATAACTTCTGTTACCGGAAACCGTTGAGCCTACGTCGAGTTTTTCCAAGTAAAGTTTGCAACAGTAAAACCTAAAACATAGTTGCAATGTGAAAGTGACTGAAATTACATTAATTTTATGCCGCATGTAGGATACAATTTCAATCCTTTAATTATGCCCTAACTTGAAGCATACTTGAAGAATAGCTGAATAATTCTTTAGATTAGAAGCGTTGTTTTGAAACTAAATTCAAGAGGTATAACCTCCAGTATCAGTATCAGTTCATTGTGTCTCTATGTACTATTAACAGCAAAAGTGGTCTTCACTTTACGGTTCAATTCCGCTTAAAATGCCATAACCAATTACGTTCTGAGGTAAAAAAACCTTAGCAACTGTCCGCCAATTAAAGTTTTGAAGGCGGATCTAAACAATTTTATTTGAATGACAACAAATGTGTTAGCCTTGCACTAGTAAACAAAGGGCATTCATTAAAGTATCGAGATCGGATAACGAAAAATCACATCGTCTATGGGGAGCGGGGCTGACGAAAACATAACAACGTCCGGCACAAACGATTCACATCGCAAACTGGAACTAACACCACTTTTGCTGATAATAGTACATACGAATAGCGAACAAGGTTTGCTTAGAATAAATAGATCAGATCAAACATTATTTTGCTGTAAATGTACAGGACAGCCACCTGGTATGGTACTCGAACTTGCCCGAACATTGTTGGAACTATCCAATATCATTAGAATCGTATAAATAATTAATGAAGTTGGTATATAAGTATGGTTCGTTCTTAATATATAGAGCTGTACCGCACTGACGAGTCCTAAAAAGGACGAAACCAGTTGTCTTTGGTTACACTGGTCATTCAGAACGAAACAATGTTTGGTCTTATTTTTGGTTATATGACTACAATAAAAAATCGTAGCCATTTTTCAAACTAAGGGGCCTCCTTTCAAGTATTGCTGGCGGAGTGGGGAGGCCCCAAATCCTAATCACGCCACTGAATTCAATATTGTTTGTGACCTGGAGTTTTCGCTTTGTCTTATTATCCTTCAACATGCAGCCAAGCCTTCAGGTGACAATAAATTACTCCCACCCTAAAATTTGTCTTATTTTGGAGAAGAATTAATGGACTACTTACATCAAAATGGAAAGTGTGACAATTACAGGCAGGAGTAAGACGTTTCATAATGAGCACGGAATATTTCTTTCTGATTGATAGAGGCAGTGGCGGACATATTGGGTCTCCCTACTGGGTAGGGGTACATACATATTCTAAAACAGAAATGAATAGCTTCTTCCATAATGCATGCGGTCGTGTGGGAACCTAGCAACTCTGCCTAATTTTTGATATTATTCGTCTTACGTTTAGTAACAAGCACCAACTTTTACGTTGGACAGTTTTCTAAGAAATAAATATAAGAGTTTTCTTCCTGTTGCACACTTTTTTGGACACGCACTGTAAAAGTATCTATCAAAACATCGATATTTCGATATTTCGATATGCCGATATGTCGATATAACGATATGCCGATATGTCGATATAACGATATGTCGATATTTCGATATGTCGATATATCAATATATCGATATTTCGATATATCGATATTTCGATATTTCGATATATCGATATTTCGATATATCGATATATATCGATATCTTTTTGATATCGATATTCGATATCAAATTTTCAATATCGCGCAGGCCTAGTGTTGAGGTGTTTATTGTTGCTTTCCCATTCCTGATGCCTAAAAAATACCCAGGATGATTTCCAACTCCCTCCTTGCACTGTTTTGTCTTTCTAATGTTCTCTTTACTCATTGCCAGTCAAATCAAAATTAACCTACGCTTAATAGGTTATTGATAAATTTCCGTTTTGAAAATAAAGTAGGTAGGTACTACAAACTACAAGCGTTATATACGATGGTTTTCGGTTTTCGAAATTCCTGGGCTTATTTCAGTGGAACACACATACATTATTGGTTCTTATTATTTTTTATGAGAAGGTATGCACGAACGATAACGATTGTTATCTAGATTTAATTCTCAGTAAGTAATCACTTCGAGCAATTTTGTAAACTACAGTCAGGTGAAATATGAAATTTATTAAATCTATGGAAACCCGATGGAAACCATTATCGCAAAGATCATTTCGAACTTCAAAAACAATAATGCCAGTTTGCACCAAAGCCGATTAAATGTTAACCCATGGTTAATTATAAAGAGACAGCGGTGCAAAAGGGCATAGGTATACTTCCTTTTTAACTGACAATCAAATTCTATGTTTTGAATAGAAGCAATAGAAATTAAAATAAGCCGCGTCTCGGCGACCTAGTTGATTAAATTTTGAATGTTAGTTCGACGATTAAGCAAATTCGGCCAGTCCAACAAATATATGAAAAAAAGCAGATGATGTAACAAAACGTGTGAATATACATACTAGTAAATGCAAACAACATATTTTTGAGTTTAAGTAAGTCTCTTAAGGTTATGTATTTCATTTCTATACCTAATTATCAATGTTTAATAATCTGAAGTATCTATATGGTTAATATGCTGCAATAATAATTTTAAGCTGTAAAAAATAAATGCTTCTCATATCAATAAAATCCGCAGAAATGAAAACACCTATTCAACTGAATTAAACTGATGGGGTTATTATCGAAAATACCTCATTTTATAGTCGGTCACGAACATAAATAAGGCATTCCTACCAGAACCATAAATTTATTTCTGTCAAACGAATGGAAGTCCATCAATTTCATCGTGTACATGTCACCAGTACACAAATCCACCGCGCGTCGATAATCATTAGAAGTAAAATATGTTAGCGCCGAGGTTAGCGCCTAAAGGACGAAACGACAGAGAGCATTAGGGGTTGGTTAGGTCACGACCTGCTCATAGGTCTTTGGCCTAGACCTCGCCGGCTTCGGCGGTCGATACATCCGTTGCCGCACCACCACCTCCCGAATGCGACGCGTCGAAATTGACATCACCTGCATAATATACTGAAATAATATGGTGCTGCGGAAGTGGCCTTCATTTCTCGTTTTTTGAATATAATGGTAGCAATCTAATAATTAAGCAGTTCGATTGAATTTAGGTATATGGAAATAAACAATGAATAATTATATTCAGCAATTCGGCATTTGCGAAGAACTGTTAAATTCATCCCATTCTTCAACTTTTAATTAAAAGGAGTGGTTAGGACACGATCGCATTTGATCATACCATTATTACTGTTCTGCTGCTCACTCTAAGTTCGTAGTAAGCTGGTAACTTAGGTAGGTACATTGTATAAATCAATATGACGGGATTTTTATATTTCGTTTTTAGATCTCTACCGCATTTACTCGTATGAAATATTTTTTGTCAAAACGCCATAGTTTTTCGGTTTCTTTCAATTCAAAAAAACAAAATCTTTAAATTGAATTCAACTGGAGTAGTGATATTTTAGGGATGAAGGCAATATTCACAGGCGCTGCAGCATTAAAAAATCTAAATTTTTGTACAAGGTACAAGTTAGAGACTAAGCAGGTGGTTCGTCATTTATTGTCCCTAACATGTCTCCAACACAGAAACAATAGTTGGGTGAATGTGGTGTGACTGAGAGGCTTCGGAAAAAATTATCGAACCACATTAATAATGAACTGTGTGTCGGTGAATAGTTGAGGGGTAAATATCCCGAAAAATGTGTGTACATTTATTTGGAATTCCAATGGAATTCCTTGGTATTCCTCGGAATTCTTTGGATATTCTGAATTCCCAGGAATTCCTTGGAAGTCCTTGGTATTCCTTGGAATTTCCTGGAATTCAGAGGAATTCCTTGGAATTCTCCGAAATCATTAATTTTGCATTTAGTCGTTATGAGGTAAAACGGTCAATTCCAAATGTTTCTAAAGCAACTTTGATTTCGTTTTAATTATCGTTTTTTCCTGGAAAAAGAAGCAGTACTTAGATTCCTAATGGTTTATCAGCAAACAATGCTGTATAACAAATTTTATGGAAGGATAATCTTTCCCAAGAAGAACTACGTCGGTAAATATTAATTTCTCCACATGTTGCTTACGAATATTTGTAATAAATTTTAATATTCTATTCATTATCTGTACGTGAATAAAATTTTAGCGGTTGGATGAGTAGTAGGAGGTGTTTCTGCAGGCATCCATTGTATCACCGGCCAATAATTTTCAATTTGAGGGTGGGGTGAGGTACAGTGCTGTGTCAATTCTGTATTAGTTTCAGAAACGTGAAAGGGTTCCAAGACGTGGTGATAATAATAATAAATTATTTTGTTTTCTTCTACTTTCTGTTCCAATGGGGAAGACCCGCTTAATCGAATTTATAACTTTTAGTACTGTAATATCAAGCACAAATAGAACATGAATCGCGTACCACGTCAAAATTTTTATTATGCGCCTTGCTAAAAGAAAAACATGCAACTAGAAAAGCAGCATAACCGGGAGGGCTAAAGCGCGCGCTTTCTGTGACGTAGGAGGCCTATCCGTTGCGTCGTGGTATAACGCGTCTCCCTGGGTAAAATGGGGAGGAGTCGAAGAATGAGCGGGAGCTCAGAGTGATAACGGATCGGCTTGCGCATGTGAAAATCCCTACCTAATCTGTAGGCCCCGTACGTAACAGCGTCATTCAAATATTGTGTTTCAAGTGCGCTGCACGTTTCGTATTTAATTATGACGAAAATAAGTCTCAAATATAAAAAACGAAAATTACGGAATTTGTTTTGGATAGTAAAATATTCAATAGGATCATTTTCAAAATTTGCGGGTTTTCCCCATTATTAAGGCATGGAGCTGTAGTAGTATTAGGGTGAGCGTCAAGGTACTTGCGTACGTGACATTTGTAATACATAGGGAAAGATGTCCAGCAGGTAAAGCGGGCTGTTCGAAACAAGTGTCACTTGCGTACAACATAAAAATCTGCCAGGTTAAGGTCAAGCGAAGCGAGCGGGGCGTTGTAAGTCTCAGTCGTTAGCGTTTATAATATGATTCTCTTCAAAGATCATTGAACAAACAGTTTACAAGTTAACTTACCTCAATATTTAACATAATAGGTGTTAGAAATAAATACCAATTTAAATTAGGAATCCAAATTTTATGTTGCACGCAAGTGCCGCTCGATCAGAGTTATTTACTTTACCTGTTGAGCCTATTTTGCTTTATGGACGCTAATGTCTTAAAATTTGCCTTATACGCAAGTGTCATACATTCCAAGGGTAAACCGGTGAACTCCATACAGGGCAGGTCAGATATATCTAACGTAATTTATTACATTTGCCATACTTGGTTTTATATATTCCCGGGTTAATTTAAAAAGTCGAATATTTTAAAGGCTTTTATTACATTTACCATTAAGTTGTGGGTATCAAATATAAAAACCAGCCAATTCAATTAATTACCTACTGCAAATATTAAAAAATTAAGAAAATAGAACTAAAATTGAAATACAAATAGGAAATGAGAAGATATAGGAGGTCGCGGATTTCTGCTATTTAGGAAGTAAAATAACTCAAAGACTGTAGGAGCACTAAAGATATAAAACAAAGAATAGCGCAGGGTCAAGTTGCGTTTAAAAAAAAAGAATAAACTGTTATGTTCGAGAACGGTTAATATAGAGACTCGGAAGAGACTCTTAAAGTCGTATGTATGGAGTACGGCATTATACGAGTGCGAAACTTGGACAATAGGAGAAGCGGATCGAAAAAGAGTAGAAGCGTTTGAAATGTGGTGCTACAGACGCATGATGAAGATACCGTGGATAGATAAGGTTAGCAATAGGGGAGTATTAGAAAGAGTTGGGGAAAAGCGAAAGGTATGGAAGACAATAAAGAGTAGGAGAGATAGGATGGTAGGTCACCTTCAAAGACACGAAGGAATAGTTCGCGACATACTAGTCAGAGATAGGAATAAAAAGAGGTAGGGGTAGGCCTAGATTAACTACTGCTCGCAAATAGTTAGGGATGTAGGATGTTCTACTTTTAGGGAAATGCGTAGGTTAGCTCAGGATAGAAAATAATGGAGGTACGCGTCCAACCAGTCTTCGGACTGAGAACCTTATGATGATGAATAAAAGAATATTTATTTTAAATAATCACTCGATTAAGAAATTTAAGCATAAAAGGCATATGCCAGTATTGCACTTTTGTTTGGGATAATTGGGAGTAGATTACTTTCCTCAAAGATGTTCGGAATTCCATGAAATTATTTTGGAGGGCCCCGGAATTCGTTGGAATTCCTTGGAAATCTTTGAAACTCCTGGAAATCCTTGGAAATCTTTGAATTCCTTGGAATTCTTTGGAATTCCTTGGAAATCTCTGGAATTCCTAGGAAGTCTTTGGAATTCCTTGGAAATCTTTGGAATTCCGAGTCCTGTGTACAAATTTTTTTAGGGATATTTACCCCTCATGAATAGTCATGACAAACCACTAATCCATTTTTCTGGTTATATCCTTCTCAAGCTTTGTAACATTCAGATAAAACTGCTAATTAGTCTTTTGGCCTGGTATCAACCAATTGCGGTTGATAATCCCACGAGAATCAAAGAATGTGATGATCATGGCTTAATTGATGTTCAAGTATCTTTAAATCAATTGAACCACTCTTAACCCGTGTTGTCTAAGGCAGAGAATCTACTTCATAGGTTCAAAAAGATCAAACGTTTCACTTGATGATTTACCAAGTTTGAAACAACATTTCACACAGACTCGCTGTTCTTCAACTATTGACCAAGTGCTGGGAGTAAAAAGAACTGCCTCATAAGATACCAAAGGTTTAACATTCCAGTTGTAAAAAATATTCGCGCCAAAAGAAACGCCGCACGTCTGCCTGTTCTAAGTGGTCGCCTATCGCCAGTGGCGTAACGAACGGTATGCCCTGTTATGCGCTGCATACGGGCCCAACACCTAGGGGGGCCCTTGACCACACCGACCCGACCGTACCTCTAAAAGAGCCTCGAATCGAATTTCTCCTGGGCTCGATCCTGGGTTTGATTAGTTGTAATATAATAATTATACATTTAACTATGTTCTTTTTTTGCTTCTAATTGTATCCCCTTTTGTCGTGTCCTGTTATGATTTTAATTGTTTTGCGTCCTTCTTATCAAAGACCCCGACTATGGTATTCAAAGCGTGGGACCTCGCTTTTTGGCTCACCACTCCGTACACTTTTTCTAACTCCAGAAATGCTGTTTAAGGATTAAGGTTAATGTGTTCTATTTAACAACTGACGTAGTCATCCAGCAACTTGAAAACCGTTTCGAAAGTTTCCATGGACTTACAAATATATTTGGTTTTCTACAACCCAAACATTTTCTTAGAATGAAAGACAGCGAAATTGTAGATTGCTGTGACAGGATCAGAGCTGGGTCGTATCCGAGTACTTAGGCATATGGATACAGTATTCGGATACATTTTCTGTATCCAGGGCGTGTATTCGAATACTTCCGAGAAAAAGTATCCTTTATCCGTATCCGTAACAAATCTTGACGAGTATCCAGTATTCGAATACAATTTAGAGGGCTCGGATACAAAAAGTATCCGGATACTTTCAAAAACTTACGGATACAATTAATAACGCGAACTTAATGTTGAGTGGATAGATAGTAAAACCATATTCTGACATCTGACCGGACTTTTTTGATTTCGGTAATAGCGGCGGCGGCTGATGACGGCGATTACACAGTCAGCTGATTCTGATTTGCACAGGCGGTGATCCGGAGATCGCATGGGTGTTTTTGTTTTGTTTGTTTTTCGTTGTGTACCTATTATTTGGTTTCCTTTCTATTGTTATTTTGAAACTGTAAAATGTTTATTTTCTATTTTGAAATACATAGGTAATACAGGGTTTCCTTTAATTTTTCTTTTACTCAACCTATGCTGATGTATCTGTATCCAGTATCCGGAAAATAGTATTCGGATACAAGTATTGGGATACATTTTTACCATAGAAGTATCCGTATCCAGTATCCGGTATCCGAAAGCAGCAGATGTATCCAGTATCCGGTATTCGAATACTTTCAATTTGTATCCGTACCCAGCTCTGGACAGGATACAGTTAAAATATTCGGAAGCAGTTAGTAAAAAATGTTAATTTCAGTTTGTTAATGCGGTTTCAATGGTGAAAGACCTTATCAATTAAAAAACATGTGAGAGACTTAACAAATATATTGCTTCAAAAATACGGCTTTCTAGAAAGTGACTTTCCAGAAGTGCTAATCTGTTTACTTTTATTTTTGACTCTTCCCGTTACAACTGCAACCGCAGAAAGGTCATTTAGTAAACCAAAAATTACTTGAGAAATTCGACTAGTCAAATTCGCCTACAAGACCTTTCTGTTCTAGCAATTGAGCATACAGCTGCATCGGCAAAGAATACCAAAGACTTAGTTGAAGGCTTTGCTAATAGTAAGGCCAGAAGAAAATAATATTTTAGTTATTAAGATGGTTGATGGTTATAGTTTGAAAATAATTTTAATACATACGTTGGTTTTTATCTGGGTTTTATTTTATTTGTATTTAGCAGTGAAATAAAAAAAAGTTTTTAACTTTTATGTTGCTCCTAATTTTGAAACCTCGCATTCAAAATATTTCTATAACACGGGGGGGGGGGGGGGCATACTAAGCAGTTTTGCATACGGGCCCTGTCATCCTTTGTTACGCCACTGCCTATCGCTATATTTTTCAATATTTTAAAAATCGGCCTACAGCGGTCTCATTAATACCAGGATAAACTAGGGTTCAAACTGTAGGGAAGAAAGCGTAATATGAAATAAAGTACCTGTGTCACATAAGGCCCGCTCGAAAATAAAGCCCACTAATGGTATTCGCGTAGTTAAAGAAATCTGTAAATATATGACACCAATGGTGTCATACCATGCAAAGATAGTTTGTTATGAGTGCATATAATTTCTGTAGATGGCGAGTCCCGCATAGCAGTGTTGTTAAAAGCGGTAAAAGTAAGTAGAAGATTTTAGGGTAATTACTAAAAATGTATGTTTAAAAATAGTATTCCCTAGCATGTTCTTTTTCGTAGCTTGTATTTATTTCATTTTGTTATTGCCTCCTTTCCGTATCGCATCTCATAACCTAAAATGTGTGCTGGCTTTAATAAGGCCCAGCAAAGAGTTTCTAATAAAGCCCACCTTGGGCCTTATTAAAACCGTAGTGGGCCTTATTTGTGTATTATAATTTTCATGCAGGTTTTGGAGCATGGCTGAGGCAAAGCAAAAACGAGCTCTTTTGAGAGAAGAATCCCTAAGACGGGCAATGGATGCCTTGGAAAATGGAATGTCGCAACGAAAGGTTTCGGCTCAGTTTGGAATACCAAGGCGTACCTTGCGTAATCTTATTAAAAGCGGAAGTACTGAACGTCGATTAGGACGAAAAGGTGTTCTTGCGCCTGCAATGGCAACGGAACTCGCGGAGCGTATTATTCGATTTTGCAAAATTGGCATGCTGTTTTATGTATTTTTTTGAAATAACGGCTTTGGTTAACTTTGGTTAACAATTTAAATTGGTGCATTCAGTTCAGTATTGTGTTTCGATATGGAGAGTTCTACATCAAGTAGTGACGATGTGCTGGCGTTAGCTTTAATATGCCATAGATACAATCAATTAAAAAGAAAAAGGGAGAAAATAAAATACTGGGTCCACGACATATTTAGAGCACGGCTTCAAGCCACTAGAATTATCAGTCTGTCTGTTTTCTCGCAGTCCATTTTAATTTTAAATTACATATACATATAGGTACGTAATAATACCAACTACCCTAGTTCTGAATAGGCATTTGTATATTATTTCGCAGGCGCAAGTAGCTGGTTGTTGGCGCGCAGTGATCCCCATTCCCGCGACAGCAAGCGGCGCTACGCGACGCGACATGAATTTAATCGCTCGCTGAGAATTGAAAATCCGTCGCGCGTTGCCGCGTCGCGTAGTAAAGCTCAAATGGGAATGCTTTCGTTTAAATACATGTAAAACATTATTAACTACAATTTGTCGTATCGCGTCGCGTCGCGTCGCGTAGCTTGGTGTCGCGTAAGTGAGAATCGGCCTTTAAGCTACTCGTTATGCAGAATTACGCTACATTCTGAGTAGTTTTGTAATTTCAGAAAAAAATACACATTCGACATTTTAAATTGGAAGAAAGTTGTTGATTTCCAATTGATCAAAACTGCACTTATAATTCAAATTAACAGACAACTGTGAACGTACAGCGTTTCTGCATAAAGAGTAGCTTAAATTAATGTTCAAAATTTCGTGTAAAATTCCATAAGTTGTTTAAAGAATCCAAGAATTACGAACACCTACAGCTCAGGAGATATTAATGTGCATGAGCGAGACAGTTAAAACTCTTAAATATCCCCTCCAAATTTCCTTACACACATTCAATACAGAAAAAAAGCTTTTAGAGTTTTCAATTTTCAGTTGAATTTTTGTCAGTGTTCTAAAATTTGGAATAGAGTATACGGGCTGGAGTCTTTATTTTTCTATTTACGTTGGTAGTGTGGAAACTGTGGTAAAAATAAAAGGGAAGTAATTATTTGGGCGGTTGTTTTAACATCCAGGCAGTTTCATGGGGCAGTTAAAAATTCACGCGGGCGGTATTAAATTTTTTTGGGGGTAATTAACTTAATGTGGCAGTAGAACGTGGCCAGCAATATAAAAGAATTTAGTCGGTTATTTAATCCTACAACGGCAGTTCAAAACTTACTGGAGCGGCAGATTAAAGAAATGTCCAGTGCAATTATTATTTGAGCTGTAAAATGATTGAATGGGCAGTACAATGTATTAATGGGCAGTTAGATAAATAGTTCGACAGTTCTCGACGTTTGGCAAAATCGAACGTCATTTTCATTGAAAATAGCGGCACACTTCCGTTAAAAGGGGCGCAGCTTACGCGACAGTGCACCGTGGGCGGCCAATCTGAAGAGATTTGCCTATAAATATTAGGCCTTTTCGCTCATTACCTTATCACTGAGTTGCTTGGATCTATTACACTAGCATTGCCCCATTAAATTTATTCAACGCACCCCTCCCCGTTTTCCCAAAGAAATGTTTAAAATACTGAGCTCAGCCCCTCACAGGTAAAATATTAATTTTGCTTCATCCCTTTGCGCCTTCTATTGCACCGCATTGCACCACAAAGCATTTTTGTAAGGCTGCATCGAATAATGCATCATTTGGATGTTAACGACTAAGACTTACAACGCTTCGCTCGCTTCGCTTCGCTCCGCTTGGCCTTAACCTGACAGACTTTTATATTAAAAAGTGTCAGTTGTTAGCGTTTATATTATTCTTTTCAAATATTATTTACATGAAAATGCGCACCTTTGAAGAGAATAACATTATAAACGCTTACAACTTACACTTTTTGTCCAAAAATCTGTCAGGTTAAGGCCAAGCGGAGCGAAGCGAAGCGAGCGGAGCGTTGTAAGTCTCAGTCGTTAGCATTGAATAATTTTAATGGTGCAATAAATTTAATTTTTTTCTTAATATCTACATTATTGTTAGTTGAATCGTTATTTTTTATTTCGCTGCCTAACTTAAATAAACATTATATGTATGTATCATTTAACAAGCAGATCATATTTTGTACTGCCTAAGTATTTATAGAACTACTTGTACCACGATCTCTAACAGACCCATTCTGATTTCATGACTGCACACGCGTTACTGCCACTTTATTCATTTTACAGCCCAATTGGATTTTCACGCATTCAAATATTTATTGAGCTACTCATTTGAAGATATGTTACTCCTCGTTTTCACTTTTTTTACTGCTCATATTTTACCACTCAATCTGTTATTGAACATACAATTTGTATTTTCACACTGACCAAAACTGTAATATAGTACCGCCCCTTTAAATAATAGCCAAAATAAAACATATCAGCAACCTGTGGATCTGATTGGATAATTAAATTGCTATGTATTGTGGGTAGGCTTTCTCGCAAGACCAAGAAAAGTCTTGTTTTGTCTTGGTCTTGAATTCTAGACCAAGACCAAGACTAGCATAAATGATCCAAGACCAATACCAAGACTTAACCTCCAAGGCCAAGAGTCTTGGAGCAAGAGTCTTGGGAAAGTCTTGGTCTTGATATTTTAGAATATGTTTGACAGTTATTTTTTTAGTTTATTGAAAAATGAATGAAAACAACTGAAATTGAATTCAAGGAATACAATTTTTAAGCAATAAGTAAATATAATAATTAAGAAACTACAAAGATATTATAATATTTATTGTTCAAAAACTAAAATAAAAACAAGGTGTTTTTCCAACATAACAATTTTTTTTCCAATAGAACGCAATAGGTATAGGTATATTGTTCTTAATACTATTTTTAATTAATATACGTCCACGAACGGATTAGAAGCAACACCTCAATAAATCACAAAATATCAAATTTTAGTAAACCAAATACAAAAGTTGTATTCAGTCAATTGTACAACTTATTCAATAGTTATTTTCCGAACAAAAAATTATGAAATTATGCAAATATGAAATAGGACATGTTATTTTTGAACTATCTCCACTTTATAAGTGGGTGCGGAAACATTGAAATTCATAAATTTCTCGTACTCTCATAAAAACCAACACCAAGACCAAGACATGTGGTTCTCGTCTTGGTCTTGGGTTTCTAGACCAAGACCGAGACCAAGCCCAACACGAGGATGCAAGATCAATACCAAGGACTGGTGTAAGTCTCGTCTTGTCTTGGTCTTGCGAAACCCTAACTGTGGGTATTTAAATTACTCAAAGTTCATAATTATCAAATCGAGCTGTGGATTTTCTTGGTTTTTGTCCACAATTTGTTATGAGATTTGAGTGTCAGGGAGTGACTAGAAAGGGAGAAACCTATTTGCACCCTATCTAAGTGTCAGAGCATTTTCACACTTCTAAAAGGTTTGCTGGGTATAGGAATTTCGGCATTGTGTATAACATACCTAGTCAACATTTGGCAAAGGCACACCTTCCGCGATCTATCTAACCTAGAAAGTTAGTTACGGTTTGTTCATAAGTGAGGTAGTGCACTGCCAAAAATATGGGCTGCAAAGAAATTAATATTTCCATTCTTAATTTAAAACGCTATCATCACTGTTATCAACCATTAATAGGTACTTTACGGGCGCACTTCAAAGTATTTCAGCAGAATGCAGCTTACAATTCTATTAAAAATACTGGTTTACTCTACTCCGCACATTATGGTGCTCCAGAAAAGAGAGCATGGACCAACAGTGCTTTAATATTGAAACAGGAATATGGATTGAGAAACACAAACTAGTAACTAGTGAAGAAGCAAGCAAGAGCGAACAGGAGTAACACAGTCTCTGAATATGCTCTGGAAGTGTGGACGGTGGTGCAAGCGAGAAAATGTACAGGGTGCCCTATTTTCGTTGTGATTTGGGGGTTTCTTATAGAAGCAGCAGAGATGAAGCCTTGGGGTTTTCGCGAAACTGAGCTACTTTCTTGATTATGATAGAATGCATAAACCAGAATTTAGATATAGTTTTGAGTTCTCGAGAAAAAAAATAATATATAGGTAGGTATTGATTTTTATCGATTTTCAAAAACTCTCTAAAATTATTTTTGTACTAAGCAGACTAAAACTGTTAAGATTGATTCCTATCGAACTTTTACCAACGAATTCAGTGGCGTACTTAGTTTTTTCTAGGGAGCCTATTTTTGAGTTATGACATGAAGTTGAATTTTTTAAATGGAAATCATAGTAGGCTTTGGGCTAGTTCGAAAGGTCTTTTTTAAGCTATCAAAATATACAGTATGACAAACTTCCATGTGTACATGGAGAAATAACATGGGTAATTACGTTTTTGAGGATTACTTCTCCCCATGTATTTACAATGGTGGTAAAGGTAGCAATCGAAAGATTATTTTTTTTCTGCGTATGAGGATATCTAAAACTCTGCAACTTTCCAATTTATTAAAGCATTAAAAGCAAAAATTACACTAATAATTTTCAAACTAAAACGCAGAAATTTATCAGATTATCCATGACAACTTAAATTTATTCTAATCAAAGTCTTCGATTCTTATGGATTTTCTAATTATTCGTCTGAACTGCCAACATTATTTAATGAATTTTACAGAAAATAAGTCGCGGACTACGCGCAAACTATTGCCGCCTTAAAATATTTTCACAAAAACCTTTTCTTCAACTTAATAAATATTTTTGTTAATTTTTAAATGTTGACAGTTCAGAGGAATTAGAAAATCCATAAGAATCAAAGAAGTCTTTGATTAGAATGAATTGAGTTGTCATGGATAATGTGTTTTAGTTTGAAAATTATTAATGTAATTTTCGCTTTTAAAGCTTTAATAAATTGGAAAGTTTTTGATATACGCGGAAAAAAATAATCTTTCGATTGCTACCTTTACCACCACTGTAACTGCACATGGGGAGCAGGAATTCCCAAAAACGTAATTATCCATGTTACCTATGTCCCCATGTACACATGGAAGTTTGTCACACGGTATTATATACTTTTATATCGTTATTTCAAAAAACTGCAGATTTTGCTAGGTACTTTTTACCTGTAGAAAATATAAGATAGGTAGGTACATCCAAGATACCTGTGATTTTATGTTAGCAACTTTTAATAACAACTGAAATAAAAGCAACAAAAATAGAAAAAACAGCAAAACAAACAAAAACAAGAAAAACATCAAACAACAAAATTATAGGAACTCTTCAAATTGATCGCCATGTTTTTCAACACATAATCTACATCTTTTAGTTAATAGATTGATGGCATTAATTAAAAAAATAGGATGGGCTTGCAAATATCGGAAAGCTGCATGTGTTGCCTCTGCTAGCTCGGCTTGATTGTTGTATCTTCGTAGGTATATTTTTCTTTTAAAAAAGCCCAAACAAAAAAGTCTAATATACTCAGATCCGGTGATCTTGCAGGCCACAATATAGGTCCATTTGTACCCAACCATCTACCCGGAAAATTATTTTCTAAATAATTCCTAACTATTGGAGAATTGTGTGCAGGGGCACCATCTTGTTGGAAATATACCCTGTTTATGTTTATTAACGGAACATATTCCATTTTCCATTATCGCCTCTGCGTTAATATTCAATAAATTAATGCATCTTAATCCAGTAAAGTTTCCATCAAAAATTTGGTCTGCTAGTTGACCACCCAAAATAAAACACGAAACGTTAAATTCAAAACGTCCTTGCCTCTGACGTTCAAGTTTGGTGCTGATTTGTATCAGACCAGTCACGCACATTAATCGTGACTTAGGTATTTGACTTCCTAAGCAGAAATCTGAGACTTCCTCTATCTTCTCGTTTCCGACTTGTATTTTAGTTTTAGTCCTATTTTCACGCCCCCTAAAAATGTTGGTTTTCTTCTTATTGATTTTCATACCATATTAATCGCACCTTCGATATATAAATTGAAAACCAGAGGCAACAACGCACATCCCTGCCTCACTCCCTTTCGGATATATACTTCTCTATGTTCCTGTTCAAATTCTATAACTGCCATTTGCACTTTGTAAAGATTATGAATTCTTCAGATTATTCTTCTATCCTTAATACTTCATCCCTATACTTGGGCCGCCCAACAGACGGAGTGATCACCCTGCAGGCATGAGCTCTAGACGGGACCACTATCAATTTTGGACGACAAAACCGCAGTGATGCGCTTTTTTTAGACCCAACGAAGTCGCATCACTCCAATTCGGTCGTCATATATTAATATTGGCCCCGCTAGAGCACGTTCTTGCAGGGTGATCACTCCGTCTGTTGGGCGGCCCAAGTATAATACATTTCAGAGCATTTCGAACATATTCTTCCATTTTACATTGTCGAAGGCTTTATCCAAATCTACCTATACAGGGTGATTCAGAACGGGTGTGCCCAACTTCAAAGGAAAGCAGAGAAGCTCAAAAGAAGAAAAGTTCGTATAAACAAGTACCCAAAATTTTCTACTAACAGAGATACAGGGTGGTTAAGTTTCCTTAAAGTTATTTATGTTTCAGTATCTGGAAAACCATGAAAACCAATGCAATTTTCGCGACGACTTTCATTTGCAAACATCTACTGTTCCAAAAAGTTTTGCTTTTATACTACTTCCAGTGACGTTGCTACATGGCAGCCCATCTACTTATTTTCCATAAACTATGTTACGCCCGAGGGGCAAATCGCGATCGTAAGTAGGTGTACAGCACCATGTAAGAACATTGACAGTACCTGACAGTCTGCGACATTATATGACAGTCTTTGACAGTATCGTGACAGTCTGGCGAGAATCCCGTTAGTCTTCCGAGAGTACCGTGACAGTCCCGCGAGAGTTCCGTGACAGCCCCACAACAGTCCCGTGACAGTATCTGACAGTCTGAGACATTCATAACATTTGATTAGCAGGTAATGTTTTATTATAGGAGTAAAACTAACTCTGTGAAAATTTTCAATTTTGGACTGGGTCTGCCGAGTCCTTTGTGACCACAAACTTTTGACAGACTTCTTGTTTATAAGTTTTGAGAAAATGACGTTATACGGCGTTTGAAAATTTTCTAACTTATCCATGCAATTTCTAATTCCCTGTACCTAAATTTTCGGTTTTTTTAAATTTAATGCAGCGGCAATTTCTAATGGGTATTGCTTTCTTGCCACCAAATTTTACAACTTTCTTTAATCCGAAGATATTTAATTTTCAAAATCCCTCTACATCTGTCAAAATCTTCAACAAGTAGCCACCCTCAGTAGTACCAAATATGTACCTAACCGTACGTAACTCGCTCTACTCCGAAAATATCGAAGTTCACTCGGGCAGATCTCAAACAAGAATGGCATAAGAAATACGCTTCGGTGACGCACCCTGTAGTTCCTGTTGAAAACTTCCCTTTCTATTTTCAACTTCGACCTGATGTTAACATTACTATGAAATGTGGTGAAATGGCCATAAATTTGGTATCTTGCGAGGCGCATTTTTATGAAGCAGGTTTGAAAATAAAATATTTTATTTCAATTTCCTTCTACGCGTATCACAAAATAAAGGCACTGAAATCCAACTAAGGATATATGTATATACGCGAATAAAATTTGGAAAAGCATAAAACTGAGGCGAGCTGATGACCACTAAATTTGATCGAAAATATAGTAGGTCGGGACTCTAATTCGTGACACGGAAAAATCGCTGCTTCTCTTCGATGAGAGATTTATAACATTGTGTTCGCACCCTGCCGTTAGCAGAGGCGTGATCGATAGGCTTTATAGTGCAGCTTAAGGTGTTCAGTTGGCGAAACTCCACAAATTTTGTCGTCATTGAACGCACACACACATTACCTCAAAGACTTGTAGAGGGGACTTAGCTATTTACATTTTCGACTGGAGCAGGGTGAATACTCACAGTGCAAGCGTTTGTGTGTGGAAAAGGCAAAACAAAACAGCCGACCAGTTGTGTATCTCAGAATTCTGTGTTGTGTAGTAAACAGGTGCCGCTGCGGAAACGGAATATCGCAGATCATTCGTCTGGTCCGTTGCGTGAGTTAATAACAAACAAAATAATTCATATTGTACAGAGTGGCTAACTTGCGCAAAATGGAGCTTTTCTCAAAAATGTTAAATAGAACACTCCGTATATTATTTGCAGGTTTGGTAGCCAGTTTATTAAGCTTTTGACTGATGCAGATATTGGCAGGTCTGCGACTGATAATTTAGGCAGAAATAAAGATTGAACCTTAAGAATGGACATTTTTGCCGTAATTTTGTACCATTATTGGGGAATTTCCCCCATTTTGCCACCCAAAACTCAGAAGAAGGCTTATACTTTGTTTTTACAGAAAATTTAGCGAACAGAGTTTACACCGGCACAAGAAATCTGATTGCAAGATTACTTCTTGAAAGGACGATTTTCTTCCATGGCACTCTTTGTTTCAATTTATACCTAGGTTTAATAAGTTACCATTTATTTAAGAATATGACCATGAAGAAGCAATCTGGCAATGAAATTTTTTGTCTCAATGTGAAATCAACTTCCAGAAACAAAATGGAAATCGTATTTTGTGTTTTGGGCGCTAAAATATGGGAAAACGAATAAACTACCGGTCAAATTACTACATTTTAAAGTTCAGTTTTCAATTCTACCGAAACCGTCAGTCGCAGACCTAACAATACCTACATCAATCAAAAACTTAGTAAACTGTCTATCAAATATGGAAATAGTATATGGGGTGTTCCATTTGAAATTTTTAAGAAAAAATGCATTTTGCGTAAGCTGTCTACCCTGTATGATATTAAGTTTTGTGACAAAAGTACTCAAGAATTTTACAAATAGAGCATTCTGTGAACCTAGTCCAATAAAGAAATCTTAAATAGCTTCGACCAGTGGATGGCAGCAGCTCCTCAAAGTTGGGTCTTGGGTCAACACTGGCACTAAATTGGTAATATCTTAAAATTGCTCACTCTAAACCCCATCGTGTAGTACACCATATTTCATAAAATTTTATTGGGAATTCGAATATGTAAAGAAATGTGGGGCGTTCCATTTAAAAAAACATAACTTTGGTTTGGTACTCAGAGTGTGAACACCCTGTATACACCAAAATAATTTTATTAGATGCTTCGTGGGGTTCTTAACATACGTGTAAATTTTCATTTTGATACCTTGAATAGAGCCAGAGATATAGGCCGACTACACACTATTAGCCCACCCTGTATATGTATAGCCTATTAAAGTTCGAGAGAAAAATGTAAAATTGTTGTGTTTTTCTATTTGTTTCCTATGGGAAAAAGAAGGAGGGCCCTATTTCTGTATAAATTTGGAATAGGTATTAAGATTTGTACTGGCACAAATTAAGCAAGAATGTATAAATGGAAAAAAATCATTGTGTACACACTTCTTTTATGAACTTTGATATATGCAGTACAATTTTAAGAATTTTATATCGCTATAATAACAAAAGGATGTGGCAGAAAAGCTTCATTCACAAAATACGTTATACCTATCGTTAAAAACGAATACTGGCACATAAAGGCAACATAGTTCTTATTTACAGGCTGCCCCATTTCAAGCATCGATATGTATCGGGATAGCGATAAGTATCGGTGTATCAATGCGTATCGGTGTATCGATCCGTATTGTTGTACCGATACGTATCGGTGTATCGACGCGACATAACGATACGATCACTCCTAGTGTATCGCTTGTCCGATGCGCATAATCGATACGCCGACCCAGCCCTAGTGATTAGTTCTCTCCCACCTTGGAAATCGCCTCAACGGCTTCTTAGGATCTGTGAGCGTACATTTTGTCATCTTGATGGTTGAACTTTTCCTCAACAGTGTTTCTCGCCGAACAAAATTTGGAGCTGTCCACCGTTCGAGTGCTGTTTCAGCGAACATTTCGCTCTTGTTGCACTTCTTGAGATCATCGACAAAGCAAAGTTCAACATACCTCTTGGTGGTTCGATAAATAAACTTCTTCGTTATCGTCAGAGGCTTCAGAAGAATTCAAATCTCTGGTGGATAATTGTTTGTTCTATAGTCAATAGCTCTTTTGCAAAAGATCTATTCAATACTTTCCTCAACGGGCAATCGGACAGCTTTCTTTTAATTTCATAATATTTGGCCCGTGTTTTAGATTTTCGCCTAGGGCACGCATCATTTACTGAAAAAATAATTATCCCTTATTCGTGGCTGACGTAATAAATCTCGGGAGATATCTCCGTTTAACACACGTGCAACATGCACCTGCGACGGGCGCGACGTCACTTTTGTTGCTTGGCGCGGAGTCAATTCTGGAACGGAATGACAATTTTTACGTGCTATCTAAAACTAAGTGTTCAAATTTTAAACATTTTTACTTTTATGTAGGGTGTTAAATGGATATAATCTTAGATTTAAGAAGGATTAAGATGTAAGAGACTGTGGTTAAATAATCAATTCAAGAATCAATTGTACCCCTAACCACATAAATTTTGAAATACTATATACGCATTTCGGCAGCTAAGCTGCCATCTTCAGTAGCAGGGAAAAACCTATAGTAATAAAAATAGCAATAATATTTTTTTTTGCATTAATGTTGTTATTGCTATTTTTATTACTATAGGTTTTTCCCTGCTACTGAAGATGGCAGCTTAGCTGCCGAAATGCGTATATAGTATTTCAAAATTTATGTGGTTAGGGGTACAATTGATTCTTGAATTGCTTAGATTTAAGGGCAGAATTTTCTAAAATTTTCATTAGTGCCCGATTGCCCATTTACCGAGACATTCAACTTCTTTTGCACACAAACTGTTGTACGGAGCATAAAATGTACCTCATTTGCAGCACTGATAAAAATTAAATCATTACATTGCTTACTACATAAAGTAATACTTACAATCCATAAAACGTAACAACCAGCAATATCCTTAAAAATTGAAACTAATCATCTTTCTTTTATCACTTGTTTACGAGACCACCGCTGAATTCGTAAGTTCGTTAACCCAAAGAAATCATTTCGCGAACACGGTGATAGCACCATTCATCACATCACACATGACTCCCATGATATATTACTCGGCATAAAAGAAAAAAAAAGACCTAAAAGCTACCTGCTCTTAAATTCATTTTATACTACACGTAGATGGTGTACGCCAACCACCCACATTTTAATTACTTACAGCCCAGCTTAAGTAATCGCTGACATGACTCAGATATGAATGTGCCGGTCACACTCTATTTCATGATGAAATGGAAACAAATTACACAAATGGACTGCGCATGACTTATATCTTTATTAATAATTTCTCCATGAGTCGTAAGGCAAACTAAAAACGATTTTATTTAGTGATTGGGGAATCAGATGCTTTTAAGAATCGAATAGCTTGCATTCGAGTACATACTTTCAAGAATCAAATCATCATTCGAATACATATCATGAGTTTGTTTCTGCTACGTTTCTTATCTTACTGGACCTGATCAATTATGTATTTCGAATTTACGTTGATACGAGACTTGACAGCTCGAAGGTGAAGCAATATTATTGGAGAGGGTAGGGGTTGTTGTTATTAAGTACACATTCTGGTGCGTATTCAGTATTCACTGCTCCCAAGTACTCGAATACTTGTTTCAGAATCAAATTAATTAAAATTCTTGCTAGAATTGAATACTTTCGTATTTTGCGGAGTATTTTGCATTCGAGTAGTCCCTTTGAAAAATTATGTGACTTAGGAATCTATTATTTTTTGCGTTTCAGCACTAGCGCCAAGAATACGTGTTTAACATGTTCGTTTAAATTACAACAAACTGCTGACCGTTCCCTTTTTATAAGGGCCACTTAACTTTTGCTAAAATTTCCAGTTTTCCGACTGCAGTGACCACAATATTCGATATAAGGACAAGTTGTAGATTAATACAACCTGAAAAATATGTTCCTGGCAACAAAGTGTAAGGCAAAAATAGCGCCCATAAGAAAAAAATAAAGCTGATGATGACCTGACCTAAACGAAACGTTTTTCTATAAATGTATGAGAATGTGCTTTAATAATGTATTCATATCTTTCCGACAGATCAAATAGTTTTATCTACTGGTTCTCTTGCTTTCTTTGTAAAATCGGCATACGATGAGTTTAATTTTACCCCTTGAGCACAATAAATTTCCACCTTGAACTTGTCGCTTATGATAAAATACTATTTATATTTTGTTGTCAAATGCGATACCAAAACCACAAGTTCCTCTGGTGTAAAATGAGATGGTCATAGTCTATTGCAAAAGAACAAAGAACTGAGGCGACAGATTTTGCTGAAGACACTACTCCATTGGTTATTCTAGTTATAAGATAAATATAAGTGCCTAGAACGAGTTTGACATTTTAGTGAAACACCTTCGCGGTTTCTGGAGTACCACGCGCATGGGCTCGCGAATAACCCGTCCGTAAAAATGGCCCACTATTTAATCTAAAGTATCTGCGATTGCGTGACTAAAATGTCAATTCTACACTGGCGAGCATAAAATTAGGGTCACTTCAAAAATTCAACTTTTCTGGTTATTTATTGTATCTTTTATTGTAAATGGATTTCGTTGTATACATATCTCTAAACAGGAATGTTTTAAAAAGAAAACGTTTCATTTTCTAACGTTTTTATTGAAAATTCGCAAAGAAGCAAATTTTAACAAAATTGTCTTAAAATGTGTAGTGAGAAAAATGTTGGAATAAAATAAGGAACTGTTAAAATTTTGACCTTTAATAATGAGTTTTCCCCCCCGTGCATTTGACAGCCTGGAGGCGATGTGACATGCTCTCAATTAAATTACGGATCAAATTTTGGGGGATGTTATTCCACTCCTGTATTAGGAGCTCCCTAAGATCCTGTGCGTTGGTGGGAGACGGCGTATGACTTCGTACACGTTGTCCTAGCTCATCCCACACATGCTCTATGGGGTTCGAGTCGGGACTCCGTGCTGGCCAATCAAATCGCGTAATTTGAACCTCATCCAAATAACCGCTGACAATCCTTGCCACGTGGGGTCGAGCGTTATCATGTATAAAAGTTGCATTTTCTCCCAGAACCGTCATAAAAGGCATGACATGATTTTCTACAACGTCCGTTACGTACCTATGCGCAGTTAGGGATCCATTGCCGATAAACACTAATTCGGTACGTGCGTCTGAAGAAATTCCTCCCCACACCATAACTGAGCCTCCACCAAATGGAAGTCGCTCATCAATACAAGCCAGGGCATATCTTTCTCTGGGTCTTCGCCATACCCGCCGACGTCCATCCGACCCATTTAAACAGAAACGGGACTCGTCTGAGAATAATACCCTCCCCCAATCGTCATTTGTCCATCCCAAGTGATCTCGAGCAAAGTTCAGTCTTACAATTCTATGGCGACGGAGAAGTGGAGGACCCGTAGCCATTCTCCGACAAGATAATCCAACAGAACGAAGTCGCCTCCTAGCTGTCCATTCGCTAATGTTAACATTTCTGACTTCTTGGAGGAGATTTCGAAGCGAAACTGCCGTAGCGGTCCGATTTCGCAAAGCCATGGACACAAGAAAACGGTCATCCCTTGGCGTGATGGTTCCTTTCCGCCCTGATCCTGGTCTTCTCGTCAGCCTACCAGTTTCCTGAAATCGTTGGGATACCCGCTGAACTGTAGACAGACTTCCACCAACCGTTCTTGCCGTTACACGTTGCCCTCGACCATCTTGCAACAGCGCTATAATTCTGGCCGCCGTGACAGGATTTAAAGCCATTATAAGGAAATAAACAAAGACTACACTTTTCGACCGTCAAGTTATACACAGGAAAGTTAGTGAATAAATGAAGGAAATTGAAAAATAGACGCCGAGAAATAAGCTTCCAAGTAGCGCACCTGCAAGCATTTCCTAGAAATCGGAAATATTGAATCTTTGTTGTGCAAAAGAAACCACAAAAAGCTTATAACAGTTCTCAGAAATGCAAGTGTTCTAGCCTTCAAGAATTAATTAAATTTAATATTTTGAATTTTTAGAAAAATTGGCAATTTTCAAAGTGACCCTAATTTTATGCTCGCCAGTGTATATCCGAACGAATGTACACCTTTACGTTGTAATATCCCGTATAACCCAGGCTCATGACAAAAACAGTCAAAAGCATAATTCGTGATCGTGATCGTCTAAAATTTTATACCCTACGTTGTGTTAATTTATTTTGTCTAGAATTGCACTGATGAAATAGCTCAATTGGGAAAATTAGAAGGAAAACACACAATTGTTTACATAATAGTTTAATTAACGTGCTCAGCCTGACTTAGACTCACGAGGAGAAAAAGAGCCGTGCAAAGAAAAACCTCGATCACAGTCCAGTATAAATCTGCTATGTTTATGCACAATACAACACAATAAAATTATATATGCAATATCAAGACATCAAAAATAAAATATTTGTGGTTCAACATTCATAAATAAAATAACAGTAAACAACAATAATTCCAAAGGATATGTGACATATTATTGATTTAATGGTGGATGGTACTGGACCGCTCGAACAACTACTCCTCGGGCAAATAACCCGCCAGGCATTAAATTATAGAACGAAATGCAGATTTTGTGAACTTTAGATTTAATGATGTTGGGCATACACAAATCTTCTCATCGGCAAAACTCACAAAACAATTTCATGCATGCAACGTCTCAACATACAACATACAAAACAGAAGAATTTTTGTTAGTTAACTGACTTTGTCAGTGGGTACTGCGGGCTATACAAGCTACTCACAGCTATGAGTTGAAAATTGAATCAGATTACCGTAAGCACCAGGGCCCTTAACGATATTTTTTTTCAGTAGATGCCAGGTCACCTGTTCAGTAGATCAAGGCTAATATTTCAAATTAGAACACACATAAATAAACACACAAATAAAACAATATATAGAACTCAAGGCACTTCAGGAATTACTGTTCTCACGGGATAAAAGATTAATTGACACAACAAGGCAAATACACACTATCTGATGACAAGATTTGCGAAGATTTGCGATTGAAAATAAATAAACAAACATAAAGAACAACATATCTTTTGGAACAAATACATGAAATAATTGACAGACAAATAATATAAATTTAACTAACCTGTGAATGTCTCGTAGACACCAAAAACTTTTATAATGATAAAAATATTCACAAAGGAACGACAATAATTAAAACACGTAGTGACGCTTTTACGTCTCAAGAACGACTCCCCTCATTTCCAGACGTAACCGCTTACATCCCCTTAATCCCCCTACGCCAGTGTATACATAAAGAGCGAAGGCATAAATTTCTCAAATAAATAAACTACCTAAGTCGAAACGAAAATGAATCGACAGACGAAATAGGATATTTTTCGGAATAATAAATATTAAAAATAGGTACGGTTACTACAACGTTAAGTCTGCCAATTCATGATACCCCTAAACAGTGCAAGTTGGTGGTGCAAAACTCCACGAAATGCAGATCACGAGAACATCCATGCCAATCACCAACAAACTAGCTCAATGGCACGGTCATCTCTAATTACTAGGCTTACCTTAAAAATCTCGCTGGGATGGTTTGGGTTGGGCTAAAAATTGAGAAAAAGCTATTTCATACCGCGATTACAAAACCAACAATTGAAATGTCATCTATGAATTTTGAAAGTATAACACGATCTCATTTCCCATAGTACTTTACTTACACACCCACGAGTTCATTTACTTATTTGCGAAATCGGGCGTTCGAATAACATGCGGCACAAGACTGAAACGGAAAATGAAAATGGAAATTGCTCCCATCCGGCTTCTCACATAAAACCCACATTCTATCACAGCTATCTTTCATTTAGGTCGCAACTTCAGTATGCATTGAAATCGATAAAACGAAAGCAAATGGACGTGTTTTCAGAGAAGCAAACAACGACGCTGTCGTGCAAATACATACTAAATTATTTAAATTTCGGAGCTGATTCCATAAACGGAACAAATAGCGGAGAGGGTAGATTTGACAATACCGATACATCATGCTTTGTAATGCCCGCGGAACATTTGTTCTATCCTTATAAATTATTGGACTTGTTAAGGTCCTAGAAAGGAGAATATTTTTCTGAAACACCACGAAGTAAATCATCTTTCATTCTACATTTTATTCGTTTAATTATGAAAGACATAAACAAATAATTCTCGCCGTAGTTCCCAATGCCATGCGACAATCCTTCAATGGAACCTTCTAATTTCCGTTTGTGGGGTGAAAATTCTTGAAACATTATCCATTTATCGGCGACTAATGAACTCTGTTCACTAAACATTTCAATAAAGAAGGTCGTTACGCTAAAAAATAAAACTTTCGAGGTTGCCATCTTAACACCTCATAACGAATCACATCATTGTAATACATCCCTCCTCATGGAAATTTGATTATAATCGCTCCCACGGAGCGCGAAATCTTATCTATGTACTCGTATAGTTAGCTTTGCATGGCATAAAGCTGCTTAAATTTAGACTGCTTGCAGGAGTTTGCAAAGTTAGTAGTAACTGGGCTAGCCGTTTAAAACCAGATGCTCGAAAACAATGATTATTCAACGTAATTTAAAAGTTTAAAAAACACGTCAAGCAATAAACAATGGATGCTAATTAATATTTCATGATTCGAGCTGGTGCCGCTAACTAGCTTGCGATGGCATCCAGACGAAAACAGAAACATTGTCTCAGTTACTAACTTTACAGGCTATACTTTCCCCAAAACACCAAAACAGGGAAATCATTTTCAACGAATTAATTATTTTCAATGATCGGAAAAAGGAAATTTACAGAACCACAAAAAAGTTTAGTGCTGAGAACACGAGAACATAGATTCCTTTAAGATGCGAAGTCGTTACTTACACTGCTAAATATTCTTGGCGGGACTTCACCAACGCTAACCCGCCGGCACACGCAACCGGCCCGGCGGCCTCGTCGCGCGACTCAGCCCGGCAACTCAGGCCGCGCGAGATGTCGGACTGCACTGCTGCGGTTCAACTTGAATTTTGTCATCAGTATCAGGATTAATAGTAAAAATGTACGAGGAAGACGATTTCCTGCTGTCAGGTCGCAGGTTGCTCTAAATCCTTTTGATCTTTACCGAAAATTGGCCGAACGCAAATTCAGACCGCGCGGGTTGTGCCTCCGACTTCTGGTTGCTGCAAGTTCCATTATTTTCAGCAACTTGATTCGGCAACTCCAGCCGGCGGCCCCGGTTAAGTCCCGGCATTTAAACCGATCCTGAAGACCACAGTTCTTCTTGCTCGCTATACGCAACAGAAGCTGAATCGTCATTATATAAGCCTTTTTGTGAAGTGAAAGCTACACCATAGTCTGTAAAGTTAGAGATTTGGCCCGCCGTTTGACACCCAGCTGCACGAAAATTAGCTGGTAGTTATTCGACGAAATTTAAAAGAAGTGTATTAACAAACACATCAAGCAATAAACAACAGATGCTAATATTTCATGATTGGAGCTGATACCACAAGCTTGCTTGCAACGGCCTCCACACGAAAAAAGGAACATTGCGTCAATTTCTTGCGCCCAATCACTAACTTAAGGGTGCGGAATTTGAGCACTAAAAACGGGACATGTTTTTATTCCAACACCATTCTGAAATTAAAGTAGATAGGGCGTTAAATAAAAAAAAGATGTATCAATAAAGGATCAACTTAGAGACTCGCACTACTTTTATAGTAATATTTTTCGTTCGCCTTAAGGTGGCAATGTTAGGATTTCCCGCATTTTTCATAAATTCGCAAGTTATTCAAATTTCTATAAATATTTTTAAAAAAGGGCTTTTTAGCGACCTAGATATATTCAAACTTTTACCCATGCACATTTTTGGATCGTTTCCTTGTGTAATATAATGAAGACACTGCATAAATTCATTTGGGTCGTTTTTCGCGAAGCTGCAGTTTTCTGACTTTAATACTTAATGATACGATTCAAAAATGTGTATGGATAAGAATGTCGAATTTATTTAGGTCGCTAAAAAGCCATTTTTTAAAAATATTTATAGAAATTTGAATAACTTGCGAATTTATGAAAAATGCGGGAAATCCTAACATTGCCACCTTAAATAGATCTCCCTCAAATTATTGAAAAATCCGTCATAAAACCGTCATAAACTCGACACCTTTTTTCCTATTTGTACACATATTTATCGTAATTAGAAAGTAGGGTTGTCTAAGTTAATTGTTCGTTATTCATTTTCGACCAAGAACGTCTTGATACGTTACTTGGTTCAGCCGGCGTGTTGGAATTAAAATTATTTTGCAATCTCTCCATTTTGTGAATATTCGGGCGAGTTGCACAGTAAACTTGGCGTTTGACAGTAATAGTAGTGTGGTGCATTGCAATACAGATGGCGGTGGCGCTTCAGTTTATCCTCTTATTTCTAAATAGAAAATAATAATTTAAAGATAGGACCGCTGACTAATCGTCCCAGGTTTATTCGGTTGCCGCTAAAGCAAAAAACCTTGAATATTCCAAGCTGTAGAGGTTCCGTCGGAAGAGTTTGCAGCTGTGATAGAAACCAATCATAATAGATTGTGACTATATTTTGCATAATCCTAATCACACTTTTGGGCGATAGGTGGCAGCACTTTATTATAGACTAACAGCTGACATATCGCAGCCTTAACAGACCGTATTTTTCCTTCATACCATATAATAGTATACAAGTCATCAAAGGAAAATGTAATAAGATCATGCAGAAATCAGGAAGTTTACAATATCCACTAATTAAATCCATTGCTTGGTAAGTCTCACACAAACGAAGCCTCTAATGAATCCCCTCCCACCTAAATGCCATTGTCCTAATGAGACTCCCACTTCTACAAGTGAAGTCAATATCGAAACAGAAACGAACGTGACGGTTACGGCAAACAAGTTTTTCGCGGCTTTTCCGATTAGCATATAAGGAATAAGGAAATCGTATTTTATACAATGCCAATGCAATATTGCGTGGCCTCCATTTTCGAGTAAAGAGGCAAACGACACGCGATTCGTCTATAAATGACAAAAACTGAGTAAAATGCGAGACCGTGAAACGTAAAATATTGCCGTGCCAAACTTGCAACTGACATTAATAACAAGGGTTGACATCTAAAGAGAGTATTCCCAATGGAAACGTCGATCTACGGCTTAAAACATTTTAATGTATTTGTCCACAAGGTACATTCATTTTATTATCCTTTGGATTAACATCGTCGAAATATAGATCAGTCGAATAATAAAATTTTCATAAAATAAAGACAATGTCACAAAATTCCTGGGGTATCAAGAATTTAACCTCGGATTACGCTAATACAGGCGATTGGGGGAATTATGGAGGGAAAGTATTAAGGTTTATACTCAGACCCTTCTAATGTGTTTTACGGATGGTAGATGGCAATGTCGCTCAGCTTTGGCTATGAACCATATCGCGGTGTCGAAACTACAATGATATCGCCGTCCGGCACTTCCGCTATTTGCACAGAGAGGCCGCGACTCATGAATTTACAGTTTTCTTTTTATTGAAGTTAGAGAGAGGGTATGGAAGAAAATGTGGCATTTTTAAACGGTTTTATTTAGCTTGCCTTGTATGTATTTGACCCAAATCTAGTAATTGAAATTTTACCCCCTTCCTGTTGACCGATTGATCTGAAATTTGGTACACACCTTTAGTTGTGATGACAATACAATTATGTATATTCAGTATCATTGTAAAACCAAGATGGCCGCCGCCACAAAATGGCGGATTAGATATTTTTTCAACCCTCTCAATATGGGTATCAAATGAAAGGGCTTAACTAGTAGAATACAGTACACCATGAAAAATTCAATATCCAAGATGGCCGCAACCACAAAATGGCGGATTGTATATTTTTTTCAACCCCCTCAATATGGGTATCAAATGAAGCTTAACTAGTAGAATACAGTACACCATGAAAAATTCAATATCCAAGATGGCCGCCACCACAAAATGGCGGATTATATATTTTTTTCAACCCCCTCAATATGGGTATCAAATGAAAGGGCTTAACTAGTAGAATACAGTACACCATGAAAAATTCAATATCCAAGATGGCCGCCACCACAAAATGGCGGATTGTATATTTTTTCAACCCCCTCAATATGGGTATCAAATGAAAGGGCTTAACTAGTAGAATACAGTACACCATGAAAAATTCAATATCCAAGATGGCCGCCACCACAAAATGGCGGATTGTATATTTTTTCAACCCCCTCAATATGGGTATCAAATGAAAGGGCTTAACTACTACAATACAGTACACCATGAAAAATGCAATATCCAAGATGGCCGCCACCACAAAATGGCAGATTACTTTTTTTTCAATCCCCTCAATATGGGTATCAAATGAAAGGGCTTGACAAGTAGAACACAGTACACTTTAGAAAAATAATAACAAAACAAAAACAAACAAGAAAAACGAAAAACTTGAAAATAAAATAAGTAAGAAAACATTTTTAAGTTAAACGGTTTTATTGTAAAGAAACATAATAATGATGCAGATAATGTACTAAAAGCTAAAAAATAATTAGGTAGGTACCAGTCATCACACCACTCTCCTCATCAATCTAGAGCATTGATCAGACTAAAATAAAATCGTGGGAGGAGTCGAATTTCTATTATCTACAGCCAACCGCTCATATCATTATAGGTATGCTTTGGATGCATCTTCCCAATAGACAACATCGCAGAACGATCATTTACATATTTACTCAGGTTACGCTACGCCCCACGATCTTATTTTAGTCTGATCAATGCTCTAGATTGATGAGGAGAGTGGTGTGATGATAGGTACCTGATGGTACCTACCTAATTATTTTTTAGCTTTTAGTACATTACAGAGTTGTCAAAATTACTTTCAAAAAGTAATTAAATACTTTTTCAATTCCTTTTCATACAAAGTATTTTCAATTACTAAAGTATTTAAATACTTTGACTAAAAAGTAATTCAATTACCAATTACTTAAGTATTTTAATTACTCAAATACTAATTACTTTAAGAAGTTATTATTTAAAAATATTCTAACCGAAATAATAAAAAATAAAAAAAGTAAAATGCTTGTTTGCAGTAAGGCAATTAGTATCAATTTTCCTTTCTAAACACCAGTAACAAACTTCACTTACCTACCTGATCTGATTCCTATTGGAAGTAACCGTCCATAATCCCCGACTTTAAAGACGAGAATCTCTCGTTTTGACAAGACGAGAGGGTGAATTTCTCTCGAAAGAAGGCTTGAGACGAGACGAGAGAATGACCTCTCTCGCCGAGAATTTCTCGTTTCTCTCGAGCTCTCTCGTCCTCTCGAATAATGAATTTTCGTTTTATTTTGTTTTTTGGGTGTTTATAAGTAATAAGTAAACAAACATAAATATTGAGAAAGTAACTTAAGGTATAATGTATGGTTTTGATTATATTTTTGTTTCTATCCAGTGGCAAGCAAGTAGGTAATCGGTATTCTATGGTCGAGAATTTTTAGTATGTACATAGTTACTTGTTACATAGTTACTTGTTACATGCGAGGCATGATAGGGACAGGAACTGAACTGCGTCGGGGTTTGCCCGGCGACAGCGGGCAGCGGTACGCTGTAAATAAATATTTATAACTTTTGCTACAAAAACGTTATTGAAATGATTGTTTCACTAAAATTTTCCACATTCTTTTCGGAACATTCGATACGATACATGTATGCAGCTAACTATAATAGTTAGGAAATTCCCTCGATGCTGAAGTTTGCAATGCACTTTTTGTACATTCTCTAATTAAACAATTTGTATAGGTTTTATTAACAATAATATAAAAACGGGCTTGGTACCAGCGGAAAGTGCAGAGAATAAGCTTTCTATTTATGCAAAAATTATTACTGTATGTCAAATATTACGCTCGCAAATACGATTCAAAAAAAAATTAAACACTTTTGAATTCGCAAAAAAAAATTACAAAATATTTTTTTTTTGGCTTTTTGCAATCCCGGACTTTTGCGCCCTTCTAGACACGAATTCGCATAACGATTTCCCATGTTACCCTTATTTTCTTAAAACTATATCTTCGAGTTGACACCCCTTGATCGATTTTCGACCTTCAGATTCCGTACTAAACTAATCATAGGCCCTGGAGAATGTCTCGGAGAATGTACTAATTTAAAGAACGTTACTTTTTCTTCACCTATAACTTTAAACCAATTTGTGGGTAAATGAAATGAATTCAACATCATCATCATAAGGTTCTCAGTCCGAAGACTGGTTGGACGCGTACCTCCATTCTTTTCTATCCTGAGCTAACCTACGCATTTCCCTAAAAGTAGAACATCCTACATCCCTAACTATTTGAGAGCAGTAGTCTAATCTAGGCCTACCCCTACCTCTTTTTATTCCTATCTCTGACTCTAGTATGTCACGAACTATTCCTTCGTGTCTTAGAAGGTGTCCTACCATCCTATCTCTCCTACTCTTTATTGTTTTCCATACCTTTCGCTTTTCCCCAACTCTTTCTAATACTTCCCTATTGCTAACCTTATCTATCCACGGTATCTTCATCATGCGTCTGTAGCACCACATTTCAAACGCTTCTACTCTTTTTCTATCCGCTTCTCCTATTGTCCAAGTTTCGCACCCGTATAATGCCGTACTCCATACATACGACGTTAAGAGTCTCTTCCTAGTCTCTATATTAACCGTTCTCGAGCATAACAGTTGTTTCTTTTTGTTAAACGCAACTCGGCCCTGCGCCATTCTTTGTTTTATATCTTTAGTGCTCCTACCGTCTTGAGTTATTTTACTTCCTAAGTAGCAGAAATCCGCGACCTCCTCTATCTTCTCATTTCCAATTTGTATTTCCATTTTAGTTCTATTTTCACATCCCCTACATACCAAAATTTTAGTTTTCTTTTTATTGATTTTCATGCCGAAGCCCTGTGTCAAAACTGCTTCCATTTCATTCAAAGCCGCTCCTAATTCTTCTTCGCTAGATGCTAACACTGCTATATCATCCGCAAATCTGAGCATGTTAATAGTTTGGCCCTGTACATTGATCCCTGAGGCTGTTCTTTCCTTAACAATATTAATCGCATCTTCGATATATAAGTTGAAAACTAGAGGTGACAATGCACATCCCTGTCTCACTCCCTTCCGGATATCTACTTCCCTTTGTTCCTGCTCACATTCTATAACTGCCTTTTGCTCTTTGTAGAGATTATGTATTATTCTTCTGTCCCTGTATTTCATCCCTACCTTTCTCAGCACTTCGAACATCTTCCCCCATTTTACGTTGTCGAAGGCTTTTTCTAAATCTACAAATCCTATATAGACGCTCTTTCTCTTTTCTATCGTTTTTTCTATAATTACTCGTAAAGCTAGAATGGCCTCGCGCGTTCCTCTATTTCGTCTAAATCCGAACTGATCTTCTCCTAATATTTCTTCCGCCTTTTTCTCCATCCTTCTTTGCACAATTCTAGTTAAAATTTTTGACGCATGGGAAGTTAAACTGATAGTTCTAAAATTTTCGCATCTATCCGCGCCTTTCCTTTTTGGCAAAGCTACTATGATGTTCCGTTTGTAATCTTCTGGAATCTCGCCTGTCAGGTATATGCGACTAACTAGTTTAAATAAACGATCTATTACCTCTTGACCTGCGCACTTTAAGATTTCTGCCTGCAAGCCATCTATACCTGGTGCTTTATTATTCCTTAAACTTTTTAGTGCTATCTCAAACTCTTCTCTCATTATAGGACTCCCTAGGTTATCCCCCTCTACACTGCTTTCGCTTTCTAATATATCTTGCACTTCCTGTCCCGCATATAAGTTTCCTAAATATTCTTTCCACCTATCTGCCTTCTCCCCACTTCCGATTAGGATATCTCCTGCCTCATTTCTAATGTTTTTGGTACTAGATCCAATTTCTCTAAAATTTCTCCTAATTATTTTATATGCTTCATCAGTCTTTCCTACTTCGAATTTATCTTCCACTTCTTTGCATTTATTATCGATCCATTGCTGTTTCGCTTTCCTACATTCCCGAATAATTTCCCACTTGATCGCCTTATATCTTTGTTTCCCTGTTTCATCTAACCTATTTTTATATTTTCGCCTTTCCTCTATTAGACTCACAATATGTTTTGTTATCCAGGGTTTCCTACTTTCATTCTGTTTATGACCCAAAATATCCCTAGCTGAGGAACACGGCAAATTCAACACGGCAAAAAAATTCAAACGTAGCATAAGTTGTAGAGCTTTGATATGCTTCAAATTCCGCTTTACTCTGTTCTATGGCACGCGCGAAATTGTTCTGCTCAACTTTTTCTAATTTTTCTTCCTTGCTTGGACGACAGTGAATATTTGTGGGCAAATTACGCGGACAATAATTAGGAAACACACTAGGTACAGCTTCCGATTGAAGCTTTGTAAATTTCAAACTTACTGTAACCGTCTCCCAAGCCACTTGTTACGCAGGTCAACGTCCGCAGGGAAACCAGAAAAATTTACTTTTGGGCCCTCTTTTGGGTCATTTTTGTAATTACCCCGGCACCCCGCAACACAACACACACAACATTGTCACTAGGTATCACTTTCACAGCACAATGGGTAAATAATCAGGTGTAAATCCACTTGAATACAACCACCAAATATGCAAGTATCATGCAACTGTAACGCCTAACGGCAGGCTGAAGCGCCACTAACCAGGGCTTGTCGAACTACTTATGCTGACGTCACATGCTGTTTTTGCCAGAGCGCTCAGTCCTTCTTCTCGGTGGTAACGATGCAATGCTTTTGTACGCAAATTAAATAAAAATTGTGTTCCTTAAAAAGAAAATCTAGCATTGTTTGTCTGTATGTCGCACATATTACAGGACGTTCAAAATGCATTATTTATAAAGTTGGTATCATATCAAAAGCTTTAAAACAGTTTTGATTCCTCATAAAATTCTTAACCTGCCTCATTATAGTTAATGCTCGTCTGTAATTGGAAACATCATGTTCAGTACCCTTAACATCCGATAAGTTGGTTTCCTCCTGGTCAAAATCGATCGTTATAGTATTTCAATAACAACCACTTTCTCTTTCAGTACCTAAATTCTTTGTTACAACTGTCACCAACAACACGTAATATTCACGTTAAAACAAAGACTGTTGATGTTGACAAAGCATAAGGGTTCCATGCAAAAAAGGGAATCCTCGACTTATGGTAGGTACAATATGCGTAGGCACTTGTCCATACAACAGAGAATTTCAGGTTGGTGAGAACATAGGGGTCCCGTTCTGCTTAAAACATTAACTCTCCGATAACGACAAAAGTATATACCCCGGTATATACATTTCTGTGAATTTCCATATCTATTTGCAAAGTGTCTCATAAAAGTGAAAATAATTTTTTGGTCTAAAATCCCACTACTTATTCACCATAACAACCTACGCACATTTGCTTTAGAAATTCAGGTAGGTACAGCTACGCCCTGTCCCATTCTTAATGAGACCATATATAAGAAAACGTCATCTGTTCGTTGTTGTTGTTGTCTTATTTTCTTATCCGCAACAGAACGTATTCATTCCGAAAATAATCCATTTCCCGCCGCCCCGCCCGAATGAGCAGTTTTTCGAGTATTTTAATTTTAATTATGAGAGACGTAAAAACATAATATTATAATCTTTATAAGGTAAAATTGGACGCAAAGTTTGTTATGAAAAAATGCGGTCTCGGACGCCCATTTATATACTTTCAGCATTTACGTCAGTCATACCTACGCCTCCGAAATTTGCTTTTATTGCAAGCTAACGAGTATGAAAGTGTGATATTTTAATCCATTAAGCATGAACACTGACATCTACTCTCAGTATGGTATTCCTAACAACGACAGAGCCGTTGACAAAGCTTTTAAACTGCCAGATGCCTTCATTAGAAAACCATAGACTAAAAAGTCTGTCGTAATAAATCGTAATATTAAATAATTGAAAGATGAGAAAGTTCCTCCACAATGAGCACACATCTTTATAAAGCAAACGCAAACGCCACCTACAGGCAATATTTGTTAGATAATATTAGTCTTTAACCGCACTGCTGCAGTTTTCCCTTAGTAAATTATGGAGTCACTGAATAAAAGTATAAAAATGTGAATAGACAATTTAACTACTTTATGACATAAATATTTCTAAAGAAGGCATCTGGTTAAATGAAAATAATAATATGTTGTACCAAAATACGAAGGTATACAGGTGTTCAGTAAGTGTTTCATAAACTTAAGCCTTAAGCCTAGCTACTTTAGGCATCCGTTTTAGAGGAAAGTTTCATCTGTCTCATTCATGCACATTAATATCCCCTGAGAAGTAAGTGTTCGTAATTTAGATTCCTTAAAGGTGGTGTGAAACAAAAATTAAAATAAGAATAAATGGTCAAACCTGGGTGCTCTACGATGAACCGTTGCCGAGATACAGCGTCTTAAAATATTACGCGCCAGTTCCGTGTCGTCACAAGAGCTTCGTCGTACGTGCTATTAGAAATGTGTATACGCCTAATTTCGTTCCGATTATTACAGGCGGCACACGAACTATTTTAGAAAATTTTAATAAATATTTATTTAGGAGGGTTACTTTTGGTGTAATGACTTTTGGCTTTAAACCTATGTAGGTTTAGTAAAAGTGAGCTTAGACGAATGGAAGAAGAAAATCAAACTGCGTGAACACACAAAGTGAAAGAATGCGCACTCTTTAAATAGGGAAAAAACCTGTCTAATGTAATGTACTCGTGTCAAAACTACGAGATAGGGCAGTCAACAATTTGTGGTGGTAATAGTCGAAGCGTGTACCTCTGTGAATGGACGGGCAACGCGTGCCGAATAAGAGGGTGTTTAAAAAAGTCAGTGAGTGACCACGCACTTATGTGGAAAGTTACCCGAACCAGGGCAGATTATGTGTGCTTGGTATGTACAGTTTTGCCCTAGCAGGAGTAGATAGGCAGTTTTATTCTCAAGGGGGCAGATAGGCAGTTTTACCACAACAGTTTTATCTCGGGAAGTAATTATTTGGGCGGTTGTTTTAACATCCAGGCAGTTTCATTGGGCAGTTAAAAATTCACGCGGGCGGTATTAAACTTTTTTGGCGGTAATTTAATGTCAAAGACTTCTAGAATGGACCTGGCGTCCTTATGCAACAGCTGATTTTGTTTTGAAGTCTACACGTTCGTAGGCCAGCGGCTCGCGGGTAGCGTTGTTTGTTATTAAATTCAAGCAACGGACCAGACGAATGTTCCGCGATATTCTGTTTCCGCGGCGGCACCTGTTTACTACACAACTGGTCGACTGTTTTGTTTTGCCTTTTCCACACACAAACGCTTAGACTGTGCGTATTCACCCTGCTTCGGTCGAAAATGTAAATAGCTAAGTCCCCTCTACAAGTCTTTGTTTAATGTGGCAGTAGAACGTGGCCAGCAATATAAAAGAATTTGGTCGGTTATTTAATCCTACAACGGCAGTTCAAAACTTATTCGAGCGGCAGAATAAATAAATGTCCAGTGCGATTATTATTTGAGCTGTAAAATTATTGAATGGGCAGTATAATGTATTAATGGGCAGTTAGATAAATAGTTCGCCAGTTCTCGACGTTTGGCAAAATCGAACGTCATTTTCATTGAAAAGAGCGGCACACTTCCGTTAAAAGAGGCGCAGCTTACGCGACAGGGCACCGTGGGCGGCCAATTCCAAGAGATTTGCCTATAAATATTAGGTCGTTTCGCTCATTACTTTATCACTGAGTCGCAAGTGCTTGGATCTATTACACTAGCATTGCACCATTAAATTTATTCAACGCACCTCTCCCCGTTTTCCCATAGAAATGTTTAAAATACTGAACTCAGCCCCTCACAGGTAAAAAAAAATATTAATTTTGCTTCATCACTTTGCGTCTTCTATTGCAGCGCATTGCACCACAAAGCATTTTTGTAATGCTGCATCGAATAATGCATCATTTGGATGCTAACGACTGAGACTTATAACGCTCCGCTTGAGCTTAACCTGACAGACTTTTATATTAAAAAGTGTCAGTCGTTAGCGTTTATATTATTCTTTTCGAATATTATTCACATGAAAATAACATTATAAACGCTTACAACTGACACTTTTTGTCCAAAAATCTGTTAGGTTAAGGTCAAGCGGAGCGTTGTAAGTCTCAGTCGTTAGCATTGAATAATTTTAATGATGCAATAAATTTAATTTTTATCTTAATATCTAAATTATTGTTATTGTTATTTTTTTATTTCGCTGCCTAACTTAAATAAATGTATCATTTAACAGGTCGATCATATTTTGTACTGCGTAAGTATTTATAGAACTACTTGTCCCACGATTTCTAACAGACCCATTCTGATTTCATGACTGCACACGCGTTACTACCCCTTTATTCATTTTACTGCCCAATTGAGTTTTCAGGCATTAAAATATTTAGTGAGCTACTCATTTGAAGATATGTTACTCCTCGTTTCCACTTTTTTACTGCTTATATTTTACCATTCAATCTGTTATTGAACATACAATTTGTATTTTCACACTGACCAAAACTTTAATATAATACCGCCCCTTTAAATAATAGCCATTTATCTCAAAGAAGGCAGTTTTACCCCGACGGAGACAGATATAGTTTTAACCATATAGTGGCAGATAGGGCTAGAACTAAGCGCCTGAGATTCCCAGAAAGGAAGAATGAAAATTGTGTATCCTCAAGGTTTTCCTATAAATAGCGTATACGTAGTTATCCAATAACGTACATGTAGACTCACCATAATAGAGTAAATACAGACTTACATGTGCAGTTTTTTATATGAGCGTAAGAGGGATTGACTCTTAGCTACGCGTGTCAAAACTACAAAATGGGCAGTCAACAGTTGCGGTGGTAATGACAGATGGAGAGCTCGAGCTAAGCACCTAAAGTTCCCAGGAAGGAACAATGAAAATGGTGGCAGAGGCAGATAGAGAGCTCAAGCTAGATGCCTAAAGTTCTCAGGATGTACAATGAAAAAGTATCCCCAAAGGTGTCCTGTAGATAGAGTATGTAGAGTTATCCAATAGCGTAGATATAGATTCACCATAATAGAGTATACAGATTTGCCATTTATATGTGCAATTATTTATATGAGCTCTTTAAGAGCCATGTAATACATGCCTTTACTGTGAGCATTTCATCTGGTAGAAACTTGGAGAAGGCTTCATGTTAGGAGTGTGCCGAAGGGACGGGGCATGGTTGCGTTCACCGCCATATTTATTTAATCCTCTTATTAAGTAATTCGTAAAAGGGTCGGGGCATCGTTCTCCTCGCGGTCAGTTTTTACCTGAAACGGTCACATATTCTTCCGGGCAGATACGGCTGAGACTTACAAAGCTCCGTTCGCTTCGCCTCGTTCCGCTTGACCTTAACCTGGCAAATTTTTGAATAAAAAATGTATTAATATTTTTGAATTGCAATTACCACACTGAGCAGGTAAGAAATGATGAGCGCAACCATGGTCCGGCCTTTAAGGGGTTGTGAGGGGAACCATGCCATAATTAAAGAGGATTATTCGACCGTGAGGGAAACCGTGCCGAAGACATACCCCAGAACAGCAGCCGAGGGCGATGCTGGCGGGTGCAGTCCGTAACCGTAATGCAACTCTTTTCTCTCTTATTTAATCTATCAAGTATTATCTCTTTATTTTCATGTTGCTGTTTCTTGTTGACGCTACCATGGGACTGACAGATGCACTAAATATCATTCATCTTACCCATATGGGAGATCAATCGAATCATCACTTAAGAGCCCGACACCTCGCCCGACACCTCGCCCGACACACTAATTTACGTAGAATCGGGGGGTTCAGGGGTACGGTGAAGCGTGAAAAATACTTCACGTAATTGAGCGTAATACGTATACCTGCACATAAATGATGAGTAAGAATGCCTGTGGACTTACAGCGGACGGAAAAAAATATCTGGAAACGCAGGGAACTAGTCGGCCAAACTAATATGTACTGAGAATAAACTTGTTGCGCACACTAGCACCTATTTCGGGATTGGCTGACTTAGCTGGGCGACTTTGATCAGTAGCCGAAAGACAGGCGAGTGCACGAGCTACGACGAAAAACTCCGAATGCAACGGTACAGCTGTTTACTCATAACTTTTTTGTTTTTCCGTCGAAATTGAAAATTTTATGTCTTCTTACAAATCAGAGGTTGAATATACTACTGTCGTTAACCAGATTCTGAGATTTCCTTTTCATGAAAGTTTTATTAGGTTCTATAAAAAGCAGTTTTTCGCCACTTGAAATATGCGACTTCGTTTATTGTTTTCATATTTTTTAACAAATTTCAAAACAGCAATAGCAGATTCGTATTTTTAAAACTGTTTGCAAACAAAAACAATTTAATATCATTTATAGTTTTGGAAATACATATTTACAAACAGGCAAACGTCTACCAAGCTCCCAAAATTCCTGCGTCGGGCTCTTAAATAATATGTCATACTAATGTAACAATAAAGGGGTACAAATAATGACATCTTGCTATTTTAATTATTAAAATAAGAACCGTGCTCACAATAGTAGTATGAAAATACAACTAATTTGTTCATTAGGTATGTAAATACTTAAATAGGTATGTACAATCTGCAAATTATTTTTTAATGGGGAAAACCCGCAAATTTTGAAAATGATCATATTGAATAGTTTACTACCCAAAACAAATTCCGCAACTTTCGATTTTTACATTTGAGTCTTATTTTCGTCATAATTAAATACGAAACATGCGTCACCTCAAGTGTTGATGTAAGAAAACACAACCCACGCATTAAAATAATCGTTTGTATTTGCAGCTGTAACCTTCGGAGTTCAGTATGTTTTGTTTTTGGTTATGAAATGTAAACTGCCCAATAAAGGCACCGCTGTGTGTTCTCTGTTTGCTTTTAACAATAAAGTTCAGTTTATACTCAACAGGTTATGGGCCCAGACGCATTCGTTACAGCAGTCTTTGAAATAGTTAAAGTTCGGGCACAATTACAGTAATTACACTGTACGGTTACGGGTAGTTTGGAGACGCCGAATTTAACGTGCACTGGTCAAAATGGAGACTGATAAAATTAAAGTAGAAAAGTTACGAGATGCGGATAACTGGCATCAGTGGCAGTTCGTCCTACAAACATTGTTAGATAGTGAGGATGTCCTGGATGTCTGTACTGGGAAAGACAGCAAACCAGAAACGGGGGTTGCTGACTATGATAGACTTCTCAAGAGGTGGACAAAACTCGATCGGATTGCAAGAAAATTGATAGTCACTACTGTTGAAGCCAAACCGTTGCAGTTGTTAATGAATTGTGAAACAGCTGAACAAATGTGGGCAAAGCTTCAAGGCGTGTTCGACAGAAAATCCGATGAAAGTTTGTCACTAATACAGAAGCAGTTTTTTGAATTTCAATGGAAATCAGAAAGCAACATTGCTCAACACATTTCCATGTTGGAGCAATTAGCGATCAAGATGAAGAAACTTGGTGGTGAAATTCCTGAATCAATGCTAATAACACGTGTACTGTCCACGTTGCCAGCTAATTATAACCATTTTCATAGCGCTTGGGATTCAACAGACTCTAGAAAAAGAACCCTGGAAAATTTAACAACTCGCCTATTAACTGAAGAGCTTCGATTGAAAACGCAAGTAAATGAAGATGAGGCAGTAGCGTTAATGTCAAAAATTAAAGTCCAGGATCAAGTGAAGAAGAGCCGTAAGTTTCCGAGAAAAATGGGTTGTTCGCTATGTGGCAGAAGAAATCATGTACAAAAGGACTGTTTTGGGTGTTATTCCTGTGGATCTAAGGAACATCTTCTCAAGGATTGTCCTAAGAAGAAAGATAAGAAAAATGAGTCCAAGGAACAAGCATTTGTGGGAGGAATCAATCCAGGTAGCGACCGGGATTATTGGCTGATAGATTCTGGTGCATCTGCTCATATGTCAACCCGCCGCAATATTTTCTGGAAGTATAGTGAATTTTCTAAGCCGTTAATGATTCACGTTGGTAATGGTGAGACAATAAAAGCACTAGGAAAGGGTGACATAAAAATTGAAACGTATGCAGAAGGAAAATGGCTCCCAGGAAAATTGTATGATGTATTGTATACCCCAGATATGATACATAATTTGTTCTCAGTAAAAAGTGCTACTAAACAAGGTGTCGACTTTATACTAAGCAACAATGGTTCACGTTGTATTTTTCAACGAGAAGGTAAAGTTGTGGCTATGGGAGTTGAAGACAATAATCTCCACAGAATTTTGTTAAAAATTGTGTTACCTGAAAACGCGTTTATTGCAAGTGAAAATGATACATTGCAATTATGGCACGAAAGACTAGCACACCAAAATAAGAGGCATGTGCAAAATTTTCTAAGAAATGTGGGAATAGAAGTACCTGATAATGGAGAATTTTGTGATGGTTGCGCATTTGGGAAAAGTCATAGACAAAGTTTTGGCAAAAGAACTGAAATCGCGCGTGAAGCTAGAGAACTAATACATTCGGACGTTTGTGGTCCTATGAGTGTGGAAAGTGTCGGAAAAAAACGTTATTATGTACTGTTCAAAGATGACTTTACTGCGTTTCGCTCGATCTGTTTTATTCGGGAAAAATCGGAAGTTAAAGAAAAACTTAAAGAGTACTGTGCCGAAATAAATACGCGTTTTGGTGTGGATATTAAAGAACTTCGTACAGATGGTGACAAAGAATATGTAAATCATGAAGTAAGTAAATTTCTGCGTAAAAAAGGAATTAAGCATACCGTTACGGTTCCGTACACCCCAGAACAAAACGGGACAGCTGAACGCGAAAATCGAACGATTGTAGAAGCTGCACGTTCCATGATGTATGCAAATTCAAATCTACCAAAATTTCTATGGGCTGAAGCTATGAACACAGCTGTACACATTTTAAACAGAACAGGTTCTACTAGAGTTGTCGGAAAAAGTCCATTTGAGATGTGGTTCGGCAAGAAGCCTTCAATGAAAAATCTCAAAGTGTTTGGAACGGAGTGTTTCGTTCATATTCCTAAGGAAAAACGACAAAAACTAGACAAGAAAGCGTTAAATGGTTACTTTGTGGGATACCTAGATGGCGTAGAAGGATATCGCGTGTGGGTTCCAGAAATTCACGATGTGATTGTGAGACGTGATGTGATATTCAAGAAAGAGCGAATATGTGCTTCCGTGAGTGAATTCGACCATAAGAAAACGCAGCTAGAATCTGAAGAAAGTGACAGTGAAAGCAAAGAAGACAGCATGGAAGTGTGTAGTGAATCTTTGGAAAATCAGCGACAATTAAGGGACAGAAGTCAGCTTAAGCGTCCAGACTTTTATGGAATACCAGTGGCATTACTTGCAGATGGTAGAGAGCCGACAAATTTTGAAGAGGCTATAACATCAGATGAAAATTTGGAATGGCGTCAAGCGATGGATGAAGAGATAGAATCACTCAAGAAAAATGAAACTTGGATTCTAGTTAACAGGCCAAAAGATAAAAAGGTACTAAATAATCGCTGGGTTTACCGCATTAAACATAACTCGGATGATGCATTAAATTATTACAAAGCTCGCTTAGTAATTAAAGGTTGCTCTCAAAAAGAAGGAATCGATTATCAGGAAACGTTTAGCCCAGTTGCAAGATTTGACACAATAAGGGTAGTTTTAAGTTTGCTTGCGTCTAAGAAATTGTGCATTCAACAATTTGACATAAAGACAGCGTTTCTTTATGGCTTATTAGATGAAGAAATTTATATGGAACAACCAAAGGGCTACGAAAAGGGTGTGAATCAAGTTTGTCAACTGAAGAAAAGTTTATATGGGCTAAAACAGGCACCTCGGTGCTGGAATAAACGTTTTAAAGAATTCCTATCAGAATGTGATTTAAGGGAGAGTAATGCAGATCCTTGTTTATATTTGTATGCAGGAAATCAAAGTAAAGTGTTGATACTTTTATATGTGGATGATGGACTTGTTATTGGATCATGTGAAAATGAAGTAAATGATTTTCTAATTTTGTTAAAAGAACAATTTGAAGCAAAAATAACAAGAGATGTCACAAATTTCCTTGGAATGCAAATAATAAAACAGAAGAATGGTGACATATTTATTCATCAGGAGAATTTAATACAGAAGATTCTAAACCGATTTGAAATGTCTGAAGCAAATCCAGTGTCAACGCCTATGGATCTTAATTGGTGTTCTAACGACTCGCCGAAGTATGAAGGAAAATTTCCGTATCGAGAGGCTGTTGGCAGCTTAATGTACTTACAAGTAGTGACGAGACCGGACATATCTTTTGCGGTAAATATTGCATCAAGGGCAATAAATACACCAACAGAAGTGCATGTTCAACTTGTGAAACGAATTCTTCGCTATATTAAAGGTACTCAAAATTTAGGTTTAATATACAGTTGTAAGAAAACATTGTTTTGTTATTGAAATATTGTTTAGGCTATTAAGCGCGTATCGGCGACCGCGTGCCTTTGGCTGTCTCAGAGGCAGACGTGGTTCAGAGGCGCGTTGGGGCCAGTTTGATTATAACCAGCTACTAGAGATGTTGTATTTTGCAATTGGCTAATAAAGTATATTCTGACATCTATTAAAATAATTGTTGTCTCACAAGTCAGAAGTGGGATTATTACTCTAATATGAGTACACCACCCCCACAACCCTCGGGTCGCAAGAGGCGACATTTGAGAGAAGATGAGGAAGCGATTGATTGGAAGAGAAAATACACTCAACTAGAAGAGCGAATTAAAGAACTGGAGACACAAGAACGTACTCGGGATAGAACGGAAGAAGTAAGTACCCCAGTGTCTGGTAGGATGGTGACGTATACTCGTCCATATCTTGGCGACGAACAACTGATTCCTACATTTGATCCGGACAAAAATGAGGACACCGTCGAAGACTGGACTTCTAAAATTGATGAGGTAATTCGACGTTATGGATGGGTAGATAGTGATGCAGTACGACTAGCTGCATTACGGTTGCGAGGCCATGCGCGTACGTGGTACGATGACCTGAACCATCTCGACATAACTTGGGAAGAAATGAAATCCTCGTTAGTGAAAAAGTTTAAAACGGTAGTCAGGTTTTCCAGTTTGTTACAACGAGCTGCGACTTATGAAACTCGACCAGGACAATCGTTGGGCGATTACTGCTTCCAGAAATTGCAGCGTTTACAGGCATTGCGCGGGAATTTCTCGGAGGAATGTTTGATTGATGCTGTAATTGGTGGCGTGAGGGACGAAGGTATTGCACGCACGTTAAGTTCTATACGGTTTGCTGATACCGATGATATGTACTCTCGCATGCGCGCTATGGGGTGTGTTCCTCAGAAGTCTTACTCGGTACGTGGTCGCGAACGTGAACATCCGCGTGATAATGCATTTGTTGGGCAAAAACCAAGGCAAACTGAATGTTTTAATTGCAAAGAGCCAGGACACATGGCTCGCAATTGCCCAAAACCTCGCATGGAATGTCGTAAGTGTCGACGCCTGGGGCACAAGGCAGATAAGTGTCCGAACGCTACTACGACGGCGACAGAAGTACGTGTGCAGAAACGTGGAAAAATGACAACCACCAATCAAGTAATAATAATTGCTGAAAGCAAGAGTAACAACGAAAAGAATATGTTTCTTTTAACTGCACGAATTAATGGTATAAAAGTTAAATGTTTACTAGATAGTGGAAGTTCGGGAACACTTATGAAATCATCTGTCGCGCGAAAATTGAATTTGACTGTAGAAACTGGAGTTAAAAACGTAGTGTGTAGTTTTATGGATACGACCGCAATTAGCAATTGTAAAACAAGGGTTAATGTTCGCATAATGGACGTTTGTGCAGTTGTTGATGTATTGATACTGAATGACGAATTTATGCGACATGATTTAATTGTGGGCAGAAACTTTTTAGACCAAACTCACGTATTAATGCTTAAGTATACCGATAGACTTGTTTTGCGTGAGCTGCCGCGTTTGAAATATGACGCCGAGCTAAACAGTGTGGATGTTTATTCTAACGAATTGTTGACGGTTTCTGACTTTGTGTTTGGTGATATAACTGACGATGAAAAGATTACTTGTGTGGCACTTTTCAATCGCTTCGCGGATAGAGTGACATCATCGGTTAAAACTCTCGGTAAAACTAACACTGTTGTTCTAAAAATAAAATGTTCAACTGATGAGCCTGTTGTATATCGTCCATATAGATTACCCGAACCCGAAAAAGCAATTTTAAGAGACATTATTGATGAACTTTTAGAAGGTGGAATAATTCGTGAATCGTGTTCCCCGTATGCGAGTCCTATTATTTTAGTAAAGAAAAAGACGGGCGATTATAGATTATGTGTTGATTACAGACGATTAAATGCTGTGACAGTCAAAGATAAATACCCATTACCACGGGTGGAGGATCAGATTGCAAAATTAGGGGGTTATAAATATTTCACGGCGTTGGACTTAGCTCAAGGGTTTCACCAAGTGGTCGTAGACGAAGAGTCCATAGAAAAAACTGCCTTTGTGACGCCGGAGGGGCATTATGAGTACTTGAGGATGCCCTTTGGTCTCACAAATGCTCCTGCAGTCTTTCAGCGTCTTATAAACACCGTTCTAGGGCCGCTAAAAAATCAAATCGCATTCCCGTATATCGATGATATCGTCATACCTGCGAGAACAGTGTCAGAGGGACTGGAACGCCTTGAAATAGTGCTATCAAAATTAAGGGACCATAATTTGACATTAAAGTTAAGCAAGTGCACATTTTTTCAAAAGACTATTGACTACTTGGGGCAGGAAATCAGTGAGTATGGTGTTAGACCAGGACGACGTAAAATTGATGCTGTGCTACGATTGCCAGCACCAACATGTGTTAAGGAAGTGCGTCAATTTATTGGCTTGGCTAATTACTTTCGTAAGTTTGTGAAGGACTTTGCCGTGTTGGTTGAACCACTGACTAGATTAACACGAAAGAATGTTCCTTGGACTTGGTGCGAACCTCAACAAAATGCCTTCGATCGAATAAAGACTGTTTTAACAACTAGACCTATTTTATCTATTTTCGATCGTACACTACGCACTGAGCTTCACACAGATGCCAGCTCACTAGGAGTGGGTGCCATGTTGCTGCAATTTGAGGGTTCTGAGAGAAGAGTGGTGGCTTATTTTAGTAAAAAAACTACAGAAGACCAACGCTACTATCATGCATATGAGCTCGAAACAATGGCAGTTGTTTATGCACTGCGTTTCTTTCGGGTGTATGTTCTAGGATTACACATAAAGATTGTTACAGACTGTGCTGCACTCCGTACAACGTTTGCCAAGAAAGACTTGTTGCCTAGAATAGCCAGATGGTGGCTAGAAGTGCAAGAATTTAATTTCGAAGTTGAATATCGACCCGGACCTCGCATGGCACACGTAGATGCCCTTAGTCGCAATCCTATTGGTGCTGTGGAAGTTAATCAAATCGACATAACAGAAGGAGATTGGATACAAGCTGCTCAGTTACAAGACGCGGACATCAAGCGCATTCGAGATATTCTGCTTACGGAAAATAATGTTGGTGAGGCTAAACATTATTTTGACGAATACGAGTTGAAAAAGGGAAAGGTATATCGTCGTCTGAAGGACGGTAAGAAAGCGTGGGTGGTACCCAGAATGGCACGAATGCAGATATGTAGACTATACCATGACGATGGCGGACACTTTGGTTTGGAGAAGACTTTAGAGAATATGCAAAGAAATTATTGGTTCGCGGGGATGCGACGTTTTGTTAAAAAATACGTGAATGCGTGTCTGAATTGTATGTATTATAAATCCAATGAAAGTAAAAAGCAAGGAAAACTTCACCCTATTGACAAAGAACCCATTCCTATGCACACTCTCCACTTAGACCACGTTGGACCTTTTGAAACAAGTAAGAGAAAGCACACGTTTTTGCTAGTGATAGTGGACGCGTTTACAAAATTTACCATAGTTGAACCAGTTCGCAGTACAAAAACAAAGGCAGTTGTGCGAGTTCTATTAGATTTGATTCATCTTTTTGGTGTACCTAGTCGTTTAATCAGTGACCGCGGGAGTGCATTTACCTCACAAACATTTAAGACATTTTGTGGATCGTACAGTATAAAACATGTGCTAAATGCTGTTGCGACACCGCGCGCTAACGGTCAATGCGAGCGCTATAACAAAACTGTAGTTAGCGCATTAGCTGCCACTGCCGCTGGAAAACCTGAAAACGAGTGGGATTTGTATGTAAAGAAAGTACAGAGTGCTCTAAATATGACATTTAACAAAGCCATTAATACTACACCTATGGAAGCCCTTATTGGCTACCGCTCTAAAAGCGCTGCAGAATCGGTGGTGTTGGATGCAGTACGGGACGAAATGCACCGTGTGGACTTGAAAAACTTACGAGAAAATATTAGCCAGCATATAACAAAGCAACAGAAGAGTCAGAAAGAGCGTTATGATAAAACTCGTCGCGAAGCTACCCGGTTTAAAGAAGGTGATATTGTAATGGTTCAAGTCACCAGCATTAGCACAAGTGGAAGCAGCCGCAAGCTAAGGGCCAAGTATAAAGGACCCTTTGTAGTTACCAAAGTGTTAAAGAATGATCGGTACCAGGTGCAAGATCTACGGGAGCAATATAAGAATTCTTTGACAATTATGGCAGCGGAGCGTCTGAAGCTGTTCGAAGGGGTACTCGACGAGTGAAGTTTAGTTTTAAAGTGAAGTTATAGTGCTTATAAGTGATCAGTTTATGTTGTTTTATGTTATGGGTTATGAATTAGTAATCAAAACTGTTATTTGGCTTTTGGCTTGAAATGGTCTTTGTATCTGACCTATTTACGCTTTCGCTTTTGTATTGCTGACCATATTATTTACTTTGTGTTTGAGATTAGTTGTTAAGAGATGCAGTTTGTAAAACGTACACTGTTCAGTGAAAATCTGTGTAGGTTGTTCACTGAATGATGTAGTCGAGAACCACTGTTGCTATGGTTGCTGCGGCAGAGAAGATTTGAAAATAGCTGCGGCTACAAAAGACGAAGTTATAGTCAGGCTGCGGCCACTAGAGAGAAGGCGTGGAAGGTCGCCGATTGCTCAGTAGGAGAGCGCAGGGCTTCGAAGCGTGGGGACCCGGGTTCGACTCCCGGTCGGCGGCGGCAAGTTTTGCGCCGTGTAGCATTTCAATGAGCTAACGCTTGGTAATGAAAGGTTGCGGACCGTCATTACAAGGCAGATAAGTAGATGTTGCACATGAAGGTGACAAAAATGTGCATTGTTGCTTTGACGATATAGAGTTATGGTGATTAAGAAAGAAAAGTAGCGTGGTTGTTAAATGTGATGAAGTATGGAGAGACAACGTTGCAAAGACGAAAGTTCAAGGGTGTAACCCTCACAAAGTAGCATTCGCTAATGCTAAACGTTTTGGCAATATGTATGGTGGTACATAATTATGACTAATGTTACTGAGACTCTGAGATGACGTTTTAAGGGTGTAACCCTTACACGTAGCATTCGCTAATGCTAAACGGCTTGGTAATATGTACCGTGGTACATATGAATTGATTAACATGATTATTTTTGCATATCACTTAATTTTACGAAATATTTGTTCTCGACCTAAGTCAACTACTGTTTTGTGCTATTTATAATTTACGAAGGTTGTGGCCTTCATTGTTATGGTTTATATAACTGTCTGAGGACAGACGTTAAGGTCGGATGGCCGAAAATGTAAGAAAACATTGTTTTGTTATTGAAATATTGTTTAGGCTATTAAGCGCGTATCGGCGACCGCGTGCCTTTGGCTGTCTCAGAGGCAGACGTGGTTCAGAGGCGCGTTGGGGCCAGTTTGATTATAACCAGCTACTAGAGATGTTGTATTTTGCAATTGGCTAATAAAGTATATTCTGACATCTATTAAAATAATTGTTGTCTCACACAGTGTTGAAGGAGAATTTGAAGCCTACAGTGATGCTGACTTTGCGGGAGATAAATTAACAAGAAAGTCAACAACGGGTGTTGTGCATAAATTTAAAGGTGCTGCCGTATTATGGTATAGCAAGAAACAACAGTGTGTTGCGCAATCTACTACCGAAGCGGAATACATCAGCGCTGCAAGTGCATCAAAAGATGTGATATGGTTAGTGAGTTTAATAAATGAAATTGGTGTTTCTAAAATAAATAAATGTGCATCGCTGTTTGTTGATAATAAAAGTGCTATAAAGCTTGTTAAAAATCCTGAATATCACCAGAGAACTAAACATATAGACGTCCGTTACCATTTTATTCGCAATTTGTTTGAAAAGAAAGAAATTAATTTTGAATATATTTCTAGCGAAGAACAAATTGCTGATATAATGACTAAACCTTTAGCAAAGCCAAGATTTATAATGTTAAGAAATAAAATGGGCATGATTGCTAAAAATAGTTTTTAAGTACTAGGTATAGCAAATGTTAAATGTTTTTTGTTTAATAATATGTAAGTTAGCAATCTTAAAGTGTATTGTGTTTTAGGGAGAGTGTTGATGTAAGAAAACACAACCCACGCATTAAAATAATCGTTTGTATTTGCAGCTGTAACCTTCGGAGTTCAGTATGTTTTGTTTTTGGTTATGAAATGTAAACTGCCCAATAAAGGCACCGCTGTGTGTTCTCTGTTTGCTTTTAACAATAAAGTTCAGTTTATACTCAACATCAAGACACAATATGAATGACGCTGGTGACGTACTTGACAACTGGGCCCGACAGATTAAGTAGGGATTTTCACATGCGCAAACCGATCCGTTTGCACCCTGAGCGCTCGTTTATTTCTCGACTCCTCCCACTTTTTCCAGGGAGACGTGTAAACACCGCGGCGCAACGGATAGGTCTCCTACGCCACAGAAAGCGCGCGTTTTAGCCATGCCGGTCGCGTAAAGGCAGAACACACCATTTTACAGCGCACACAATGCTCTCAGTCGTGGTGTGCTTTGGCTACAATTTTGACAATAATTTTGTCTAACAATACACACCGCGTTGCAGCGCAATAACACATTGCACAGCGCTAATGTATTGTATTTACTTATGTAATAAATATAAAAAATCAGTAGCAACAACATGAAACTTGTCATATGTTTTTTAAAAACCCATAGCAGCAATTTCATACCTTTTTGTTCTCAAATCAAATCCGATTTACATAGTATAACTTAAAAGTTGCGCCGTTTTTTATTGCGCCATAATCGTACCTACATTTTAGTATAGTACTTACCAGTGTTGTGCATCATCTAGATAATATTATCTAGATAAACCATCTAGATAAAATTTTGTTATCTATCATCTTATCTAAGATGACACTGTAATCAATTATCTATCATCTTATCTTAGATGAAAAAACATGTTATCTGGAGGTAGTAGATAACAGATAATATTTCGAATATACAGGGTGATTCAGAACGTGTAAGCCAAACTTCAACAGATTATAGAGGAGCTCAAAATAAGAAGAAAAGTTCCAATAGGCATGTAACCAAAAGTTACAATTAAGAAAGATACAGGGTGTTGAAGTTTCTGGAAAAAGAATTTTATCTCCGAAACCAAGGAAACCATTGAATTTTTAGGGCGAGTGCCCTTTGAAGACCTCTATTATTTAAAAAAATGTGTTTTTTACTGGCAAATGGCATCGCAAGAAGTTCTGGAACAATCGATTGTTGAAGGTTTTTTTTCATCAGAAATGCAGATTATGAACGATTTCACAAAAAGGTGTTTTGCTCAAAAACTAAGCAGCTTACGAAAAAATTTTAAGATGCCGATTTTCTTCCAGATTGAACACAAATATTAAGTACCTCACAATTACCTGCACAGATCAGTGGCGTAACATAGTTTAGAAAAAATAAGTAGGCAGCCTATCGTGTAGCAACGCCACCGGAAGCAGTACAAAAGCAAAACTTTTTGGAACAGCAGATGTCTGCAAATGAAAATCGCCCCGAAAATTTCAATTCAGTAGCTTTCATGGTTTTCGAGATACTGAAACAGGAATAAATTTTTAAGGAAACTTAATTACCCTGTATCTACGTTAGTAGTAACTTTTGGGTACTTGTTCATAGGAACTTTTCTTCTTATTTTGAGCTTCTCTGCGTTCCTCTGAAGTTTGGCACACCCATTCTGAATCATCCTGTATTATCAAAGGAAAAAATCAGTAGCTCCATAAAACGCGCAAAATACCTCTTTTTCAGTAAGTTCAAATCCTGATTCCATGATTCCACGCAGAAATAAACTTACCGACAAACATTTTGAAATGCTGTTAACTTGCAGAAGCAACCTAAGAAAATGAATTACAAATTACTTTTAAGTTTTAACCATTAATCTGATCTACTAATCAGTAAAGTTTATTATCACCCACTAAACTGCACTGTATAGTGGCATTAAAATTTTGCTCTAAACCTTTAGTAGCTACATCAACTTCTAAAATTTCTATGTCATTCTTGTAACAGCGAAGGTTTTTTAACAATAATGTTACGTCCCTCATTATTTTGCACCGCACGCACTGCAAACTTTGACAGAAAGTGATGTAAAACTGAAATTATTGCATCAGCATTATTATATTCTGTTGCAGGGTGTCGTGTAGTGGTATCGCGCTGTAGCGCGGTGTGGTTTGGCTACCGAAACATAATATTAATATCCATACAAACTACACCACGATACAGCGCGGACTTTTGCGGGTTTGAGCTGTAAAATGGTGTGTTCTGCCTTTACGCATCCCGGTCATGCTGCTTTCTAAGGTGCAAATTTTTCGTTCAGCACGGCACATAATCAAAATTTTTACGTGGTACGCGATACATATTCTATTTATGCTTGATATTTACAGTACTAAAAGTTATAAATTCGATTAAGCGGGTCTTCCCCATTATGATGATCCCTATGATTAGATCCGGTAGCCAGCTTAGGCATTTACTGACATTCCATCACAAAACACCAAACTATAAATCTGATAATCTTTAAACCACCCTCGCAGAATGGCATTCCGATTCATACCGAAAATACTTCCCAGTTCATACTGAAAATACATCTGAAATCGTCAACATTGTCCTCCATCATCATTAATGAAATTCTAAATGAACAAACGCCGAAGTTATCCAGGGTCCGAACAAAACAGTAGAACAAGGCTGCACGGTGTTTGCTGCGAATGGGATGAGATTCGTGCGCGAGATGCTGCGGGCGTCGTACCGCAGCTTGCTAGAGTCATTGTCCCCACTGCCAAGGCCGCCCGAGTTATTATGTATATCCCCGCACGTCGCAGTCCGCTAGACTAGCTATGGAGAATCGCGTTATTCTCTCTCGTTGCAATTTATATATCGGTGAAAGACCGAGCAAACCGCGAACGCATGAGAATTCTCCGATTGTTTTCCAACGAATCTACTACCCATTCGTCGTGGATGACTGCGACAGCGAATGCCTGATATCACTACCGTAAACCTGAGGCGGTATGATTACCCAAGTAGCCCTGGCAAATACTTTCGATTTCGATTCGCTCGGTTCCAGACTTGAATATTAATTATTAAATATGTAATATAATTTTCAAACGAGCATAGGCATATTACAAGGTACAGCACAGAAAAGTTCAGGTTCTTTCAAAATGTATGTAAGCTGGTCACCAGGTCCTTTCAGAAAATAGCAATCAAAAGTGGATGGGAAAACGGGATTTTCGGCTTTTGAAAGAAATAAAAATTATCTACACCAATCAATTGCTCAAAAAATCATTGAACGAGTTGCAAATTATAAAAAATTCACAGCCTTCGCAAACATGCAACCGGGGGAGACATTGAAAATGACGAAGCAGACTGTATTAACCTTTGTGCGTTTGGGATATTTCCGCATTCGCGATAGCGTGTTAAATAATTATTCATAAAACACCTGCGCCGATTTATAATAACTCCATTCCTGTTGTGGCATTCTCTCACATTTGCGACACTAGACGGTCCCACGCTGACTGAAGCTTACTCAGACTGAGCGGTAGCGCCTGGCGGCCAGGCGCTCGACTTTAACCGCTACCACTCGGCGTGACGCATGTGGGAAATGCAACACAATCTTTTCGGTGAATATCATACCCATACTAGGATACTAATAACATTTTCAATTTTAAAATAATTGGAGAAGTAAAAAGAATGCAAACTTAGGATATTCAAATGCATAAATCACAAACCGAGTATAGCAATCGGTCGAATAATGAAAGACTTAAGTGCATTATTGATTATTATTAATATTTCATAAAGTTCGCTGATACCAAAACAGTTCACATTAGGCACAATCCGAGGCACAATCATCAAAAACATTGTAACACCATCAAATTAAAATCATGTAAAAAAAAATGCGCTCAACGCCTCCCGGGGGGTTGATCGCTGGGAAAAATCGTGTACACCACATTTCATATTTCAAGTATTTCACGGCTATTTCAGTTATTTCACGAGTACTTCAGGTATTTCACGAGTACTTCAGGTATTTCACAAGTATTTCAGATATTTCCAAAGTATTTCAGGTATTTCAAAAGTACTTCAAGTATTTCAAGGTATTTCATAGGTACTTCAAGCCACTTGTACACCATATTTCACAGCGGTTAGCCCTCGACGCCTACATTTCTACTGGGCATAATACTCGACATATCAAGCAACTTGATATGGTATGACCGTGACACGATCTATACATAGAAGTAATGTACGCAGTTCTTACATCAGGTTTATGTAGAAATCTAATAACAACTCGTTCAGTTCACCCACTCAAAAAATCCCAGGATTGAAAAATACAAAATTGAACGTTCTTATTTTGAATTTTTTTATAACAGTCAAATACGTTAGGAACCCGATGCGAACCTTGACACGAACCTTCGCAGTGACTTGAGAACAGCAAAATACTTGGTTACAGCTGCACAGTTCGAAATGGTTAAAAAAGCAAAGCATGTATCTGCACAAACATTTGGTAATGAAATGAGAAGCTGTAGTCATCTGAATTTAGAGTCTACTAGAAATTTTAAAAACCATTCAAAATATGCAGTTGAACGATTTTAAGGTGTCCCTAAACCATCGATTCAGGAAACTTGCAATTCGGCCAAGTACTTATTCCATACTTTTCATTTTCGTGACAGAAGTTTCGGTAACGCAATTAAAATGCAGAAGCATGTCGTCATGTTAAAGCGTCCTCAGTAGAAGACAAGAACTGTTGAAAAAATTCTTTAAAAAGAACGCTGAGTAAACACGGCTGTCTAGTTGATAAATAGATGGGTTGGACACGAGGATGCAGCCAGGAATGTGAAATCAAATCTCCTTTATCACTTAAATCGAGCTTTCGGATTTATTAATTTAATCCATCTTCAGGAAAATCTGACAAATACAGTTTGCAACAGTATAATCAAAAACAACAATGCAAAACCAAAAACTTAGAGTGATGCGGAAACACACATGTCTGAATCGCAAGAAAACACCGTGACTCAGTAACGGAACTAGATGGTAAAAGTTCACATGGAAGACCCCCAGCAACAGGTAGTCAAACCACATTCACAACGAGCACATGTCAGAGTCAGGTAATCAACGAACACTCACAGAGCAGATCATCACAAAAATATATGTAAATATAAAACAAAAATCATAAAAATAAACAGTAAAAACTATCAGTACAACAGGATGACTTAAGATTTGGTTGACGAGCGTCAGTCAAATTCAAATTTTAACAGAAAAAACTTTTTAAAAATATATAACCTCAAAACACATGAAAAGACCGGCAAATCAAAGTCGAATGACAACCGGAATTGTCAAAACTAAGAAAGCCCAGAGAGGACCAAAAGTAACTAGAAAAATAGGTACCAACATAAATGACAGAAGGAGAGGAACTCCCAAACATACTACACTTGTGAATACGGATCCCACACAACAATAGTGGGAAACGAAAAGACAACTTATTCAAATCTAATTATAAGTAAACAAGGCCACAACATAACGAGTCACCTACAACTAAGTGAGAAATGAGATCTATGGCAGGCAAGGAGGTACAGTACAGGAAAGGAAAGAAAAGCACCAAAGGGCACAAAACACGACGAAAGACAGAGGAAACCTCAGGAGGAAGACGGGAGTGTATCCATCAGGAAACCGTTGCGGGTACCCCTAAGAAGATGGAGGAGGTAAATGTACTGGCTACTAAGGCCATCAGTATCTGTACGTCTGTTCATACTATCGCAAGTATCAATAAATAGCATCTCCAGAAAGAGACGCCTCTTTAATTTTTCTTCCCTAATGAGGATAGATACACCGTCGAAATCCGCAGAGTGATGCATGTCGATACAATGTTGAGCCAAGGCACAGCCACCCCTAGACCTCCTCACGTCGCTCTTATGAGAGGCAAGGCGAGAGCCGAGATACTGGCAGGTCTGACCCACGTAAACCGATGGGCAGTCCAAACAACCAACCCTATAAACAACATTAGGACTACGAATCAAACTAATACGGTCTTTAAGTCTGCTAAAGAGGCCTGCAATTTTAAAGTTATAAGAATAGACAATCTTCAAGTGGGGTTCATCCTTAAAAACAGAGCCAATACGTTGAGAAAGGTCACCTATGAATGGCAACGTCAGATATGACTCACCGACAGGGCTCTGACGAGGAGTAGGGTTCACAGACGGGGAACTAAACAGTAAGGAATTGAGCATTTTCTTAGGATATGAGTTAGTCAGGAAAATATCTCTGGGCCTAACTAGACCAGAGTGAAGGAACGATGGATGGGAAATCCTCTCGATTCTATTCTTCATGCCTAAAACGAGGTTAATCTTAATTGAATGCTTATGATGCGAAGTGAAGTTGAGAAACCTACCAGAACTAGAGGGTTTGCGATACCACTCGGACCTAAGTACGTTATCGGGGCCCCTATGTATCAAAACATGTTTTGATGTTAGGCTCAGAGATATTTTCCTGACTAACTCATATCCTAAGAAAATGCTCAATTCCTTACTGTTTAGTTCCCCGTCTGTGAACCCTACTCCTCTTCAGAGACCTGTCGGTGAGTTATATCTGACGTTGCCATTCATAGGTGACCTTTCTCAACGTATTGGCTCTGTTTTTAAGGATGAACCCCACTTGAAGATTGTCTATTCTTATAACTTTAAAATTGCAGGCCTCTTTAGCAGACTTAAAGACCGTATTAGTTTGCTTCGTAGTCCTAATGTTGTATATAGGGTTGGTTGTTTGGACTGCCCATCGGTTTACGTGGGTCAGACCTGCCAGTATCTCGGCTCTCGCCTTGCCTCTCATAAGAGCGACGTGAGGAGGTCTAGGGGTGGCTGTGCCTTGGCTCAACATTGTATCGACATGCATCACTCTGCGGATTTCGACGGTGTATCTATCCTCATTAGGGAAAAAAAATTAAAGAGACGTCTCTTTCTGGAGATGCTATTTATTGATACTTGCGATAGTATGAACAGACGTACAGATACTGATGGCCTTAGTAGCCAGTACATTTACCTCCTCCATCTACTTAGTGGTACCCGTAACGGTTTCCTGGTGGACACACTCCCGTCTTCCTCCTGAGGTTTCCTCTGTCTTTCGTCGTGTTTTGTGCCCTTTGGTGCTTTTCTTTCCTTTCCTGTACTGTACCTCCTTGCCTGCCATAGATCTCATTTCTCACTTAGTTGTAGGTGACTCGTTATGTTGTGGCCTTGTTTACTTATAATTAGATTTTAATAAGTTGTCTTTTCGTTTCCCACTATTGTTGTGTGGGATCCGTATTCACAAGTGTAGTATGTTTGGGAGTTCCTTTCCTTCTGTCATTTGTGTTGGTACCTATTTTTCTAGTTACTTTTGGTCCTCTCTGGGCTTTCTTAGTTTTGACAATTCCGGTTGTCATTCGACTTTGATTTGCCGGTCTTTTCATGTGTTTTGAGGTTATATATTTTTAAAAAGTTTTTCTGTTAAAATTTTAATTTGACTGACGCTCGTCATCCAAATCTTAAGTCATCCTGTTGTACTGATAGTTTTTGCTGTTTATTTTTATGATTTTTGTTTTATATTTACATATATTTTTGTGATGATCTGCTCTGTGAGTGTTCGTTGATTACCTGACTCTGACATGTGCTCGTTGTGAACGTGGTTTGACTACCTGTTGCTGGGGGTCTACCATGTGAACTTTTACCATCTAGTTCCGTTACTGAGTCACGGTGTTTTCTTGCGATTCAAACATGTGTGTTTCCGCATCACTGTAAGTTTTTGGTTTTGCCTTGTTGTTTTTGATTATACTGTTGCATACTGTATTTGTCAGATTTTCCTGAAGATGGATTAAATTAATAAATCCGAAAGCTCGATTTAAGTGATAAAGGAGATTTGATTTCACATTCCTGGCTGCATCCTCGTGTCCAACCCATCTATTTGAAAAAATTCTTTAACAGAGGATGGCGAACAAAAAAGTGGATCGTACCAAGAAATAAAAATCTTGACTGTCCAAACCATTTGACATCCATTTTATGCCAGCTGCAAGACAATTGCATATTGTTTATTGTATTTTCCTTTGTAGGATCTCACAGAAAAGGTAAAAGGTTCATACTGATACAATTCCAAAACCGTAACTTATCTGCATGGATCATTTCAAATGATTCATTTGTTTGTTTGCCCATGATAACCACCTACTTCGTTTTGCTATTTGCGATTGACTTGAATCAAAATCAAACTTGGATATCACCACGAAAGAATTTTTTCTTGTTCGTGGAGTTGTAGTTATAAACAAGTGGTTCACGTTGATAATTTACGGGGCTTAACACACAGAGTACAAACGAATACGATACAGTTGTATGTAATGCTGTCAAGAAATTTAACCAACAGCAGGTAATATTTAAGACCAATAATATGTTCCGAGACTCTCTTAAAAGTAGGATTGCCGCGCCAGTGACCGCCACTGTTTGCCATAGGGGAAGCAGATTTTTTAATTTTGTCCAAGTAGGTTTCCAGTTTTCCAAAGCCTCCTTTTGTACTGTTTTCTCTGGGGCTTTCTTATATTCCATTCTAACGTTGTATAATGCACGCAGTTCGTAAAACAATTAGGAACATTATGAATGAACTCGTGTGGATCAACCCCGGGTTCCCAGTGCTTGATCTTCTTAGACGTGATGAGTGGTGTTTTTCATCAAACATGCTTTGCCATCAATTCATTCAAAACAACCTCTTTTAAGCAAAAGTATAGCGCCGATGAGAGTTATACAGGTGGGAGTGGTCGTTTTGGGTGTAGGGAGCACAAGGCATTTTTATAATTTTCGCTTTGCTCCCTCCCCCCTTATGAGAAAATTGAATGTTAGAGACGTCTCTTGTAGAAAATTTAATGTACTTTCAAGTGGTACAACGGTTTTTGTTGAATCAGGGCAGTAGCGAGCGGGGAGGAGGTGGGGGAGCCTCCCCCCCCCCATAGGGTTCTGGAAGGGGCGCTAATTTTTAAGTTTGTTGGCGTGTAAAGGGGCGCTAGTTTGTTTGTAAAGGAGCGCGGTTGAATAAAGCAACAATAAAGAAATAAAAATAAATTATAAGTTGCAACAGAAAAAGCTTAAACACCCGGCGGCCGTAACCGTAAGTCCAGTCCTTATTCAGGCGAGCACGCGACATATAACTTTCCGTAGACAAGGAAAGAGGGGGCGCGTAACGCGTAATGGCTTGAGCCAAGTTTTACCTGAATGCGTAGGTATATAATTTCCTTGTCTAAAGCTAACCCTTCACGTACAATTATTTACTGAACGCCAGGAGTTAATTCTTGGCGTCCACTCCCGGAGTCTCGTGGGATCACAAACTACACGTTCGCGTCAAAACTGCACATGTACGCTCATGCCACTTGTGATTGTACGAAAGTTTATGTGCAGTTGATATGTGTTCCTTAAAAAAAAGCACTTGAAGAGGACGAAACTTTTCAAAGAGGGAGGAAGAGATATTGGTCGAAAGCTTGGTATCTTAGAAGAAATCAAACTAATCATCTTCATCTATTGGAAGAGATAAACCAGACGACAGAGGACTTTAAAAATTATTTTCGTATGGATAACGATACTTTCCATTATTTACTAAGTTTGACAAAGGACCGAATTGTCAAACAAAGTACAATAATGAGAGAAGCTATTGCACATGACGCAAGGCTAGCTGCAACTCTTCGATATCTAGCAACGGGAAATTCATTTGAAGATCTCAAATTTGCCACACGAATATCACCCAAAACACTACGAGTGATAATACCAGAAACTTGCCGGGCTATTTATGGATGTTTGAAAACAGAATATGTAAAGGTAAGTTCCTCAATTTATTTAATGTTGTTTACTGTTTTACACAACAATAAAAATATAACACTTCATTAAAATACATAACATACTGCTAATACATATTTGAACATATTATTATAGAACTCTTTATTTGCTTCTGGTAGACTTTCTTTACAAAACTCAACTAACTTTTTATAAGCTTCCTCCCTTAAATTTCTATTGCTATATTCGCCACTCTTAATTTTCCATATGCATGGGAAACTTCTATACATTTCTATGAATTCTGTTAAAAAATCCATGGACAATGGAGGAGCCATTCTTCTATAAATAGTTCCTATTACATACTATTATTATTATTTAATTAAATTATCATTATTCAGTTAATACGTGTACAAGTTCCTAATTAAACATTTATCTTTGTTTCATACAATAGAAATTTGCATTGCTTACCTCTACTATTTGGAGCGCGGGGAGCAAGCGATCCCTACACGTCGAGTTTTCACTGACTCCGCATCTCGTTTCGCGCCGGGATCACGGTCCAGACCGAATTCCACGCGCCACACTAGGCGCGAAACGCTCCCTTCACTTTCTATTTTGGCGCGGCGCATTGGAGCGTCGTTCCAAAACCGACTAAAAACCGTACGTGAAGGGTCACCTTAACAAGTAAATTTCGTTCCATTTAGTGATGGGCACTATCCGGATGATATTCGTACAAAATTCCGATTATTGAGATACTCGGAACGTTCCGAATAAAGCTTGCCACCCACTTGCCCGTCACAGCACGGCACGGTCCGTCCTGTCAAAATACGGATAGAATGAAAACAATGCAAATGAATGGACAGCCGCCCACTAGTACAGCACGGCACTGCCCAGCGTTGTCCATTCATTTGCATTGTTTTCATTCTATCCGTATTTTAACGGGACGGACCGTGCCGTGCTGTGACGGGCAAGGGGCAAGTGGGTGGCAAGCTTAACAGTAAAGTATCCGGAATCTGGAATCCGCACCTTGCGCGTGCGTTGAGCTAAACACCGACCACTTAGTATTCGAATTTGAGGATCCGGCAACTCTCTCTCTCTCCATGCAAGTTGCCATCGTGTCTTAAGATTCGAATTCTCATATTCCGTGTTCCGTCGGTCTGTTTTCTGCTGTTGTGTGAATACAGGATTATGGTTTATTTAGTATGGTTTATTTATAATAAAGAATAAGATTTCTTTTTGGTGCAGACCTAATTTTATTCTTTAGGATAAATAGTACAAAAGCTTAATATATAACCCTGATATAAGCTACTTTACCTACCCTCTACAAGTTTTTAAAAATTTTCACCATGCTGTTATACGGGTAAGTATGTACGCCCCAAAAATTATAAAAACAGTTTTTCCATCCCCAAGAAATGAAACCTTTTAAATAGAAACGACTTTTCTTAAAACATTTTTTCTAGAATAAGACTACTTTACTCTTTGAGCAATTTAAAATGTTCGCCCTTCTCTGATTATACGACAAGTAAAAAACTTTTGCTGACTTCAATAGGTATGCATTTCGGTTTATAGGCATGCAGGGCCTTTTCTGCCGGTCACTAATATAAATAAAAATAAGAAATATTTTGTAAAATACAGGCACTGCGGCTTTACTAGATCTACAGCAGTACCTAGTACAGAATACAGATTGAATCAAATTCCAGACCGAAACATAAACATGCAAATAAAGTTATGGGGATGTCGGATATACAGGGTGAGTCGGGAGGAGAGAGAAATATTTTGACAGGTGATAGTATCGACAATTCCGAATAAAAAAGTTTATATGAACATGGTTATTATTCTTAACAGTATCGGAGATTCTGGCTGTCAGTTTTATTCGTCAAATTGCCTGGCAACAGAATATCCTCGAAAATATCGTTCAAAACAGTAATTTATCCGGCAAAATAAAAAGTACTCGTCAAATTACTGGTGACTATTCCACTCATCGAATTTTAAACCAATCCAAACTCGCCATTTCTGAATATGATGTATTACAGCGGAAAAAGTACCTGCTAAAAATTTTATCGGGGGTAATGAACTGTTAGCATTCACCAACCTACAGCGACAAAATTTTAAAGGTTGTCGTCTAGCAACTCAATTTACTCACACCCTATAAAATATTGTTAGAATCATACAATTAATAAAATGCATTTATCTCAACACAAACCGGGAAATGCGCATGTTCACGCAATATCAAAAACTACAAGTTGTTGGACAATTAAATACCTCAGCCGCAAGGTATATTAAACATTATTTTATGGTGCTTGAAAATAAACCTCGAAATAAACCTTCAAATATAAGTAACTAATTTCAAGGAGACACATTTGCAAACCAAAACAAGTTTGCACAAAATCATTTTAAAACAGCTACCTCTGGATTTATAGGATTCCGTAAGCCGATTTGCAAATATTCGGTATCTTCCCGTTTCGTGCGAATTTTTGGGTTTCTACCTGTTTTCGTGCCGATTCGAGCGTCAAGAATTTACCGAGTAATTAAATAGTGCCAGTTCGTGCGTGGCACAACGATATCCTTTACTTTGAACATGTTGTACCTGTTGCAATAAAGGCATACAAAACGTACTGCTTTGCTTTATAGATGCCAGTCACTGAATACGGCCAAAAAAGAGCATCGTGTTGTACAGATAAACTCGACTTAGTGGCTTACTGCATTATCAGCAGGTCAGCGTACGAAACGGCACTCAAACCAGGTAGAGGTTTGGGACGACGCACGAAACGGGAAAATTTTCATCGACGCACGAAACGGGAACGCACGAAATGGGACTAAATCAAATATTCAGCTCCACCACGGCTCAACGGCTAGACTCACGGAATTCCGGACAGAAGCTCACAAAAATCACCATAAAACCTTTTATTAGAAACTTTACGGGTACGTGCAAGATAAAAGTTGTTTTACGGGCAGACATGTTCCGTCTCGTTTTCTATTATTTCGTCTGCCTGGAACCGGTAGAAATATACGCGGCATCCAAGCAAACTTTCCTTTTTAGCATGCCTAAAAAGGTTTAAGATTCCCAGCATCCTTGTCAGACATCTATGAACCCGTCTATGAACTTCTTGTTTTCCACACATACATCATTCAGATTTACGTATCTCAGAATTAACCTGGTCAACACGAAGAGGAACGTACATACAATATCTCTATTGCTTTCCAACTAATGTTCCCGGTTTACCTATCGATTACGGACATCGCGTCGTGTACCCAACCAACTTCGATACGCGAAGAGCAAACAGATGTTCCGAAGTTTTTAGTGGCAGCAGGAGAAACGAGAAAACCAACCAGGTGCGGTGTTGTCGGTTCTGGCACACAACTGTCAAACCACGCAGATTATTACTTTGCCGCGAAAAGCACTACTGATCAAGAATTTTTTATCAGCTGTGTAACAACACATATCTACGTACTTATTGATTTTCCAATTACATTATGTATTTGAATGCCAAGCTATCTATTGCTAACCTGCAAACGAGCCTGCAAAATATAATTATTGAGGTTAAATCTCGGTTTCTACAAACACCTAGGTTTAGGAACAAAAGAACCTAGAACAGAACTTCTACCTAATTCCTCAAATTACTATAGAAGTCGATTTGGTGTAAAATACGACGAGTGTCTACCTGCAGTAAAATATTTCGGATCCATGACGTCATGTTGGTGGATAATACACGAGTAACAGACCCCACAGTTGACACACGCAATTTAAACAAAGCCCTTAGTTGCCCTCTCGCACCAGACCTCGCACCAGACACACGCATTTGTTGCAAAAAGATAATGTAAAAACTTAACATCAAAAACTAACCTCTACGGGAGCCGATCCTACCCGGGCTAAGCATACCAAATTACCAGTTCTATGCGATACCTCCCCACCTTCCGCCACTGCTAGATGCAGTCTTGACTAACGAAATACTTAAACCTAAGTATAAGGTATACATAACTATAATGCCATCATGGATCCGAAATATTTTACTGCAGGTAGACACTCCGATGTTGTTATAATTTATGCCAGTTACTAATTTGAAAAACGAAAATATAGTGGAAAATGTACGCGTAAACATCAGGAGGTTAACAAGGGTAAGTACGAACAATAATTCACAATAGTGTTTACAATAATTATTACAACAGACATTTTGTAATAATTGATGCCAATTATTCGCAAGAAAAACGAAAATATAGTGGAAAATGTACGTAATAAACACCAGGGTAAACCCGAACAGTAATTCACAATAGTGTTTACAGCCATTATTACAATAAACATTATGTTCTGGTTAAATAATAGAAAAAAAATTAAACTATTTTGGTTTATTTGTCCAATGCCCTCCATTGAACATGTTCTAAACGAGGTTCTAAACTTCAGGAGCACTAACATCTCAGCTCAGCCAAAGTCTTAGTTGTTACATAATTGCAATTAAACTGCATTATTACCCGTTCCACCATGATGCAACTTATTAAAATTAGGTACAAAAAGAAACATTTCTATCGCTCTAAGGTCAGCAGCAAGAAGTGCATTATTGTTTAAATTATGTATATTATGGCGCACTAAAATGCCCATTTTGGCGTAAATACCATGCAATTCTCTAATAATTCACTTCTATCAATTTCCTCTTAATGCCCCCAACAATCTCTCTTAATTCCCTTAAATATTATCCAGTTCCTTTCAATTCCTACTCAGTTCCATGTTCCATTTCCACAGCAATACTTATGCATAAAAACCCCCAGTGATACCGCTCGAGCAGTAGGTACGAAAAAGAAGTAAATATTTTGAAAAAAAATTATAATGTTCCATCCGAAATTCTTACTCCCAGGGTTCAATTTTTCATAAAATAGGTATGTACATACCTACAAGAAAAATATGCAGTGCAATGGTGAAGAACAATATATCATCATCATAAGGTTCTCAGTCCGAAGACTGGCTGGACGCGTACCTCCATCCTTTCCTATCCTGAGCTAAACTACCCATTTCCCTAAAAGTAGAAAATCCTACGTCCCTAACTATTTGAGAACAGTAGTCTAATCTAGGCCTACCCCCTGGCCTACCCCTACCTCTTTTTATTCCTATCTCTAACTCTAGTATGTCGCGAACAGTATGTAATTTGTACGAAATGAAACAAAATACCCACAAGACCTGTTTCTTTTGCTCAACTGTGGGTCGTCTACTCATTACTTAATACTCAGCAGGTACTTCGTCATCACCTTAGTTGGATTAGAATGAATTCTTACTAGACGATAGCATTTTGTGTTAATATTTTTTTACTTTAGTTTTTACGGAGGTTTTTGTTTTTTATTTAATTTTCAGCACTTGCCTTTAGGTATTTTTTACTCTACCTTTTAATTTGTTGATTTTTATTATACAGGGCCTTTCAATTTACCGAAGCTTACGTCAGTCGTATCCTCGTATCTAGGTTAACAAAGTAAATACTTATCTGAACATTTTCACCTCTAAGTGATGGGTGCAAATGGGAAGCAAGGGAGGATGCGAGTTTAGCGATTATTCCAGAAGCTGATATTAACGCAATTATTTTAAATGGAATATGTGCTTTCTTTTCAAATTTATACATATTAGAGATTACATTGTATAAGAAAAAATCTAGCGCGTTGCATTTCAGTGATATTTAGATTTTTAGGAATAAAAATGGATGCGCAAGTTTATGAAATTTTCCCGTTTCGTGCATCGTCCCAAACCTCTACTTGGTTTGAGTGCCGTTTCGTGCGCTGACTTGCTCATAATGCAGTAAGCCACTAATTCGAGTTTATCTTTACAACACAACGCTGTTAATAACTAGACTTCAATGCAGAAGTGTATGTTGATTTCTCTCCTACTGTTTTCAAATGTTAATGTTTTTGTTTGGGGGGGGGGGAGACTAAAACGCTCCGCTCGCGTCGCACGCTTCGCTTGCCCACAGATCGGAAATAGTGGGCAGTGGAACCACTCTTTTGGCCTTATTCAGTGACGGGCAACTATAAAACAAAGCAGTACGTTTTGTATGCCTTTATTGCAACAGGTACAAGTACAACCGTACAACATGTACAAAGTAAAGGATATCGTTGTGCAACGCTCGAATCGGCTCGAAAACAGGTAGAAACCCAAAAACGCACGAAACAGGAACGCACGAAAAGGGAAGATACCTGGTTAAGTAGGCATGTCAAAATTTATGCCAAAACATTTACAGGGTGTGTGCAAATTATTGTTAATTCCCAAAAATGAATTCCATAATTTACGATCTATGTAATTTTAAATGGGATGACATATTTTTACTGCATTTTCGAATTCTACGTCAAATTTCATACCTATGGGGTTGATGGAAGAAAATTTTTGTCAGTGAAACTACATATTTCAGAGATATCTTGATTTCGCTTGATTCTTAACAGTAATATGATATGCAATAACCCACATTTTTTGCTTATACAACACAGGGAATTTTATGTAGATATTGCCTAAGAAAAAATAATACTAGGTTGTTGCATTTTAGATATCTTGCCACGTATTTGTGTTAAAAAAATCAAGATTTCTCTAAAATAGATTCACATAGGAAAAATTATTTTTCTATTAAAAAATTTGATCTAGAATCCGAAAATTTTATAAAAAATATGGTGTTAAAATTAGGATGTAATTTTGGAATTAATTTTCCGAAATTTAATAAAAATTTACACATACCTGTAATAGCGCAGGAAACTCGGAAGAGTCTATTAATTAAAGACATTTGCATGGGTGCGAAACTTGGGACTTTAATAATAATTTATTGTAGGTAGGTATATAGCGAGGTATATAGGTAGTTTCGAAAAGATATCTCTAAAATATAACACTGCTTTTGCTTACGTTCGACATTTCTAGAATTATGTGTTTGAATTTTTCAATAACTCCGACTTTTTATACATTGTACATACTTGCGAGCATTACTTGTTTTCTGTCACGATTAAATAACATTCAGAAACCATCATCTTCTACGATTACCTATTTCACAAGATTACCTCCGTCCGGACAAGAAAACCCAAGACGGAGGTGGCCGCGGCCTTGAATTAGACAAAACGCCGGTTCACTAAACTAAAAATTCACGGTCAAATTGTTGAGAGGGGGCTGCCTCGTGCTTATTATCTTTCGCTCTCGGTCAACGTCGCTGTCGCCTTGGGTGATGGGAGGTGGAGATAATATTTGCACAAGTATTTGAAGTGTTAGGATACATTCCGTTTTTTCTAACTAGGTATGTACATTACGATCACATCGATATTAGTTTGCGACAGTTATTTACGATATCTGAAAAATATTCCGAAACGCTCGAACCAACGGGGGAGAGAACTACGGACCATGAATACGAAAGCAATTTGAGGAAATGTCAAACTGGTTCTTACACTTTCTTACCAGCTTCTGCGTAGGGTTTCTATTAATAGATATAAATCATCTGTAAGGGCAATTGACAAAAAAAGCAGGCACAACCTTCCCAAACAAAATGTATTTCGTGTGTATTTCATACAACCTATTTATAGCATTCCACCTGAATCTGGCCATGGCTTAGCCACCTAGAACTACAGGGTGGGCCAATAGTGTGTAGTTGAAACAAGGAGTGCCATGGAACAAAACCGTCCTTTCAAGAAGTAATCTTGCAATGAGATTTCTTGTGCCAGTTTAAACTCTGTTCACTAAATTTTCTGTAAAAACAAAGTGTAAGCATTTTTCTGAGTTTTGGGTGGCAAAATGGGGGAAATGCCCCAAAAATGGTACAAAATTACGGGAAAAATCGAAATTCTTAAGGTTCAATCTTTATTTCTGCCTAAATTATCAGTCGCAGACATGCGAATATCTGCATCAGCATCAGTCAAAAGCTTAATAAAGTGGCTATCAAACCTGCAAATAATACGCGTAAAATTTCATGTTGATATCTTGAATAGAATCAGAGATATGGACCGACTACGCACTATTGGCCCACCCTGTATAAACAATATTCGGCAGTATCGCTATATTTGATTTATATGACACACTTTGGAAGGCGTAGCAAAAAATCTTGAGTACACGCGTCTCACGTTGCAAAGTCCTTACCGAGGTCCTTACACATCCACAGAGATATGTGAGTATCCAAAGCACTTGTGTTGTGGCTTTAAAATTTTAATTTGGAGGGATTTCGTTACTTATCGGCCCTTAATCATTATTCTTGACTAACAAAAGTAATTTGTACACTGTTCCAAAATAAATGCGCCTTATCTACAAACTAGGAAGTTTGGTAAACAGCGGATCTGTTACTCATACCCTCGCTCATACCTTTGATGAAATCATATGGGTTATATGACTGAGTAGGTAACTCTTCTTCAGCTCATTCGCCCACAAACTGTCAGATATTTCGTTATTTTCGAAACTATTTTATAGATCTCTCAAGCCACCTTGAAACAAGCCATGAATACAAAAATCGGTATGTACCTATACCTAGTTTGTCAAGAAAATAGTTCAAAATTGAGCTCAGAATCTAAAGAATGTGACGACCGAGAGTTTAGATTCTCGCTAGGTACTGCCACATGCAAAATTTACTCCAAATTAGTCCCGATTTACTCCGAAAATAAAACAAAGCTTTCCCAATCTGAGGATGCGTCTTGGTGATTTTGAAGGCATGAATGTAGTGACCTAGTGACAAACAATGGCAATATGATTTCTACTTCGGGCACCTAGGTTTGTATTGTACACTCGATTGTACATGACCCTAACAACGTGCAACGTCATAATGCAGTGCAGACAGCCACCGCTACTGTTTTCGTGTAAATGTAAGATTTTCACATTGTTATTGATTCTACAATAAATTGGTTATAAATATCGATACACCCTCGTTTATAACATTTGACAAACTATTGATAGAGTTACGAAAAGAACAAAATATACACAAAATAGGCAATCGACAAAACAGATTTTAATAATGCACCATATTATTTGGAAATTGTACACACAAATTCATGCGAACTTTTAAGTTCGAAGAAGATAAAATTATAAAAATAAGAGGAAAGTGAGTGTTTGTAGATAGGTGATATATACAGAATAGGATTTGATAAGCAACAATACCAAGTTCAACAAACGTTGCTCTAAAAATTTATACATATAAATATGTCATACCTACTTCACACAGATTCAACAATTATTGGGCGACAAAAATCTGGGATTCCCAGAAATGAATACGAAAATGAAAGTACCTACATAGATAGGTACTTAAATAAAGAACCTATCGAATTAAATTAAAAACCACATGGTAGATAACAAAATTTATTGCCTCATTTCACATTTTGTTTTTGCCACCAAGTACCTGTCTGATAAATTCGTTTCATATTTAAAAATTACACAAGTATTATTCGAAACCCATTTCCTGCCAAACGCAAAACTGCCGCAAGAACAACAAAAAAGAAGAAAATCGACAGAGCTCTCGGGGCAGACATAAACAGGAACGTGCTTGGCCGTAAACTGGCAACTATGCAACTCTTCAAGAGCAAAGTAACTTGATTCACAGGGCTAGAAGAGGGCACCGAGAGCGACCACCTCGCCAAACCAGCATACGAGAATGCCGCTCTCCTCGCACCAACACCCCAGCCCACGTTGATAAATAATGACTATACCCCTGGTCACAAACAAAGCTCTAATAAACCTGTTGCTCCCTGAAGGTGCACTGCGTGAAATATTCAGGATCTACCAACCAATGCATTCGAAAAAAACTACTCCTGCGCCTAACAACCATAACAAACACACCCCTCTGGGATACTAGAGTAAACAACGGACTTAATTACTATAAAAACTCAATATATAGGTGTAATTTACCATGTCTGGTCCCATGTCTTTCATATCCTAATAAAACAACGCATTGCCACAAATTTAATGCACAAAATACACATCCACAATTCACAAAACTCGGCGTCCGGCGTCGCGAAACACTACTTCCATTACATTAGGAGCGGCATTCAGCGTCAGACTGAACCTACCTAAACAAAGAACCACCGACAAAAGAGCGCGTGCGTAACGCTGCAGTGCACGGCACCTTACCGACCGAGCGGCTGAAACATTACCGCGGGAGCCTCGTCTACAGAACATAAAAACAGATCTTGCATAAAAACGACAAAGAGGCTGTCCAATGTCGAACGTCATTATATCTGATGGAACAAGTTGAAATTTGTTAAAAGAAAAAATCTAGCGACACTCTAGGTATCTAACTTGTTTGTATTAAAAAAACTAATACAGTGGAACTCCCATGACTCGAACTTCCTTTGGTCGAATTTTTGCGTAACTCGAATAAAAATGCGAGTCCCTTGACCTACACGGCAAATCGTATGTATTTTGTAGTCCGTATCTGGAAGTTCTAGAATTAGTAAATTTCCATATTAATCGTAATTCTACGAATTTTATTACCTTTATTCAATTTTAGCCGACAAAACCTTTTCTGCCTAAAACTATGTACCTGGTTTGTTCACATTTTTATTTTTGAATTTTTTGTGTGCAAGTGAAAATATTCAAGACAGTATGGATGCGTCAAGGTCTGTACAGCAATTTTTTCTTAAACAATGATTTGATGATTGGTTACAGAATTGTAACAGCCTGCATTTTTGCATGGGTGTGTATAGTTACGTTATACGTTATGGGTTATGAGCTATTGTGAATAATGTAAGGTATGGAAATTTTAATAAAATGTTCTTAAACTCAAAGTTTTAACTCGAATTTTTTGTGTCCGTTGAGATTAGACTTATGGGAGTTCCACTGTATTACAATTGCACAAAACTAACAATACAATAATGTGAATACGAATGTATTTGTCACGACACTCTCATTTTTAAAAATACCAATAAAATAGTTACCTAACAATTTTCCCCACTTTACTTGACATAAATATACACATTTAAATTACGCACTCAGTTATCCTCAATATTAGATTCAAATTTAATTTCATTTATGTTCATCTCCTTTGCTACTAAAATTGGTTATATTGCGCTGTTACTAATCTTCCTTTTCTAGTCTTCATTCTGTCCTCATTTCTTCACTTTCTTACGACTTTTTTCTCTTTATACTTGCTCTCTTTTTCATCGATTTCTTTATTGTACTTTTCTTACTATCGGCTCTACAGTACGTTTTCTTTAAATTCTGTTTAGTTTTTTAAGGTTAAGTGGAAAACAGTCGCTTGGACTAAACTTCGCGTTTTTGGATACAGTCTTTTTGTTTGTTCCTGTAATTGTGGCCACTTTATTGTTAAAGATAAGTTCAAATAAAGTTGACGATAGACACGGCTGTCTAGTTGATAAATAGCTAAGGGCACGGGGATGCAGCCAAAGGATTGAGGAAATGAAACTCCCTTTACCACTTATTCAAGCTTTCGGATTTATTTAAATCCTTCCTCAGGAAATCTAGCAAACACAAACAATGCAAAAGTCAAAATAGGAACTAACAATCTAAAATTGAAACAGACTTACAGTGATGCGGAAGATCTTACACACATAACGCAAGACAAGCTGAGCTCGTCCAGAAAGGACAAGAAAAACGTCCGGATGAAAACATGGACACAAAACTTATAATCCACTAACATCAAACAGGTGGCAAACTAATATAACCTTATAAACAGTCCAATGTAAACTAGTCCGTTATAACAATGTAACAGACACAATATTAAACAATTATTAAAACAAAATGTATATAAATAAAACTTCTATGAAAGTAGGTCAAGACGCACGCACGTCAAATTTTAAAATTAATCTAACCTAACTTATTTTCCGGAAAACCGAAAAAACGGTCGAAATATGACAAGTGACAGAGAAATTCCTAAACCAAACATAAGGAAATGAAAAGTCCCTATGGTGGATGATTACCAACTCAATTGATAAAAGGAGGGAAATATGAAAATGAGAGCAGCGATAATACATAATATCACTTAGTAGACTTGTTGTATTATGTATTATCGTTGCTCTCATTTTCATATTTCCCTCCTTTTATCAATTGAGTTGGTAATCATCCACCATAGGGACTTTTCATTTCCTTATGTTTGGTTTAGGAATTTCTCTGTCACTTGTCATATTTCGACCGTTTTTTCGGTTTTCCGGAAAATAAGTTAGGTTAGATTAATTTTAAAATTTGACGTGCGTGCGTCTTGACCTACTTTCATAGAAGTTTTATTTGGACATTTTGTTTTAATAATTGTTTAATATTGTGTCTGTTACATTGTTATAACGGACTAGTTTACATTGGACTGTTTATAAGGTTATATTAGTTTGCCACTTGTTTGACGTTAGGGGATTATAAGTTTTGTGTCCATGTTTTCATCCGGACGTTTTTCTTGTCCCTTCTGGATGAGCTCAGCTTGTCTTGCGTTATGTGTGTAAGATCTTCCACATCACTGTAAGTCTGTTTCAATTTTAGATTGTTAGTTCCTATTTTGACTATTGCATTGTTTGTGTTTGCTAGATTTCCTGAGGAAGGATTTTAATAAATCCGAAAGCTTGAATAAGTGGTAAAGGGAGTTTCATTTCCTCAATCCTTTGGCTGCATCCCCGTGCCCTTAGCTATTTAAAGATAAGTTCATACAAAATCGAGAGAATAATTCATATGAAATTTGGGAGTTTTCTGTGCAAGAATTTCTTTAATATCTTATACAGGAGTTGAATTGTAGCGCTTTAAATAATGAAGAAATGCTTGGAAAATGAATATCTCCGGATAATTTTTTATTTATTGTTAACACAGCCCTTAAAATATGGCGATTTTTTTCAGTCTTTTCGCTACAATATCGATCCCGACCGCAAAGAAGTGTCGTCCTTTTCCATTCTTGATGCAAAATCTTCCTATAAATCGATCTGCAGAGATCCCGTAAAATTATACCGAACTATTGGGTTGATGAAAGAAACATTTCCATCTGCGGCAAATCATCAGAATTGAAGGGCTGGATGCAAAAGTCCCTAAATCGAGTTATGAAATATTGGCGTTTGAAGTTTTTTAACAGTGCTGAAACTAGACAGAGTAAGAGATTGAAATAAAGCTCACGTACGACGTTACACTCAGATATACAGGGTGTATCAAAATAAGTGCGAAAAAATTTAAGAGGCGATTCCTTGTTGAAAATTAAAGGGGGTGTTCGATATAAACAAATCCTCATATGTCCCTCCCTTAGGAGTTACGCTCCTCCAAAGTGGGAGGTGGAAATTGTTTTTTATTTTTTTGTCAAAATCTGAAATAGTTAGGGAAATGAAATTTGGTGGAAGGTTTCTAATGTTAAAAAGCCTACTTTCGAAGATTTTCTAGACCGATCCATATTGTTATAAGTGGATGAAACTCCCAACCCCTCTAAGCAACTTGGTGCAGCCTACTACTTTTACTTGGAATTTAATTCTTTCAGTGCATGATGAAGTTAATTATTTTTTTCCCGAAAACTATTGATTTTACAAAAACAGCAAAAGAGATACGAAAGTTTTTAAATGAATGGAGCTTTCTAAGGTATATTTTTAAATAATCAAATTCTTACACGGTAAAAATGTAAAACGTTAAAAGGGAAAAAATTAAGAGGGGTTGCGAGTTTCATCCACTTATAACAATATTGTAGTGTAACATACCCAGGCCTGTTTTAAAAATTAAGGGAAGGCGTGATCGTCTTTGTCTTATTTAACTTTTAGCATTTAATTTATTAATTGATTACTTGCCCCTACGTTGTGTTTTACGCAAAATAGGAATTATCTTTGTATACTGGTTACTCACGTATCTAGGGAGTGTTGACAGACAATAAAACAAACCTGTATTCACCTACCGTATAATTAACAAATATATGAAATTTGGCAAATATGGACAATAATATAGCAACAAATGAGTTTAAAAGTGCCGTACTCCGACTAGGACTAACGAAGGGAAAGAGCGACGGCAGACAAACCCTCGATTTCAGCCCTTACAGCCAAGATCATAAAGAGTTCAGACGTACCACGTCTGATTCAAATAAAGCAAATTACAAACGGTGCAATTATATTTCGTGCAACGCCAAATAAATTCATCACACACATACAAAACGGAAGAAATTTGTGTTAGTTAGCCGGTTTTCACCAGAAGGTACCGCAGGCCCCTTTAAGGATCATCTGGGCTATAAGTTGAATGGTGTTGAACAACACTGAAGTGTAGATTCTGGGTTCCGATGGGTGTTGTTCAACGCACGGGAGAAAATATTAGTAAATACTCCAAGGCTCTTACAATCGTGGGGAATTCATCATACCAGGGGTAGCAAAGCAGAAATATAATTATCCAGGCAGAGTGAAATGATTACACAAATAACTCATTTAAATGCAAAACAAATCAGATATCAAAATTGAGAGAGAAACACACAGAAACGATAAAATAATTAAAAATGCAAAATGTTTAGCAATACGAAATCATTCAAAATTGATACAATATCACATAAAACAATATAGATAAATAATAGTTAATAATAAAACTTACATTGTTTACACACAAATTCACAAACACTGGTGACCACGCTTAGAGCTAAAAGTCGAATGCCCCTAAAACAAAGAATCCACATCTGTTTTTAAGACACATGTGTGTTCACCCCCCTTATCGGGTGGACCTGCCGATTTTAAGCAACTTTACTACCCATACAAATAAAATTGGGGTCCGGATTTCTTCAATATGGATAGGTCAAAAAATATTAGAATGTAGCCTTTTTTACATTAGAAGCCTTCCACCAAATTTCATTTCCTTAACTTTTTCAGATTTTGGGAAAATAAATAAAAACCTAATTTCCACCTCCCACTTTGGAGGAGCGTCACTCCTAAGGGAGGTACATATGAGGATTTGTTTACATCAAACACCCCCTTTAATTTTCAACAAGGAATCGCCTCTTAAATTTTTTCGCACTTATTCGAATATATTACTTAATTTGAACTTAATAAATTTCAAAAAAACCTATATTTTCGAAAATTGGGATTTTATTTTCGTTTAGGGACCTTTTGAACAGAAACCCTACATTATTGCAAAACATTAGGTAATTGCAATTTTCGTCGGAGTTTTCAATAATGTCAAGCGAAGCACTGCCACATAATAATAATTATTGTCATCCAAGAACATACTCCACTAATATTAACATTTACATTAATGCATAAAGACGTTAAAACTTGCACTAAATTTTGATATACAGTAGGCGACTAACACAGCGTTAAATAAACTGCGGTTGTGTATAAACTTTGTGCTCCCTCAGATTAGGTTTTGAAGTGACGTGTTAAGTTCGACTATACTTTGAAAGACCAAAAGCGCGTGCTTGGGAGCTTGAATTTGTGCTGTCACAGATTAGATTTTGAAGCGGCGTGTTGAGTTCGAAAAAATATCTTGGAAACATGGGTATAGTGAATTAAATAAGTATGGGAACCACTGTTTTAGAATAAGAATGGACTGTTTCAGTCGATGATCACAATTATTGGAATATTCATTTATTGTATCCAAATACTCGTACGAACACATTATTGAGAATTTTGATATTCATGCCGATTCATACGTGCAATAAGCCAACAACGATTAAATTAATGCTTAACAGAAACCAATTTTTGCGACTGCCTAAACAAAAGTATTTTACTAATGTAGGAATTCAGATATCCTTCGTCTATTATGTAGAAACTGGTCATGTGTTTCTAACTGAGTTGACATGTCGGTATGAAACACCCTTTATATGTATGTACTTATTTGCTGTTATGGCTAGTAGCTTATCATATGGGTACTAAAGAGCATTTATGTAAATCCTTTTGTTGGCTACAGATAGCCAGTATACCCATATGAATGGCTAGAGGTTAGACAGACACAGAGACCAGACACATAGCAAGTGGGTAGACATAAGTGGGTTAGTAGATACCAAGTGGTTAGACAGTGGCTGACAGTTAGATGGGCAGCATTTCTCTTGTGGCTAGACATACAGCATTGCCCGCAAGAACAATTTAGGGCTATTGAGGAATTGAGGTAAACATATTTTAGAAGCAATCGTGTTCATTACGACAGATCTGGACCTTTTTGATACTCCCGATAACGATAACAGGACTTGAGCTGCTTGGCTCGAGGCCTCGAGGGCGGATGAGTCTTTATGTAATAATCGTTTGTATCAAATCGGCAAACCAGGCGTTATTTTATTAAATGTGGATGATACACGAAGCCAAAATGTCGAATACTCGGTCATATACCATCATGTTCTTTACGAATAGAGTCCATTAGTTAGGTTATGTTACTCTTTCGCGCTCTATCCTACTTCAAAATTCTTATCATGGAGCTCTTATGGGACTTAGATTTTAAACACTGATTATTTAAATTCAGTGCATTTCAATAGGGATTCTGCAAGTGATATACAGGGTAGCCCGAAATTAGCGTGCAATATTTTACCAGCGTGTTCTGTGGTCAAAATAAATTAATACAAGAAATTCCTATAAGTGTATACCGAAATATGCTTACCAAGGAAGCTATAGCTTTCTAAAAGAGAATGCCTGAAGACGTTTTCTTCTTAGTATCTTCAAAACAAGTCCAGTTAAAATTATGAAATTTGATGGAATGTGTAAGTACCGAATGCTGAATCTTTTGGTGTAAACATAATTTTTAAATTTAACAGGGGCGTCTCAAAGCGGGGGGTAGCGGAGGTAAGATTTATCCCAACTTTTTTTAGAGCATACCATTTTCAATTTTTCCATAAAAATTTGCAACTTCAGAGTTTTTGCAAAAACATGTGCTCCTGTTTCGTTTTGTTAGGAGGCACAATTATCGAGCACAATCGATTCAAAAATTTCGCTTCATGCCGAAAAAAATTCCTACAAGAAGTGGAGAACTTCGTTTGTATACTTAAACGAGACAGGAGCATATTTTTTTGTAAAAAAACCCAAAGCTGCACATTCTTATGGAAAAATTGAAAACGACATGCTATAAAAAAAGTTGGGGTAAATCTTACCTCCGCCACTCCCAACTTTGAGACGCTCCTGTTAAATTTTAAAAAGTATGTTTACAGCAAAAGATTCAGCATTTGGTACTTACATATTCTATTAAATTTCATGATTTTAACTGGACTTGTTTCGAAGATACTTAGAAGAAAACGTCCTCAGGTTTTCTCATTTAGAGAGCTAATAACTCCCTTGCCAAGCATATGTCGGTATACGCTTATAGGATAATTTTGTCTTATTTTTGACCACAGAACACGCTGGTAAAATATTTCACGCTAATTTCGGGCCACCCTGTATAGACTGCTCTTTCCAGCTGTTACATTTTCAAAAACAACTTAAAATACAACTTAATTTCAGAAATATTTTTAAACGGAGCGCAGTACCTATTAGAAAAGAACGTATGTCTTGTGTAGACAAGACAAGATTATTTTGACGTTGCTGGACAAGGTTTGAGGTTGTTTATTTCTCCGGCTTATTTATTGTTTAATCTTTATTTAATAGGTGGTTTAAGAATTTACTTACATTTAAAAAGTGCATAATGGAAGAGAAAGTGTTAAAAATTAGTGTTGTTAACGACTTCTTTATGAACGATACTGTGTCCTTGGTTTAGTATAGTAAACCAGCTCTAGCTCAGACACGCTCGCGCCGTAGATTGCAGCAGTTTATTGAATTTTAGTTTTAAACAAAATGACTACATAAATAAATGTTTTTATAAGACAAACACCGAAAAAAAGCTTCACAGTAAACGCCATATATTGATTTAATGTTAAGAAATCAGGATGAAAGGTAAAAATAGAACGCGAAATGCAAGGTTATCTAAGCTCCATTTAAAATGCATTGAAAAATTTTATCCCAACTATTCTCTTAGGATAGCATTTTAAATTTCGCGCTCAGATTTCGGCGTTACACTAATGGACTCTATTGTCTATTGAATTCATCAAGTACACCCTCCAAGCCAGAAGCTGGTACGTTCAATGCTTTACTTATTTTATAACATGATATTGCAAATAAGTATCTATTCGCAAAAAAACTAAAATTATTTATTGTCGTCCAGATTGCTGTACCTAAAAATAATAAGTAAAATGAAAATCTTCATGAGTATTTTCCACAAACTGCAAAATTTTCATAATCCGATTTCAAAACATAAATCAAATATATTAATAACCATAGACAATGCAGTTTGCATATTTGATTGAATCAGGCCTAGCGATTATGTAGAGGAGAAAATAGCAAGCCTTAAATTTTAATAAATTATAAATGTACCTGACCTTGCACCTTGACTTACTGACCAAATTTTTTCTATTTGCAAAATGCATCGTTTCAACACGAATTACGCAGGGAACTTAAAACAGCTCGTTACAACTTTCTCTCTTGTTAGGCATTTATACACACCTGTGACGTAATTTTATATAATTCGTTCGTGGCTTATTATAAAATGCACTTGCGGTTGCACGAAATTATTTTCTTCAATTATATGTTCTAATTAAGTGAACTAGAAATCTTGCACTTACGTAGTTCACAGTCGAGGTTATCCCAATTTGCAACGATTTTTCACTTAACTTAGGTCAGCATACCATAAATTTAATAATAATGGACAGTATCTGATATAATGCATAATATGTACATTAATTTGTACATACACTGTCAGTGTGGACATTTAATTCCATTGCTATACAGGGTGATTCAGAACGGGCGTGCCAAATTAAAATGGGTGCTAGAGGAACTCCAAATAAGACGAAAAGTTTATATGAACATATGTTCTAAAGTGACTACTAACAAAGATACAGGGTGTGAAAGTTTTAATATTTCTTAAATATTTTTTTATTATCTTAGTAACTAGGAAAGTTATTGAGTTGAAATTTAAGGAGACGTTTTCATTTGCCAAGTTCTAATTTTCCAAAAAATTTTGCTCTGCTAGCCCCATCAGTAGCGTTGCTACGGGGTAGGCCGTTTATTTATTTCCCCAATCCAATGTTACGCCACTGGCGACTGCAGGTGATTTTAATGTATTTGAAATCTACGTTCAATTTGGGAAGAAATTGGTATCTTCAAAATTTTTCGTAAAATGCTTAGTTTTTGAATGAAATAGCTTTTTGTGAAATCGTGCACATGCACTGAAATTTTCCAAAATGCAATAATGGCTTCACCGATATGCAAGGAAAGTGAAAATTGAAAAAAATTGTTTCTTAAGAATAACACTAACAAAACTAACAAGACGAACGAGAAAACACATCAATTATTACATTACGATATTTTAAAAAATATTAAAACTTTTACACCCTGTATCTTTGTTAGTAGTCACTTTAGAACATATGTTCATATAAACTTTTCGTCTTATTTGGAGTTCCTCTAGCACCCATTTTAATTTGGCACGCCCGTTCTGAATCACCCTGTATACAATGGTATACCTATAGCGGAATTTGTGTTTCATTCCCGGTTTTCATTTTCCTGGGACACGGGAATTTTTGATTTCGATCAAGAATAGATAAAAAGTAAAGGCATCAGTCCCCGCTAAGCGCTAACTCAGAATCGTGATAATAATGTTAGTCCCACTCAATAAGGCACTAATCAAAAAGTGACATTGATATTTAATTGAAGATAAGGAGCCATCAACTTTATCTATATCTTATTAAAGAAAAACAAACGGTGTTGTTGCATATTATACATATTATGCTAATGCGTATCTGTGTATTGCTTCTAATAAAGCCATTTATTATTATTACCAAGTAAAATGTAGAACTCCTATACAGGGTGGTCCAGTTTATATCATCAGGATTTCACCAGCTGAAAGTTGATCAAAAAATAAAGGTAGTTTGTCTAATAAAACACCATTGCATTTTACTTCCATTTTGATGCACAGGGCGTTAAAGAAAATAAATTTTTTGATAATAATCTGCTATAAATCAATAATAAAAAAGGCTAGCCTTCTGAAATTTTTCATAGATCATTTCTTTTGTATTCTCTATTAAATAGTGGTTGTAATTATTTTATTTAAAAACAGAGGCGTGCGTACGGGTTTTCTCAAAAATACTTTATTTAATAAACCGTACGCCACTGTTTTTTTTAGAACACCAAATAAAGCGACGATTTCCCATCCAATTTAGAAACTTTTTTGTATCTTACAATTTTTTGATAACTCAACTCAAAACAAAAAAAATATCAAAAAGCATCATGTGATCAATTACTGAATTTATTTACTTAAAGGAAAAACAACATTAAGCTTAACTGAAATATCAACTAAGAAAGAATCGCAATTGAATTAATGCAAAATTTCAGAAGGTTACCCTTTTTTACTATTGATTTATAGCAAATGATACCAAATAAATAATTTTCTTTAACACCCTGTACATCAAAAAGGAAGCAAAATTGGACCATATCTTATTAGACAAACCACCTTTATTTTTTGTTAAACTTTCGTGTGGTGAAATCCTGATGATATAAACTGGACCACCCTGTATATATGAAAAGTTGAAAAACGCGATTTCCCATTGTTTGAATAACTCCCAAACCAATAACCATTTTAAATTTTTTATTCAAGAACTTAATTTAGGTACAAGAAATAACTGGAAAGTCAACTCCAGATGTAACCCTCTTATTCGAGGCTTTAAAACTATAAGAAGAACCACAACCGTCCTAAAATGAAAGTTTTTTAATCGAAAAACAAATAATTTCCATTTTTTATTTATATGTATGTAGTACATATTTAATCCTTTATCTATTATAAAACGTTGTTAAGTATATTGCCCGTAATATTATTGACATGCCTATAGGCCTACTGGTACTGATATTATTTAGTTTAGTTATATTGAAAATTTTTTACCTATACAATAATCCAATAGAATTTGTGTATCTACAGTCACGTGTTCAAAGACAGCCAATCAGGAGAACATTTAACTGAAGAGTGCTTATGGGCTATTTTCACTTATGTCATCTGGATTACTATAGCGACGGAAAATGTTTATTTTGCACTGCTGTCGAATTTTTTGCACAAAATGTCATTTCCAAGATTCGGAAATCAATCCATGGAAGAAATCGACTAAACGATTGAAGCGACAACCCCAAAAACAACAGCGAACAGTAAGAAGTACACGTGGAAAATGTTTTTCTTTTTGGGCAAAAAATTTTCTTACCGAATAGCCCTCGAGTCTTGATAATTCGAAATAACTTGGTACATTTTCGAAAGCGGGTTGCTCGGCAACATCCCGACGCCGAAGGCGGAGGTATGTTGCATTTAATTTTTTAGAGAATTTAGCAATTTTCTGTTATTATATCAAAAAACGCGCTCTAGCGGCATCACCAAGAATTAGACATCTCACAGGTAAGATGGGTTTGATGGAGCAATAAATGCTTTTTCCAACGAGACCAGGTTTGTTAAAATCCGTTCAGTCGTTTAGGAGTTACAGCTGTTTATGTAAAAAACATTGAATTACCCCCCACCACTTCATTTTAATAGATACGTCAAAAAGTGTAAAACAAGAATTACTCGAATAAAGCTTATCTTTAAAAAACACATATTTTTTGGTACATTTACTAGGTGGATTTCAGTGAAAAATCACTTTAAAAGTTTAAGATGGCGGTTACGCCCCCTGGCGACCATCTTGGAAATCTGAAAATATTTTCCACGGTCTTCTCTTGGCCACTTTTAGTAATAAATTTTTTTACCGCAAGACTCTATGATGAAAAGCTTCCGAGATACAGCACTTTGCATTCTTATCTGGCCACCCGGTACAGGGCCAACTATTAACATGCTCAGATTTGTGGATGATATAGCAGGGATAGCATCTAGCAAAGAAGAATTAGGAATGGCTTTGAATGAAATGGAAGCAGTTTTGACAGAGGGCTACGGGGTACGACCATGAAAATCAATAAAAAGAAAACCAAAATTTTTGTATGTAGAGAATGTGAAAATAGAACTAAAACAAATACAAATAGGAAATATAGGAAGTAGCGGATTTCTGCTATTTAGGAAGTAAAATAACTCGAGATGGCAGGAGCACTAAAGATATAAAACACAGAATAGCGCAGGGTCGAGTTGCGTTTAACAAAAAGAAACAGCTGTTATGCTCGGGAGCGGTTAATGTACAAACTCGGAAGAGACTCTTAAAGACGTATCTATGGAGTACGGCATTATACGGGTGCGAAACTTTGACAATAGGAGAAGCGGATCGAAAAAGAGTAGAGGCGTTTGAAATGTGGTGCTACAGACGCATGATGAAGATATGGTGGATAGATAAGCTTAGCAATAGGGAGGTATTAGAGAGTTGGGGAAAAGCGAAAGGTATGAAAGACAATAAACAACAGGAGAGATAGGATGGTAGGACACCTTCTAAGACACGAAGGAATAGTTCGCGACATACTAGAGTCAGAGATAGGAATAAAAGACTACTGCTCTCAAATAGTTAGGGATGTAGATGTTCTACTTTTAGGAAAATGTGTAGGTTAGCTCAGGATAGAAAAGGATGGACTGAGAACTTATGATGATGATGATGATGATGATGAAGCTATTTGGATAGTTCGCGTGCGTATTTCAAAATATTGGCTACATATGTAGCTAATTTTGAATTTCTGCATATCGTATTACGTATTATTTTTGGATCTGTCCGTGTTTATAGCTGTGACAAAAACAGTTAAGGTAACATACCCAACTCTGTACCGGGTGTCCAAATAAGAAAGGATGCCGGCCATATCTAAGGAACCGTTCATGGTACAGCTATGGGAAAGAAAAAATAATAATAAAAGTGGCCAAAAGAAATCGCTGGAAATTATTTTCAAGTTTCTATGTTTGCTGCTAGAGGGCGTAATAGTCATAGTCGACAAGAAAAACATGGTTTTCTCTAAAATATACCCATATAAAGTGGATCAAATATACGAATATTGCAATATTGAATGTATTTTGTATAATTTTGGTTTACCACTTCTTGCTCTAACTCATCAAATAGCAGCGGAGGGGGAAGGTGTGCATCTGGTTGTGGAGATGCTTGTAACTTCGGTTTGATTTAACCGAATTTAGCAAACTTATTGAAAAGAGCTATCTTCCTTTAATCAGATACTTATGTAATGTAAGTCATTTTTATTCTGTAGTGATCGCTAGAGGGCGTTGTTTGAAAGATCAGCAAACTTTTCAGATTTTCTTGACAATTTTAAATGGAACGGTATATAATCATAAATTAATTAAAAAGAGGACAAAATAACGAGAAAGACAGTGAAAACCACACATTCATATCTTTTTTCTAACCGGAGATATGGACAAAAGAGTTTTAGGGGCGGGAGGACAGGTTAATTACTAACCTTTATACGTGCTACAGAATTTAAAAGACATTTTGAAAATATCATAATCATTAAAATTATATGTTGCTTCTTCGTGGCCATTTTAAATGTGGAAATTACCAATTTTTAAAGCAAAAACCTAAAATACCTATGTTTTAGGTATCAAAATATACTCTTGTAAATTGCAATATTTATTATGAATTCTTAAGAAGATAACCCCACACGCCAAAAGACAGTGACACAGTCATTAAACTCGACACATATTTCGCTGACAAAGTCAGCGTCCTCAGGGGTGTACTGGTAACTGTCTTTTGGCGTGTGAGGTTAACTTACTAAGAATTCATAATGAATTTACGCCAAAGTTACTGATCCAACCACTGTGTGCGCAATATATTTATAAAACAAGTTGGCGTTGAAACAAAAAAATTCTGCACAATGTCAAGTGTTTGATATCTACAAATATCTTAAATTTTCAGAAGGTGGGAGACTTTCTCCAAACTATAGTAAAAGCTATAGTAAAAGCTATTTTATCATATTTGTATATTGGCATCAAAGCATACACAAGTTTATCACTACTACATAATAAATGCAAATTAATGTTGAACCGGGTGTTACCAACAATTTTTGCCCCCATTCTCCCAATCCTAACACTAATTTGTTTATATCTCCGGTTAGAAAAAAGATATCAATGCGCGGTTTTCACTATTCCTTTCATAATTCTATTATCTTTTTAACTAGGTTATAATTATTATATCATTCCATTTGAAATTTTTAAGAAATTTTGAAAAGTTTGCTGGCCTAGGGTCCCTGTATTTAGAGAGTACCGCAATCAATAGCTCCACTATGTTTCAGGACTGTGAGTAAATATGGCGGACTGACGTGTCAGCAGCAAAATGTCACATGTCAGTCAAAGTCCAGCTGAAATGTTGGTTTGTTTGGTGTTTATGTTTTATCGTTTTTTGTGAATCAGTGATATATATTTCCACAATCTGGTCTGTAGTATTATTGCTCAACGCATTACAGTCAAATTTTATTTGTTTATGGATCAAAAATCAGAAGGTGAATCCGCAATTTGTAACACATGTCAAATATAAAATCTGACGTTCCGCCACAATTCAAATTTGGCGCGTTATTGTGAGTAAACATGGCGGAGATTGCGGTACTCTCTCAATACAGGGACCCTATGCTGGCCTTTCAAACAGCGCCCCCTAGCGATCACTACAGAACTAAAGGAACTTAGCTCATAAAATCATATAATTAACCGAAGAGAACTCTCTTCAACGAGACCAAGTTTGCCAAATTATGTTGAACCAAACCGAAGTTACAAGCATCTTCACAATCAATCGTTCCCCTTCCCCCTCCGCTGCTATTTGATGAGCTAGAGCAAGAAGTGGTAAACCAATATTATACAAAACATATTCAAGATTGCAATATTCGTATTTTTGATCTACTTTATCTGGGTATATTTTAGAGAAAACCATGTTTTTCTTGTCGACTGACTATTTATTACGCCCTCTAGCAGCAAACTTAGAAACTTGAAAATAATTTCCAACGATTTCTCTTGGCCCCTTTTATTATTATTTTTTCTTTCCCATAACTCTACCATGAACGGTTCCTTAGATATGGCCGGCATCCTTTCTTATTTGGACACCCGGTACAAAACGAGATACGAAATTATGTGTTAATATACGTCGAGTTATAGGTAGTTAGTACAGGTAGAATTCTCATTGTACGACACTGAAGTGGAATTGGTTGCCTAAGTGACAGGAGTACGAATACGCAAAAATAATAAAATAACATTACCAATGCCACTATGCCACAAAGTTATGAAAAGGAACATTTTCTAAAAACCTTCTACCAATTTTCTTGCGTGTCCTGCATGATATCTTCTAAAACCTGTATATTAGATTGTGTAGCAAGAAAAGACAGGATTTAGAACAAAACCATACATCCTTACATGAACAAATGGGTGCAGTACCAGCGTTGGATGTAATATTGAACAGAGGTAATTAGAGAGGTTTGGACATTTAACTGGCATGACTGCATGATGAGCACAAGAGAAGTCAAACAGATTTGGAGATTGGAGAGCAGGAGGAAAGACAGCAGACTAACCCAAAATGGGGATTATTGAATTGTAAACACCCTCTAGAAGAGTTAAGTTAACGTGAGGCAGAAAACCTAAGGGCCGGAAAAATAGGACGAAATGTTGCATGAACAACAACTATACCATAACTGGTCGAAGAGAAGGATTATGTATGAATCAAAAATATGGTTTATTTCAATCAGACAGCTACAATTTAGCAATTGAAAGAAAGTGATTCAGGAGGTAATGAGCGCAATACACCCAAACACGCTTCAAAATGTTCTCTGCGAGTTCCAAGAACGATTAACATACTTCATACTTTGAAGAAGTACCTAAATAGCAAGAGGCTAAAAACATTTCTTGTGATAAATTCTGTTTCTGTTGGACTTTTTAATTTCAAAAATGTGAATTATGAACTTTTTTCAGATTGTTGTTTTAGTTTGTTAACATCAATCAGTGTTACTTTGCTGATTTAAAGCAGATGTCAAAATTTTGCCATTTGGGTATCTTGCTCTGATCAAAGAATATTTTGATGTTGGAAATTTCAAGTGCATTTCCACTGTTTTCTCTAATAAAAGTCAAAATCTCAAAAACTATCGATCTAAAGGTCACAAGTAAGCATTTCACAGAAATCTGAATGGGATTTCCATTTAAAAAAATTACTCTGGAACAGATAGTAGCAGTCAAATGAAAATGTTCTTAACGTGTCAGTTTTCTTGGAAAAGCTCAACAGGAGATAAAATATCTCCGTCATTTTGCACTTTTGATGTAGCTCATTAATGAACATTGTTTTCCATCAAAAGTGAGCGTATTTTGTGTTTTTTGAGTGAACATTGTTTGAATAAAGATTTCCACTGAATCCAAATGCCTGAGTCGTGAAGATGTTGCTAGAGCAGTGGCTCTTATTGATGATGGTCGAAGCATACAGTACACAGCTAGATTTCTTGGAGCGGCCCCGCACGATGACCGTTTTATGGAGTCAATGATGTTAAGAAATCGCCTAACCACAGCAGTGGAGGCACGAATTTGATTGGCTCAAGTACGGCAGGTAGAAATAAGTGATCGAACCGTTACAAGACATCTCGAAGAGGCAGGTTTACTTGCACGCAGACCCGCAACAGCTCCCTCGTCATCGCGTGGCTCGGTTGCATGTCATTATTTGACAGTTCAACAGTAGCACAAAGTATTGTTCTCAGACGAGTCCAGGTTCTGCCTGAGGTCTTCAGATGGACGAGCAAGAGTATGGAGAAGACCAGGAGAACGATATGCCCAATGTAACATTGTTCAAAGAACGGCGTTTCAAGGTGTATCGGTAATGGTCCGGGCTGGAATTTAACGCACACACCGAGTTGGTCCTTGCGGATAACGGTTCGCTTACTGCTCAAAGGTAGAGAGATGAAATTCTCGACGAACATGTGATCACTTTCACTCCATTTATTGGTGATGGCTTCCAATTTATGTACGATAACGCACGACCGCACACTACGCGGTGCGTAATATCTTGACAACGTAAGTATCGCCCACTTACAGTGGCCAGCACATAGCTCCAACTTAAATCCCATTGAGCAGGTTTGGGATATGTTGGAGCAACTTGTAAAAAAGCGACCTGTAGTTTGGGAAACTTTAAATGAACTACTAACCGCTTTATTGGAGGAATGGGATTTGAGGCATTCAAAATTTAATTCGTAGTGTGCCAAGACGGATGGAGGTGGTAATACAGGCAAGAGGAGGTAACACACGATACTGAGGACTGTTATTAATATCGATTATTTTGGTTAGTGTTATGTTTAACTAATTTCTTCTTATAAGCTAATTTTGTCGAATTAAAGTTGAATAACCGATTATTGCAATAAATTTTTCTTGTTTAAAGGTTTCGTTTATTAAATATCGTTCACATTTACTATGATTTGCTTACCAACGATTTGAACAAGATTTAGTACCAATACGTTGACTTAAAACCAGTCAATCTCAAAAACCTTGCGTGTTCGGTTTTTTGCTGGTCAGTTTATATATATGTATAGCGTAAAACAATTATATATTTACCTACTTTATTTTACTTAAATCTATCATTTTTCCACATACGCTACAAAATGACTCGCCACAATGCCTCTTTTCATTCGCAATAAAACCTCTTCTTCGCAGTGCTAGCTAAAATTAGAACTAATTATATATCCTATCTAATTTTATTTTTAATTACCTACTACGAAACTAACATTTCACTAAATCAGTCACACCAAGAGTCGATAGCGTTTAAAATATTTATTGCACATTTGTTAAAATTCTCCGCAACTTTTCAGCATTATTTTTTTAACATTGTTTGATTCTGAATTAATATTCCATAATAATATTAGAGTGTTTATTTTGGTTTTTCTTTCACTCTTAATGGTCTTTGAACTTGAAATGTTCGATATCAATACAACCAACATATTCGAAATATTTTTGAATAGAAACAAGAACAATTCACAAAAATCTTCAGCATTCCAAGAAATGAAGCAAATTAAGAAAAAATATTCAATAGGTACCTAATTGCTGTAAGTAAACAATTTCAAAGTTCCTGTCACAAAAAAGCCAAAAAAGTATTATCAAACTTCCAACACTAATGGAAGACAATGTTATAAATTGCCCTCTCCATTTGGTTGAAAAATAGAATTCTGCTCTTTTTAAGTCTTCTATTTTTACATATTGGTGTATTCGCTAGTCAATAAGTCACAATGCAATCAGAAAAAGAACCAAAAAGGGGCCCGCAACAAAAAAAACATTTTAAAAGCAATTTCCAGTAAAAACTTTGTGGGGCATTTTTGTGTATTTCAAATCGAAAGAGTTGCCCCAACAATGGGCAAATTAATTCTAAAGCTGTCACAATTTTTAAGCTAGGATAAAGCTAGGGACACATTTCTCTGACGTGTTGTGTTGTGTTGTGACGCAACGTTGTATGGATCATACAGCATAAATCGCATGTAATTAAACGGGGCGCGTGCACATTACTCTGACGCTACGCGCTGTGTTGTGTTGTGTTGTGACGCGACGCGATCCCTTCTTTCCAGATTTTCGTTGCATCGCGACACAACACATCAGCGACAGAAGTGTGCACGGGTCATTTCGCTTAAAAAATATGGATGAAGCTGTCTTAATTGAAAAAGTTACAAATTACGAATGTTTATTCAACGTGAATTCGAAGAATTACCGCAATGAGTGTATGCGGCAAGAGACGTGGGAGGAGATAGGCAGGGAAATGAATTCTACAGGTAAAACAACAGAATTTTTACTTCACTTGTACTTACATACAGTGTGGAAAAAAGTATAGAAACAGTTCTATAAAAGTTCCCGGTTAATCGGGGACGAAAACGCTCGGTGTGTACATACTGGAGCTTTTGAGAAATGGGGTAGCACCAGTTTATCAAACGTTGCGTCACAACACGACAGAAACATGTGCACACGGCGAGTCACAACACAACACAACACGACACGACACAACACAACACATCAGAGAAATGTGTTCCCAGCTTAATACCCACATGTCCTGTTTTTAATTCTAACGAGCAGCGAAAAGACAACAAAATCTTTGAATCAGATAATCACGATAAAAACCTATAACATCAACTGAATAAACACATTTATTCAACAACACCGAAAAGGCAAAATTGCATCGTAACTTCCAAGCAGATACTCATAAAAAATTTCTCTATGAACTAACTGACTATATTATACCTATCGTTAAATTTTTTGTGTTCCTGTTATTTCCAATTATACCGCCAGTAGTGCATACCACTTCCAAAATAAAAAAGGGGTACTTACCGCAGTCTGTCTCATAGGAAGAGCATGGGCAACAGATTGTGGTACATATTGATGATGAACTGACATATTTCCAGGCATCTGATTTGACAGATAAATTAGCTGCTCATGTGGAATAGACTTGTTCTGGCTGAAGTCGTATAAACCGGGCATTGCTGCAGTACTTGGTCCCATGTACGACATGCTATTTGGGGGAGTCGCAATTTTGTTGTTGGCAACAGTATACTTCCACTTGTCATGATGATTCTGTTAAAAAATAAATATAAATAAATTAATGGTTCGGCAAATTTCGAAGACAATAAAAAAACAACTCACTCAACCCAACCTAACCCCGTCTTGAATTTAGTACTTTATGCCACTGTGCTAGCAGTGCACAGTTTGAACGAATCAGAATACCAAGTATGTATTAGTATATCAAAACAAAAACCTCGATCAATAATTAAAAAAGTGCAGTACATATTCGAAAAATGCTTATGTTGTAAACGACAACAACAAAAATGATATTACGAAAAGGAATAATACTGACAGAACAAGGTCAGAGCGTTTGTTCTGGGTTTCATGCAGGGTGGCACATAATAATAATAATAATAATAATAATAATAATAATGATGACTTTATTCTTCCACATACTATACATTAGAAGAAAAAAAGAAGAATATAAGTACACATTCTATAATGCGGGACTAGCTGCCAGAGTATAGCCAAGGCTACTCTTACACTCAACCAGCCGCCCTTCTAATTCGTAAAATTAAATAAGATCTAAAAAACAATTAAGATAGACTCGCATACCTAAAATTAACAGACATTTTTCTATGCAATCATGAATAAAAGAAAAAAAGATAACGTGCTAATACAAAAGAGAAAAACTAAACAAAAAAGCAAAATTTCAAAGCAAAACAAAAGTGAGTATCAAGTTCACTGCTGATCAAACAATACTCGTAGTTGCTCAATTCTTAGCATAAACGACCCAACTGTTAGATTTCTTGTCTCGATGGATAAAGAATTGTACGAGGACACGACATTGTAAGTAGAAAATCGTCTAAACAGAGCGGTCTAGTGCGGCGGCATCGTCAACTCATCCGTAAATGTAATGTTGACATTGTGAATTTGAGATCGCTTAATAAATTTATTTAGAATAGGATAAGAATTTGCGGATAGAAACATTTTATGTGCAAAGGTAAGCAAATGCAAAATTCTGCGATTAACTATATTCAACCAAGAGAGCTCCTTAATCCTAACGGAGACGTGGTCAAATTTCTGCAAACCGAAAACAAATCTACAACAGAAGTTTTGAACTTTCTGAATTTGGTTCGAATACGCAGTCGAGACAAGGGCCATAAATAAAATCACAACAATTAAATCTGGACAAGACGAGAGTTTTTCTTAAATATAGATTTAGTATCTAACGGTTAGAAAATAAAGATTTTACATAAAAATAACTCTGTTGTTGAGTCAATGTATATCCTAAATCGCCAGCTCTCGTCAAAGATCAAGCCCAAGTTTTTTGCAGAAGACAAAATAGGTAAGGGAGAATTATGGATTAAAACATTGACAGTATTTTTTACGTAACTTGTCAAATGTGACTGTCCATAAATCATGATGCCTGACTTCCCGGCATTCAGCCTCAGATTGTGCTGCACAGACAGTTTAAAAAGAGAATCTAAATTAGAATTAATTATTTATTCAGCCAAAGACCGACCAAAGACTTGTAGAGGGGACTTAGCTATTTACATTTTCGACCGAGGCTGGGTGAATACGCACAGTCTAAGCGTTTGTGTGTGGAAAAGGCAAAATAAAACAGCCGACCAGTTGTGTAGTAAACAGGTGCCGCCACGGAAACAGAATATCGCGGAACATTCGTCTGGTCCGTTGCTTGAGTTTAATAACAAACAACGCTACCCGCGACCCGCTGGCCTACGAACGTGTAGACTTCAAAACAAAATCAGCTGGTGCATAAGGACGCCAGGTCCATTCTAGAGGTCTTTGGATTCAGCACATTGAAGCTGCTGAACGGGAAAACTAAAACATATCTGCATGTCATCCGCGTATGCCACATTACAATTTCTAACTGATACCAGATCCCTGTGGAACTCCATTTAAAACATCGGAAGGTACTGAGAACTGGCCATTCACTCTGACTTTCAACGTTCTATTACAAAGATAAGATCTGAATAGCGAAACTGCAGAAGGTGATAAGCCATAATAAGACAGTTTAGCACACACAAAGGAGGTGATGATTAATGCCTTAGAGTAGTCAAGGAGGACGAACACGCTAATCATTTTCCCGTCAATGGCAGAAATTATAGCATCCGACACCTGCGCTAAGGCGAACGTCGTACTGTAGCCCTTCCTAAGCCGAATTGAGAAGGCGAAAATAGGCTGTTTACACTAAAATATTCATATAAACGATTAAACAAAACAGTTTCCATAATCTTCGACAAGCAGGGGAGTATACTAATAATTCAGAGATCTGAAAAACTAGAAGGATTTGAAACCTTAGGAATGAGAGAGCCCACAGTCACCTTCCATGCATGAGGGAAGAAATTTTGTTCAATTGCAGAGTTTATCAAGTGCGTTATGTAAGGATCGATAAATGGACTGTAGTATTTAAGCATAGGAGACGAAATATTATCAGAGTCACAAGAATTTAATCTTAATTTCCAAATAACAGAATGAACTTCACTTAAGTTGCTAAACCAACATCAAAATTTAAATGTTGATCGTGAAAATTATTTTCGTAATAGGTAATTAATCAGATCACAGCAGTCAGTAAGATGATTCGACGCCAAAGAGAAATGATTCATAATCTCATTACAATCACTAAGGTGTAATGGCAAGGAACGCTCGGATTTCCCAGAGACACCAAAAGCACGGAGTTGATTCCACATTCTACACGCGTCCACAGTAGCACACATCTGGCTCAAATAAGCCTTTTTCTGCTGCCTGGCCACAGACAAAGTGAAGTTACTAAGGGACTTATAGTAGGACCAATCGGATATCAGTTTAGATTGTTTAAATTTTGCAAGTGCAGGATCACGTTCTTTCATTAGCATCTTTAATGTGTCCGTAAGCCACGGTGCCTTAGGTTTAGAAACCCTGACAGTTCTTATGGGCACATGTTTATCAAAGTGATAAAGTCAGAAAGAATTGCCAGTTGGTTGTTAATATCAGGATCAGCAAAAAATTATGAAATTTGGTATTATGCAAGTCTTCCAAGAATGACTGATAATTATTGAAACTTTTAAAATTACGAAAGGAAATATATTTTTGCTTAAGCTTATCCTTTATAACATTCAACCTACAGAAAGCGAGTCTGTGTTCAGACAACAGATCCGCACTCATTGTCCCCGCCCCCACATACCATATCGATGTTCAAAACAAATATAAGGTCTAAGAGAGTGCCCCCCCCCCAGTCTATATATGTAGTTAGTTCGTTAATAACATTCGTGAAGTTGTAAGAATTAAAACAATCAGAAACAGGATTATCAACGTTTATTAAATTAACATTAACATCACTCAAACAAATCGTCGGTCTTCTCACGTACGGGCGTAACCTAAAAAATCAAAAAAAATTGAGATCCGCCAGCTACAACTCAAAAAGCCGCATTCTATTATCTGACGAAGTAGCTTAAGTCAATATTTTTTAACAGTCTGAAGGATATTGAGATCTCTTTGCAAATAAACTTGAGAGATATGATATAACCAATTAAAATACTTAAAAATCTTGAATCTGCTCTCCTGCCAAAATAGGTAAATGTGAGTTACGCCCTTACGTGAGAAGACCGATGAAATGACCTCATCCGCAGTTGAAATAATTAAAGAGAGAATATTGTCAAGTTAGTTTATGAAATTAGGAACGCTAGATCGAGGCGGACGATAAATAGAACCAACATGGAACTTTCGCCATGTATTTTAAAAGAAACCCAAACATGTTCCACTACAATGGAAACAGGCAATTCAAATTGAAAAATGTTAGCCCTTAAGTTCTCTTTAACGTAAATCATAACGCTACCGCCTCTCCCCTCCCTATCAGAACGAAACAAATCATCCATCAATTCTTATATTAGGTATCAGAAATTATACTGTCAGAAAGCCAAGCTTCTGTAAGAGCACAAACATAAAAAAATACGGGTCAAATATTTTACAAAAATCTTTGGGAAAATATTATTTTTAAAAATTGTGCAACGACCCCATTATTTGTAAAAATTTTATGTGAACTGAAATCATTAACGACCTGGCTGTAGTTGAATAAAAACAAGTTTAATACAATTCAAACCGTAAAAAAGGTGACACTCCAAACATTGGATCAAGCGAACCCACAGCACCTTCTGCCATCCCTTGTGAAGCGTATGAGTTCGGCGTTATAGTTCAACAACACGCGGGCCAGCTGCTCGGGGCCTTGCGCCTGGCAAAACCGAGCTACAGCGCAGTGCTCGAATTAGAAGCTTCTGACAGAACACTAAGTGAATGGATAAACAAAACAAAAATAAAATGTGACACTAAAATACTCGCTAAAATACTTACTGAAGTGATAATAACCCAAGGCCTCAGAACGGCACTGCTAGTGCATCGATCTACTGGTGGGCTGGGTCTACTGTCATATCATACCTCGCAAGCTTAGGGTTCTTTATAAAGAAGTTGATTCTGTTTTAATTTTTCAACAAATAATTTGCCAGGTTCTACCTGTCTTCAGTGTTCGTCAAATTAACAGAGGCAAGTAGACCGGAGCAAGAGTCCTAGTCATTGCGATTATTTTTATTGCCAGTAGACCAGAGCAAGAGTCCTAGTCATTGCGATTATTTTTATTAACAGACAATTGTTTGAATCTCACACACGAAAATTTTCATTCAGAACTAATCGGTTCTGAATTTTGGCTTTCTTGGTTCTCTCAAGTATCAAATCACAAAAGCATAATAAGGCGCCTTCCGGTGTTACACGATAGTTGACAAAATGAACGGAAATAGGTAAAATTCATAAAACACAACATCAACTAAATCACTGAGTAAAAACTAGAAACTAACAATAAGATTAAAGGCACAACACGTTGTATAACATCGCAGGTTCCCAGGTCCTTGAACTTTAAAAAAAAATGCCTAGGTAAAATAAATTCAACAATAGTAGGTATACAACAGAAGTAACTTTACAGCAAACTGTTTACAAGAAGTGATAGAAATTCAATTATTACAACAGTCAGTGACGAGCACATGTGTTCAAACATCCGAAGATTTTGCAATCGATATCATAACAAAACATGGCACACCTTTGTGAATAATCAGCAAATTTAGAGTTTACTCCAATTGTAATTAAAAATGTTTGTTGGTTTTAGCAAATTTTAAATTGCTGTACCTAATTAAAGCAAAGTAAAATAGTCAGTAAACATAAACAAAACATAACCTTACTTGTAGTACAGGACGCAAGAATGTAAAAAAAATATAATGTGCCTCTTCTATTGTTTTTATTTTTAACATCTATTGTATTGTGGGTGGGTATATTGAAGATTAACTCTAACCTCAATGATACTGTCATCCCCCAGTGCCCAACGAGTTTGCTTTGGTCCAAACGGTGGAAACTCTGGATCGGGTTGGCGCTGAAAAACATATCCTACAGCAGCATCATCCTGAGTGCGCTGTGGCCCTCTGTCCATTTCAGCTCTCAATGTTGCATTTCCGTCTCCACCACCCAACCACTTCATTTGTGTCACTACAATTAAACACTGTAATTAACAACTGCCTTGTACGTTTTCGTTAAATTTCTGCCATAAAAAGATTTTTGTTCACAAAATTGTCTCAAAAAATTCTCATTGAACTTTATCAAGTACACAACGTGCAATAATTGAACCTGTTTCTTTTTATTTGTGTTGTCAAAAACAAGTATTCTTACTTTTTTAGTGTAACAAGGCCAATATACTGAGCTTTGTCATCTGGTAGTGGGTGGAACAATTAACGAACTTATTTTGGAGGCAATATAATGAATGGTCCCTGCATTTTACTCACGGTAAAATAAGGATGATTGTTTACAAGATGACATATCAGTTTCCCGGTTTGAAATTCAATGGCCTCTATGTTTGACAACTGCACTAATATACACAAAGAATAATCCACCATATCAATCGATACGAACATAAAAGTAGCAACTCGCGATTCTGTCATTTACCTGTCTTATTATTGGAGATTTTTATGCATCAACACTGCGTATATTTTGTGATATACAAAGTTCCAAACGTCGGCGTCGGCTTTGTTAAAATATTTTTCATAACACTCAACACAATCTTCGAATCACTCTACACTATTTAAAGGCTCACAACACAAAATATTATCACTAACTATACAATAAACTATTTACAATTTACAATAAATACTAGATTCTATAATTACGCCATTTATACAAGTTGATTTTTACCGATTTAAAACTGACAACAATCCGTGAACAAAACTCTCGCCATTTTAGTGTTATGCGCGCGCATCCAAAACAGCCGATACCATTTTAGCGTCAATTTTCAAATGTTTCCCAGTAAAATTTAGTTCATAATCATTTTCATTGTAGTTGTCATTGTGACTTCAGACACCGAAAAGTCAATTACAAATTAATAATACAGTGCTGTTTTTGAGAAAATGTCTCTTTTCGTAGCACACAGGTGGAATTTACCAACAAATGTATCCCATAAAAGAAAAGTGCTAAGTTTGTACAAAGTGGCTCTTAAAAACTTAGAATCTTGGTATGTTTATCGAGACGTCTATCGGTATCACGCTGTTCTTTTGAGACAACGTTTTGAAGATAATAAGAAAGTAGATAAAGAAACTGGTGAATGTTTATTATTATCAGGATTAGAAGAACTACGCTCACAACAGCATTATTCTCTCAAAATATTTCCGGAATCAGTAGGAGGTGTAGCCTATGAAAGGGAAGTCATACCTCCCGATTGGGTTGTAGATTACTGGGATCCGCTTGAAAAGGCACAATATCCCGAATATTTTGCCAGGAGAGAACAGCGAAAGAAGGAGTTTCTCAGCAAATGGGAAAAAGAACATTCCTCTGAAAACTATCCCAAATTTTGAATTTCAGAAATAGGTAATCTGTTTTCTTTAAAAATAAGTAAATTGCTGCTTACTGCATAAATGATGTGTTTTTTTTTAAATTTTCTCATTAGACCCGAACACTGCACCTGCACCACTAAAATTCTTGGATAGGGCAGTGCTCAACCATATTATTATGTTGCAGATAGTACCAAAACAAAATATAAAATAAATGAGTCTTCAAACTACTATGGCCCGGTTTTTCAAAGAATCCAACACCGGATTAAGTCTGACACCGCCCTCGTTGCTATGAAGCCAGCCAATCAGAAAGCCGGTATCATAGCAACGAAGCGAGTGTCAGACTTAATCCGGTGTTGGATTCTTTGAAAAACCGGGCCTATGCTTTGTACAAACAGTATATATTATTTAACATACAGTGCTTCTCGAAAGTAACGGATAAATTCTATAAAATCGTTGAGAAAAATATTTCAAACAAATGCTGGGACACGTCGATTTTTATTTTTAAATTACCATTTACAAATGTAATTTTCAACCCCCCACTCTTCAACCCCTAATCACTAACAACCCCAACTTTAAACATTCAAATAGCAAAGTACCCCTTCTGATACCTCATTTGATAGCATTTTTTATGCTGAATACAATAAATAAAAGTTTTTCAAAATCGGATGATAAATAACGGAGATATTTACCAAAATAATTTTTGAAAAATAACAAAACAGTGTAAAATTAAATTAACCCAAATGTTCAAATTGCTGTCCGTTAAGGGCCCCACACACACGCAATTTAGAATTAATTCAAAACTGTACATTCAAAAGTTTTGAACGGAATGTTGCGCGACGGTTCTCCACACACACACAATTTTCACTTCGCAGTTTTATAAAACATGGCCTCGAGAGAAGAATTAAATTTAGTATCAGTGGCGTGCCTAATTATTTTGAAAAAGAAAAATAAACAAAGATTCAGTCTGAGCAGATGGGAGAAACATTGGTTGCTAAAACGTGATCACTTTTCACATATTAATCTCTTAGAAGACTTGCACTCATCGGGGCGGTCTGTGAAAGTCACCCCGAGCATAATAAAATGCGCAATTTCGACGAAAAATTTTACAGGCGGGTGTCTGATCTTGGAAGATTTCGCGATCGCCGGAAATTTGTGTTTGCCATTTTCTAATGCATTTTTCTATCCTTAAACGTTGACCGATCCAATTTAACGCTCTTTGAACTTTCCCCTTTCGAACCGTACTCCGTTGGACTTCCCCCTTCGACTTCCAGGGACGAATTTGGCCCCCGTTTTGCATGCTTTTTGCCCTAAAATTTTGCATTGCTTCAGAGAAAAAATTATTTCCCCCATCAACTCTGTGCGAGGGAGACGATTTTTGAATATTGTCGGTCCGATTGACTGGGCTATCGGAATCCGCCATCAAATTTACCCGGCGACCCCCAGCTTGGTCGTTATAAAAAACTACCCTTATTTTGAGGACGCCGTATCTCGTTGGCGATTCGACTCCCGCGTTCGAGATCGCGTTATGACCTAAAACTTTTGTCAGTGGAAGAGCGGACGACGCCCGTTTCTTCGCATGGCTTATTCTTCTGGGTGCGATAGAACATTTTCAGCCCCTTCCGGTACGCTGAGTTCGTTATCGCTTGGAAACGGGGTGTTTTACCGGAGTTGGAAAGATCGCGATGGTCACTGCGGATCCGGGACGAATCCGCCTTTGAACTTCTCAAATTTCATCCCGATCGAAGGTGTTTTCGCCCGTGTTTTCGTTCTTTAAAAAAATATTTTCGATTTTTCACGTTTTCGCCGCTATTCGGGGCGAGGTTGACGATTGTGGGACGGGTGAAATTATGGTAGAATTGTTTGTTTTTGTTGAAAAAACATAATAATGTTCAAAAATACGTTTAGTATAAATATGTATATATATATAAAAATTACTAATCTACTTCTATTATATTAACTACTCAAAATCAAATAAATCCGTTAAAACTGTCACCTGCTGCGTGCCACTGTATTAAACAAAACTTGAGGTTTTGACCACACACGCACAATTTTGAACGCGCAATCGTCGGTGTACAGTTAAAATTTCAAGCCAGACTTGAAATGAACAGTTCAACTGCGCAGTTCAAAAAAGTCTTAAGGCTTGCACCACACACGCACAATTTTGAATACGGGTGTGAAAACAGCCACATCCACAAGTTACCGAATCGCGGCCGGATCGCGTGCGCTTTAAAACCGAACCATAGCCACAGTTCGGCGTGGATGAAAACCTCAAAGGGAAAAGTTAAACTTAATGAAATTTCCAGTTACCAGTAGATAAGCTATGCCGATACGGTGACACATTTAACATTGATTCTCCCATAAGAGCTAAAAAACTACTTTTGTTGCAAATCCCAACCAAGTTTTGCCAATGACTTGTAGATCCCAACTAGGTTTTGCCAATTCACTTAACATACGGATCCCAACTAGGTTTCGCCAATTACTTGTGGTTTCCCATCTAGGTTTTGCCAAACTACTTTGTTCGTGGTTCCCAACTTGGTTTTGCCAATGCCTGCTATTATTCCCCCGTTTTCATTAATAATCGCGGATTAGTTCGAATCCTAACGGATCCTTTTGCTACCCGGAAGCCAGTAGTGCCGCTGGTAGGTCACACTGCCTCATGTCGGTAAGGCAGATTCCTGCAACGTCGTGGTAGAATGGTCCCAGTCCTTAAGCCTTCGCCCCGCTGGAGGGAGACCCCAAGTGGGATTCGACAGATATAAATTCAGCGCCGCCGCCCGCAATCTCAGATAACTTATCTGTGCGCGCGTGTTGGCTACAGGAGTCATCTAGCGGCCAGTTCCTGCAACTGCCAGGTTTGTACCATCAACGCCACAGCCGGCGTTCGCGTCGGCCCTTACGTTAAAGCTCTAGCTCCCACCCTGGGAAATCCGGAAAAGGTAAATAAAACACCCGCAATTTTGCATTTTATGCCTTTTTGCCCCCCAAATCGAGCTCTTACGGGAGAATCAATGTTAATAGTGGTCCCGTATCCCGGGCCTACATCCTAGTTGACGCAATTATGACGTCAGCGTCCACGCAGACGCCAGCGTTTGCACCAGCGCAACGTTAATAAAACACAAGCAATATCTTGGTCTGTCCCACTCTTTCTCGAAGGAACGATGACTAAAACGTAGATCCCAACTAGGTTTTGCCAATTCACTTAACATACGGATCCCAACTAGGTTTTGCCAATTACTTGTGGTTTCCCATCTAGGTTTTGCCAAACTACTTTGTTTGTGGTTCCCAACTTGGTTTTGCCAATGCCTGCTATTATTCCCCCGTTTTCATTAATAATCGCGGATTAGTTCGAATCCTAACGGTTCCTTTTGCTACCCGGAAGCCAGTAGTGCCGCTGGTAGGTCACACTGCCTCATGCCGGTAAGGCAGATTCCTGCAACGTCGTGGTAGAATGGTCCCAGTCCTTAAGCCTTCGCCCCGCTGGAGGGCGACCCCAAGTGGGATTCGACAGATATAAATTCAGCGCCGCCGCCCGCAATCTCAGATAACTTATCTGTGCGCGCGTGTTGGCTACAGGAGTCATCTAGCGGCCAGTTCCTGCAACTGCCAGGTTTGTACCATCGGCGCCACATAGAGTCGACAGCCGGCGTTCGAGTCGGCCCTTACGTCAAAGCTCTAGCTCCCACCCTGGGAAATCCGGAAAAGGTAAATAAAACACTCGCAATTTTGCATTTTATGCCTTCTTGCCCCCCCCCCCCCCCCAAATCGAGCTCTTACGGGAGAATCAATGTTAATCGTGGTCCCGTATCCCGGGCCTACATCCAAGTTGACGCAATTATGACGTCAGCGTCCACGCAGGCGCCAGCGTTTGCACCAGCGCAACGTTAATAAAACACGAGCAATATCTTTGTCTGTTCCACTCTTTCTCGAAGGAACGATGACTAAAACACAGTTTAGTATTATACCGACCCTAACGTTAGTGCCAAATAGGCTTTAACTCATAAGGAACGTAAGTAGCTCATGTGAGGAGAATCGGAATAAACAGTTATTTCGCCGCGATTACTATTAGTTGTGCCATAAGAACTGTCAAACGCAGACAGCCGGCTCCTACGTCAAAGCCAGAGCTCTAGTCCCCCTCAACCCCCCTGCCTACACCCACGATGATTTGAATATGGCGTAACCAAGATGGCTGTGCAACCCTGACGTCAGCATCCAAATTAAGGCTCACGCGGACACCCAAGTCACTGCTGCGTCACCCAAGATGGCCGCCATCAAGATGGCGCCAACGTTTAGCCATACGCCGGCGCCAGCGTTCAGCATTTGTGCATGTGAGAAGGTTAAATGAAACACTGTTGCGTATTATCTTTATTGGAACATATTACACAACAGACCCTGTATGTCCTGACATGATGAAATTATATTGAAAATGTTTACGGGAATATAACACCCTGTATGTACTTACACAACGATGACATTTTATCGAACAAAGTTGTATTGGACTATAATTAACTAACACCCTGTATGTACGTTATACGACTAGCCAACTTGCGGGGGTGAATCTGTTGGCGATAATTTGCAGATTAACGATGGCGGACAGCGCCCAGTCTGCAACACATAAATATAAATTAAATAAAAAATAATAAACAGAAACCTAGTATTGAAAATGTTTACCGGAATATAATTACATAACACCCTGTATGTACTTACACAACGATGAAATTTTATCGAACAAAGTTGTATTGGACTATAATTAAATAACACCATGTATTATCTGTATTATCTGTATTATCTTTATTGGAACATATTACACAAAAGACCCTGTATGTCCTGACATGATGCAATTTTATTGAAAATGTTTACTGGAATATAATACCCTGTATGTAAGTACTGCGAAACGATGAGATCTTATCGGACAAAGGATTATAATTAAATAACGCCCCGTATGTACGCTATACAACGAGCCAACTTGCAGGGTGAATCAGTTGACGATATTTTTCAGATTAATGATGGCGGACAGCGTCCAGCCTGCAACACATAAATATAAATTAAATAAAAAATAATAAACAGAAACCGAGACACGAACGAATATTTCGCAGTTTCTGTTTCAAAGTTGGTGAATTAGCGTAAGTACCTGAGGATCCGTGTGGAGGCGGCATAGAAAATATCCACAATGCATTTTCCCTACAAAATAACCTCTATTAGTTAATTGCAATGCGTAGAAATGAATAAAAAAATACATCTTCAAATAGTAAGACTAGGTGAGAAACATATCAATAAACCCTCGTATTTAATAAATGTAAATTATATTTTTCACCAAATTAATTCGGATATACGTCGTGTAAACATTTGACAATCCTCACTGTCCTTAGTAAGACTAGGTGAGAAACATATCAATAAACCCTGGTATTTAATAAATGCAAATTATATTTTCCACCAATTAGTTAATTGCAATATGTAGATATGAATCAAAAAATACAACTTCAATTAGTAAGACTAGGTGGGAAACATATCAGCAAACCCTGGTATTCCATAAATGTAAATTATAATTTATTATTGTCCACCAAATTCATTCGGATATACATACAACAAACATTTGACAATCCTCACTATCCAAAAATTATTATGATCGTGTATAATATTTATAAATAGGAACTTACCTGTTCTAATTATTTCGGGGGATCGCTCATGTAAAATTTTGGGCACGATATATTGCCATGTTCTACTTGTACGAGTAGATTAACGATGACGTAACAAAATAAAAGTAAATAAAAAAACTTTCCGAGACACGAAGGAATATTTTGTCACTATAGATTGCCTCATGTAACCACTGACCACCACTAGATCGAATCTCGTGAGTTACTCTCCGAATATTCATATTAGCACATCAGTTGGTATCATTTATGAAAACTAGGTGCAGAATGTTAAAAATTTACTCATCTGGACGTTCTTTTATAACGTATTCTTGCGCAAGTTCGGCGTCTGCAAAGCCATAAATTACACATGGGAATGCTATTCTTTGATATAGGTACATGATGCAATGTGGCCAAATTAGTAGAATCGACGCGTTATTATTTTAATGAAACATAAACAATAATAAATTCATGTCCGAATTGAAAGTCTTATCAAAACAAATCATTATTTAGATTACCGAAGACACCCTGTGGGTAATAAAAATGACAATTTATAATGCTGACTCAATAAATAATTATACAGGGTAGGTATTTTATGTATGTCAGATCGAAAATTAATTCTGGAACATCATGAATCAAATAATGTTAAAATACAACAAGACCGTGTACTTAAATTCGTAAGGAATGGGGTGCGAGGGGGTAAACGATTATCTATACGACAAAACCGTGTACCTACTTAAATTCAATTAAGTTCTTCCATTGTGAGCGAATATTACACCTGCTGTATGTTGGTTACAAATAAAAGTATTGTAGCTATATATTATGTAACTGCTAGTACCTACCCTGTATAATTATTTTGCGTTTCTAAATTTAGCCCATATCATAGACTTATGTGCATACACATGTAAGAAATTGTTGGCGCACCTTGTATAAGAAATGTTCCTGGGAGTTGTTTTGCATATTGTCACGTATGGGAGCGATAAGGAGCTCCTAAGTGGGCGACAAGAGGACGGGATTCATTCATTGAGAATCGGGCGCGGTCCAGGTTTATAATAAAATCATATCAAGTATCATAATCATTTGTTAAACTTTTGTGCCGAATATATTTTTTGGGAACTTTACGTAGTGTGGTTTTAGTACCTTCTTACACACATATACACAACTAAATATTCCCGCTTTACTTCTGATACCCGAGGCACGAAGGCATAAATATTTCGCAACATACTAGAGAACCTATATTAGTTCATTGCAAATACATACATGTAGATATGAGTCAAAAATGCAACTTCAATTTATTTAGTAGTATGACTAGATAAGAAACATGTCAGAAAACCCTGGTATTCAATAAATGTATTTTATTTCCATCAAATTCATTCGGATATACGTCCTATATAAACATTCGACAATCCTCACTGCCCTATGACGTAACAACATTTCTTAGAAGACATTGTCAAATATCTGACTGGTGAAGTTATTGTAAAACATAATTTGATCCGTTTGCTGAAGCCGCAGGAATAATCTTATGTAAATAAAATATATGTATACCTGCTGTATGTTTGTAACAAATAAAAGTAACTGCTAGTAAGTACCTACCATGTATAATATTTTATTTTGCATTTTTAAATTGACCCCAAGAGATTAGTATAATAACCACTATACACACATACACATCCCACGCAATGCTCTAAAGTAAAGTAAATAAATAGGGACGCCGAACTTGTATCTGTAGGTACCTACCTCAAGTTTGTCAACTCAAAAGAACCTCATAAAAATTAATTGTGTATAAACAGATCTGGAAATGCATACAACTAAATATTCCCGCTTTATCTCTGTTACTTAATGAAGCATGCGAAAATCTAAACAGAAAAATTCTTACGTTCACGTACTTCTATCTACTTACCTTAGTATCAAACCCAGAGAGATACTTGAAGATTGTGTTGAATAGTCTCCATGCTTGCTAAAGGGATATCTATTTATTCCAAAGACTGGTTCGACGTACCCCACACTTTTTAGGTGGGTACATAGTTTTATAAACCGAAATTGCATTTTTTCTACTTACTAATAACTGAATATGAGTGTGCTTTTTTTCTTCTTATACAGGTAAATTCTAGGGAGCCGTCAAAGAAGTCGCTCGCATGTGCGTGGGAAGTTTTAAAATTTGTGATTAGGACTCAATGAACTATACAGTTTCATAATATTATTCCTTTGCGAACTAATGTTTGTTTTGATAAAAATTGCCAAATACAAACATGATTAGGTATACCAATATAATTATTCTGTAACATCTGCCCATATATGGTAATTTAAAGAACTCGCGGACATTTCGCTTGACCACGCACGAAGTGTAATTAACATTCATTTACCACCGTGGGCTACGGTAATTACTAAATAGCGCTATTCTTGTGTTTTCAATTTTATGAGTTATAGCACACGGACAGACTTACGTGTTGTGCTTTAGGTGGTCTGGGATTCACCCTTCCATATAATAATGCCTATTTATGCCTATTTAGATATATTTATGCATTTCAAATCGAAAATTCTAGAACATTAAAATAATTTTCAAAAGTTTTCATATGAGACAAAGTAGGGGCGCCGAAATAATATATTAGAGTTGTCACCAACAGCAGACGCCACCGTCGGAATGAACGTTCATGCTAAATGGGCGTTAACCCATAAGAGTAGTAAAATTATGTCATGTGGGGTATCAAATGAAAAGACTCGACGAGGAGTATCGGAATAAACAGTTACTTCGCCGAAAAATGGCCGCCCACCCGTAAGCCCTGTTTCGGACAAACGTAGGACACCATCACGGCGTTAACCCATAATGGAGGTAAAACAATGTCATGTGGGGTATCAAATTATAGGACTCGACGAGGAGAATCGCAATAAACAGTTATTTCATCGCAAAATGAACGCCCACCCGTAAGCCCTGTTTCGGTCAAACGTAGATCATCATCATACCGCTCCGCCACTCTTATTCCCTTATGGTCGACTGACGTCATGGGTTGAGATGCCACTTCCAGCCAAACCGGGTCTGCGGTTTTGCCAATGCGCTTTACTTGCGGTTCCCAGCTAGGTTTTACCAATTACTTTCAGATCCCAACTAGGTTTTGCCAACGCACTTTACTTGCTGTTCCCAACTAGGTTTTGCCAATTACTTGCGGCTCCCAACTAGGTTTTGCCATTACGCTGAGAGGGCTCTTGCCCTGTGTACTAGAATCTGCAATATTACCAAGCGGACTTTTGTAACACATTGTATGTGTATACAGGTGTATACACCTGTATGTACTAACAGATGTAACACAAAGGCCTTGTATATACGAGCAGATAAAACACAAGTGTCCTATATGTACCCATGCTATGTGCCCCTCTGGAATCGCATTACATGATTGACACAACTTTTGTTCCCAACCGCTGGACCAATCAGAAGACAGGAACAAGATGGCCGCCATTGCAACGTGACGTCAGCGCCCGACGTCAACGTCCACGGGGCGTTCAGTGCAGCGACAAGTTTAGACAAGGCTTAAAGCCCGCGTGGACGTTGACGTCGGGCGCTGACGTCACGTTGCAATGGCGGCCATCTTGTTCCTGTCTTCTGATTGGTCCAGCGGTTGGGAACAAAAGTTGTGTCAATCATGTAATGCGATTCCAGAGGGGCACATAGCATGGGTACATATAGGACACTTGTGTTTTATCTGCTCGTATATACAAGGCCTTTGTGTTACATCTGTTAGTACATACAGGTGTATACACCTGTATACACATACAATGTGTTACAAAAGTCCGCTTGGTAATATTGCAGATTCTAGTACACAGGGCAAGAGCCCTCTCAGCGTAATGGCAAAACCTAGTTGGGAGCCGCAAGTAATTGGCAAAACCTAGTTGGGAACAGCAAGTAAAGTGCGTTGGCAAAACCTAGTTGGGATCTGAAAGTAATTGGTAAAACCTAGCTGGGAACCGCAAGTAAAGCGCATTGGCAAAACCGCAGACCCGGTTTGGCTGGAAGTGGCATCTCAACCCATGACGTCAGTCGACCATAAGGGAATAAGAGTGGCGGAGCGGTATGATGATGATCTACGTTTGACCGAAACAGGGCTTACGGGTGGGCGTTCATTTTGCGATGAAATAACTGTTTATTGCGATTCTCCTCGTCGAGTCCTATAATTTGATACCCCACATGACATTGTTTTACCTCCATTATGGGTTAACGCCGTGATGGTGTCCTACGTTTGTCCGAAACAGGGCTTACGGGTGGGCGGCCATTTTTCGGCGAAGTAACTGTTTATTCCGATACTCCTCGTCGAGTCTTTTCATTTGATACCCCACATGACATAATTTTACTACTCTTATGGGTTAACGCCCATTTAGCATGAACGTTCATTCCGACGGTGGCGTCTGCTGTTGGTGACAACTCTAATATATTATTTCGGCGCCCCTACTTTGTCTCATATGAAAACTTTTGAAAATTATTTTAATGTTCTAGAATTTTCGATTTGAAATGCATAAATATATCTAAATAGGCATAAATAGGCATTATTATATGGAAGGGTGAATCCCAGACCACCTAAAGCACAACACGTAAGTCTGTCCGTGTGCTATAACTCATAAAATTGAAAACACAAGAATAGCGCTATTTAGTAATTACCGTAGCCCACGGTGGTAAATGAATGTTAATTACACTTCGTGCGTGGTCAAGCGAAATGTCCGCGAGTTCTTTAAATTACCATATATGGGCAGATGTTACAGAATAATTATATTGGTATACCTAATCATGTTTGTATTTGGCAATTTTTATCAAAACAAACATTAGTTCGCAAAGGAATAATATTATGAAACTGTATAGTTCATTGAGTCCTAATCACAAATTTTAAAACTTCCCACGCACATGCGAGCGACTTCTTTGACGGCTCCCTAGAATTTACCTGTATAAGAAGAAAAAAAGCACACTCATATTCAGTTATTAGTAAGTAGAAAAAATGCAATTTCGGTTTATAAAACTATGTACCCACCTAAAAAGTGTGGGGTACGTCGAACCAGTCTTTGGAATAAATAGATATCCCTTTAGCAAGCATGGAGACTATTCAACACAATCTTCAAGTATCTCTCTGGGTTTGATACTAAGGTAAGTAGATAGAAGTACGTGAACGTAAGAATTTTTCTGTTTAGATTTTCGCATGCTTCATTAAGTAACAGAGATAAAGCGGGAATATTTAGTTGTATGCATTTCCAGATCTGTTTATACACAATTAATTTTTATGAGGTTCTTTTGAGTTGACAAACTTGAGGTAGGTACCTACAGATACAAGTTCGGCGTCCCTATTTATTTACTTTACTTTAGAGCATTGCGTGGGATGTGTATGTGTGTATAGTGGTTATTATACTAATCTCTTGGGGTCAATTTAAAAATGCAAAATAAAATATTATACATGGTAGGTACTTACTAGCAGTTACTTTTATTTGTTACAAACATACAGCAGGTATACATATATTTTATTTACATAAGATTATTCCTGCGGCTTCAGCAAACGGATCAAATTATGTTTTACAATAACTTCACCAGTCAGATATTTGACAATGTCTTCTAAGAAATGTTGTTACGTCATAGGGCAGTGAGGATTGTCGAATGTTTATATAGGACGTATATCCGAATGAATTTGATGGAAATAAAATACATTTATTGAATACCAGGGTTTTCTGACATGTTTCTTATCTAGTCATACTACTAAATAAATTGAAGTTGCATTTTTGACTCATATCTACATGTATGTATTTGCAATGAACTAATATAGGTTCTCTAGTATGTTGCGAAATATTTATGCCTTCGTGCCTCGGGTATCAGAAGTAAAGCGGGAATATTTAGTTGTGTATATGTGTGTAAGAAGGTACTAAAACCACACTACGTAAAGTTCCCAAAAAATATATTCGGCACAAAAGTTTAACAAATGATTATGATACTTGATATGATTTTATTATAAACCTGGACCGCGCCCGATTCTCAATGAATGAATCCCGTCCTCTTGTCGCCCACTTAGGAGCTCCTTATCGCTCCCATACGTGACAATATGCAAAACAACTCCCAGGAACATTTCTTATACAAGGTGCGCCAACAATTTCTTACATGTGTATGCACATAAGTCTATGATATGGGCTAAATTTAGAAACGCAAAATAATTATACAGGGTAGGTACTAGCAGTTACATAATATATAGCTACAATACTTTTATTTGTAACCAACATACAGCAGGTGTAATATTCGCTCACAATGGAAGAACTTAATTGAATTTAAGTAGGTACACGGTTTTGTCGTATAGATAATCGTTTACCCCCTCGCACCCCATTCCTTACGAATTTAAGTACACGGTCTTGTTGTATTTTAACATTATTTGATTCATGATGTTCCAGAATTAATTTTCGATCTGACATACATAAAATACCTACCCTGTATAATTATTTATTGAGTCAGCATTATAAATTGTCATTTTTATTACCCACAGGGTGTCTTCGGTAATCTAAATAATGATTTGTTTTGATAAGACTTTCAATTCGGACATGAATTTATTATTGTTTATGTTTCATTAAAATAATAACGCGTCGATTCTACTAATTTGGCCACATTGCATCATGTACCTATATCAAAGAATAGCATTCCCATGTGTAATTTATGGCTTTGCAGACGCCGAACTTGCGCAAGAATACGTTATAAAAGAACGTCCAGATGAGTAAATTTTTAACATTCTGCACCTAGTTTTCATAAATGATACCAACTGATGTGCTAATATGAATATTCGGAGAGTAACTCACGAGATTCGATCTAGTGGTGGTCAGTGGTTACATGAGGCAATCTATAGTGACAAAATATTCCTTCGTGTCTCGGAAAGTTTTTTTATTTACTTTTATTTTGTTACGTCATCGTTAATCTACTCGTACAAGTAGAACATGGCAATATATCGTGCCCAAAATTTTACATGAGCGATCCCCCGAAATAATTAGAACAGGTAAGTTCCTATTTATAAATATTATACACGATCATAATAATTTTTGGATAGTGAGGATTGTCAAATGTTTGTTGTATGTATATCCGAATGAATTTGGTGGACAATAATAAATTATAATTTACATTTATGGAATACCAGGGTTTGCTGATATGTTTCCCACCTAGTCTTACTAATTGAAGTTGTATTTTTTGATTCATATCTACATATTGCAATTAACTAATTGGTGGAAAATATAATTTGCATTTATTAAATACCAGGGTTTATTGATATGTTTCTCACCTAGTCTTACTAAGGACAGTGAGGATTGTCAAATGTTTACACGACGTATATCCGAATTAATTTGGTGAAAAATATAATTTACATTTATTAAATACGAGGGTTTATTGATATGTTTCTCACCTAGTCTTACTATTTGAAGATGTATTTTTTTATTCATTTCTACGCATTGCAATTAACTAATAGAGGTTATTTTGTAGGGAAAATGCATTGTGGATATTTTCTATGCCGCCTCCACACGGATCCTCAGGTACTTACGCTAATTCACCAACTTTGAAACAGAAACTGCGAAATATTCGTTCGTGTCTCGGTTTCTGTTTATTATTTTTTATTTAATTTATATTTATGTGTTGCAGGCTGGACGCTGTCCGCCATCATTAATCTGAAAAATATCGTCAACTGATTCACCCTGCAAGTTGGCTCGTTGTATAGCGTACATACGGGGCGTTATTTAATTATAGTCCTTTGTCCGATAAGATCTCATCGTTTCGCAGTACTTACATACAGGGTATTATATTCCAGTAAACATTTTCAATAAAATTGCATCATGTCAGGACATACAGGGTCTTTTGTGTAATATGTTCCAATAAAGATAATACAGATAATACAGATAATACATGGTGTTATTTAATTATAGTCCAATACAACTTTGTTCGATAAAATTTCATCGTTGTGTAAGTACATACAGGGTGTTATGTAATTATATTCCGGTAAACATTTTCAATACTAGGTTTCTGTTTATTATTTTTTATTTAATTTATATTTATGTGTTGCAGACTGGGCGCTGTCCGCCATCGTTAATCTGCAAATTATCGCCAACAGATTCACCCCCGCAAGTTGGCTAGTCGTATAACGTACATACAGGGTGTTAGTTAATTATAGTCCAATACAACTTTGTTCGATAAAATGTCATCGTTGTGTAAGTACATACAGGGTGTTATATTCCCGTAAACATTTTCAATATAATTTCATCATGTCAGGACATACAGGGTCTGTTGTGTAATATGTTCCAATAAAGATAATACGCAACAGTGTTTCATTTAACCTTCTCACATGCACAAATGCTGAACGCTGGCGCCGGCGTATGGCTAAACGTTGGCGCCATCTTGATGGCGGCCATCTTGGGTGACGCAGCAGTGACTTGGGTGTCCGCGTGAGCCTTAATTTGGATGCTGACGTCAGGGTTGCACAGCCATCTTGGTTACGCCATATTCAAATCATCGTGGGTGTAGGCAGGGGGGTTGAGGGGGACTAGAGCTCTGGCTTTGACGTAGGAGCCGGCTGTCTGCGTTTGACAGTTCTTATGGCACAACTAATAGTAATCGCGGCGAAATAACTGTTTATTCCGATTCTCCTCACATGAGCTACTTACGTTCCTTATGAGTTAAAGCCTATTTGGCACTAACGTTAGGGTCGGTATAATACTAAACTGTGTTTTAGTCATCGTTCCTTCGAGAAAGAGTGGAACAGACAAAGATATTGCTCGTGTTTTATTAACGTTGCGCTGGTGCAAACGCTGGCGCCTGCGTGGACGCTGACGTCATAATTGCGTCAACTTGGATGTAGGCCCGGGATACGGGACCACGATTAACATTGATTCTCCCGTAAGAGCTCGATTTGGGGGGGGGGCAAACATTAGTTCGCAAAGGAATAATATTATGAAACTGTATAGTTCATTGAGTCCTAATCACAAATTTTAAAACTTCCCACGCACATGCGAGCGACTTCTTTGACGGCTCCCTAGAATTTACCTGTATAAGAAGAAAAAAAGCACACTCATATTCAGTTATTAGTAAGTAGAAAAAATGCAATTTCGGTTTATAAAACTATGTACCCACCTAAAAAGTGTGGGGTACGTCGAACCAGTCTTTGGAATAAATAGATATCCCTTTAGCAAGCATGGAGACTATTCAACACAATCTTCAAGTATCTCTCTGGGTTTGATACTAAGGTAAGTAGATAGAAGTACGTGAACGTAAGAATTTTTCTGTTTAGATTTTCGCATGCTTCATTAAGTAACAGAGATAAAGCGGGAATATTTAGTTGTATGCATTTCCAGATCTGTTTATACACAATTAATTTTTATGAGGTTCTTTTGAGTTGACAAACTTGAGGTAGGTACCTACAGATACAAGTTCGGCGTCCCTATTTATTTACTTTACTTTAGAGCATTGCGTGGGATGTGTATGTGTGTATAGTGGTTATTATACTAATCTCTTGGGGTCAATTTAAAAATGCAAAATAAAATATTATACATGGTAGGTACTTACTAGCAGTTACTTTTATTTGTTACAAACATACAGCAGGTATACATATATTTTATTTACATAAGATTATTCCTGCGGCTTCAGCAAACGGATCAAATTATGTTTTACAATAACTTCACCAGTCAGATATTTGACAATGTCTTCTAAGAAATGTTGTTACGTCATAGGGCAGTGAGGATTGTCGAATGTTTATATAGGACGTATATCCGAATGAATTTGATGGAAATAAAATACATTTATTGAATACCAGGGTTTTCTGACATGTTTCTTATCTAGTCATACTACTAAATAAATTGAAGTTGCATTTTTGACTCATATCTACATGTATGTATTTGCAATGAACTAATATAGGTTCTCTAGTATGTTGCGAAATATTTATGCCTTCGTGCCTCGGGTATCAGAAGTAAAGCGGGAATATTTAGTTGTGTATATGTGTGTAAGAAGGTACTAAAACCACACTACGTAAAGTTCCCAAAAAATATATTCGGCACAAAAGTTTAACAAATGATTATGATACTTGATATGATTTTATTATAAACCTGGACCGCGCCCGATTCTCAATGAATGAATCCCGTCCTCTTGTCGCCCACTTAGGAGCTCCTTATCGCTCCCATACGTGACAATATGCAAAACAACTCCCAGGAACATTTCTTATACAAGGTGCGCCAACAATTTCTTACATGTGTATGCACATAAGTCTATGATATGGGCTAAATTTAGAAACGCAAAATAATTATACAGGGTAGGTACTAGCAGTTACATAATATATAGCTACAATACTTTTATTTGTAACCAACATACAGCAGGTGTAATATTCGCTCACAATGGAAGAACTTAATTGAATTTAAGTAGGTACACGGTTTTGTCGTATAGATAATCGTTTACCCCCTCGCACCCCATTCCTTACGAATTTAAGTACACGGTCTTGTTGTATTTTAACATTATTTGATTCATGATGTTCCAGAATTAATTTTCGATCTGACATACATAAAATACCTACCCTGTATAATTATTTATTGAGTCAGCATTATAAATTGTCATTTTTATTACCCACAGGGTGTCTTCGGTAATCTAAATAATGATTTGTTTTGATAAGACTTTCAATTCGGACATGAATTTATTATTGTTTATGTTTCATTAAAATAATAACGCGTCGATTCTACTAATTTGGCCACATTGCATCATGTACCTATATCAAAGAATAGCATTCCCATGTGTAATTTATGGCTTTGCAGACGCCGAACTTGCGCAAGAATACGTTATAAAAGAACGTCCAGATGAGTAAATTTTTAACATTCTGCACCTAGTTTTCATAAATGATACCAACTGATGTGCTAATATGAATATTCGGAGAGTAACTCACGAGATTCGATCTAGTGGTGGTCAGTGGTTACATGAGGCAATCTATAGTGACAAAATATTCCTTCGTGTCTCGGAAAGTTTTTTTATTTACTTTTATTTTGTTACGTCATCGTTAATCTACTCGTACAAGTAGAACATGGCAATATATCGTGCCCAAAATTTTACATGAGCGATCCCCCGAAATAATTAGAACAGGTAAGTTCCTATTTATAAATATTATACACGATCATAATAATTTTTGGATAGTGAGGATTGTCAAATGTTTGTTGTATGTATATCCGAATGAATTTGGTGGACAATAATAAATTATAATTTACATTTATGGAATACCAGGGTTTGCTGATATGTTTCCCACCTAGTCTTACTAATTGAAGTTGTATTTTTTGATTCATATCTACATATTGCAATTAACTAATTGGTGGAAAATATAATTTGCATTTATTAAATACCAGGGTTTATTGATATGTTTCTCACCTAGTCTTACTAAGGACAGTGAGGATTGTCAAATGTTTACACGACGTATATCCGAATTAATTTGGTGAAAAATATAATTTACATTTATTAAATACGAGGGTTTATTGATATGTTTCTCACCTAGTCTTACTATTTGAAGATGTATTTTTTTATTCATTTCTACGCATTGCAATTAACTAATAGAGGTTATTTTGTAGGGAAAATGCATTGTGGATATTTTCTATGCCGCCTCCACACGGATCCTCAGGTACTTACGCTAATTCACCAACTTTGAAACAGAAACTGCGAAATATTCGTTCGTGTCTCGGTTTCTGTTTATTATTTTTTATTTAATTTATATTTATGTGTTGCAGGCTGGACGCTGTCCGCCATCATTAATCTGAAAAATATCGTCAACTGATTCACCCTGCAAGTTGGCTCGTTGTATAGCGTACATACGGGGCGTTATTTAATTATAGTCCTTTGTCCGATAAGATCTCATCGTTTCGCAGTACTTACATACAGGGTATTATATTCCAGTAAACATTTTCAATAAAATTGCATCATGTCAGGACATACAGGGTCTTTTGTGTAATATGTTCCAATAAAGATAATACAGATAATACAGATAATACATGGTGTTATTTAATTATAGTCCAATACAACTTTGTTCGATAAAATTTCATCGTTGTGTAAGTACATACAGGGTGTTATGTAATTATATTCCGGTAAACATTTTCAATACTAGGTTTCTGTTTATTATTTTTTATTTAATTTATATTTATGTGTTGCAGACTGGGCGCTGTCCGCCATCGTTAATCTGCAAATTATCGCCAACAGATTCACCCCCGCAAGTTGGCTAGTCGTATAACGTACATACAGGGTGTTAGTTAATTATAGTCCAATACAACTTTGTTCGATAAAATGTCATCGTTGTGTAAGTACATACAGGGTGTTATATTCCCGTAAACATTTTCAATATAATTTCATCATGTCAGGACATACAGGGTCTGTTGTGTAATATGTTCCAATAAAGATAATACGCAACAGTGTTTCATTTAACCTTCTCACATGCACAAATGCTGAACGCTGGCGCCGGCGTATGGCTAAACGTTGGCGCCATCTTGATGGCGGCCATCTTGGGTGACGCAGCAGTGACTTGGGTGTCCGCGTGAGCCTTAATTTGGATGCTGACGTCAGGGTTGCACAGCCATCTTGGTTACGCCATATTCAAATCATCGTGGGTGTAGGCAGGGGGGTTGAGGGGGACTAGAGCTCTGGCTTTGACGTAGGAGCCGGCTGTCTGCGTTTGACAGTTCTTATGGCACAACTAATAGTAATCGCGGCGAAATAACTGTTTATTCCGATTCTCCTCACATGAGCTACTTACGTTCCTTATGAGTTAAAGCCTATTTGGCACTAACGTTAGGGTCGGTATAATACTAAACTGTGTTTTAGTCATCGTTCCTTCGAGAAAGAGTGGAACAGACAAAGATATTGCTCGTGTTTTATTAACGTTGCGCTGGTGCAAACGCTGGCGCCTGCGTGGACGCTGACGTCATAATTGCGTCAACTTGGATGTAGGCCCGGGATACGGGACCACGATTAACATTGATTCTCCCGTAAGAGCTCGATTTGGGGGGGGGCAAACATTAGTTCGCAAAGGAATAATATTATGAAACTGTATAGTTCATTGAGTCCTAATCACAAATTTTAAAACTTCCCACGCACATGCGAGCGACTTCTTTGACGGCTCCCTAGAATTTACCTGTATAAGAAGAAAAAAAGCACACTCATATTCAGTTATTAGTAAGTAGAAAAAATGCAATTTCGGTTTATAAAACTATGTACCCACCTAAAAAGTGTGGGGTACGTCGAACCAGTCTTTGGAATAAATAGATATCCCTTTAGCAAGCATGGAGACTATTCAACACAATCTTCAAGTATCTCTCTGGGTTTGATACTAAGGTAAGTAGATAGAAGTACGTGAACGTAAGAATTTTTCTGTTTAGATTTTCGCATGCTTCATTAAGTAACAGAGATAAAGCGGGAATATTTAGTTGTATGCATTTCCAGATCTGTTTATACACAATTAATTTTTATGAGGTTCTTTTGAGTTGACAAACTTGAGGTAGGTACCTACAGATACAAGTTCGGCGTCCCTATTTATTTACTTTACTTTAGAGCATTGCGTGGGATGTGTATGTGTGTATAGTGGTTATTATACTAATCTCTTGGGGTCAATTTAAAAATGCAAAATAAAATATTATACATGGTAGGTACTTACTAGCAGTTACTTTTATTTGTTACAAACATACAGCAGGTATACATATATTTTATTTACATAAGATTATTCCTGCGGCTTCAGCAAACGGATCAAATTATGTTTTACAATAACTTCACCAGTCAGATATTTGACAATGTCTTCTAAGAAATGTTGTTACGTCATAGGGCAGTGAGGATTGTCGAATGTTTATATAGGACGTATATCCGAATGAATTTGATGGAAATAAAATACATTTATTGAATACCAGGGTTTTCTGACATGTTTCTTATCTAGTCATACTACTAAATAAATTGAAGTTGCATTTTTGACTCATATCTACATGTATGTATTTGCAATGAACTAATATAGGTTCTCTAGTATGTTGCGAAATATTTATGCCTTCGTGCCTCGGGTATCAGAAGTAAAGCGGGAATATTTAGTTGTGTATATGTGTGTAAGAAGGTACTAAAACCACACTACGTAAAGTTCCCAAAAAATATATTCGGCACAAAAGTTTAACAAATGATTATGATACTTGATATGATTTTATTATAAACCTGGACCGCGCCCGATTCTCAATGAATGAATCCCGTCCTCTTGTCGCCCACTTAGGAGCTCCTTATCGCTCCCATACGTGACAATATGCAAAACAACTCCCAGGAACATTTCTTATACAAGGTGCGCCAACAATTTCTTACATGTGTATGCACATAAGTCTATGATATGGGCTAAATTTAGAAACGCAAAATAATTATACAGGGTAGGTACTAGCAGTTACATAATATATAGCTACAATACTTTTATTTGTAACCAACATACAGCAGGTGTAATATTCGCTCACAATGGAAGAACTTAATTGAATTTAAGTAGGTACACGGTTTTGTCGTATAGATAATCGTTTACCCCCTCGCACCCCATTCCTTACGAATTTAAGTACACGGTCTTGTTGTATTTTAACATTATTTGATTCATGATGTTCCAGAATTAATTTTCGATCTGACATACATAAAATACCTACCCTGTATAATTATTTATTGAGTCAGCATTATAAATTGTCATTTTTATTACCCACAGGGTGTCTTCGGTAATCTAAATAATGATTTGTTTTGATAAGACTTTCAATTCGGACATGAATTTATTATTGTTTATGTTTCATTAAAATAATAACGCGTCGATTCTACTAATTTGGCCACATTGCATCATGTACCTATATCAAAGAATAGCATTCCCATGTGTAATTTATGGCTTTGCAGACGCCGAACTTGCGCAAGAATACGTTATAAAAGAACGTCCAGATGAGTAAATTTTTAACATTCTGCACCTAGTTTTCATAAATGATACCAACTGATGTGCTAATATGAATATTCGGAGAGTAACTCACGAGATTCGATCTAGTGGTGGTCAGTGGTTACATGAGGCAATCTATAGTGACAAAATATTCCTTCGTGTCTCGGAAAGTTTTTTTATTTACTTTTATTTTGTTACGTCATCGTTAATCTACTCGTACAAGTAGAACATGGCAATATATCGTGCCCAAAATTTTACATGAGCGATCCCCCGAAATAATTAGAACAGGTAAGTTCCTATTTATAAATATTATACACGATCATAATAATTTTTGGATAGTGAGGATTGTCAAATGTTTGTTGTATGTATATCCGAATGAATTTGGTGGACAATAATAAATTATAATTTACATTTATGGAATACCAGGGTTTGCTGATATGTTTCCCACCTAGTCTTACTAATTGAAGTTGTATTTTTTGATTCATATCTACATATTGCAATTAACTAATTGGTGGAAAATATAATTTGCATTTATTAAATACCAGGGTTTATTGATATGTTTCTCACCTAGTCTTACTAAGGACAGTGAGGATTGTCAAATGTTTACACGACGTATATCCGAATTAATTTGGTGAAAAATATAATTTACATTTATTAAATACGAGGGTTTATTGATATGTTTCTCACCTAGTCTTACTATTTGAAGATGTATTTTTTTATTCATTTCTACGCATTGCAATTAACTAATAGAGGTTATTTTGTAGGGAAAATGCATTGTGGATATTTTCTATGCCGCCTCCACACGGATCCTCAGGTACTTACGCTAATTCACCAACTTTGAAACAGAAACTGCGAAATATTCGTTCGTGTCTCGGTTTCTGTTTATTATTTTTTATTTAATTTATATTTATGTGTTGCAGGCTGGACGCTGTCCGCCATCATTAATCTGAAAAATATCGTCAACTGATTCACCCTGCAAGTTGGCTCGTTGTATAGCGTACATACGGGGCGTTATTTAATTATAGTCCTTTGTCCGATAAGATCTCATCGTTTCGCAGTACTTACATACAGGGTATTATATTCCAGTAAACATTTTCAATAAAATTGCATCATGTCAGGACATACAGGGTCTTTTGTGTAATATGTTCCAATAAAGATAATACAGATAATACAGATAATACATGGTGTTATTTAATTATAGTCCAATACAACTTTGTTCGATAAAATTTCATCGTTGTGTAAGTACATACAGGGTGTTATGTAATTATATTCCGGTAAACATTTTCAATACTAGGTTTCTGTTTATTATTTTTTATTTAATTTATATTTATGTGTTGCAGACTGGGCGCTGTCCGCCATCGTTAATCTGCAAATTATCGCCAACAGATTCACCCCCGCAAGTTGGCTAGTCGTATAACGTACATACAGGGTGTTAGTTAATTATAGTCCAATACAACTTTGTTCGATAAAATGTCATCGTTGTGTAAGTACATACAGGGTGTTATATTCCCGTAAACATTTTCAATATAATTTCATCATGTCAGGACATACAGGGTCTGTTGTGTAATATGTTCCAATAAAGATAATACGCAACAGTGTTTCATTTAACCTTCTCACATGCACAAATGCTGAACGCTGGCGCCGGCGTATGGCTAAACGTTGGCGCCATCTTGATGGCGGCCATCTTGGGTGACGCAGCAGTGACTTGGGTGTCCGCGTGAGCCTTAATTTGGATGCTGACGTCAGGGTTGCACAGCCATCTTGGTTACGCCATATTCAAATCATCGTGGGTGTAGGCAGGGGGGTTGAGGGGGACTAGAGCTCTGGCTTTGACGTAGGAGCCGGCTGTCTGCGTTTGACAGTTCTTATGGCACAACTAATAGTAATCGCGGCGAAATAACTGTTTATTCCGATTCTCCTCACATGAGCTACTTACGTTCCTTATGAGTTAAAGCCTATTTGGCACTAACGTTAGGGTCGGTATAATACTAAACTGTGTTTTAGTCATCGTTCCTTCGAGAAAGAGTGGAACAGACAAAGATATTGCTCGTGTTTTATTAACGTTGCGCTGGTGCAAACGCTGGCGCCTGCGTGGACGCTGACGTCATAATTGCGTCAACTTGGATGTAGGCCCGGGATACGGGACCACGATTAACATTGATTCTCCCGTAAGAGCTCGATTTGGGGGGGGGGGGGGGGGGGGGGGCAAGAAGGCATAAAATGCAAAATTGCGAGTGTTTTATTTACCTTTTCCGGATTTCCCAGGGTGGGAGCTAGAGCTTTGACGTAAGGGCCGACTCGAACGCCGGCTGTCGACTCTATGTGGCGCCGATGGTACAAACCTGGCAGTTGCAGGAACTGGCCGCTAGATGACTCCTGTAGCCAACACGCGCGCACAGATAAGTTATCTGAGATTGCGGGCGGCGGCGCTGAATTTATATCTGTCGAATCCCACTTGGGGTCGCCCTCCAGCGGGGCGAAGGCTTAAGGACTGGGACCATTCTACCACGACGTTGCAGGAATCTGCCTTACCGGCATGAGGCAGTGTGACCTACCAGCGGCACTACTGGCTTCCGGGTAGCAAAAGGAACCGTTAGGATTCGAACTAATCCGCGATTATTAATGAAAACGGGGGAATAATAGCAGGCATTGGCAAAACCAAGTTGGGAACCACAAACAAAGTAGTTTGGCAAAACCTAGATGGGAAACCACAAGTAATTGGCAAAACCTAGTTGGGATCCGTATGTTAAGTGAATTGGCAAAACCTAGTTGGGATCTACGTTTTAGTCATCGTTCCTTCGAGAAAGAGTGGGACAGACCAAGATATTGCTTGTGTTTTATTAACGTTGCGCTGGTGCAAACGCTGGCGTCTGCGTGGACGCTGACGTCATAATTGCGTCAACTAGGATGTAGGCCCGGGATACGGGACCACTATTAACATTGATTCTCCCGTAAGAGCTCGATTTGGGGGGCAAAAAGGCATAAAATGCAAAATTGCGGGTGTTTTATTTACCTTTTCCGGATTTCCCAGGGTGGGAGCTAGAGCTTTAACGTAAGGGCCGACGCGAACGCCGGCTGTGGCGTTGATGGTACAAACCTGGCAGTTGCAGGAACTGGCCGCTAGATGACTCCTGTAGCCAACACGCGCGCACAGATAAGTTATCTGAGATTGCGGGCGGCGGCGCTGAATTTATATCTGTCGAATCCCACTTGGGGTCTCCCTCCAGCGGGGCGAAGGCTTAAGGACTGGGACCATTCTACCACGACGTTGCAGGAATCTGCCTTACCGACATGAGGCAGTGTGACCTACCAGCGGCACTACTGGCTTCCGGGTAGCAAAAGGATCCGTTAGGATTCGAACTAATCCGCGATTATTAATGAAAACGGGGGAATAATAGCAGGCATTGGCAAAACCAAGTTGGGAACCACGAACAAAGTAGTTTGGCAAAACCTAGACGGGAAACCACAAGTAATTGGCGAAACCTAGTTGGGATCCGTATGTTAAGTGAATTGGCAAAACCTAGTTGGGATCTACAAGTCATTGGCAAAACTTGGTTGGGATTTGCAACAAAAGTAGTTTTTTAGCTCTTATGGGAGAATCAATGTTAAATGTGTCACCGTATCGGCATAGCTTATCTACTGTTACCGAATAGTAGAAATAGCAATAGAAAACAGTCTATTGGGTATATACGAAAAATAATGAAACTACATTTTTAATACCACAAATTTTAAATTCTGGAAACTCCAAATTCGACGATCCCATTTTGGAAATAGGTTTTTCTGGGACATAAAGACATGTACTTTCATGGTGGCTATAGAAAACCCCCAGTCTCTTCTTCCGTATATACGAAAAATAAAGATTATTATGCTTTTCATGCAGCACCACACATTAGATGCAAAATATTTTAAATTCTGGAAACTCCAAATTCGACGATCCCATTTTGGAAATAGGTTTTTCTGGGACAAAAAGACATGTACTTTCATGGTAGCTATAGAAAACCCCTCGTCTCCTCTTCCGTATATACGAAAAATGCAGATTATACTTTTCATGCAGCGCCATAAATTAGATGTTATGTATTTTAAATTCTGGAAACTCCAAATTCGACGATCCCATTTTGGAAATAGGTTTTTCTGGGACACACAGACATGTACTTTCATGGTAGCTATAGAAAACCCCTAGTCTCCTCTTCCGTATATACGAAAAATAAAGATTATTATTCTTTTGATGCAGCGCCATAAATTAGATGCTAAATAATTTTAATTCTGGAAACTCCAAATTGGACGATCCCATTTTGGAAATAGGTTCATCTGGGACGCAAAGACACGTACTTTCATGGTAGCTATAGAAAACTCCCAGTCCCCTCTTCCGTATATACGAAAAATAACGATTACTATGCCTTTGACGCAGCGCCATAAATTAGATGCTCTATATTTTAAATTCTGGAAACTCCAAATTGGACGATCCCATTTTGGAAATAGGTTTTTCTGGGACAAAAAGGAATGTACTTTCATGGTGGCTATAGAAAATCCCCAGTCTCCTCTTCGGTATATACGAAAAATAAAGATTACCATGCTTTTGATGCAGCGCCATAAATTAGATGCTATATATTTTAAATTCTCGAAACTCCAAATTCGACGATCCCATTTTGGAAATAGGTTTTTCTGGGACACAAAGAAATGTACTTTCCTGGTAGCTATAGAAAACCCCCAGTCTCCTCTTCCGTATATACGAAAAATAAAGATTATTATTCTTTTGATGCAGCGCCATAAATTAGATGCTAAATATTTTAAATTTTGGAAACTCCAAATTCGACGACCCCATTTTGGAAATAGGTTTTTCTGGGACAAAAAGACATGTACTTTCATGGTAGCTATAGAAAACCCCCAGTCTCCTCTTCCGTATATACGAAAAATAAAGATAATATACGCTTTTGATGCCTCGCCATAAATTAGATGCTAAATATTTTAAATTCTGGAAACTCCAAATCCGACGATCCCATTTTGGAAATAGGTTTTTCTGGGACACAAAGACATGTACTTTCATGGTAGCTATAGAAGACCCCCAGTCTCCTCTTCCGTATATACGAAAAATAAAGATTACTATGCTTTTGATGCAGCGCCATAAATTAGATGCTTTATATTTTAAATTCTGCAAACTCCACATTCAACGATCCCATTTTGGAAATAGATTTTTCTGGGACACACAGACATGTACTTTCATGGTAGCTATAGAAAACCCCCAGTCTCCTCTTTCGTATATACGAAAAATAAAGATTATTATTCTTTTGATGCAGCGCCATAAATTAGATGCTAAATATTTTAAATTCTGCAAATTCCAAATTCGACGATCCCATTTTAGAAATAGGTTTTTCTGGGACACAAAGGCATGTACTTTCATGGTGGCTATAGGAAACCCCCAGTTTCCTCTTTCGTATATACGAAAAATAAAGATTATTATTCTTTTGATGCAGCGCCATAAATTAGATGCTAAATATTTTAAATTCTGCAAACTCCAAATTCGACGACCCCATTTTGGAAATAGGTTTTTCTGGGACACAAAGACATGTACTTTCTTGGTAGCTATAGAAAGCCCCCAGTCTCCTATTCTGTATATACGAAAAATAAAGATTATTATTGTTTTGTTGCAGCGCCATAAATAAGATGCTTTTTATTTTAAATTCTGCAAACTCCAAATTCGACGATCCCATTTTGGAAATAGGTTTTTCTGAGACGCAAAACCATGTACTTTCATGGTAGCTATAGAAAGCCCCCAGTCTCCTATTCTGTATATACGAAAAATAAAGATTATTATGGTTTTGTTGCAGCGCCATAAATAAGATGCTTTATATTTTAAATTCTGCTAACTCCAAATTCGACGATCCCATTTTGGAAATAGGTTTTTCTGGGACACAAAGACATGTACTTTCTTGGTAGCTATAGAAAGCCCCCAGTCTCCTATTCTGTATATACGAAAAATAAAGATTATTATGGTTTTGTTGCAGCGCCATAAATAAGATGCTTTATATTTTAAATTCTGCAAACTCCAAATTCGACGATCCCATTTTGGAAATAGGTTTTTCTGGGACACAAAGACATGTACTTTCTTGGTAGCTATAGGAAACCCCCAGTCTCCTCTTCCGTATATACGAAAAATAAAGATTACTATGCTTTTGATGCAGCGCTATAAATTAGATGCTAAATATTTTAAATTCTGGAAACTCCAAATTCGACGATCCCATTTTGGAAATAGGCTTCTAAGGGACACAAAGGCACGTACTTTCATAGTAGCTATAGAAAACCCCCAGTCTCCTCTTCTGTATATACGAAAAATAAAGATTATTATGGTTTTGTTGCAGCGCCATAAATAAGATGCTTTATATTTTAAATTCTGCAAACTCCAAATTCGACGATCCTATTTTAGAAATAGGTTTTTCTGGGACTCAAAGACATGTACTTTCTTGGTAGCTATAGAAAGCCCCCAGTCTCCTCTTCCGTATATACGAAAAATAAAGATTACTATGCTTTTTATGCAGCGCCATAAATTAGATGCTATATATTTTAAATTCTGGAAATTCCAAATTCGACGAATCCCATTTTGGAAATAGGTTTTTCTGGGACACAAAGGCATGTACTTTCATGGTGGCTATAGAAAACTCCCAGTGTCCTCTTCCGTATATACGAAAAATAAAGATTATTATGCTTTTGTTGCAACACCATAAATTAGATGCTAAGTATTTTAAATTCTGGAAACTCCAAATTCGACGATCCCATTTTGGAAATAGGTTTTTCTGGGACACAAAGACATGTACTTTCTTGGTAGTTATAGGAAACCCCCAGTATCCTCTTCCGTATATACGAAAAATAAAGATTATTATTCTTTTGATGCAGCGCCATAAATTAGATGCTAAATATTTTAAATTCTGCAAACTCCAAATTCGACGACCCCATTTTGGAAATAGGTTTTTCTTTGACAAAAGACATGTACTTTCATGGTAGCTATAGAAAACCCCCAGTCTCCTCTTCCGTATATACGAAAAATAAAGATTACTATGCTTTTGATGCAGCGCCATAAATTAGATGCTAAATATTTTAAATTCTGGAAACTCCAAATTCGACGATCCCATTTTGGAAATAGGCTTTTAAGGGACACAAAGGCACGTACTTTCATAGTAGCTATAGAAAACCCGCAGTCTCCTATTCTGTATATACGAAAAATAAAGATTATTATGGTTTTGTTGCAGCGCCATAAATAAGATGCTTTATATTTTAAATTCTGCAAACTCCAAATTCGACGATCCTATTTTAGAAATAGGTTTTTCTGGGACACAAAGACATGTACTTTCTTGGTAGCTATAGAAAACCCCCAGTCTCCTCTTCCGTATATACGAAAAATAAAGATTACTATGCTTTTGATGCAGCGCCATAAATTAGATGCTATATATTTTAAATTCTGGAAATTCCAAATTCGACGATCCCATTTTGGAAATAGGTTTTTCTGGGACACAAAGGCATGTACTTTCATGGCGGCTATAGAAAACCCCCAGTCTCCCCTTCCGTATATACGAAAAATAATGATTATTATGCTTTTGTTGCAGCACCATAAATTATATGCTAAGTATTTTAAATTCTGGAAACTCCAAATTCGACGATCCCATTTTGGAAATAGGTTTTTCTTTGAAACAAAGACATGTACTTTCTTGGTAGTTATAGAAAACCCCCAGTCTCCTCTTCCGTATATACGAAAAATAAAGGTTATTATTCTTTTGATGCAGCGCCATAAATTAGATGCTAAATATTTTAAATTCTGGAAACTCCAAATTCGACGATCCCATTTTGGAAATAGGCTTCTAAGGGACACAAAGGCACGTACTTTCATAGTAGCTGTAGAAAACCCCCAGTCTCCTCTTCCGTATATACGAAAAATAAAGATTATTATTCTTTTGATGCAGCGCCATAAATTAGATGCTAAATATTTTAAATTCTGCAAACTCCAAATTCGACGACCCCATTTTGGAAATAGGTTTTTCTGGGACACAAAGACATGTACTTTCTTGGTAGCTATAGAAAGCCCCCAGTCTCCTATTCTGTATATACGAAAAATAAAGATTATTATGGTTTTGTTGCAGCGCCATAAATAAGATGCTTTTTATTTTAAATTTTGCAAACTCCAAATTCGACGATCCCATTTTGGAAATAGGTTTTTCTGGGACGCAAAACCATGTACTTTCATGGTAGCTATAGAAAGCCCCCAGTCTCCTATTCTGTATATACGAAAAATAAAGATTATTATGGTTTTGTTGCAGCGCCATAAATAAGATGCTTTATATTTTAAATTCTGCAAACTCCAAATTCGACGATCCCATTTTGGAAATAGGTTTTTATGGGACACAAAGACATGTACTTTCTTGGTAGCTATAGAAAGCCCCCAGTCTCCTATTCTGTATATACGAAAAATAAAGATTATTATGGTTTTGTTGCAGCGCCATAAATAAGATGCTTTATATTTTAAATTCTGTAAACTCCAAATTCGACGATCCCATTTTGGAAATAGGTTTTTCTGGGACACAAAGACATGTACTTTCTTGGTAGCTATAGAAAACCCCCAGTCTCCTCTTCCGTATATACGAAAAATAACGATCACTATGCCTTTGACGCAGCGCCATAAATATCTAATTTATGGCTCTATATTTTAAATTAGTATAGTAATCTTTATTTTTCGTATATACGGAAGAGGAGACTGGGGGTTTTCTATAGCTACCATGAAAGTACATGCCTTTGTGTCCCAGAAAAACCTATTTCCAAAATGGGATCGTCCAATTTGGAGTTTCCAGAATTTAAAATACTTAGCATCTAATTTATGGTGCTGCATCAAAAGCATAATAATCTTTATTTTTCGTATATACGGAAGAGGAGACTGGGGGTTTCCTATAGCCACCGTGAAAGCACATGCCTTTGTGTCCCAGAAAAGCCTATTTCCAAAATGGGATCGTCGAATTTGGAGTTTCCAGAATTGAAAATATATAGCATCTAATTTATGGCGCTGCATCAAAAGCATAATAATCTTTATTTTTCGTATATACGGAAGAGGAGACTGGGGGTTTTCTATAGCTACCATGAAAGTACATACCTTTGTGTCCCTTAGAAGCCTTTTTCTAAAATGGGATCGTCGAATTTGGAGTTTGCAGAATTTAAAATACATAGCATCTTATTTATGGCGCTTCAACAAAAACATAATAATCTTTATTTTTCGCATATACGAAAGAGGAGACTGGGGGTTTTCTATAGCTAACATGAAAGTACATATCTTTGCGTCCCAGAAAAACCTATTTCCAAAATGGGATCATCGAATTTAGAGTTTACAGAATTTAAAATATTTAGCATCTAATTTATGGCGCTGCATCAAAAGAATAATAATCTTTATTTTTCGTATATACGAAAGAGGAGACTGGGGGTTTTCTATAGCTACCATGAAAGTACGTGCCTTTGTGTCCCAGAAAAACCTATTTCCAAAATGGGATCGTCGAATTTGGAGTTTCCAGAATTTAAAATATATAGCATCTAATGTATAGCGCTGCATCAAGAGCATAGTAATCTTTATTCTTCGTATATACGGAAGAGGAGACTGGGGGTTTTCTATAGCTACCATGAAAGTGCATACCTTTGTGTCCCTTAGAAGCCTATTTCCAAAATGGGATCGTCGAATTTGGAGTTTCCAGAATTTAAAATATTTAGCATCTAATTTATGGCGCTGCATCAAAACCATAGTAATCTTTATTTTTCGTATATAAGGAAGAGGAGACTGGGGGTTTTCTATAGCTACCATGAAAGTACATGTCTTTGTGTCCCAGAAAGACCTATTTCCAAAATGGGATCGTCGAATTTGGAGTTTGCAGGATTTAAAATATTTATCATCTAATTTATGGCGCTGCATCAAAAGGATAATAATCTTTATTTTTCGTATATACGGAAGATGAGACTGGGGGTTTTCTATAGCTACCATGAAAGTACTTGTCTGTGTGTCCCAGAAAAACCTATTTCCAAAATGGGATCGTCCAATTTGGAGTTTCCAGAATTTAAAATATAGAGCATCTAATTTATGGCGCTGCGTCAAAGGCATAGTAATCGTTATTTTTCGTATATACGGAAGAGGAGACTGGGGATTTTCTATAGCTGCCATGAAAGTACATGTCATTGTGTCCCAGAAAAACCTATTTCCAAAATGGGATAGTCGAATTTGGAGTTTCCAGAATTTCAAATACTTAGCATCTAATTTATGGTGCTGCATCAAAAGCATAATAATCTTTATTTTTCGTATATACGGAAGAGGAGACTGGGGGTTTCCTATAGCCACCATGAAAGTACATGTCTGTGTGTCCCAGAAAAACCTATTTCCAAAATGGGATCGTCCAATTTGGAGTTTCCAGAATTTAAAATATAGAGCATCTAATTTATGGCGCTGCGTCAAAGGCATAGTAATCGTTATTTTTCGTATATACGGAAGAGGAGACTGGGGGTTTTCTATAGCTACCATGAAAGTACATGTCTTTGTGTCCCAGAAAAACCTATTTCCAAAATGGGATCGTCGAATTTGGAGTTTGCAGAATTTAAAATATTTAGCATCTAATTTATGGCGCTGCATCAAAAGTATAATAATCTTTATTTTTCGTATATACGGAAGAGGAGACTGGGGGTTTTCTATAGCTACCAAGAAAGTACATGTCTTTGTGTCCCAGAAAAACCTATTTCCAAAATGGGATCGTCGAATTTGGAGTTTCCAGAATTTAAAATACTTAGCATCTAATTTATGGTGCTGCATCAAAAGCATAATAATCTTTATTTTTCGTATATACGGAAGAGGAGACTGGGGGTTTCCTATAGCCACCATGAAAGTACATGCCTTTTGTCCCAGAAAAACCTATTTCCAAAATGGGATCGTCGAATTTGGAGTTTGCAGAATTTAAAATATTTAGCATCTAATTTATGGCGCTGCATCAAAAGAATAATAATCTTTATTTTTCGTATATACGAGAGAGGAGACTGGGGGTTTTCTATAGCTACCATGAAAGTACATGTCTTTGTGTCCCAGAAAAACCTATTTCCAAAATGGGATCGTCGAATTTGGTGTTTGCAGAATTTAAAATATTTAGCATCTAATTTATGGCGCTGCATCAAAAGAATTATAATCTTTATTTTTCGTATATACGAAAGAGGAGACTGGGGGTTTTCTATAGCTACCATGAAAGTACATGTCTTTGTGTCTCAGAAAAACCTATTTCCAAAATGGGATCGTCGAATTTGGAGTTTCCAGAATTTAAAATATATAGCATCTAATTTATGGCGCTGCATCAAAAGCATAGTAATCTTTATTTTTCGTATATACCGAAGGAGAGACTGGGGATTTTCTATAGCCACCATGAAAGAACATGCCTTTTTGTCCCAGAAAAACCTATTTCCAAAATGGGATCGTCCAATCTGGAGTTTCCAGAATTTAAAATATAGAGCATCTAATTTATGGCGCTGCGTCAAAGGCATAGTAGTCGTTATTTTTCGTATATACGGAAGAGGAGACTGGGGGTTTTCTATAGCTACCATGAAAGTACATGTCTGCCTGCTCGAATAATGGCACTTCCAATTGAATACATTTTGGTAAATATCTCCGTTATTTATCATCCGATTTTGAAAAATTTTTGTTTATTGTATTCAGCATAAAAAATGCTATCAAATGAGGTATCAGAAGGGGTGCTTTGCTATTTGAATTTTTAAAGTTGGGGTTGTTAGCGATTAGGGGTTGAAGAGTGAGGGGTTGAAAATTACATTTGTAAATGGTAAAATGATAATTTAAAAATAAAAATCGACGTGTCCGAGCATTTGTTTGAAATATTTTTCTCAACGATTTTATAGAATTTATCCGTTACTTTCGAGAAGCACTGTATAAAGCTATATTATGAGAATATCTTATCCCACTCTCCACTCATTTTGTCATCTTGCATGAGATAAGCAGTTTATTACTGCACGCTTTTTTCTGAATAAATCATGACAAATTTTGAATTATAATTACCGTTTATTTTCACTTTTTAGGGGCGTAGATAAAAATTTGTGCGATATACGTGTGATAACGCTTTATTATCGTACTTTTGCGATTGCCCAACTCGTGCTACGCCAAAGCCTTGTAGAGGGGACTTAGCTATTTACATTTTCGACCGAAGCAGGGTGAATACGCACAGTCTAAGCGTTTGTGTGTGGAAAAGGCAAAATAAAACAGCCGACCAGTTGTGTAGTAAACAGGTGCCGCCGCGGAAACAGAATATCGCGGAACATTCGTCTGGTCCGTTGCTTGAATTTAATAACAAACAACGCTACCCGCGACCCGCTAGCCTACGAACGTGACGTGTAGAATTCAAAACAAAATCAGCTGTTGCATAAGGACGCCATCGCCAGGTCCATTTTAGAAGTCCTTGTGCTATGCACTCGTTGGGCAAATTTCGCATGCGTACGTTAATGAAGCCCATATCCCACTTAGGTATATCGTAATTATAACTATAAATGCATTTTCAAAAGAAAATTGTTTCTGAAGATTAAAATTTGAATACTTAATTTCCGGACTTTAAGAATCGATTCTGAAATCGATTCTAAAATCGACTTTCAAAATCGATTTCTCTCTTTCGTCGATTATTCGACTTTTTCCAAAATCGATTTTTCCAAAAATCAGTTTTACATTTCTGTCGATTTTGCATGATAAGAGTTGTCAGTACTCTTTGGGGCATTGGCATTTGTAGGTAAAGGAACTAAAATATGCGGTCACATTCAATCAGCTGTTATTAAGGAGATCATTTTGCAGTCTCTAACAAAATACTCATTTTAGACATAAAACATGGAATAAGTAGAAACTTTGAAACCGACCAAGAGTTGTCAGTACTCTTTGGGTCATTGGCATTTGTAGGTAAAGGAACTAAAATATGCGGTCACATTCAATCAGCTGTTATTAAGGAGATCATTTTGCAGTCTCTAACAAAATACTCATTTTAGACATAAAACATGGAATAAGTAGAAACTTTGAAACCGACACACACATGTTTCCCAAAGAGCCTAGAAACGACTTGCTTTGGCAATGCCTCATGAAGGCATCGGCACTTGGCAGGTTCGTGTTTTATTATCATGACATGCGCAATGCGGTAATTTATATCCCAACGAGATTTTGCCAAGTAGGCCGCTCCCATTTTCTTGCCTTAATAGGCTGTTAAACTCCAAGACTTATAGATTGGACCTAGCGTCCTTATGCAACAGCTGATTTTGTTTTGAAGCCTACACGATCGTAGGCCAGCGGGTCACGGGGATCGTTGTTTGTTATTATATTCAAGCAACGGACCAAGCCAATGTTCCGCGATATTCTGTTTCCGCGGCAGCACCTGTTTACTGCACAACTGGTCGGCTGCTTTGTTTTGCTTTTTCCACACACAAACGCTTAGACTGTGAGTATTATTTCTGCTTCGGCCCTAAAAATGTAAATAGCTAAGTCCCATCTACAAGTCTTTGGTTAAACTCGTGCTGTGGAAGCAACCAGCGTGGCTCAGTACGAAAATGTCTAGGATGTTTTTGTTCGAATCCAGGATGATCCTTTCCTTTTTTTCTAAAGTTTATTGTAATTTACAGAATTTTGTATTCGATGTTTTCTGTCGGGTTTCCTGTCAAGGAAGTAATTTTTTAAAGAAAATCCGCGATGACTAATGAAAACAAGGGAATAATAACATGCTAAAACGCTGTACATCTATGCATTGGCAAAACCTAGTTGGGATATAAATAACCGCATGTGCAATAGCCTCAGTAGTCTATGAATCTACCGAGATATGGCGCATACGTAACCACCAGTGGGTCTGTATTACGCTCCGAAAGCGTCGTAAACATTAAGAGACAGATGTATACAAAATCTGCATAAGTAAAGTGACCATACGTCCCTCTTTTGGAGGGACAGTCCCTCATTTTAGACCTATGTCCCTCATCTGCAGCTGTCCCCCTTTTGTCCCTCATTTTGAATATCATGCTCTTCCTTTCTTCAAGTTTAGCATGTGGTCCTCAGCAAATAATTATGTTATACGATGCGACAACGACGCGCGGTTGTATTTTAATTTCCACTTTAATGTTTGCCTGCCACCTATGTACTAACAGTAAAACTACATACAGTTATACACAAAGACTTATAGAGGGGACTTAGCTATTTACATTTTCGATTGAAGCAGGGTTAATAATCACAGTCTAAGCGTTTGTGTGTGGAAAAGGCAAAACAAAACAGCCGACCAGTTGTGTAGTGAACAGGTGCCGTCGCTGAAACAGAATATCGCTGGACATTCGCTTGGTCCGTTGCTTGAATATAATAACAAACAACGATCCCCGCGACCCGCTGGCGTACGAACGTGTAGGCTTCAAAACAAAATCAGCTGTTGCATAAGGACGCTAGGTCCATTGTAGACGTCTTTGGTTATACAGTACGCGTGTGGGTCACAGAATGCAGTGTGACGTTTCTACGTTTCTACGAATAACTCTGCCATTTTGTAAGTTTTGGATTTGGCAGGATTTATCATGGGCAAGGCGTGCCGAACCTTTCGAGGGGGGGTGGGTGCGCCCCCCCCCCACCCCGTGGGCTCGCCGCTGACTATCCCTCCTTGAGCGTTTTCAAATATGTTCACTTTATGCATAAGTCGCAACCGTCCACCGAAAGTACCTACTTGTGCATGCTTGCTAGAAGCTAATAAAATTTCTTGCTGTCCTTCCAAAATCCAAACCCCTCTCTGACATAATATGTTTGTTTTGTTTGACATTCCCCTCCCCTAACGTTTAGAGGTGAACTCGCATTCAGATTTGGTGATATGGAGGTGCAGAATATACTATTTCTATCGCCTTTTCTCTACGACGCTTTTTGCACATGCAAGGAATGGGGAGTTGTTTGTAAGGTTGCTAGTATCGAATGAAAGTATCGATACCAGTATCATTTGATACTTTTGGCTTTAGGTATCGATACCTCCCGATACTTCGCAAGAAAGTATCGATATCTTCGAGTATCGGTATCGCTTTTGTAAAATGTCTACGAGGGTATTTTGTGACAACGTAAAACTGGCAAAAAGAAAGTAAACTTTATTTTTTATAATTACAGCTTTTCAGTTAATAAAACATACCTCTGAACTCACTACAAAACAAAATTAAAACAAAATAAACTTGGATGGGTAACGCTAATGAATGAGGCTGGGATCAGCCCCAACCTCATTCAATCTCAGGACAAAACACTTGATCTTTACGAACAGGCAGAATTCGCCGACTCTATCAATATCTGAGACCTCCACAGTCCTTTCCAAGACTACGGAGACGTGGAGACATTTTTCACCAAATTTATTAAGCATATAAAACACTAAAAGTCCTACCTTTTTGACGGCATGATATGCGGCAGCCGGCAAAGGAATGATGAATACCGTACAAAGAGCAGCTCAGTTAGCGCCTACATCGCTTACAGCAGGTATCGTTTATTCGATATCGCTTTAAAAGTATCGATACCAAATTTCGATACTTTTTTGTTGAAAGTATCGATACTTCAGAAGTAACGATGTATCGTTAGCATCCCTAGTTGTTTGTATTAATGTAATAAGTACCTATATGGGAACGGGTAACCACCAACCGGGGGCCAAGTGGAATCGAAAGTGAAGCATCTCAAGAGTAAGACAACCCACAATACTTACGTAAGTATCTCTTTTTCTTTTTAAGTCAGTCTATTCTTTGCCCTCTCATACAAACAGCCGTTTGACTTGATTAAGGAGGTAACAGGAGAGGTGATATTTCTTAAAATTTAATACTTAACTTGCTTTTTTCTGTCTCTTCAGTAAGTTAGGAAACGTAGTGGAAGTCAGCTTCAGCTTCGATATTGGAAATTTTACAGTGGACCAAATAAGTAGCGAATGGAAATTTTTGAAACACGTTAGTATTGATCAAAAACTTATTATGTCCCTATAATATTCTGCAACGGTTACTTTTGTCTTCACTACTCGGACGTCACCTTTACAACGACGTTCTCGGTTCGGGCCCCTAAATATACACCTGTGTCCCCTGGTCTTACTTATTGGGACACACTGTATATCTAGTAGGATCTGTACGTTCGCTTATGAGCGTTTTCGGCGTTGCCTGTACGGTCTGGTCGGTGGAAGATTTATTCGTTTCACCCTTAAGCTCTTAGTCGCAGAAGGGCGGATTCAATTGTATACTATTGCTAAACGTAGACGAAATAAGAAACATACGAAACGAAACTAAAACGGACTCTATTACTTTAACTATATGTACATTAATTCAATAGGTAAATAAAAACTGACTATATATACAAAATATTTACATTCACAATTAAAGCGGTTCTCGCGGAGTATCCTGATAGTGCGGTAGGCATGTCGTATGATCAAAACTGTTTCGGAGTATACGTAGTAGCAATAATTTATGCCGACTCCTAGACGGTGAAAGATTTTTCGTTGCAGCAACCAGGTTGTGATCTCGGTGGGGAATGCCACTATCTTATCTGAGATAAGCAAATAATAATTAGTCTTCCCTCAGTATTTCACCAGGGGCCCTCAGTTAACGGGTGCAATCGATTCCTGCCGGTATGTCGTCTCATTTATATATACTGTAGCACGAGAGTGAGAAATCGATTTAACCTTCACTGGTGCAGGTCCCTAATTACTGAGTTCGAACAGATTACTACTCACTAACACTAAGCACGGACAAGATAGGCCAGTCCGCTTGTGACTGGTTAGTGTTTAATTGGTGATATCTTTTACAATAACAGCAAGTAAACACCGGACATTTATTCAAAGTTATCTTACTCAAATATTTACAGGACGGTTACTAGCAGTTGATCAAACGACGTAGTCGGCACGGGCCATCAGGTACTAGTTCGGAGGCGGGTAGAGAAATTCTGGTCCTGTCGGTGCGGTGGTTCGGTCTTCTGTTTTATAGCGCCGGGAGGGGCGATTGCCGGCGGTGTGACGTCGAATCATCCTACGTCCGCTTTGGTGTCGCGTGCAGAGATTCCGTACCAATTCTTGCTATCTCGGAGAATGGGTGTCAAGATCTTCTACGTCATAGTGGTGCTGCGTGCAAATATTAATTCGGGAATTCCGATTCTTTCGCGTGACGTCCTTCACATCTGGGGCGTGCTCATCTCGGAAATCGGTACATGCGTATTCGGATGAATTAGTTCAGTATTTCTTTCGTATTTGATTTACAGATAGCGGTCTCGTAGAACAATTACGGAATGCCACTCTAAGTTTATTAGAGCTTTTAGGCACTATTACGGTGCATTGTTACACATCCCCTTTCCTTCGGGTAAGAAGGAAGTTTGGGACCGGCTGCAGCTCCCGGTTTTACTAATATCTCTGGGGTGTGACTCTATATCTTCAGACCCAACTGTTTGGCCTTATCCCGCCTCATCCGGATATATCCTCCTCCGGGGAGGAATATGCGGTTCCTCCTTGGTCGTCTCTTCCGGACAACCGAAGTTACTGGAGGGGCCATGCTTCCGGGTAGTGGTACCAAATCGGGACCTGGGGTAGGGTGAGTACTGTCCGGCATCAGTTCTTTAGGAACCGCACAAACGTACCGGAACCGTCTCAGGATTGGACAATAACGCCTCTCTGGGGTAGTCGGGGTCTTGGGCAGCGGAGGACTTGTGTCACAGACCATTTCCTGGGGGGGCGTAATCGGGGAGTCCATCTGGGCCCACCTCTCTGCGAACTGAGTCCCGAGTTCTATGTCTCCGAGTTGGGTCGGGGATCCAGGGGACCCAAACAGTTTCTCGAATTTCCGGGCTAACTCTCCCATGTTCCGGCCCGGTGACGGTGTCTTCGGTAGACGCGGCGGAGGTGTCACAACTGGAGCGGCGACTGCCCTTGGCGGCACCCAAGGCCGGAGTTTTCTGTTACTTTTAGAACCTTTAGCGACTTTCATCTTATCGGAACTGGCTGTGTTTGCTCAGTGGAGCTAGCTTTATACTGAAACAAGAGCAAACGCGCATGGGTTAGTAAAGGAAGGGGGCTTACTCAGCTAAAACTGCTTCACGTGGGCTCGGCCAGCGTCTTTTTCTTCTTCATCCTGTAATGCGATGATAACCGGAGATAGGATTTTACATACTACATATGGGCCGGCGTACTTTGGTGCCAGTTTCGCCGCAAAGCCTTTTGCGGCATCGGAGAGGACATGGGTGCGTTTATATACCCGGTCCCCTATGTTGGGCCTGTACTCACGCCTTCGGAGATTGTAGTGGTGACCTTGCTGGACAAATGCTTTGGCCAGGTTCACCCGGACTACCTGGTATATGTCTTGCAGTTTTTCTAGGTATTTTCGGTACCTCCCGGGAGAACAGTCCTGATTCTCTCCAGGAATTTCGGGTCTCCTTCGTACTCCGGGCGGTATTGGTTCTCTCCCGAAGTTCAGAAAGGCGGGGCTGAATCCTGTAGATTCATGTTTGGCGCTGTTTATTGCGTATGCCATTTCGGCTAGATACACATCCCATTTCTTTTGGTTTTCGGTGCTATATTGGGCGATCATCTTTCCTATGACTTTATTGGCTCTTTCCACGGGGTTAGCTTGCGGAGTATACGGTGGAGTGAATTGATGACGGATCTGGAATGCGGCGGCCATTTCTTGAAAAATACGGTTCGCATACTGCTTTCCGTTATCTGAAACTAAAATTTTCGGCGTCCCATACCTGTAAACTATACGTTCTTTAAACGCCTGCATGATCGTCGCTGCGGTGGCTTTCCTTAAGGCTTGGATTTCTACCCACTTGGTAAATCGGTCCTGGAACACAGCTAGGAATATATTACCCTTGGATGATCGTGGCAGCGGACCTATTAGGTCCGTGCTGACAACATCCCAGGGGTCAGTGGGACGAGAGAAATTCATTTTTCCAAGCGGCTGCTGCTGTGGCACCTTATAACATTGGCAGTTCTGGCATTTCTGGACATACATTTTTACATCCCGGTACATACCCGGCCAATGATAATATTGCGCCACCCTCGTATATGTCTTAGCGACTCCGAGGTGCCCAGCCGTCGGTTCATCGTGGCATTCTGTTAGGACTGCCTGCCGCTGCTGCTCCGGTACGCACCACACCCACCGGTCGGCGCGTCTATCTGCATCTCTCTCAGCGAAAACATCCGGATAGCATTTGTAAATTTTATTGTTTCGAATGCGGTATTCACGAAACTGTCCTGGAGCGATTTTTATTTTTCGCCGCAATTTCCTCAACCAGCTGCAGTCGTCTATTCGGGTTATCGCGGCTAGGCCTTCTCCGACTCCTGGTGCTCTAGACAGAGCGTCGGCGACCTGGTTCAAGGCCCCTCTGCGATATTTTACCTCAAACGAATATTGTTGAAGTTCTAACGCCCACCTAGCTAGCTTTCCGGTCGGATTTTTCAGGTTATTTAGCCACTCTAGGCAGCGGTGATCGGAAATAACGGTAAAATGGTACCCCTCTAGATACGGTTTCCACTTCGTGATGGCCCAGATTATTGCTAATAATTCCTTTTGCGTGGTTGATATTTTTCTTTCTGCCTCCGTGAGAGTGTGTGAAATGTAGGCAATCGGCCTCTCCACGCCGTCCTGGACCTGGCTTAGGACTGCTCCCAGCCCTACGTCGCTGGCGTCGGTCTGTAACGCAAAAGGTTCATTAAAATCAGGACAGGCTAAGACGGGGGCGCTAATGAGTGCTCTTTTGAGCTTCTCGAAAGCGTCATTCTGCACAGCTGTCCAGACAAATTTTGTATTTTTCTTTAATAATTGATTCAGCGGAGCGGCGACATCGGAAAAATACGGAACAAATTTCCTATACCAGGACAGCATACCGAGAAAGCGGCGGAGTGCTCTTAGTCCAGTCGGGGGCTCCATTTTGGTGATTCCTTCCACCTTCTCGGGATCCGTGAGAATTCCTTCTTGATTCACCACGTGTCCCAAGTACTTGAGTTCCGGTTGACAGAAGACACATTTTTCCGGTTGCGGTTGCAGCCCTGCCAACCGTAGCCTTTCGAACACCTCCCCTAGGTATTCAAGATGGTTTTCGAATGTGTCACTGATTACGATTATGTCATCCAGGTATGCGAATGCCCTCGGTTCTAATTTTGCGCCTATCAGGCGGTCCAGTAGACGTTGAAAGGTAGCGGGTGCGGAATGCAACCCATATGGCATAACTTTAAATTGGAATAGCCCCATCCCTGGTACGGTGAATGCGGTAATTGGCCGGCTCTCTTTAGCGAGCGGTACCTGCCAATACGCATGTTTCAGGTCTATCGTAGAGATATATTTGGCTCCACGTAGTTTATCCAGGATAGCTTGTATATACGGGGTGGGATACGCGTCCGGCACGGATTTCTTGTTCACGACCCTTAGGTCGACACAAAAACGGTATTTGCCGGATGGTTTCCTCACCATAACCACCGGTGAGCTCCAGGGGCTATCGGAGGGTTCAATTATGCCGTCTTTTAACATCTTCTCCACTTCCTCGTTGATCACCGCCTGCATAGCGGGATTCCTAGGGTAGTACCTTTGTTTTCGGGGCTCTTCCCCTGGTTTGAGGCGGATTTGATGCTCCACCAGAGCCGTCGGTCCCGTGAGAGGAGAGAACTTCGCCATCTCCCTCTCCAGGAATTCATTCAGCTCCTTCTTTTGCTCTACATTTATTGGTGTAATGCCTGCTATTCCGTCCGAAACGTCTTCTTCGGGGCTTAAGAGTATCTCTCGGTCTCCTAGCCACATCCGATTGTTGTTCAGGTCAATTTTTGCATTTAGAGCTCTCAACTGGTCCATCCCCACCTCACCACCGAGGTGGTGAGGTGCTGTAGGAATCCCCACACGCCCCTCACCTGTTTCGCATTACACGAGAACTGGAACTCGTAATTAGTTATAATTGGGATAGTCTGATTATTGGCTAGCCTGGCAAATTTGTCCTTGCCTGGCCTCGGTCGGATTCCATTCCTCTCCAGGTGACTGCGAACTCGATTTCCTATGTAAGAACAGCTTGCGCCAGTATCCACCAGAGCCTGAAAATATTGCCCAAAAATTTTTAATTTTACATAGATTCTGCCATCCCTGGTATACGGAAGGTAGTTGGCCTCTCCTTCCCGGTCCTCTGGGCGCGGCCTCCCGATTTCCGGCTGGGGTTTGGGTTCCTTTAGTCGTCGGTAAGGTCCCCTTACCTCCGGCGACGTGTTTCGTTTCCCTGGTTCCTTATACCGCAGCAATTCCTGGTAAGAACGCCGTGTTTGCCGCAGCAGGAACAGAACAACTTACGGGCGCCGCGGCATGGCTCCTTCCAGTGCCCTTTTTCTCCGCAACGCCAGCAAATCTGTGCCCTGGCATACGTTCCTCCTTCTGGGACGTTGCGCGGCGGAGCGGTATCCGGCTTCTTTTCTGTCATGACATTTATGTGTCCTTTGTCCTGTTTTACGGGTTTCTGGCTAGTGCAAGCCGTTTCCGACACATACGCTTGTGTGGGAGTAGGCGGCGGACGGTAGTTCGCACATTCTAGCAATACCCCCTCATATTCTGATGCTAGTTTCAATAAACTCGAGATGCTATTGACCTCGCTTCTTTTTATGTACTTTTTGTACTGTGGCCGGAGATTTAAATACAAACGTTCGAGCTGGTTTTCCGGTGAAATTCTACCGTGGCGTCTCATCAAGGTTATCAGGGACACGGCGAATTCTTTAGCTGTCTCTCGCATTCCCTGTGTTCGCATGCGGATTTCCTCTTCTAGACCAGACATGTACCGGGGTGGATAGTAATTCAGTTTAAATTCATCCAAAAATTCATCCCAGGTTTCCCACATAATTTTATTATTCCTATACCATAGCAAACATTTACCTTTCAATAATTCAGGTAACGATTTCAATAGATCTCTTTGGTCGGTTCCGTAACATTCCTGTAGCTCGGCTAATCGCTCTAAGAATGTAATTGGGTCTGTGGTTCCGTCATATCTGAGGTTCCACTTTCGTACGGTGTCACACGGCGGTTTCTTTTCTTCGGCCTGAGCCGCCGGTGCTGCACCCCTTACATTCTCTTCGGTGAAGCCTTCCCTTAAAAAGGTGGATAATTTCCTTCTCATAGCTTCCATTTTTCCGCCCGGTACTAAGTTAAATTTTCGAAGCTCTCTTGTCAGCTCCTCTTTATTAAGCTGGTATATCCACGCCACCCTGGCCGCGGGTATCGGCGGATTTGCGACGGCCTCCTCCTCATCTCGTTCTTGTCCTACTAGATTTTCTTCTTCAATCATTTTCGTCGCTGTGAACAAAAGCAAATCAAATTAAATACACACTTACTAGAACCAATTCCGACGCGGTGCAATGGTAACGAATAATCGTCCCTGCTCGGGCGCCAATTATGCAACGGTTACTTTTGTCTTCACTACTCGGACGTCACCTTTACAACGACGTTCTCGGTTCGGGCCCCTAAATATACACCTGTGTCCCCTGGTCTTACTTACTGGGACACACTGTATATCTAGTAGGATCTGTACGTTCGCTTATGAACGTTTTCGGCGTTGCCTGTACGGTCTGGTCGGTGGAAGATTTATGCGTTTCACCCTTAAGCTCTTAGTCGCAGAAGGGCGGATTCAATTGTATACTATTGCTAAACGTAGACGAAATAATAAACATACGAAACGAAACTAAAACGGACTCTATTACTTTAACTATATGTACATTAATTCAATAGGTAAATAAAAACTGACTATATATACAAAATATTTACATTCAAAATTAAAGCGGTTCTCGCGGAGTATCCTGATAGTGCGGTAGGCATGTCGTATGATCAAAACTGAACTTTTACGGTGTTTCGGAGTATACGTAGTAGCAATAATTTATGCCGACTCCTAGACGGTGAAAGATTTTTCGTTGCAGCAACCAGGTTGCGATCTCGGTGGGGAATGCCACTATCTTATCTGAGATAAGCAAATAATAATTAGTCTTCCCTCAGTATTTCACCAGGGGCCCTCAGTTAACGGGTGCAATCGATTCCTGCCGGTATGTCGTCTCATTTATATACACTGTAGCGCGAGAGTGAGAAATCGATTTAACCTTCACTGGTGCAGGTCCCTAATTACTGAGTTCGAACAGATTACTATACTCACTAACACTAAGCACGGACAAGATAGGCCAGTCCGCTTGTGACTGGTTAGTGTTTAATTGGTGATATCTTTTACAATAACAGCAAGTAAACACCGGACATTTATTCAAAGTTATCTTACTCAAATATTTACAGGACGGTTACTATCAGTTGATCAAACGACGTAGTCGGCACGAGCCATCAGGTACTAGTTCGGATGCGGGTAGAGAAATTCTGGTCCTGTCGGTGCGGTGGTTCGGCCTTCTGTTTTATAGCGCCGGGAGGGGCGATTGCCGGCGGTGTGACGTCGAATCATCCTACGTCAGCTTTGGTGTCGCGTGCAGAGATTCCGTACCAATTCTTGCTATCTCGGAGAATGGGTGTCAAGATCTTCTACGTCATAGTGGTGCTGCGTGCAAATATTAATTCGGGAATTCCGATTCTTTCGCGTGACGTCCTTCACATTTGGGGCGTGCTCATCTCGGAAATCGGTACATGCGTATTCGGATGAATTAGTTCAGTATTTCTTTCGTATTTGATTTACAGATAGCGGTCTCGTAGAACAATTACGGAATGCCACTCTAAGTTTATTAGAGCTTTTAGGCACTATTACGGTGCATTGTTACAATTCCTCTAACTAGCGACTAAACGGGTGAATTCAACCCCCTTAAATCAGGAATTGTTTTGAAATAATATCATGATAACCGTATATACTATCACAGTATATAAAGATACTGTGATACTGTATAACTCTTTACAAAAATCGTATTAAAAAAGACTAACGTAAGAAAAGAATATAAACCCGAATTTCAAGTGATAAAGGGATGAATTCAATCCCCCAATATTCAATAAAAACTCGTAAATGGCCGAACAGTAACTTGTATCACTTTGAGATTTTGTAGAAAAATCGTAGTAAATAAAACTAATTTGAGAAAAAAATATGAACCCGAGATTCAGGGGATAAGGGGTTGAATGCAACCCTTGGAATTCAGGAAGAATTCGTAAATACCAAACAGAAACTTATTGTATCACTTTGAGGTTTTGTACAAAAATCACAGTAAACCAGACTAACTTAGAAAAAAAAATGTACCCGAGGTTCAGGGGATAAGGGGTTGAAATCAACCTTTGAGATTTAGAAAGAATTCGTAAACGCCAAACCGAAACTTGTATCACTTTGAGATTTTATACAAAAATCCCAGTAATCAAGACTAACTTGGAAAAAATATGAACCCGAGGTTCAGAGGATAAGGGGTTGAATCCAACCCTTGAAGATCAGGGAGAATTCGTGAATGCCAAACAGAAACTTGTATCACTTTGAGATTTTGTATAAAAATTCCAGTAAATAAGACTAACTTGGGAAAACATATGAACTTGAGATTCAGGGGATAAGGTGGTGAATCCAACCCTTGAAATTCAGAAAGAATTCGTAAATACCAAACCGAAACTTGTATCACTTTGAGATTTCGTGAAATAATACCAGTAAGTAAGACTAACTTTGGAAAAATATGAAGTTGAGATTCAGGGGATAAGGCGGTGAATCCAACCCTTGAAATTCAGGGAGAATTCGTAAATGCCAAACCGAAACTTGTATCACCTTCAGGTTTTCTATAAAAATCCCAGTAAGTAAGACTAACTTGAGAAAAAAATATGAAGTTGAGATTCAGGGGTTAAGGGGGTGAATCCAACCCTTGACATTCAGGAAGAATTCGTAAATACCAAAACTTTGAGATTTCGTGTAAAAATACCAGTAAGACTAACTTGGAAAAAATATGAAGTTGAGATTCAGGGGATAAGGGGGTGAATCCAACCCTTGAAATTCAGGAAGAATTCGTAAATACCAAACCGAAACTTTTATCACTTTGAAGTTTTGTACAAAATTCACAGTAAACAAGACTACCTTAGGAAAAAAATATGAACCCGAGATTCAGGGAATAAGGGGTTGAATCTAACCCTTGAAATTCAGGAAGAATTCGTAAATGCCAAACCGAAACTTTTATCGCTTTGATTTTTTGGGTGAATATTTTTAACAAGTTAGTCTAGTTTACCGTGATTCAAGGGTTGGATTCACCCCCTTATCCCCTGAATCCCAACTTCATATTTTTTCCCAAGTCAGTCTTACTTACGGGTATTTTTACACGAAATCTCAAAGTGATATAAGTTTCGTTTTAGCATTTACGAATTATTTCTGAATTTCAAGGGTTGGATTCAACCCCTTATCCCCTGAATCTCAACTTCATATTTTTTCCCAAGTTAGTCTTACTTACTGGTATTTTTTCTCGAATTCTTAAAGTGATACAAGTTTCGTTTTGGCATTTACGAATTATTTCTGAATTTCAAGGGTTGGATTCAACCCCTTATCCCCTGAATCTCGGGTTCATATTTTTTTTCTAAGTTAGTCTTCTTTACTGTGAGTAGTTAGGATATGAGAGCCTCAGATCAGTCCACCCGGTTCTCCAGGTGCCATCCACTTCTTCGGCAATGGCCTTAAAAGATACCAGAGGCTGCTGAAGGAGTCCTTGAATCAGCTGAAGAAGTGGTCATGTCTTCAGCAACGACATCTTCAGCAGCCTCTGATGTCTTTCAAGGCCATTTCTGAAAAAGTGAGCCAGAGTGCGCAGCCAAGCCGCCATCTTGACTGCTACGTCATCAAGCTATACTGCGTCAAGCGATAAGCTGTACGCCACAGGCAATGAGAGTGGCTGTGCGCGGGGCAACAGCCAATTAGAGTGGTTGTGGGCGGGGGCAGTATCCAATCCAATCAGAACTGATCTTGTTGTTGGGTGCTGTTGGGTCTTTGGCTGTGGCTCAGGCGCATGCGCCGAGGTTTTCGCAAAAGTTCTGGAAATCTGATGCAATAACACCAATGTATAGTTTTATTGGGATATAATTAAAACTATAACTACAATCTGCATACAGAGTAGGCATGCGTAGAAAACTGCGCAAATCGAAGCACTTATTCTCACATCACTTTCCTGACCGATTCATTAGCCGTTGTATACTCGATGATGCGGTCATGCAGGATGAGACAGTATGCGGTTGTGTTGGACGGAAAATTCTCGCTTGACTCAAATTCCAGACGCGTATCTATGGGTCCAGATATGATTCGTTCAGACTGCTTTGATGGGTCAATCGCCACGATGGGAGCTAGATTCTTGAACTCTTCACGTCCGTACAGTGGTTCGTTGACCTTTCCATAATATGAACTCTGGAAGTTCTCGTATATTTCGTATAGCAAGACGTATTTCCCCGTGGAGAAATCCAAATTTAAATTGTCGTTAGGGAAGCACTCAGACGTTTGTCAGATTGCAGTGGTCAAATTTGCTTGAATCCGTGGCAAAGTTCGCCTTGCGGTTCGTCTGGAAGGCAACAATAACGTAGCGGGATTTCTCCAACCATGTTGCAGTCTTGACGGCCCACGTTTGTTTCGTAGTTTGCGGCAACACCGGATACTCGTACAGCTCCCAGCTGCGAAAACATTATCTGCAACGTTCTTTCGTCCTCGACAATATTACGTATTCAGCATCCGATAGATAGATGTACGGTACCCTCCAATGAACCTTGCTTAACTCAATTCTGGTGTCCTCGATACCCACGAAAGTGTTCCTATCGTTTTTCAATCGAGTCAAAATGAGTTCGTGACACACATTTAACGGAAGTTTGGGGTATTCTTCCAAGAATCCCAGCAGAATCCTTCCCGGGATGCACACGTTAAAGTTCCCGTTCGCGTCGAGAAGGTAGCTCGGTGAGTCTCCTGTAGTCGTCCAGTCGGCATTCTCCAGGGCACGTACCTCACCCTCATTCAGAGAAACTACACCCTTCAGAGTGCTCGTGATGCCCACGTTTTTTGTTATTTATTTGTTGTTGTTTGTTATTTATTTATTTTCGTCGAAGATGAAAGTGAGGGCGTTGTTTGTGAGAGTGGCAGCGGCGCCTCCACCCTCACCCGTCACGAATCTACCTTCCATGAGATGCAGCTGAGATGCGGCAGTACGTAAACGTCTTGTTGGTGGATTGCGGATTGGTATGCGAATTTCGTCATTGGCGTTGAATGTTGTTGACACGAACGGCTGATGTACGTGCACCTCGACACGGCGTGCTGACTCATTCACAGCAGCACCGTCCAGAACACGAAACGTGTCTACGTTTATGTATGTCATTATTCAAATACTAGCCTTCTCTTGTTGAATCACAAGTACTAACAGCACCGTTAATTTGCTTGCTTAAATACTCACCATACAAGATGATACCACGCGCATGCACGGACGCCGACTCCGCAGTCTGCCAGATGCAACGCCCTTGAGGAGGACACACAGGCAGACACAGACAGACAGATAGACAACTAGTAAAAATTCGGAAGTAGAAGAATAAGTATAGATTCAGATTTGTCTCATCGAGCTGATTAATTTGATACCCTACATGACCTAAGTGCGCGGGGCAAGGAGCGTGGCCGGGGGCGTGGTCAGTGGGCAGCCACCTATAAAACAACCCCTAGAACCACCCCTAAAAACTACCCCTAGAACCACCTCTAAAACCACCCCTAAAACCACCCCTTAAAACCACCCCTAAAACCACCCCCATATTCCGATTCCTCTCGTCGAGACCTTTAATTTGATACTCCACATGACATAGTTTTACGTAGGAGTAAGCCTAGATTAGACTACTGTTCTCAAATAATTAGCGATGTAGGATGTTCTACTACCGAGAACTAAGATGTTTGCATATCAATAACTATACATGGTCTCTTTAACATTCTACATGCGTTCAATATTACCGACATTCAATTTGAACTTCCAGTACTCACCACCCCCAACATAAATGTAAATACAGTGGAACTCCCATGAGTCGAACTTCCTTTAGTCGAATTTTTCCGTAACTCTAATAAAAATGAGAGTCCCTTGACCTACACGGCAAATCATACGTATTTTGAAGTCCGTATCTCGAAGTTCTAGAATTAGTAAATTTCCATATCTCGAAGTATATTCAACCGTAATTCCACGAATTTTATCCCATTTATTCAGTTTTAGTCTCGGTTTTAGCCCACAAAACCTTTTCTGCCTAAAACTATGTACCTGGTTTGTTTACATATTTTATAATCTTTTCTTTTGAAATCGGTAATCGGAGTATTTGTTAGAAATAGGGGTAATAAACAAATGGTTGGAGAACCCACTTGAGATTCTAAAATTACTGCTTTCCTGGTCAGTTTAGTTTTGTTGCTGATTGCGTTCAGAGCTGTTGCTAAAATGTCAATTGCTAAGTGGAAATTAAAAATTTTGTCGGTAGCCAACAAAATTCGTTTAATCGAACAAGTTTATCGAAATGTAAAACGGAAAAAAATATCCACAATTTACAAGAATCGCGATGTAATTCCTGAAAAAAGTTCCGACGGGACAGTAATGCTTGAAAACGGTTTAAGTCGTGTGTATGGAGATATCGATGAAGCAATGTTGAAGTGGGTTAAGGTTTGCCGTGACAAGAAACTGTCGATATCGGGAACAATAATTCGGGAGAAAGCACAGGAATTCGCGAAAACTTTGAGAGATTTGGATTTCGCTGCGAGCTCGGGATGGCTGCACAAATTTAAAGTTCGCCACACAATTGTGCAAAAAGTAGTTTGCGGTGAAAATGTCAGTCGTCTAATTGCGAAATGTCCGACAGCGAAGGCACCGAAGAAAACGAAAGTGAAGGCGTTGAGACCGGGATAACAATACCGACAAATAAACAGTTAGGTGACAGTTTTAAAAACAATTTTAATTTTTTGTGTGCAAGTGAAAATGTTCAAGACAGTATGTATGCGTCATTAAGGTCTGTACAGCAATTTTGTAAAAATGAACAGTTACGTCATCAAAAACAGTGCAAAATTACCGACTTTTTATTAAACAATGATTTCATTAGTTACAGAATTGTGACAACTTGCATTTTGTATGGGTACCTATATTGTGTATAGTTACGTTATACGTTATGGGTTATGAGTTACTATGTGAATAATGCAAGGTATGGACATTTTAATAAAATGTTCTTAAAGTTATCCAGGAGCAGATATAGATAGTGATCACAACATAGTCGTTATGAAAGCCAATCTTAAATTTAAGATTTTGAAAAAAAGAAGCGGAAGAAGGTATCTTGACCCAGAGAAACTAAAAGATGATGATATGCGCAATAAGTTCGAGAAAAAGACAAACGAAGCACTAAAGGGCACGGGTGGAAATATTGACAAGACTCTAGCCGCAGCGGCACATATTGGCGGATGGCGGACGACCGACGCACCGGCCGACGGGTGCATCGAATGCAAGGCGGGAGCGCAAAGCGCGGAGAAGTTGGTCTGCTCGTGATCACGCTGAATTATTCCGCGCTTTCCCTTGGCATTTTATGGAGTTTTAAGTTACTTTGTTTCTCTGTTTGTGTTGTGGTTGAAGGAAGTTTATAGTTTTATTATCAAAATGAATGAGTGTAGTGACTGCAAAAAAACTTACACAAGATATCAAGACTTGAGAAGACACGTGAAACATTTTCACCAAGAAAATTTAGAGTTAACTGCGCTGCTAGAAAAGAAAAATAACTTGCCCACCGTTTTAGGGACATACGAATGTAGTGAATGCAAAAAATCTTACATAAGATAATATAAAGACTTGAGATTCCATGTAAAACAGTTTCATAAAGAAAAGTTGGAGCTAATTGCACCAATGAAATAGGTATACATGTACCGTTTTAGCAGCGCATGAATGTAGTGAGTAGAAGAAAACTTACATAAGATATAAGTACTTGAGAAGACATGTAAAACAATTTCATCAAGAAAAGTCAAAGTTAATTGCGCCGCTATAAAAAATAAAAATAATTTGTCCACCGTTTTAGGGATACACGAATGTAGTGAGTGCAAAAAATATTACCAAGGATAATAAAGACTTGAGATTCCATGTAAAACAGTTTCATCGAGAAAAGTTGGAATCAATAATTGCACCGCTAAAAATAAATACATATTATCATCAGGTGAATGGAAAACTAAAGCTGACGACCGAAAAGAACAAGAAAAGCGCCTTGTATAACCAGTGACTGTTTCGATAACGAAAAACATCGGTGATAATAAGGCAAGCATATAATACGTAATAAATAAATTGAATTTAACATGTTTCACATATCATCTCAGGTCTTTATATCTTGAGTAAGTTTTTTTTGCAGTTACTACACATTCATTTTGGCAATAAAACTACAAATTTATTTTAACCACAACACAAACAGTAACAGAGAAACAAACTAACCAAAGAAACTCCATAAAATACCAAAAGAAAGGTTGGGAATAATAATTATTATTCATGATGAAATAGAAAATTACTTTGCGTACTACCAATATGTATAGGTATAACAAATTATTTTATTGACAGGTTTCAAGATCGTTGTAATCTTGAAACCGGTCAATAAAATAATTGGTTATACATATTGGTAGTATGCAAAGTAATTTTCTATTTCATCGTGGATTTCTACCAAAAGTGAAGAAAGAAAATATTAACTACAATTATTATTCAGCCATTCAGCGGGATCACGAGTAGACGAACTTCTCCGCGCTTTGCGCTCACGCCTTGCATTCGATGCACCTGACGGCCGGTGCGTCGTCCGCCATACGCCAATATGTGCCGCTGCGGCTAGAGTCTAGTGAAATATTGTTAGGGACATAGAGGCAGAATGGAATTGCATTAAAAATAGTTTAGTTTCCTCAGCTAGGGATATTTTGGGTCATAAACAGAATGAAAGTAGGAAACCCTGGATAACAAAACATATTGTGAGTCTAATAGAGGAAAGGCGAAAATATAAAAATAGGTTAGATGAAACAGGGAAACAAAGATATAAGGCGATCAAGTGGGAAATTATTCGGGAATGTAGGAAAGCGAAAGAGCAATGGATCGATAATAAATGCAAAGAAGTGGAAGATAAATTCGAAGTAGGAAAGACTGATGAAGCATATAAAATAATTAGGAGAAATTTTAGAGAAATTGGATCTAGTACCAAAAACATTAGAAATGAGGCAGGAGATATCCTAATCGGAAGTGGGGAGAAGGCAGATAGGTGGAAAGAATATTTAGGAAACTTATATGCGGGACAGGAAGTGCAAGATATATTAGAAAGCGAAAGCAGTGTAGAGGGGGATAACCTAGGGAGTCCTATAATGAGAGAAGAGTTTGAGATAGCACTAAAAAGTTTAAGGAATAATAAAGCACCAGGTATAGATGGCTTGCAGGCAGAAATCTTAAAGTGCGCAGGTCAAGAGGTAATAGATCGTTTATTTAAACTAGTTAGTCGCATATACCTGACAGGCGAGATTCCAGAAGATTACAAACGGAACATCATAGTAGCTTTGCCAAAAAGAAAGGGCGCGGATAGATGCGAAAATTTTAGAACTATCAGTTTAACTTCCCATGCGTCAAAAATTTTAACTAGAATTGTGCAAAGAAGGATGGAGAAAAAGGCGGAAGAAATATTAGGAGAAGATCAGTTCGGATTTAGACGAAATAGAGGAACGCGCGAGGCCATTCTAGCTTTACGAGTAATTATAGAAAAAACGATAGAAAAGAGAAAGAGCGTCTATATAGGATTTGTAGATTTAGAAAAAGCCTTCGACAACGTAAAATGGGGGAAGATGTTCGAAGTGCTGAGAAAGGTAGGGATGAAATACAGGGACAGAAGAATAATACATAATCTCTACAAAGAGCAAAAGGCAGTTATAGAATGTGAGCAGGAACAAAGGGAAGTAGATATCCGGAAGGGAGTGAGACAGGGATGTGCATTGTCACCTCTAGTTTTCAACTTGTATATCGAAGATGCGATTAATATTGTTAAGGAAAGAACAGCCTCAGGGATCAATGTACAGGGCCAAACTATTAACATGCTCAGATTTGCGGATGATATAGCAGTGTTAGCATCTAGCAAAGAAGAATTAGGAGCGGCTTTGAATGAAATGGAAGTAGTTTTGACACAGGGCTTCGGCATGAAAATCAATAAAAAGAAAACTAAAATTTTGGTATGTAGGGGATGTGAAAATAGAACTAAAATGGAAATACAAATTGGAAATGAGAAGATAGAGGAGGTCGCGGATTTCTGCTACTTAGGAAGTAAAATAACTCAAGACGTTAGGAGCACTAAAGATATAAAACAAAGAATGGCGCAGGGCCGAGTTGCGTTTAACAAAAAGAAACAACTGTTATGCTCGAGAACGGTTAATATAGAGACTAGGAAGAGACTCTTAACGTCGTATGTATGGAGTACGGCATTATACGGGTGGGAAACTTGGACAATAGGAGAAGCGGATAGAAAAAGAGTAGAAGCGTTTGAAATGTGGTGCTACAGACGCATGATGAAGATACCGTGGATAGATAAGGTTAGCAATAGGGTAGTATTAGAAAGAGTTGGGGAAAAGCGAAAGGTATGGAAAACAATAAAGAGTAGGAGAGATAGGATGGTAGGACACCTTCTAAGACACGAAGGAATAGTTCGTGACATACTAGAGTCAGAGATAGGAATAAAAAGAGGTAGGGGTAGGCCTAGATTAGACTACTGCTCTCAAATAGTTAGGGATGTAGGATGTTCTACTTTTAGGGAAATGCGTAGGTTAGCTCAGGATAGAAAAGAATGGAGGTACGCGTCCAACCAGTCTTCGGACTGAGAACCTTATGATGATGATGTTCTTAAACTCGAAGTTTCTTTAACTCGTTTTTTTTTTTTGTGTCCTTTGAGATTCGACTTATGGGAGTTCCACTGTAATTCATTTTTTCCAAAAATGACTATACGATTTCGATGAAACGTCGCAGTTGGTAAATAATTCTCCTACACCAACTGCAGCGTTTCATCGAAATCGTAGTCATTTTTGGCAAACATTAATTATTTACATTTATGTTGAGGGTTGCTTTTCAACCCTTTGGAAACACTTTACAGAGTTCGCGTTCATTCCAGCAATAAGTAAATAATTCTCCCACACCATCTACGACGTTTTATCGAAATCGTATAGTCATTTTTGGAAATAATGAATTATTTACATTTATGAAACAAATAATATTACTTTGCGAACTACCAATAATAACGTTTTTATTTGAATATTTGACCGGTTTCAAGATTTTTTATACAATCTCATCATCAGAAAATGTAAAATTGTAAATAAATATGACACTAAGGGACCAGTTGACAAGGAAACTTAAAATTGACAAAACAATACAAATAATTAAAATAATGATATCCATGAAAGAAGCTAATCTAGAAAAATGAATTTCAGTATTTACCTACGAGGTATAAGAAAAACACAAAGGAAATTCGAATACTTCGTAGCTTGAAGGGAAAAAACATTGAATTTAAAGAAAACCATTTAGGAAAAAAACAATAAATTCAATTGAAAAAACCTTCAAGTGAAATATCAGAAAAAACTAAATTGCTTAGACTGTAACAGCATTTATATAGGACAAACTGGCAGATCTATACGTATTAGATATAATGAACATTTAAGATAGTTTCGTTTAAAAAACGATCATTCAAGATTTGCTAATCATTTCTTTGATAACAATCATCAATTCCCTCCTTTAGAAAATACTAAATTATTGTTGAATTTTGTAAAAAGTTGTCAGTTAGATATATTAGAGTCTATAGAAATTTATACACATAAAAATTATAAAAATTATAACTTACTTAATGACCAAGTTGATTTAATACAATCTAGTTTATTTAAACTTTTGTAAATATCTTTTGACCACAATAATTCTCAGATGTCGGTATTACAGGTTTTCTATTGTATACCTTTTCTGAAGTTCTAACCTCTTATTGCCATTATGACATTTATTGACTTATTTCTCTTTTTTTAGTTTATTGCAAGATTAGAAGTTGGCAGTTGTCAAGAAGCCATGGATCTACGAGTAGTGTTTATTTAGTTTTTTCTGATATTTCACTTGAAGATTTTTTCAATTGAATTTATTGTTTTTTTCCTAAATGGTTTTCTTTAAATTCAATGTTTTTTCCCTTCAAGCTACGAAGTATTCGAATTTCCTTTGTGTTTTTCTTATACCTCGTAGGTAAATACTGAAATTCAGTTTTCTAGATTAGCTTCTTTCATGGATATCATTATTTTAATTATTTGTATTGTTTTGTCAATTTTAAGTTTCCTTGTCAACTGTTCCCTTAGTGTCATATTTATTTACAATTTTACATTTTCTGATGATGAGATTGTATAAAAAATCTTGAAACCGGTCAAATATTCAAATAAAAACGTTATTATTGGTAGTTCGCAAAGTAATATTATTTGTTTCATCATGAACTTCTACCAAAAAGTAATTGAAGATAATATTAACTACATTTACATTTATGTTAGGGATTGCTTTTCAACCCTTTGGAATCACTTTACGGAGCTCGCGATCGTTTTAAAAATAAGTAAATAATTCTCCCACACCATCTGCAACGTTTCATCGAAATCGTATACAGCAATCGTCAAACGTGATGGCGAGAGCCCGCGCAGGTAAGGCCACGCCCTAGTTTAAAACAGATTCGGGCAGTGGCGCGAAGTTCCTTTGATTATAGATTAATTTATTATTATGTTAATCGTGCGCCACTGACAGTTGCGTCCACCGAAAACCAATCCCGGTCGAGAGCGTAGTGGGTGAATAGCAAAGTTATTATATGGGAAGTTGCCTAATGCAAGGTTCGTTCTTAGTCGGCTGCGATCGGAAATTGACGTCACCGCGGGACCCCAATTTCCTGCCGTACATTAGCGGATAAGAGGAGCGCATAGAACGGAGGAATAAGATAATCATCGTTAGGTATAAAATAATAATTAAAACTAAATTTCCGTGAACATCTGTTTCTGTAGGTATGGGTACAGACTGTCCTATTTTAGTTGTGATTTGGGGGTTTCTTATAGAAGCAGCAGAGATAGAGCCTCGGGGTTTTCCCGAACCTGAGCTACTTTTTTGAGTATAATAGAAAGCTGAAACCATAATTTGGGTATCGTTTTTAGTTTTCGAGAAAAAAAATAATGTTGATTTTTATCGTTTTTCGAAAACTCTCTCCAATTCTTTTTGTACTAAGCATACTAAAACTGTTACGATTGACTCATATAGAACTTTTTCCAAGGAATTCAGTGGCGTACGTAGTTTTTTTTCTAGGGAGCGTATTTTTTGAGTTATGACATAAAGTTAAATTTTTTTTAATGGAAATCATAGTAGGCTTTGGTCTAGTTCGAAAGGTCTTTTTTTAAGCTATCAAATATATATATACTTTTATATTGTTATTTCAAAAAACGGCAACGATTTTGGTACTTTTTAAGTTTTAACTTTAGAAAATATAAGATAGGTAGGTACATCCAAGATGTCTGTGATTTTATGTTAACAACTGAATAATTATCTGTTGGCATACATTAGCATGCAGCTAGTTTTATTAATATTATATACATAATGGCACTTCAAAATTATCAAAATTTCGAAAAATACGACATAATTGCTGTTTTCAATGAATGTCGTGAGAATGTAAATGAATCAATGGATCTATATCTCAACAGGTACACAAAAAAATTCCTAGTTACACATTTTAAAGTATAATACCTATCCATCGATTTATTAAATTTAGATACCCAGAAAGAAGACAACCAAGCAAAATGATGTTTTCGAGATTAAAATCAAATTTAATTCACTATGGGTCATTCAATAAACCTAGAAACAAAATTTATAATAAAGAAAATAGGGAAGAGGAAGAGGAAGAGGAAGAAATAAATGTTTTATCGTTGGTTGAGGCGACACCAAAAACTTCTTGTCGCGAAATCGAATCACAAGTTGGTGTTTCCAAATCAAAAGTTTAAAAAATATTAAAAAAGGCAAATATAGGCCATATAAAATTCAAATTATTCACCATCTCTTCCCGGGAGATCAAGAAAGAAGGCTTAATTTTTGTAGGCGGTACGTCAATAAAGTTCAAGAAAATACAGAATTTGGGCGGTCAGTCATTTGGACAGATGTAACTCATATAAGCAGCGTAGGATTATTTAACAGACATAATGTGCGTCAATGGTCTGATACAAATCAGCACCAAACTTGAACGTCAGAGGCAAGGACGTTTTGGATTTAACGTTTCGTGTTTTATTTTGGGTGGTCAACTAGCATACCAAATTTTTGATGGAAACTTAACAGGATTGAGGTACATTAATTTATTGAAATATTGAATATTAACGCAGAGGCGATAATGGAAAATGTTCCGTTAATAAACATAAACAGGGTATATTTCCAACAAGATGGTGCCCCTGCACACAATTTTGCATTAGTTAGAAATTAATTAGAAAATCATTTTCCGGGTAGATGGTTGGGTACAAATGGACCTATATTGTGGCCTGCAAGATCACCGGATCTGAGTATATCAGACTTTTTGTTTGGGCATTTTTTAAAGAAAAAATATACATACGAAGATTCAACAATCAAGCCGAGCTAGCAGAGGCAACACATGCAGCTTTCCGATATTTGCAAGCCCATCCTATTTTTTTAATTAATGCCATCAATCTATTAACTAAAAGATGTAGATTATGTGTTGAAAAACATGGCAATCAATTTGAGCAGTTCCTATAATTTTGTTGTTTGTTGTTTGATGTTTTTCTTGTTTTTGTTTGTTTCGCTGTTTTTCTGTTTTTGTTACTTTTATTTCAGTTGTTATTAAAAGTTGCTAACATAAAATCACAGGTATCTTGTATGTATGTACCTATCTTATATTTTCTAAAGGTAAAAAGTACCAAAATCGTTGCCGTTTTTTGAAATAACAATATAAAAGTATATATATATATTTTGATAGCTTAAAAAAAGACCTTTCGAACTAGACCAAAGCCTACTATGATTTCCATTAAAAAAATTTAACTTCATGTCATAACTCAAAAAATGCGCTCCCTAGAAAAAAACTACGTACGCCACTGAATTCCTTGGAAAAAGTTCTATATGACTCAATCGTAACAGTTTTAATCTGCTTAGAACAAAAAGAATTGGAGAGAGTTTTCGAAAAACGATAAACATCCACATTATTATTTTTCTCGAAAACTAAAAACGATATCCAAATTTTGGTTTCAGCTTTCTATTATACTCAAAAAAGTAGCTCAGGTTCGCGAAAACCCCGAGGCTCTATCTCTGCTGCTTCTATGAGAAACCCCCAAATCACAATGAAAATAGGGCACCCTGTACACTTTCTTCGCCATGATGAGCGATGAATCAATAAATGCACAAAAACCAGTACTTACGTACCTACCAGCCAAAGTTATTATATTATATTATACAACTTTGCCTACCAGCTACCATATTCTTATAGACACTTCCAGATTAGTTTCGGGAATGGTATTAGGCAAGTAGATAGGTATTTATTGGAGCATTAGTAGGTATTAGGTAGGTACATACTTAGTTTTACTTTCAAAAACATATCGGCGAGTAGAAAATGTTTATAAGTAGGTATTTTTATTCAAATAACGGTACCTAATGTTATCTATATCTATACTGCCTACTACATTTCAACTTATGCTCATACTTTTTTCAAATTTTTACTTTGTTTGGAATTAGTCGGAGTATGGGTGTATGTATTTATTTCTGAAAATAAAATACTGGAAGTGGATTTTAGTTTTTAGTAGGTATACTGTTATTTTAATCATTCCTCATTTCCAGTTAAAAATGAACTGCATTAGGTTAACACTTCTAATTCAAAAATCTAAATTACTCTACAATATTAGAATACGATCATTTTTGCTTTAAATTTTACAAAATTACCTATCCTCTATCCATATACCTAGGTAGTTCAGTTTCAATAATAAATCTTAGGTATACCAGAAATAGTCAGGCCCACGCCCAGAAGAAACTATAGAATCCGTGGAAGTCTGTAGGTATAATGAATGAAATTCCAATTGAAACCTAACTATTTCTCAATGAAATGATCCGCCGTTTTTATAATTACCTACCTACGGAAGTAACAAGTTTTGGAAATTTAGTGCGGGAATTTGAGGTAGGTACCTAGCTTTAGGACCTTTATTTACACCCTACAGAACGATGAAACTTCATAGCAACGCAGGTTAGACATAAATTTATGCCATCAAAGGCATGCATAAACACATGCAGACGTCTGTACAAGTATGTTTGCGGAGCGCGACTGAGGTCCGACGCTGACGTCACATGCTTCCCTCATTCGTACTTCAGGCGGTGCTACAGCGCTTTACGGGCATTAGGCAACTTCCTATATAATAACTTTGGGTGAATAGTGGGAATTACTCAATTGCGCATCTCTGTCGCTCACCATCACGTTTGACGCTTGCTGTAGTCATTTTTGGAAATAATGCGTTATTTATGTTTATTGGAGGGGTTGATATTTTACTTTCTAGAAGCAGTTTTTTTTCTTTAGTGGGAACGGGCGAACGGGAATTATTACCGAGAGTTAATACGTGGACAGAGCGAACTGCTCGCCAGCAATGTATGCTTCTGGTTAAGTCTATGGTGATCGGGCATTCTCGTAAAATTTAGCTGTTGTTTTCACGGAGATCTACGTGTTAGGAATCAATAAATATAAATAAAACTAGTCTCACGTAAATGTATTTTCAAGTACCCAGATATTTATTTGCCATGTTGTTTTACACGTTGATTTACAACTTACATATACTTATACTTATGAGCATACCATACATGCAAGTAAATACTTATACAGGCCTGCTAAGCAGCCGCTTGAATTTTAGAAGAGACAACAAAAAATGCAAAAACGGAGTGCAAGGAAAGGCAAATACCAAAATACTGAGCTTAGAATTATTTACTATGCATTTAGTACTTTCTTAATGTATGCAAACGGTTATAGGTAGGTGCATATTATTTTAAAATGAGAATCATCATAAAGTTCTCAGTCCGAAGACTGGTTGGACGCGCACCTCCATCCCCTCCTATCCTGAGCTAGCTTACGCATTTCCCTAAAAGCTGAACATCATCCTACATCCGCATTTATTTGAGAGCAATAGTCTAATCAGGGCATATCTCTAGTATGTCGCGAACTATTCCTTCTTGTCTCAGAAGTTGTTCTACCATCCTATCTCTCCTATTCTTTATTTTTATGAGAACATAGCATAAGACTGGGTAAACTAGTTGCAAGTATAATAGAAGCAGTAAATACAACAGAAACAGCATTATTATACACAGTTTTCATTAATTTCTGGAGCAAAGTGGCGTTTTCACCTTGTATTTTCTCAGTAACCTTCTTGATATACCTATTAAGTCTAATTTTCAAGTACATTTCAGCTATTTTTTAATCAGTTGCACTTTATGTAAATCCTCAACCAAACTTGTTACCTACCCATGAAACGATAAGTCTCGTATTACTTGGCTGCTTCGCGTTAAAAAAGAATGGAGATACGTATAGTACAGGTTGCATACACAACAGATATGCCTCACAGAGGTTTCACGGCGTAAACGGCAATGGGTCTATCTAGTAGGGTTATACCGTTATACTATTATACATCATTGGGAACGCGATCACCAAGAGACGCGGCTAAAATGCACACTCCGAATCCCTATTTCTCCTGCGTGCAGCTAGATGTGTTGTTCACTACTTCTACTTAATTCGAAGATGCCAGGCAACTTCCTCCGTGTTCGGATGGCTAATGCGTTGTCGTTTTTTTGCGATAACTCCGAATTTGTTTTTACTCTGTCATCTCGCGCGCTACGCGCACGCACTGTCCTAGTCGAATCTTGACTTCAAGGAAACGCATTATTGTCTGATTACAGAATAATTTACATCTGATATAATTCCCTGAAAACATAGTTTTAAACTATACGGCTATTTTTTTGATTTCCTAAATAAATTATCAAACCTGCCCAAGAACGAACTCTTGAAAAAGCCACGCATAATTGTCCGTGAGTAAATATTTCTTTTCGGAGATCAATTCCTAATTGATCAAATGTTTGGCCTTGTGATGTGTTACTAGTCATTGCAAACGCTAGTTTAATGGGAAATTATTGTCGTTATTAAAAGTAAAAGGATAAACATTTTCACACTACAACGCTATACGGTTAACGAAAACTATATCTCCATGTTTGTCGCCTGTTAAAATTTTGCACTGTAGGATATTGTCTCCCAATTGTAAAATTAACAATCTCGTACCATTACATAAGCCTTCATTAATGCTGAGATTTCTAACCAACATCACAATACAATATACTCTCAACTTCAATTCATGCGGAGGAAAATTTGGCGGGTTTAAAGTATTTAAATATTCAGGAAGAATAGCATCGTTTAAATCTCCATTTCCGTCGACAGTGTATTTATGAATATGATTAACAAACGCAAAACAGATCGTTAATGACCCCCTATTAATGAACGATTTCTATTAATAAACGATTTTAGTACCCTAGGCAACCAAACATAGGTACATACATGCCGTGCTACGCTGCCGACCGGAATCCGTCTCGCAATGCGCATGACGTCACATCGAGGCGAAATTAGCGCGAAGTCTCCGAAAGATCCGGTTGGCGGATGTGTTTTTGCTTTATCGGCGCGAACGTTAAGTGACAAGCGTCAAAATGCCAAATTGTGCGGTGGCTAAAAAGGGAACAAGTAAGACTTAATATAGAAATTGTCAGTGAAAAATGTTTGAGTTAAATATAGGAAAATTACAGTATTTGAGAAAAGTTTTTGTATGGATGTAACAATGCGCCGTAAAAATGCCTAAAAGCTCTAATGAACTTAGAGTGGCATTTCATCATTGTTCCACGAGACCGCGGCCGGCTAATCAAAAGCGAAAGTATTGCTGAATAAATCCGTCCGTCCGTCCGTCCGTCTACGCATGCACCGAAGAAAGAGATGAGCAAGTCCCAGATGCGACCGACGTCACGCAAGGAGAAGGGAATTCCGAATCGATTCTGCACGCTGCACTAACATGACGTAGTGAATACCGACGCCCACCTTTCCGAAATACCAGAATGCTAGATGAATCTCTGCACACGACCCCCAGCGCTGACGTAGGAAATCTGGAAATAAACCGCCGGCCAAGCTCCCCTCCAAGCTTATAAAAGTAGCTGCAGCAGAAGGCAGAAGCCAGTACTTGGTCGTCCGGCCATCAGCTGGGACCAGTGCTCCCAGCATCCGAGATGATGCTGGCCGCCGCATCCGAAATAAACCTGATAAACCGTTCTGACGACGCCGTGTGATCCACTGAAAGTAACCGACCCGTAAATATCTGAGTAAGACAATTTTTGAATAGTTGCCTGGTGCTTAATGGTTGTTATCAATACGATATCAACAATTAAACATCATCCAGTCATGGCCTGGCTTATCCGAAACCAGTGAGTAGTGAGGTGTCCAAACTCGGGAATTAGGGGTGTCTGCTGGTGAAGGTAGGATCGTTTTGGCAACCTCGTGTGGCACTTGTGCCTGTAACTTGAGGCGACATACCGGCGGAAAACGATCGTGCCCGGGTAATCGGCGGCCGCTGGTGACATGCCGAGGGCGGACTAATTATTATTTACTGGCAGCGTATAGACTAGGGGTATTTCCCCAGAGATATAGTAGCCTGGTGCTGCGACGAGAATCTCGCACCAAGGCCCGCCGAGTCTGTACCTTTTGGTGCTCCCACGTAGACTCCGAGGCCGTAGAAATAATTCAGTATTGGATCGTACGTTGGGCGGGCCGCATTATCAGAGTACACCGCGAAAACCGGGTTTTTATTTCTGTTTCTTTCACTGTAAATATATCTCGTATTCTTGTACATATTCCGTAGTATAATTTCACCGCAATTTTATTCAATGTAAATAGTTAAACGAATAGAGTCAAGTTATATTTTCTTTATGTCTTTTATTCAATCATCGTTTAGCAATAATTAATGAACCCAACCCTTCTGCGACTAAGAGCGTAAGGGTGAACAACGAATAGATCGTCCTCCGACAAGACTGTACAGGCAACGCAGAGCACGTTCATAAGCGAACTTGCAGATCCTCCTGAATATACGGTGTGGCCCAATAAGTGAGACCGACGGACACAGGTGTATATTTAGGGGCCCGAACCGAGACCGTTGCATAAGTGACGTTCCAGACGAGGAGACAAAGTAATCGTTGCATGGAAATTAAGAAATGGTTTGTTGGAGATGAAGACGAGTAATTTTGGATGGGGGTGAGCTTATTCAAGAAAATGATTACCTAATTGAGAAGAGTTTGACAGCTACAATTTTTTGAAGTGTTAAGTAGCATTTACATTGACTTTCATCACAAATTGAATTCGAAATTTCATTGCTTGTCATACGCTTTTATACCTTACCATTTACATTCAAAATTCAACTTGAAATTTTCCCAATTTGACCTTGATGTCGTGCAAGCGAAAGCTCCTGCTTGGAAAAGGCAAGCAAATACGCCTATTCGTTCTGAAATTGTCATGCGCAGTTGATATTTCACGCAATGCGCACAATCCAAAAAAAAAGGGTTTCAAAATTTTCTTGAATTCTTGGTAGTTGATGCAAGACTTGAGTGTAATTAAGTTTCCTTTCAATATATTTCAATTCTATTTGTTAATACAAATTATTATCTTCCATAGCATATCTTGCAAAAAATACGAACATAACCTACAAATTTGACATAACAAACTGGCAATGTAAATGCTTCTTCACTTCCATCACAAATTTAAGCCGATGTGAAATTGAATGTAAATGAAGCTTAACAATTCAAATCTTGCATTCGCGCTATTTGTTTGTCACATATGTAGATCTAAGTAGGTATGTATATGGTTGATGTCTCTCGAACCGCCGCCACCTCGATTTTACGTCATCGAAGTGGGAGGAGCAAGGAGCTTGGCCATCCCCACCGAGTAACGAGACGGTCCGGCGGACTGAAGCCGGAATGAAGAGAACTCATTTCGTAGTTGGAGCCGACAGGAGATAGAACGAGCGATTTTTGCGGGTTTATAGGTTGTTGAGTTGTTGCCCCCCTGTATTTCAGTTATTAATGTTGTACTTTTAGTGACTGATATTTTTGTGTTTGAACAATGGGTAAAGGAAGGGAAAGTTGTGCAGCTCTTGGGTGCATAAATAATTATAATAATTATTGTTCCTATAGTTTTTTAATTTTCCCAAAGAGGAAAATAGGTGAATTATAAACGTAATGCATACTGTATAATTTGGAAACATTCTTAAATATTTTTGAAGCCGAGCAGTAGTTAAATTCAGAAAAATATGAGTGCCCATCTGGAGATTTGTTTTCTGAAATATATGTTTTAAGTTTTAAGTGTAAATGAAAATTTAATATTAAGTGCAATCTATGTGCAGTAAGGGAACTTGGACTTACTTTATAACAGTAAATTATAGATCGTACAAATTTTGAATATTAGATTACATAATTCAAAAAATGTGTTGAGTGGAGAGTCGAGTTCTGTTAGATATTATTTATTTTACTTTTATTTATTTTTATTAATAATTAGCGGGCCCGACATTAAAAAAATTTCCGTAAAAAAAATCCTAGAACCCGATTGCAGCGCCACTTACCGGGTCTAATTTTGAATATAAACCATTCAGGGACCCACTCCAACACACAAAAAATTTCATCAAAATCGGATAAGCCGTTCAAAAAAATTCCTAGAACCCGATTGCAGAGCCACCTACCGGGTCCAATTGTGAATGTAAACCATCCAGGGACCCACTCCAACACACACAAAAAATTTCATCAAAATCGGTCTAGCCGTTTAGGAGGAATTCGGTGACATACACACGTACAGACTGTCAAACGCGCGAAGTTAAAATAGTCGTTACGTTTTCTCAAATTTTCCAATTTTCTGCGCAATTTTCTTAATTTTCCGTTCCGTAAGAACCTTCTACAAAATATTAGAAACCATAAAAAAAGATGAATGAAATCGGTTAAGTGGGGTAGGAGGGTGAAAAGTACTTTACGACCTATTCTCATACCTACCAAATGTACAAAATAAATTTCAATTATTTGGATATTGTTCATACAAAAATACTGAAATCGCGAATAAAAATAGGGGGTGGGGGTAGGAGGGTGAAAAATACTTTACAACCTATTCTCATACCTACCAAATGTACAAAAAAATTCAATTATTTGGATATTGTTCATACAAAAATACTAAAATCGCGATTAATAAATGGGGGTTGGGGGTAGGAAGGTGAAAAATACTTTACGACCTATTCTCATACCTACCAAATGTACAAAAGAAATTTCAATTATTTAGATATTGTTCATACAAAAATACTAAAATCGCGAATAAAAATGGGGGGTGGGAGTAGGAGGGTGAAAAATACTTCACAACCTATTATCATACCTACCAAATGTACAAAAAAATTTCATAAAAATCGGTCCAGCCGTTTCGGAGGAGTGCCACCACAAACACCGTGACACGAGATTTTTATATATTAGATAATCAATTAATAACAATACATTTAACAGTTATTATTTATTTATATTTGCGTTATTTCCAAAGCAAAACTAAAATATTTCATTCAATTCTGTGGTGCCCGCAAAATTTTTAAATACGGCCCCTGCTGGTTTTACCACCTGCAAAGTTAAAAGCGCGTCGCGGTCTCCCCACTATCGCGTAGAAAACGGGCCTCGCATACATCAAAGGAGCCGCTCGCGAGCTTCGGAGCTATACTTGGTTAGGCTATAGCCGCGTTCCTTTAAAGTACAAGCAAAAAATATCACCTACACCTGCGTGGTGAGAAACTCGCTTCACTATTAAGAGTAAAAAGAACGGCGTTGTGAGTTTATTACCGCCGCGCAATCTGTCACTGTCATTAACATTAATCCTAGAACTTAGTATGGTAGTATCTAGTTCTAGAATAACAGTACTTACTGGTAATTATTTCACTTCTACTGTGATGGAATCTTTATCGAAAGTTATTTTGGGGGTAAGTTATAACACAGCAGTGAGTACTTTACGATATACTAGCACTTAAAAGAACACAAAAGTTTTACAACTAATTTTCATTTTAGTCCAGTGATTCAGAAAGTGAGCTATGGGCCAGCTCAAGTGATGAAAGCAATGGCAGTTCTTCAGATACTTCTGTAGAAATGAGTTTGCTTTTCAAGAAGCGAAGACAGCTTCACAGAAATTCAAACTTTGTAGAAAAGGTTGTTACTTTATATGATGATTATTAGATACCGGATTATATGCAACATAACAAGCTCGAAATATGCATGCAAATATGCATGAAAAATGCTTAAAATACGCATGAAAAATGTCAATATATGCAATACCAAATATAAATTTTTTTTTGTGTACGAAACGTTTTTCTCGCAAACTCGACAATATAAAATATTGTCGTCATATGTAAATGTTCCAGGATGGTAAGCTATCCACGAAACGACATTTCTTTTTTCGGAGGGCATGGTGCACTACATGTAAGCTAAATGTAAACTGAAACAATGGACGTGCGACTAACAACTTGCGGTGTCTGACGCGTGTGGTATGGATCAAGCGGGGTGCAGGCAGTAGGTGCATTGACTGACTCTGCCTGGCTCTGCCCCTGTCACAGCATAATACAGCAGAACAGCTCTCCCTAAATTTTCTAGCTCGCGCAGCGTAGCCTGCGCAACTTCTCAGGCTACGCGCGTGTTCTTTTTCCTTTGTCGCCGAGTTAATACCAGTGTTAAACCGATAGAGTCCATTAGTTAGGTTATGTTACTAGTTTCGCGGGCTACCCTACTTCAAAATTCTTAACATGGAGCTCTTATGGGACATAGATTTTAAACACTGACTATTTAAATTCAGTGCATTTCTTAACGGGGATTCTGCAAGTGACATATAGACTGCTCTTTCCAGCTGTTACATTTTCAAAAACAACTTAAAATACAACTTAATTTCAGAAATATTTTAAAACGGAGCACAGCACATATTAAAAAAGAACGTATGTCGCGTTCAGACCAGACCAGTAACCTTGGAGATTATTTTGACGTTTGCTGCACAGGGTTCGAGGCTAAATTGTTTATTTCTCCGGGTTATTTATTGTTTAATTTTTATTGAATAGGTGGTTTAAGTCCTTATTTATATTTAAAAAGTGTAAAATGGAAGAAAAAGTGTTAAAAATTAGTGTTGTTAACGACTTCATTTAATCAATCTACTGCACCGGTTCTATCACCGACATTCTCACGCCGTAAATTGCAGTAGTTTGTTGAATTTTAGTTTTAAACAAAATGACTGCATAAATAAATGCTTTTACAATACAAACGGTGAAAAAAGGCTTCATAGTAATCGCCATACATTGATTTAATGCTAAGAAATCAGGATGAAAGGTAAAAATAGAATGTGAAGTGCAAGGTCATCTAACCTCCATTTAAAATGCATTGAAAAATTTTATCCAACTATTCTCTTAGGATAGCGTTTTAAATTTCGCGCTTTGATTTCGCCGGTACACTAATAGTCCAAGAGCCGGCAATATTAACGGGTATATGATCGTTCCTACAGACCTTTTCCACATAAAACGAAAGCTTACAGTCACCTCAAAACCGAATGGATAGGTTGCCTCGATTTCCATGGCCGTAAAGTTGTTTTATAAAAAAAGTTTTTCATAATTTTTTAAACAAAAAAAAATGATAAGCTCTACAAAAAAGAAGTGCACTTCCCTGTAGAGGATGGTCATCATGAGAAATTGGTATAGGGTTGCCACCCTACTCGCAGACGCAAACCCTCGGTGGCCGCGTGTAAATAACCCTCATTTTTTCAAAATTAAGTATTATCGTTCCTGTAAATTAAAATTTATGGCACTATTCTTCAATACGTTACCTCAAAGAATATATACGGTTGCCTCAATTTTGATGGCCGAAAATGGTGGCAACCATCATCATCAAAGTCGAGCGCGCGCGAGCCAAACGCCACGAACGAAGCAATTTTGTATCATAATCATAGGCGGCGGATATAGGTACCGGCGAACGCTTGTTTTGTTTTACAGTTTTACAGTGTTTCTTAAAAATTCAACACTTCTGAAAGTTCGATTGTTATTAATTGACTTTAATGGCGACATTGTCATCGTAATACTTGAAATTATTGTAACTGTAATGCTTGTAATTAGAACAAAATTCTGTATTTAAGTCAAACGCCAAACCTTTCACATTTTCCATTTTTTCTAAAGCGACGAATTATACATAATATTATTTTCCAAAATTTCATTTGCGTTAACAATTTCAGTACAATGAAGAACGTTATGCATGAAAAAAGAAAGACTAGCCTTCACGTAAAAATATAGAAAATACGCTAAAAAGCTCTGTCGTATTTTTTCTTATTATTTGGTTAAACAATTACATAACTTCTTGACGCGATGTGACCAGTCATTATATTAATTTTTAATATTTTCCGAGGGAAAAGAATCGTCGTAAATCGTTCGAATCTCGCTATAAGTGGCCAGCGCGCCAAGTCTGAGGTGTCGCGTGAGCTCGATATTTGATGATGGTTGGATGGTTGCCACCATTTTCGGCCATCAAAGTCAAGGCAACCGTATTATATTCTTTGAGGTAACGTATTGAAGAATATTTCCACAAATTTTCATTTACAGGAACGATAATATTTAATTTTGAAAAAATGAGGGTTATTTACATGCGGCCACCGAGGGTTTGCGTCCACGAGTAGGGTGGCAACCCTATACCAATTTCTCATGATGACCATCCTCTACACGGCAGTGCACTTCTTTTTTGTTGAACTTATCATTTTTTTTTGTTTAAAAAATTATGAAAAACTTTTGTTATAAAACAACTTTACGGCCATGGAAATCGAGGCAACCTATCCATTCGGTTTTGAGGTGACTGTAAGCTTTCGTTTTATGTGGAAAAGGTCTGTAGGAACGATCATATACCCGTTAATATTGCCGGCTCTTTTACTATAATGGACTCTATTGATAAAACGCCGCGGTAGTAAATCACTTACAGTTGGAGGTCACCAAATGCGGCTAAAATAGTTCAAACACACCGCCAAGAACTTTAACTGCTGTATTATGCTGTGCTCCTGTTCAATTCGCTAGCCACTCGGTTAGCGATCGTACGCAGTTATAGGTCGCAGTCACTCAAGCGCGGTGACAAACGACATCGAGCTTGGGCCCGCCGTTGTAGATTTTTAAAGTATTGTAAATATAGTGCGAAAATATGCATTATCACTAGTTTTTAGTTAAAATATGCAATAACAGGTGAAAAGGGGCTAAATATGCAAATGCATATGCAACATGCAAAACCGGTCTCTAATGATTATGAATATCAAGCAAGATTTTAGATTGGAACGAAGAACTTGTAACTACCTGATTGGTCTCTATTTTATATTTTTATCAGTAATTGTTTCTACTGTTATTTTATAGAGCAAGTAAAAAATGAAAATATTTTGCCATTACACAAGTTTGGTCGTGAGAAAATCAGTGCAACAAAAGCTGTGTTAACGACAATCTGGTACCTAAGTAATACAGAAACGTTTAGAGAAATATCGAAAATCTTTAATGTTACAAAAAGTTCAGCTCATTGCATTATTAGAAAGATTGTAAGGTATATGACACAAAATAGTAAAAAGTATATTAAGTATATTAAGGTACTAGGAAGCAAATTGTCCGTGCAGGTTTCCAAAAATTGAAAGGTATTAATGGAATTATAGGGGCAATTGATGGTTGTCATCTTAAAATTAGAAAACCTATAAAAGATGCACATGTATACTGTAACAGGAAATCAGAATATAGCATATTAATGCAGGGTGTTTGTGATCATGAGAAAAAGTTTACCGATTTATTAGTGGGAGAGGCTGGATCAATCCACGATGCTCGATTATTGAAGCGTTCATCCTTGTACGAAAAGTGCTTAAATGGATATCTGAAAAATGACTTTTTATTAGGAGATTCTGCATATCCATGTTTGAATTTTGTTGATACCACCATTAAGGGATAATGGGAACCTTACTGGAAATCACAAAATTTTTAATTACAAACATTCCGCATCTAGAATTAAAATAGAAAATGCTTTTGGCTGTTTAAAAGGAAGATTTCGACGATTAAAATTTTTTGATAATGAAAATATATTGTTTATTGTGCAATGTGTTGTAGCAGCTGCAGTCCTTCATAATATTTGTATTGGTTTTCAAGATGATGAACCGCAATGTGACACTGAAGATGATAACAGTGAAGAATTAGATGAGCAAACACTTAATTATATTAGTGGCCTAGCACCAAATGATCGCAGAAGAAATGAGATATTTCATGAAATGTTTAGGTAATAAATATAATGTGAAAATGTGTGGTGTCAGTTATTTTTAATAAAGAAATCAAAAAAATAAACTTTAATTTTTATTATTTTTAACATTCTCTGTTACTAGTGCTTCTAAAGCAGCTACTTTTCTTTTCTCTAACTGTAGTTTTTCTTTATAAATTGCCACTTGATAGAAATCAATCGTCGTTCATTCAAAATAACAATACGAGTAAAAAAAAATGCAACCGCCGCGCAGTTGGATGTGAACCACCATCCGCTGGATGCAATGTAAGAGGTGCAGCGATTAAACTCACTCAACCATTGCGACGCTGCTGCTGTTGTCTTTACAGTAGTACTTAAACTAAGTTTATTCCCACACGTTATATTTTTGGAAATATTATTGATATTTTTTGTCAAACTTTGAAAATTATTGCACAAAAACGTTCTCTGGTGCACATTGTATGTGACCTGACTCTCTTAAAACACTTCGGGGACATACAAATCGCAATTTTCAAATTTCCCATGTTAAACAGGATGCTTCAGAATTCCCGGGACACACGGTATATGAAATATCCAAATCAAGTTGTTATGTCATCAAGATCTGTCACTGTCAAGTTTATAGTTTCTGAAATCGTAATTCGTACAAAATTTAATAAATGGATGTTGACGAAGATTTTACGTTAAAAGTCGACGGAAAAATTTTGCAACGAACTCTTAGGTATATTAAAAAGCGATTAATAATCTCGACAATTAACTCACTCGCTGCGCTCGTGAGTGAAAATGTCTCGATTATTAATCGCCTTTATTAATACACTTGTTCGTTAAATAACTATGGCTATTACTTAAAGAGGCGGTACTGTATTACAGTTTTGGTCAGTGTGAAAATATAAATTGTATGTTCAATAACAGATTGGGCGGTAAAATATGAGCAGTAAAAAATGTGGAAACAAGGAGTAACATATCTTCAAATGAGTAGCTCAATAAATATTTGAATGCGTGAAAATCCAATTAGGCAGTAAAATGAATAAATGGGCAGTAACGCGTGTGCAGCCATTAAATCAAAATGAGTCCGTTAGAAATCATGGGACAAGTAGTTCTATAAATACTTACGCAGTACAAAATATGATCGGCCTGTTAAATGATACATATAATGTTTATTTAAGTTAGGCAGCGAAATAGAAAATAACAATTAACAATAATGTAGATACTAAAAAAAAATTAAATTTATTGCACCATTAAAATTATTCAGTGCCAACGACTGAGACTTACAACGCTCCGCTTGACCTTAACCTGACAGATTTTTGGACAAAAAGTGTCCGTTGTTAGCGTTTATAATGTTATTCTCTTCAAAGGTGCGCATTTTTAAGTGAATAATATTTAGAGAGAATAATATAAACGCTAACAACTGACATTTTTTAATCCAAAAGTCTGTCAGGTTAAGGTCAAGCGGAGAGAGCGGAGCGTTGTGAGTCTCAGTCGTTAGCATCCAAATGATGCATTATTCGATGCAGCATTACAAAAATGCTTTATGGTGCAATGCGGTGCAATAGAAGTCGCAAAATTAATAATTTTTCTTACCTGTGAGGGGGCTGACTTCAGTATTTTAAACCTTTCTATGACAAAACGGGGAGGGTTGCATTGAATAATTTGAATGGTGCAATGTTAGTGTAGTAGATAAAAGCACTCGCAACTCAGTGATAAATGATAAGGGATAGGTAATGAGCGAAACGAGGAAACGACCTAATACTTGTAGGCAAATCTCTTCCGATTGACCGTTCATAGTGAGTAAGCTGCGCCCCTTTTAATGGAAGTGTGCCGCTCTTTTCAATGAAAATGACGTTCGATTTTACCAAATGTCGAGAACTGGCGGACTATTTATTTAACTGCCCCTTAAAACATTATACTGCCCATTCAATCATTTTAGAGCTCAAATAATAATTGCACTGGACATTTATTTAATCTATCGCTCGAGTAAGATTTGAACTGTCGCTGTAGGATTAAATAACCGACCAAATTCTTTTATATTGCTGACCACGTTCTACTGCCACATTAAGTCAATTACCGCCAAAAAAGTTTAATACCGCCCGGGTGAATTTTTAACTGCCCGATGCAACTGCCTGGATGTTAAAACAACCGCCCAAATAATTACTTCCCAATAACTATTATCACAATTTTCAACACTATCCAAGTTTGTATATATTTTTTTCTGTTTTTATATCTAACAGTTCTATCACTTTTTTGTTAATGTCTTCAACATCATAATAGCTGATTAGGTCATATCTATGAATCGCTTTTCTCTAATTGATTCCTCCATATATACGTTCAACGATATCCGAATTATAAATACATATCTGTGGCAATTCTAAATTGCTATTCATATCGTTCAAAACTCCATCTCCAACATCCAATAAAAACTTGGTGAATTCTTGTTCCTGTGGTAGAGCCCGCATATTTTGTGTTTGTAATATAACTGGGTTGTTATATTAACTATTATCAATTAGAGTTGTTGAGTTTTATTTAATTTTATTTGGTTATTTTGCAACGATACTTTCTGGTTGGACGTCAATTATGCAACGATATCGGATCGATTTCGGTGAAAGTATACAACGACACTTCCTAGTGACGCTCTGGAGCCAGATATACAGCGCGCTCTTTCGGTTTCGGTACCGGTATCTGGTACGCTCTGTATATCTAGACTAATCGGTTCGTTACCTTTGTAACGATATAACGGGGTTGCATCTGGTCAGGTCGGGATCGTCGATAATACCCTTTGCTCAATAGTCGAAGAAGGGAGGGTTCGTTATTGCTTACTAAACGGTGAATTATAAAACATAAACAAATTAAAATGGTTTCTATTAATATAACTATTTACATTTTAAACGGAATATGAAACGGATATTTACAGGAAAATATATACATGAAAAATAAATGAGAAATTCTAGTATTGAAATCAGGACGGTACTGTAACCGGTTTCTCGAGTGAGTAGCGCACGAGATCTGGGCTAGAGGCCTAGCTCGTGGACTATTCCCTCGGGATCAGCTATCACTTGAATACGGGTAGTCTCGTCGTATGATTAACTGTTCCGGATACTTGCGGTTTCGTAGTAGCACCTATAGCGCGACCGGTCGGGGTTTCAAGTCGGGGATGTACGTTAGAACACCAAGGGTGTAATCCCTTGCGAGACTGGTTTATTATTTGACGTGCACAACCTTTATAACTGACGGGACCACCCCAGGACATATGCAGATTATTGTAAGGACCATCCGCTGCACATCGACAAGGCTGTGTAATCCGCCGCAATGAATGCAAGCATGTCGGTTCTTACTTTCCCGCACCTGTACTGGTAAATGGACCTACCTAATTAAGTCAGCTACGCTTCCGCTACAAGTCAAGTAACTCCGGTCTTGTTAACTTAATTATTGGTAGCCCTTCGGCTTCGATAATTAAGTACTAGCGATGAATACTTGCGTATTTATTCTTCGAGAATAAATCGGATACGGGAATGAACAGAAAATCACACGCCGTGAATTAAACTCATTCAAGCGGACTGTCGGTTAATATTTATCGGACGCGGGTGGAGAGAATTCTTCTTCGCAAACCGGTGAAGAAGATTCTTCCTGGACCTCTGCTGTGTGGCTTTCTTTATAGCCACCCGAATAGGTTCGGCGGTCGGCGGTCGGCGGTCAGGCTCGCTCTCCTACCATCGAAACGCGTGACGTGCCACTCCCATTCTTCTCGTGCTCTTGTTTATTTACAATCGTGACGTAGCGGCTTGCATTTCTCTCTTCATCTGGATATGCCACGGCTCTCGCTCCGTGACGCGGTTGCAATAGAGAAAACAATTATGAATGCTAATCCAAGTTTGTTGGATGTAACCAGCATTCCAATTATGCATTGTTACACACCCCCCTTTCTTCGGGTAAAGCAGGTGCTGGTATGCTTCGGGGAAATACTGAAACAGATTTCAAAACAAGCGTTAGATAAGGGAGAGGGTGCTTACTCTGCGGGGTCGGTTTCTGGTTTCACGTCTTTTACGTGAACTCTGCCTACGTCCTTTCCTTCTTCATCTCGGAGCTCCACAATGACGGGTGATATAACTCTGTATACGGAGTACGGTCCGGTGTACTTAGGGGCCAGTTTCGCCATGAAACCTTTCGCGGCATCGGAAAGCACGTGGTTGCGCTTATACACCATGTCTCCTACTCTAGGGGAGTATAGGCGTCTCCGTAGGTCGTAATGATGACTCTGTCGAACAAAAGACTTAGCCAAATTTACTCTTACCATTTTGTAGATATCTTGTAATTTTTGCAGTTGTTTCCGGTATTTTCCGGGGGTTTCTTCTTGCAAATCTACCCGCACGTCCTGGTGCCTTAAAGTTCCTAGTGGAATTGGTTCTCTTCCGAAATTTAAATACGCTGGGGAGAATCCCGTAGATTCATGCAGTGCCGTGTTCATCGCGAACATCAGTTCGGCTAGATAAAGGTCCCACTTCTTCTGGTTGTCAGAGCTGTATTGTGCTACCATTTTTCCGATCACCTTGTTAGCCCTTTCCACGGGGTTTGCTTGTGGTGTATACGGCGGCGAGAATTGATGGCGTATTCGGAACGCGGTGGCCAATTCCTGGAAAATACGGTTAGCATATTGTTTTCCATTATCGGACACTAGCGTTTTCGGTGTTCCGAAGCGGTAAATCACGCGTTCTTTGAAGGCCTGGATCACTGTCTGTGCGGTTGCCCTCCTTAGCGCTTGAATTTCTACCCACTTCGAGAATCTATCTTGAAACACTACCAAAAATATATTCCCTTTCGATGAACGCGGTAGCGGTCCAATTAGGTCTGTACTTACTACATCCCATGGTTCGGTTGGCTTGGTAAAATACATCTTACCCAACGGTTGCTGTTGCGGCAACTTGTAGCATTGGCAGTTATGGCATTTCCGAATGTACTTTTTGACATCTCGATACATGCCTGGCCAGTGATAGTCCTTAGCTACCCGGGTGTATGTCTTCGCGACGCCTAGATGACCTGCTGCTGGCTGGTCATGACATTCCTTCAGAACTGCCGTGCGCTGGTTTTCTGGAACACACCAGGCCCATCTGTCGGAACGTCCGTCCGCGGCTTTATCCGCGAATACATCTGGAAAAGATTTAAACATTTTATTTCCTACTATACGATACTCTTTGTTCTGCTGGGGAGAATCTTTAATATTTTTCCTCAGCTTCCTGATCCAGCTACAATCATCTGGCCGGACTAGAATAGCTAGATTGTCCGCTGAATACGGTGCTCTCGAGAGCGCGTCGGCGACCTGGTTTAGCGCTCCTTTCCGGTATTTCACGTCAAATGAGTATTGTTGAAGTTCCAGAGTCCATCTGGCCAGCTTGCCAGTGGGATTTTTCATCTTGTTTAGCCACTCTAAACAGTGGTGATCAGAGATAACCGTGAAATGATATCCCTCCAGGTACGGCTTCCACTTAGTAATGGCCCAGATGATGGCTAGTAACTCTTTTTGCGTGGTAGACAGTTTCCGTTCTGCCTCGGTCAAGGTGTGAGAAATATATGCGATGGGTCTCTCCACATCGCCCTGGGTTTGACTTAGGACAGCCCCTAGTCCTACGTCACTGGCATCTGTCTGTAACAAGAAGGGTAAATTAAAATCAGGGCACGCTAGCACTGGTGCACTAGTTAAGTGTGCTTTTTAATTTCTGGAATGCCCTTTCTTGTTCTGCGGTCCACTGGAATTTCGTATTATTCTTTAAGAGGCGGTTTAGCGGCGCGGCGATATCGGAGAAGTTCGGAATAAACTTCCGGTACCAAGATATCATGCCTAGGAATCTTCGGAGTGCTCGTACACTATTCGGAGGTTCTAGTCTAGTGATTCCCTCGACTTTATCTGGGTCCGTTAAAATACCGTCTTCGTTGACTACGTGTCCCAAGTATTTGAGTTCGGACTGGCAGAATACGCATTTCTCCGGTTGCAGCTGTAATCCGGCGGCTCGCAACCGTCTGAATACCTCCTGCAAGTACTCTAGATGTTCTTGGAAAGTCGAGCTCACAACGATAATATCGTCCAAGTACGCGAATGCCTTCGGTTCGAGTTCCGGGCCGATCAATTTATCTACGAGTCTCTGAAACGTTGCTGGAGCGGAGTGCAATACGTATGGCATCACCGTGAATTGATAAGTCCCATACCTGGTACAGTAAACGCTGTGATTGGCCGGCTATCTTTCTCCAGGGGTACCTGCCAATACGCATGTTTTAAATCTATCGTAGAAATGAATCGCGCCCCCCTTAGTTTGTCAAGAATCGCTTGTATGTACGGAGTGGGGTATGTGTCCGGTATGGATTTCTTGTTTACAATACGTAAATCCACGCAAAATCTAAGCTTGCCGGATGGTTTCTTGACCATTACCACGGGAGAACTCCATGGACTGTCGGATACTTCTATGATGCCGTCCTCCAGCATCTTATTTACTTCTTGATTTATTAAAGATTGCATGGCGGGATTTCTTGGATAGTACCTCTGTTTTTGCGGTTCTTCTCCAGGTTTAAGTCGTATTTTATGCTCAACTAGCGACGTCGGTCCTTTCAGGGCGGAGAATTTCTTCAATTCAGTTTCTAGAAAATTATTCAGTTCCCTTTTCTGACTCGGATTTATTGGGGTTAGTCCTGCTATTTCGTTATCATCCTCTTGCAGGTTGAGAACGATTTCTTGATTACCTAACCACATTCTTCCAAGGTTTAGGTCAATTCTTGCATTCAGTGAACGCAGCTGGTCCATCCCCATCACCACATCGGTGGTGAGGTGCTCCAGGTATCCCCAGACTCCTTTAACTTGCCTAGAATTATAAGAAAATTTAAATTCGTATTGGTTGAGAACGGGAATTGTTTGATTATTTGCCAGACGGACAAATTTGTCACCTCCTGGTCTCGGTCGGATCCCTTTCTCTTCCAGGTGCTTTCGCACTCGGTTCCCGATGTATGAGCAACTAGCTCCGGTATCCACTAGAGCCTGAAAATACATATCAAAAATTTTCAAATTTACGTAAATTCTGGGGTCTCCGGTGGCGGTAATTTTGGATAACATCGGGCGGTCGGTTTCTTTCTCGCTAGGGCAAGTTTTACATGGGTTCAGGTATTGGGGTTCAGGTCGGATCCGTCGTCGGTGAGGTCCCCTTACCTCCGACGACGTATGTCGTTTCCCGGAGTCTGTAGGCCGCACCAATCCCGAGTTAGGATGCCTTGTCTGCCGCAACGGGAACAAAATATTTTCGGGATGCCTCGACATTTATCCCTTACGTGTCCGGTTATCCCACAACGCCAACATACAAGCGCTCTGGAGTACGGTCGTTCCGGGGTGAAATAGCTTCTGCTTTTCGATCCGTAACAAGCGTGAGGTGTTCCTTTCCTGGTTTCGCGTTTTTATCGGAGGTACTAGCTTGTTCGTTTACGTGGGTTTGTGTTACCTTTGACGGCGGACGGTAGGAATCACAGTCTTTTAATACGCCCTCGTATTCGGCTGCTAGCTTTAATAAATTCGAAATACTGGTGACCTCGGCTCTTTTTATGAATAGGCGGTATTCCGGTTTTAAATTTAAATACAGCCGCTCGATTTTATTTTCTGGCGATAAATTTCCGTGTCTTCTCATCAAGGTCAACAAAGATATCGAAAATTCTTTGGCTGTTTCTTTTGCACCTTGTGTGCGAGTACGGATTTCGTTTTCTAAATAAAACAGGTACCTGGATGGAAAATAATTTGCTTTAAAATCGGTCAAAAAATCTTCCCAAATTTGCCATAAAATTTTATTGTTTCTATACCAAAGCAGGCTGTTACCTTTTAACAATTCCGGCAGAGATTTGAGTAGATCGGTCGGGTCGGTGCCGTAACATTCCTGCATTTCTTCGAGGCGTTCTAAAAATGCAATTGGATCGGTAGTTCCGTCAAATTTCAGATTCCATTTTCGAACTGTATCACACGGCGGTTTATTTTCTCTTGCGGCGGCCGGTGCTATGACTTCACCTGCGGGTTCATTGTTCGGGCCGGTAATGCCTTCCCTTAAGAAAGTAATTAATTTTCTTCTCATTAAATCGACCGTTCCTGTCGGGGTCAATTTAAATTTTCTTAATTGGCGGGTCAGCTCTTCTTTGTTTAACTGGTATACCCAGGCTACTCGGGGAGCGGGTATAACGGGATTTGGTGCTTGTTCCTCTTCGGGACGGAATGGTCCTACATCCTCGTCGTCGCTCATCTTGATTACTGTGAACAGAACAAAACAACAAAATACACAACTTACTTGGTTTCGTTTTTACTACGAAAATTATTCTAGCAGCGATGCGGGTTTGGAATTAATTTTTCCTGCTGGTCCTGGTTCTGGAAGCAATAATGGCTGACGAATCAAATCTGGTGCTCGGTGCCCATTATACGATAATGACTGCCGAATCTGCTGCTCGGGCTCCAATTATACAATAATGACTACCGAATCTGCTGCTCGGGCGCCAATTATACAATAATGACTACCGAATCTGCTGCTCGGGCGCCAATTATGCAACGATACTTTCTGGTCGGACGTCAATTATGCAACGATATCGGATCGATTTCGGTGAAAGTATACAACGACACTTCCTAGTGACGCTCTGGAGCCAGATATACAGCGCGCTCTTTCGGTTTCGGTACCGGTATCTGGTACGCTCTGTATATCTAGACTAATCGGTTCGTTACCTTTGTAACGATATAACGGGGTTGCATCTGGTCAGGTCGGGATCGTCGATAATACCCTTTGCTCAATAGTCGAAGAAGGGAGGGTTCGTTATTGCTTACTAAACGGTGAATTATAAAACATAAACAAATTAAAATGGTTTCTATTAATATAACTATTTACATTTTAAACGGAATATGAAACGGATATTTACAGGAAAATATATACATGAAAAATAAATGAGAAATTCTAGTATTGAAATCAGGACGGTACTGTAACCGGTTTCTCGAGTGAGTAGCGCACGAGATCTGGGCTAGAGGCCTAGCTCGTGGACTATTCCCTCGGGATCAGCTATCACTTGAATACGGGTAGTCTCGTCGTATGATTAACTGTTCCGGATACTTGCGGTTTCGTAGTAGCACCTATAGCGCGACCGGTCGGGGTTTCAAGTCGGGGATGTACGTTAGAACACCAAGGGTGTAATCCCTTGCGAGACTGGTTTATTATTTGACGTGCACAAGCTTTATAACTGACGGGACCACCCCAGGACATATGCAGATTATTGTAAGGACCATCCGCTGCACATCGACAAGGCTGTGTAATCCGCCGCAATGAATGCAAGCATGTCGGTTCTTACTTTCCTGCACCTGTACTGGTAAATGGACCTACCTAATTAAGTCAGCTACGCTTCCGCTACAAGTCAAGTAACTCCGGTCTTGTTAACTTAATTATTGGTAGCCCTTCGGCTTCGATAATTAAGTACTAGCGATGAAGACTTGAGTATTTATTCTTCGAGAATAAATCGGATACGGGAATGAACAGAAAATCACACGCCGTGAATTAAACTCATTCAAGCGGACTGTCGGTTAATATTTATCGGATGCGGGTGGAGAGAATTCTTCTTCGCAAACCGGTGAAGAAGATTCTTCCTGGACCTCTGCTGTGTGGCTTCCATTATAGCCACCCTAATAGGTTCGGCGGTCGGCGGTCAGGCTCGCTCTCCTACCATCGAAACGCGTGACGTGCCACTCCCACTCTTCTCGTGCTCTTGTTTATTTACAATCGTGACGTAGCGGCTTGCATTTCTCTCTTCATCTGGATATGCCACGGCTCTCGCTCCGTGACGCGGTTGCAATAGAGAAAACAATTATGAATGCTAATCCAAGTTTGTTGGATGTAACCAGCATTCCAATTATGCATTGTTACAATTTACAACTACAAGTTACACTACTAAATTACGTGCAACAGTCAGCCATCTTCTCTTAGGCGTTCCTTTTCCACTGCTTGTTCACACCCGCACTGCCACTTATATTACAGTGGTCACACTTAGTCTAGACACTTCTACCACAGTGTTTAAGAAAATTTACGGAAATAACTCCAAAGAGAACTAAAAGTCTGGTAAGGGTCTGTCTATAATATCTAAAGCATACCTTGGCGCCACAGGAGCTTCATCCCAAATAAAAACATCTATACTCCTTAAATAATCTGCTTCTTTTGAATTTTTCTTAAAGTTGGCAGGTGAATCTAAAAACAGAGGAACAGGTAACCCAAACGTTTTATGAACTGTTCTGCCATGAGGAAGTAGTGTTGCTGCTATGCCCGTGAAGGCCATGGTACAAACAATTTTATTCTTACTCTTCAGTAAGCTGTAAAGGGTTGTATAAACATAAGTCTTACAGGAGCCTCCTGGACCGTCTATATAAAAACAGGAAGATTCAGAAATTGATTCATTTATGTTAGCATCACATTTACCCAAAATAATATCTACAATTTCTTTCTGCTTTTCATTTAGGTGTTTATATTGTCGTGATCCTATTTCTATTGCTTGTTCTTCATTTGCATATTCAATGTCGTGGAATGGTAGGAAACATTGAAAGATTGTAACCTTCCGCAGAACTAATTTGAACTAATTTGAATATAGGCTTTTTTGTCCTTCAGTATTGCTGTAACGTCTTTCATAATCTTGTGACATTGCTTCTTTAAATTCTTCCCACAATTCTTCCTGATAAATTGGTCGGCAATGCATTAAAATACGAATGAATAAATATCTCAGCAGGTCAGCTGTCTGGGCATCATCCAAATTTCAGCTTCATTCATGGCTCTTTTCCACTCGTGATCTTAAATAAGACCTAATTTTAAACACACTGCTACATAAGATTCCTGTATTTCTCCATTTACTGTTTTCAGATCTTCAAATCTGTTTGCTCCTTTAATATGAAGTAATAATAATCGAAAATGAGTAGTTAGAAAATGACAATACAGAATCAAGCCTCCCGCCGAGGCGGTTGACCGCCTCGGCGGGAGGAAGCCGGGCGCCCGTCTTTCTGGCCGAGGCGATCGGGCGCTCAAGCCAGCCCGCCAAGGCGATCGATCGCTTCGGCGGGAGGAAGCCGGGCGCCCGGCTTCTCCAGGTGCCATCCATGTCTTCGGCAATGGCCATGACAGCCTCAGATCAGTCCATCCAGTTTTCCAGGTGCCATCCACTTCTTCAGCAACGACTTCTATGGCAGTCTCTCTCAGAAGAAGCGAGTGTCATTGCCGAAGAGTGCGCCCCCAAGCCGCCATTTTGGGGCCTTTGGTTGTGGATCAAGCGCCTGCGCCGGGGCTCTATGAGAGTGGGCGGGGCAACAGCCAATGACAGTAGTTGTGGGCAGCATCCAATCAGAATTGTTGTGGGTGGTAAGGTTCAACTAGTGCTAGATGCCTTTGGATGTGGCCCAGGCGCCTGCGCCGGGGTTTTCGCAAAAATAAAAACAATGAATATATTTTTACATCAATATAATTATAAATACTATGAGTAAATTATCTGGTAGTAATCAGTGGTACTGGACAGTTCGAACAACTACTCTTCGGGGAAATACCCCGCCAGGCGTTGAATTATAGAACTAAATCCAGATTTCTTATACTAAGAGACGCCACACACTGCTACCCCACCTAAGGTGGATTTAGTTCTACAATTCAATGCCAAGCGGGGTATTTGCCCGAGGAATAGTTGTTCAAACGGTCCAGCATCACTGATTACTACCAGATAATTTACTCAAAGTAGTTGTCACTTGCTGATACCTGTCCAGAGCGTGGCAGCATATACAGCAAGTTAAATTGCATGGTTTGAATGTGTTTAGGAAAGCACTATACTGATGAGTCCCAGAATGACGAAACCAGTTATTCTGCGGTTTAACATACACATTCAAAATATGCAATATTTGAATAAAGACCTGCTTAAAAGTACTTACGTACATGGATACACATTATGATTGCTTCAAAGCCACCTTAAGGTGGGGTAGCAGTCTGTGGCGTCTCACAGTACAAAACAAATCTGGATTTAGTTCTATAATTCTATGCTTGGCGGGGTATTTGCCCGAGGAATAGTAGTTCAAACGGTCCAGTATCACTGATAACTAACACTCAAACTCAAAGTAGTTGTCACTTGCTGATATCTGTCCAGAGCGCGGCAGCATATATAGCAAGTTAAGTTGCATGGTTTGAATGTGTAGGGGAAAGCACCGTACTGATGGGTCCAAAAAAGACGAAACCAGTTGGTCTGTGGTTTCCCATACACATTCAAAGCATGCAATATTTGAACAAAAACCTGCTGAAAAGCACGTACGTACATAGAGACATATTATTATTGTTTCAAAGCCACCGTAGGTGGAGTAGCACCTAGTAGAAACTTTAGTACAAAAATCTGGATTTAGTTCTATAATTCAATGCCTGGCGGGGTATTTGCCGAGGAGTAGTTGTTCGAACGGTCTAGTTTCTAGTACCACTGATTACTACCAGATGATTTACTCAAAATAGTTGTCACTTGCTGATATCTGTCCAGAGCGCGGCAGCATATATAGCAAGTTAAATTGCATGTTTTGAGTGTGTAGGGGAAAGCACTGTACTGATGAGTCCCAGAAGGACGAAACCAGTTGGTCTGCGGTTGTCCATACGCATTCAAAACATGCAATATTTGAACAAAGACCTGCTTAAGCACGTACGTACATGAAGATACATTATGATAGTTTCAAAGCCACCTTAGGTGGGGTAGCAGTCTGTGGCGTCTCTTAGTACAAAAAATCTGGATTTAGTTCTACAATTCAATGCCAAGCGGGGTATTTGCCTGAGGAATAGTTGTTCGAACGATCCAGTACCACTGATTACTAACAGATAATTTACTCAAAGTAGTTGTCACTTGCTGATATCTGTCCACAGCGCGGGTGGGAATGGAAGAATAGTCCCTGTTATTACAGATGACTAAATTCTCAGCCCATTGCTGCATTTCTCCGTTTGTTAACATTTAAATTGTAATTTTTTTGTGTAGCAATAAATCTTATTATTATTATTATTATTATTATATAGCAAGTTAAGTTGCATGGTTTGAATGTGTAGGGGAAAGCACCGTACCGATGAGTCCAAAAAAGACGAAACCAGTTGCTCCGTGTTTTTCCATACACATTCAAAGCATGCAATATTTGAACAAAAACCTGCTGAAAAGCACGTACGTACATGGAGACATATTATTATTGTTTCAAAGCCACCTTAGGTGGAGTAGCACCTAGTAGCACTTTAGTACAAAAATCTGGATTTAGTTCTATAACTCAATGCCTGGCGGGGTATTTGCCGAGGAGTAGTTGTTCGAACGGTCCAGTACCACTGATTACTATCAGATTATTTACTCAAAGTTAAATCGCATTTTTTGAGTGTGTAGGGGAAAGCACCGTACTGATGTGTCCCAGAAGGACGAAACCAGTTGGTCTGCGGTTTTCCATACGCATTCAAAACATGCAATATTTGAACAAAGACCTGCTTAAAACACGTACGTACATGGTGACACATTATGATTGTTTCAGAACCACCTTAGTTTTGGTAGCAGTCTGTGGCGTCTCGTAGAACAAAAAAATCTGGATTTAGTTCTATAATTCAATGCCTGGTGGGGTATTTGCCCAAGGAGCAGTTGTTCGAACTGTCCAGTACCACTGATTACTACCAGATAATTTACTCAAAGTAGTTGTCACTTGCTGATACCTGTCCAGAGCGTGGCAGCATATACAGCAAGTTAAATTGCATGGTTTGAATGTGTTTGGGAAAGCACTATACTGATGAGTCCCAGAAGGACGAAACCAGTTATTCTGTGGTTTTCCATACACATTCAAAACATGCAATATTTGAATAAAGACCTGCTTAAAAGTACTTACGTACATGGATACACATTATGATTGCTTCAAAGCCACCTTAAGGTTGGGTAGCAGTCTGTGGCGTCTCGCAGTACAAAAATATCTGGATTTAGTTCTATAATTCTATGCTTGGCGGGGTATTTGCCCGAGGAATAGTTGTTCAAACGGTCCAGTATCACTGATTACAACCAGATAATTTACTCAAAGTAGTTGTCACTTGCTGATATCTGTCCAGAGCGCGGTAGCATACATATATAGCAAGTTAAATTGCATGTTTTGAGTGTGTAGGGGAAAGCACTGTACTGATGAGTCACAGAAGGACGAAACCAGTTGGTCTGCGGTTTTCCATACACATTCAAAACATGCAATATTTGAACAACGACCTTCTTAAAACACGTACGTACATGGAGACATTATGATTGTTTCAGAGCCACCTTAGGTGGGGTAGCAGTCTGTGGCGTCTCATAGTGCAAGAAATCTGGATTTAGTTCTATAATTCAATGTCTGGTGGGGTATTTGCCCGAGGAGTAGTTGTTCGAACGGTCCAGTATCGCTTATTACCGGATAATTACTGGGTTATTATATTTTAGTGAAAGATTTACGGTATGAAGGAACACCAGGATTGTATGAACTGATGTTTAAGAAGGGTCCAATTGGTTATGAAAATAAGGATTTGGATAGTTACATAGATATCGTTAGCAGAACAATCGCAGCTCGAAGGATTACGTGCAGACAATCAGATTTCTTCAAATAAACCTGCAAGATATATTCAGATTATCAGACCACAATTATTTCAAAATCGTATTGGAAGAAAAAGAAACGGGAAAGGTATCGTTATAAGAACAAGTTAGTGCGGCTGGAAGGAATTACAGATTGGAAAGGCGAATTGTTGGTAATAAATCTGAAAATATATCGGTCCATTCTTATTTATAAATCGCGGAGGAAGACGGGGGAATAGGGATGGTTTCTTGATGAAAGTGAGTAGGTAACAAGCCCACAAAGCCCGTGTACTGGAATAATTCAAATGAGCTGGTTGACCGCATACGCTTCTCCTTGCTTTGAAAGCAGCTGGACCTACCGGTCACGACAATGAAATCATCTAAATGCTTGAAGAATTGATTGAAGCAAACATAAAATATTTTTTCCCCAAAAATCTCTCAGTTTCGGGTGATCACTCATTATAACCATTGAGAAATCTGGTAGGCATATTCATTAACCCACCTTATTTTATAATGTTCCTGTCGAATTTCCCGTACGTTCAACAGATTCGAACAGCTACCTATTGTGTTTTTCCAACTTCAATATTCGCTCAAAAATTCCCTGAAAATCTCCCATTATCGGAAGTGTAGTTATAAATTGCGTATTTTCGGGTTTACTTCCCGAAGGTCCTGTAAACGTGGAAATAAATGTTAACAATAAAACATTTACTGCAGAGAACATCCAAGGATGGCGTTTGCGAGAGTGCCAGTTAATCTGCAAACAGATATGGGAAAATAATTATACAACAAAGACTTTCAAAGTCTCCTGAGTAAATATAATATTAATCACTACATTACATAATTAGTGGTACTGGACCGTTCGAACATCCACTCCTCGGGCAAATAGCGCGCCAGGCGTTGAATTATAGAACTTAATCAATATTTTTTGTACTATGACACGTCACAGAATACTACCCCACCTAAGGTGGCTTTGAAGCAATCATAATGTGTCTCTATGTTTTTGTTTAAATATTACATGTTTTGAATGTGTATGGAAAACCACAAACCAACTGGAGAAAATATCGCACTATTTGAATGAAACATAAGGATGTAACAATGAGAATCAAAAAATGATTTCTACAAGAGGCTTATAAATTATAATCATTCAAAACTGATTTATGTCATCATAAGGTTCTCAGTCCGAAGACTGGTTGGACGCGTACCTCCATTCTTTTCTATCCTGAGCTAACCTACGCATTTCCCTAAAAGTAGAACATCCTACATCCCTAACTATTTGAGAGCAGTAGTCTAATCTAGGCCTACCCCTACCTCTTTTTATTCCTATCTCTGACTCCAGTATGTCGCGAACTATTCCTTCGTGTCTTAGAAGGTGTCCTACCATCCTATCTCTCCTACACTTTATTGTTTTCCATACCTTTCGCCTTTCCCCAACTCTTTCTAATACTTCCCTATTGCTAACCTTATCTATCCACGGTATCTTCATCATGCGTCTGTAACACCACAGTTCAAACGCTTCTACTCTTTTCCTATCCGCTTCTCCTATTGTCCAAGTTTCGCACCAGTATAATGCCGTACTCCATACATACGACTTTAAGAGTCTCTTCCTAGTCTCTATATTAACCGTTCTCGAACATAACAGTTGTTTCTTTTTGTTAAACGCAACTCGGCCCTGCGCCATTCTTTGTTTTATATCTTTAGTGCTCCTACCGTCTTGGGTTATTTTACTTCCTAAGTAGCAGAAATCCGCGACCTCCTCTATCTTCTCATTTCCTATTTGTATTTCAATTTTAGTTCTATTTTCACTCCATCTACATACCAAAATTTTAGTTTTCTTTTTATTGATTTTCATGCCGCAGCCCTGTGTCAAAACTGCTTCCATTTCACTCAAAGCCGCTCCTAATTCTTCTTTGCTAGATGCTAACACTGCTATATCATCCGCAAATCTGAGCATATTAATAGTTTGGCCCTGTACATTGATCCCTGAGGCTGTTCTTTCCTTAACAATATTAATCGCATCTTCGATATATAAGTTGAAAACTAGAGGTGACAATGCACATCCCTGTCTCACTCCCTTCCGGATATCTACTTCCCTTCGTTCCTGCTCACATTCTATAACTGCCTTTTGCTCTTTGTAGAGATTATTCTTCTGTCCCTGTATTTCATCCCTACCTTTCTCAGCACTTCGAACATCTTCCCCCATTTTACGTTGTCGAAGGCTTTTTCTAAATCTACAAATCCTATATATACGCTCTTTCTCTTTTCTATCGTTTTTTCTATAATTACTCGTAAAGCTAGAATGGCCTCGCGCGTTCCTCTATTTCGTCTAAATCCGAACTGATCTTCTCCTAATATTTCTTCCGCCTTTTTCTCCATCCTTCTTTGCACAATTCTAGTTAAAATTTTTGACGCATGGGAAGTTAAACTGATAGTTCTAAAATTTTCGCATCTATCCGCGCCTTTCCTTTTTGGCAAAGCTACTATGATGTTCCGTTTGTAATCTTCTGGAATCTCGCCTGTCAGGTATATGTGACTAACTAATTTAAATAAACGATCCATTACCTCTTGACCTGCGCACTTTAACATTTCTGCCTGCAAGCCATCTATACCTGGTGCTTTATTATTCCTTAAACTTTTTAGTGCTAGCTCAAACTCTTCTCTCATTATAGGACTCCCTAGGTTATCCCCTTCTACACTGCTTTCACTTTCTAATATATCTTGCACTTCCTGTCCCGCATATAAGTTTCCTAAATATTCTTTCCACCTATCTGCCTTCTCCCCGCTTTCGATTAGGATATCTCCTGCCTCATTCCTAATGCTTTTGGTACTAGATCCAATTTCTCTAAAATTTCTCCTAATTATTTTATATGCTTCATCAGTCTTTCCTATTTCGAACTTATTTTCCACTTCTTTGCACTTATCGTCGATCCATTGCTCTTTCGCTTTCCTACATTTCCGAATAATTTCCCACTTGATCGCCTTATATCTTTGTTTCCCTATTTCATCTAACCTATTTTTATATTTGCGCCTTTCCTCTATTAGACTCACAATATGTTTTGTTATCCAGGGTTTCCTACTTTCATTCTGTTTATGACCCAAAATATCCCTAGCTGAGGAAACTAAACTATTTTTAATGCAATTCCATTCTTCCTCTATGTCCCTAACAATATTTTCGCCCGCGCCCTTTAGTACCTCGTTTGTCTTTTTCTCGAACTTATCGCGCGTATCATCATCTTTTAGTTTCTCTGGGTCAAGATACCATCTTCCGCTTCGTTTTTTCAAAATCTTAAATTTAAGATTGGCCTTCATAACGACTATATTGTGATCACTATCTATATCTGCTCCTGGATAACTTCTACAATCCGTAACTTGATTTCTAAATCTTTGCCTAACAAGAATGTAATCTATTTGATATCTCCCTAGGTCTCCTGGCATCTTCCACGTGTAGCGTCTCCTAACATGATGGTGAAATAGAGTGTTCGCGACCGTTAAGTTATGTTTATCGCAGAACTCTATCAGTCTCACTCCCCTATCGTTCCTATTGCCTAATCCAAAGGGACCAACTATTCCGCCCTCTCGCACTGTGCCTACGACTGCATTGAAATCTCCTATAATTATTAAATTTTCGTGTCCTCTCACAAAATCTAGCACATGTTCAATATCACTATAAACTGCCTCTACGACCTCATCACTGTAGTTAGAAGTGGGCATATATACCTGTATTATTACTGTTTTTACAGGTTTCGAATCTAACCTAACCATAACTACCCTGCCACTTTGCTGTAAGAAATTTTCTACACTCTGCCCTACTTTTTTCCGCATAACAATTCCTACTCCCGAATTTCCTCCTACAGATCCTGTGTGTATTACTCTAAAATCTCCGCTCCAGAAGTCTCCGGCTTCTGGCCATCGCACTTCACTAATACCTACTACGTCTAATGCTAACCTATCCATCTCAATTTTCAAATTCTCAAACTTTCCTACTTGTTTCATGCTTCTAACATTCCACGCTCCGACTCGTGTGATGTTACACTTATCATTTCTGATGACTCCCCCCGAAGCAGTCCCCGCCCGGAGATCCGAATGTGGGACTATTTTACCTCCGGAATATTTTACTCCAGGAGGTGCCATCATCATAAATTCGAAGTACGCTGTACCAGGGATAGAATAATGTGGTGGTTTCCCGTTGCCTTCCACATCGCAGTAGTGTGTATCACAGTGCCATACCGACCCTCACGATCTCTGCCACTATGATTACTGAAAGAGCTGCTGCCCCCTTTCATTTATGTGAAATCCAAGAAATATCATGTAGGAGGCTCGGTTCGCATAAGTCAATATCGCGAAGGATTCCCAGCAGGCTACGTATACACCTGATTGAGTCAAATTAATTTTTTAAGATTTCAAAAGTTCAGACAACTAATCCCACGACTTGCCTGTTAAAAGATGATAAAAACCGAGATATAAAGTTTCTTATAATTATAATAATAATAATAATAACATTAATAGTGGAACTGGTATACGTAGAGGTACCTTTTATTTAGATACATATAAATTAATCTTTTTTATTTACTTTTTATAAACTACCTCGCGGTTTAGGTGACCACAAACACCAATTTATGGCTTAGGTTTATGCAGGATGATTCAAATTCGAGGGCCACTATCGGAATCTCGCTGCTCTATCAGCTCATTCTCATGGATTTACATAAGAACGTTTCGTTTAGAATTTAGATCATGCCATCAAGGATTAAGATGTAAGAGACTGTGGTTAAATAATCAATTCAAGAATCAATTGTACCCCTAACCACATAAATTTTGAAATACTATATACGCATTTCGCATGCCATCAACTTAATTTTTTATTATGGGCGCCATTTTCGTCTTTGTTGAAAAAAGCATATCTTTCTGATTTCATTCATATACAACTTGTCCATATTATATCAAATATTGTGCAAATATTTAGCAAAAATACAGTGGACCTTGCAAGGAAACAAAAATGAAACAGTCAACAGTTTGTTGCAATTTAAGCAAACACGTTAAATATTCTTGGTGCCATAGCTGAGACACATTTTTCAAAGAATAATAGGTTCTTCTTCACATAATTTTATTGATTTTCATGCCGCAGCCCTGTGTCAAAACTGCTTCCATTTCATTCAAAGCCGCTCCTAATTCTTCTTTGCTAGATGCTAACACTGCTATATCATCCGCAAATCTGAGCATATTAATAGTTTGGCCCTGTACATTGATCCCTGAGGCTGTTCTTTCCTTAACAATATTAATCGCATCTTCGATATATAAGTTGAAAACTAGAGGTGACAATGCACATCCCTGTCTCACTCCCTTCCGGATATCTACTTCCCTTCGTTCCTGCTCACATTCTATAACTGCCTTTTGCTCTTTGTAGAGATTATGTATTATTCTTCTGTCCCTGTATTTCATCCCTACCTTTCTCAGCACTTCGAACATCTTCCCCCATTTTACGTTGTCGAAGGCTTTTTCTAAATCTACAAATCCTATATATACGCTCTTTCTCTTTTCTATCGTTTTTTCTATAATTACTCGTAAAGCTAGAATGGCCTCGCGCGTTCCTCTATTTCGTCTAAATCCGAACTGATCTTCTCCTAATATTTCTTCCGCCTTTTTCTCCATCCTTCTTTGCACAATTCTAGTTAAAATTTTTGACGCATGGGAAGTTAAACTGATAGTTCTAAAATTTTCGCATCTATCCGCGCCTTTCCTTTTTGGCAAAGCTACTATGATGTTCCGTTTGTAATCTTCTGGAATCTCGCCTGTCAGGTATATGTGACTAACTAATTTAAATAAACGATCCATTACCTCTTGACCTGCGCACTTTAACATTTCTGCCTGCAAGCCATCTATACCTGGTGCTTTATTATTCCTTAAACTTTTTAGTGCTAGCTCAAACTCTTCTCTCATTATAGGACTCCCTAGGTTATCCCCTTCTACACTGCTTTCACTTTCTAATATATCTTGCACTTCCTGTCCCGCATATAAGTTTCCTAAATATTCTTTCCACCTATCTGCCTTCTCCCCGCTTTCGATTAGGATATCTCCTGCCTCATTCCTAATGCTTTTGGTACTAGATCCAATTTCTCTAAAATTTCTCCTAATTATTTTATATGCTTCATCAGTCTTTCCTATTTCGAACTTATTTTCCACTTCTTTGCACTTATCGTCGATCCATTGCTCTTTCGCTTTCCTACATTTCCGAATAATTTCCCACTTGATCGCCTTATATCTTTGTTTCCCTATTTCATCTAACCTATTTTTATATTTGCGCCTTTCCTCTATTAGACTCACAATATGTTTTGTTATCCAGGGTTTCCTACTTTCATTCTGTTTATGACCCAAAATATCCCTAGCTGAGGAAACTAAACTATTTTTAATGCAATTCCATTCTTCCTCTATGTCCCTAACAATATTTTCGCCCGCGCCCTTTAGTACCTCGTTTGTCTTTTTCTCGAACTTATCGCGCGTATCATCATCTTTTAGTTTCTCTGGGTCAAGATACCATCTTCCGCTTCGTTTTTTCAAAATCTTAAATTTAAGATTGGCCTTCATAACGACTATATTGTGATCACTATCTATATCTGCTCCTGGATAACTTCTACAATCCGTAACTTGATTTCTAAATCTTTGCCTAACAAGAATGTAATCTATTTGATATCTCCCTAGGTCTCCTGGCATCTTCCACGTGTAGCGTCTCCTAACATGATGGTGAAATAGAGTGTTCGCGACCGTTAAGTTATGTTTATCGCAGAACTCTATCAGTCTCATTCCCCTATCGTTCCTATTGCCTAATCCAAAGGGACCAACTATTCCGCCCTCTCGCACTGTGCCTACGACTGCATTGAAATCTCCTATAATTATTAAATTTTCGTGTCCTCTCACAAAATCTAGCACATGTTCAATATCACTATAAACTGCCTCTACGACCTCATCACTGTAGTTAGAAGTGGGCATATATACCTGTATTATTACTGTTTTTACAGGTTTCGAATCTAACCTAACCATAACTACCCTGCCACTTTGCTGTAAGAAATTTTCTACACTCTGCCCTACTTTTTTCCGCATAACAATTCCTACTCCCGAATTTCCTCCTACAGATCCTGTGTGTATTACTCTAAAATCTCCGCTCCAGAAGTCTTCGGCTTCTGGCCATCGCACTTCACTAATACCTACTACGTCTAATGCTAACCTATCCATCTCAATTTTCAAATTCTCAAACTTTCCTACTTGTTTCATGCTTCTAACATTCCACGCTCCGACTCGTGTGATGTTACACTTATCATTTCTGATGACTCCCCCCGAAGCAGTCCCCGCCCGGAGATCCGAATGTGGGACTATTTTACCTCCGGAATATTTTACTCCAGGAGGTGCCATCATCATAAATTCGAAGTACGCTGTACCAGGGATAGAATAATGTGGTGGTTTCCCGTTGCCTTCCACATCGCAGTAGTGTGTATCACAGTGCCATACCGACCCTCACGATCTCTGCCACTATGATTACTGAAAGAGCTGCTGCCCCCTTTCATTTATGTGAAATCCAAGAAATATCATGTAGGAGGCTCGGTTCGCATAAGTCAATATCGCGAAGGATTCCCAGCAGGCTACGTATACACCTGATTGAGTCAAATTAATTTTTTAAGATTTCAAAAGTTCAGACAACTAATCCCACGACTTGCCTGTTAAAAGATGATAAAAACCGAGATATAAAGTTTCTTATAATTATAATAATAATAATAATAACATTAATAGTGGAACTGGTATACGTAGAGGTACCTTTTATTTAGATACATATAAATTAATCTTTTTTATTTACTTTTTATAAACTACCTCGCGGTTTAGGTGACCACAAACACCAATTTATTGCTTAGGTTTATGCAGGATGATTCAAATTCGAGGGCCACTATCGGAATCTCGCTGCTCTATCAGCTCATTCTCATGGATTTACATAAGAACGTTTCGTTTAGAATTTAGATCATGCCATCAAGGATTAAGATGTAAGAGACTGTGGTTAAATAATCAATTCAAGAATCAATTGTACCCCTAACCACATAAATTTTGAAATACTATATACGCATTTCGCATGCCATCAACTTAATTTTTTATTATGGGCGCCATTTTCGTCTTTGTTGAAAAAAGCATATCTTTCTGATTTCATTCATATACAACTTGTCCATATTATATCAAATATTGTGCAAATATTTAGCAAAAATACAGTGGACCTTGCAAGGAAACAAAAATGAAACAGTCAACAGTTTGTTGCAATTTAAGCAAACACGTTAAATATTCTTGGTGCCATAGCTGAGACACATTTTTCAAAGAATAATAGGTTCTTCTTCACATAATTTTATTGATTTTCATGCCGCAGCCCTGTGTCAAAACTGCTTCCATTTCATTCAAAGCCGCTCCTAATTCTTCTTTGCTAGATGCTAACACTGCTATATCATCCGCAAATCTGAGCATATTAATAGTTTGGCCCTGTACATTGATCCCTGAGGCTGTTCTTTCCTTAACAATATTAATCGCATCTTCGATATATAAGTTGAAAACTAGAGGTGACAATGCACATCCCTGTCTCACTCCCTTCCGGATATCTACTTCCCTTCGTTCCTGCTCACATTCTATAACTGCCTTTTGCTCTTTGTAGAGATTATGTATTATTCTTCTGTCCCTGTATTTCATCCCTACCTTTCTCAGCACTTCGAACATCTTCCCCCATTTTACGTTGTCGAAGGCTTTTTCTAAATCTACAAATCCTATATATACGCTCTTTCTCTTTTCTATCGTTTTTTCTATAATTACTCGTAAAGCTAGAATGGCCTCGCGCGTTCCTCTATTTCGTCTAAATCCGAACTGATCTTCTCCTAATATTTCTTCCGCCTTTTTCTCCATCCTTCTTTGCACAATTCTAGTTAAAATTTTTGACGCATGGGAAGTTAAACTGATAGTTCTAAAATTTTCGCATCTATCCGCGCCTTTCCTTTTTGGCAAAGCTACTATGATGTTCCGTTTGTAATCTTCTGGAATCTCGCCTGTCAGGTATATGTGACTAACTAATTTAAATAAACGATCCATTACCTCTTGACCTGCGCACTTTAACATTTCTGCCTGCAAGCCATCTATACCTGGTGCTTTATTATTCCTTAAACTTTTTAGTGCTAGCTCAAACTCTTCTCTCATTATAGGACTCCCTAGGTTATCCCCTTCTACACTGCTTTCACTTTCTAATATATCTTGCACTTCCTGTCCCGCATATAAGTTTCCTAAATATTCTTTCCACCTATCTGCCTTCTCCCCGCTTTCGATTAGGATATCTCCTGCCTCATTCCTAATGCTTTTGGTACTAGATCCAATTTCTCTAAAATTTCTCCTAATTATTTTATATGCTTCATCAGTCTTTCCTATTTCGAACTTATTTTCCACTTCTTTGCACTTATCGTCGATCCATTGCTCTTTCGCTTTCCTACATTTCCGAATAATTTCCCACTTGATCGCCTTATATCTTTGTTTCCCTATTTCATCTAACCTATTTTTATATTTGCGCCTTTCCTCTATTAGACTCACAATATGTTTTGTTATCCAGGGTTTCCTACTTTCATTCTGTTTATGACCCAAAATATCCCTAGCTGAGGAAACTAAACTATTTTTAATGCAATTCCATTCTTCCTCTATGTCCCTAACAATATTTTCGCCCGCGCCCTTTAGTACCTCGTTTGTCTTTTTCTCGAACTTATCGCGCGTATCATCATCTTTTAGTTTCTCTGGGTCAAGATACCATCTTCCGCTTCGTTTTTTCAAAATCTTAAATTTAAGATTGGCCTTCATAACGACTATATTGTGATCACTATCTATATCTGCTCCTGGATAACTTCTACAATCCGTAACTTGATTTCTAAATCTTTGCCTAACAAGAATGTAATCTATTTGATATCTCCCTAGGTCTCCTGGCATCTTCCACGTGTAGCGTCTCCTAACATGATGGTGAAATAGAGTGTTCGCGACCGTTAAGTTATGTTTATCGCAGAACTCTATCAGTCTCACTCCCCTATCGTTCCTATTGCCTAATCCAAAGGGACCAACTATTCCGCCCTCTCGCACTGTGCCTACGACTGCATTGAAATCTCCTATAATTATTAAATTTTCGTGTCCTCTCACAAAATCTAGCACATGTTCAATATCACTATAAACTGCCTCTACGACCTCATCACTGTAGTTAGAAGTGGGCATATATACCTGTATTATTACTGTTTTTACAGGTTTCGAATCTAACCTAACCATAACTACCCTGCCACTTTGCTGTAAGAAATTTTCTACACTCTGCCCTACTTTTTTCCGCATAACAATTCCTACTCCCGAATTTCCTCCTACAGATCCTGTGTGTATTACTCTAAAATCTCCGCTCCAGAAGTCTCCGGCTTCTGGCCATCGCACTTCACTAATACCTACTACGTCTAATGCTAACCTATCCATCTCAATTTTCAAATTCTCAAACTTTCCTACTTGTTTCATGCTTCTAACATTCCACGCTCCGACTCGTGTGATGTTACACTTATCATTTCTGATGACTCCCCCCGAAGCAGTCCCCGCCCGGAGATCCGAATGTGGGACTATTTTACCTCCGGAATATTTTACTCCAGGAGGTGCCATCATCATAAATTCGAAGTACGCTGTACCAGGGATAGAATAATGTGGTGGTTTCCCGTTGCCTTCCACATCGCAGTAGTGTGTATCACAGTGCCATACCGACCCTCACGATCTCTGCCACTATGATTACTGAAAGAGCTGCTGCCCCCTTTCATTTATGTGAAATCCAAGAAATATCATGTAGGAGGCTCGGTTCGCATAAGTCAATATCGCGAAGGATTCCCAGCAGGCTACGTATACACCTGATTGAGTCAAATTAATTTTTTAAGATTTCAAAAGTTCAGACAACTAATCCCACGACTTGCCTGTTAAAAGATGATAAAAACCGAGATATAAAGTTTCTTATAATTATAATAATAATAATATCATTAATATTATAAATAATAATAATAATAACATTAATAGTGGAACTGGTATACGTAGAGGTACCTTTTATTTAGATACATATAAATTAATCTTTTTTATTTACTTTTTATAAACTACCTCGCGGTTTAGGTGACCACAAACACCAATTTATTGCTTAGGTTTATGCAGGATGATTCAAATTCGAGGGCCACTATCGGAATCTCGCTGCTCTATCAGCTCATTCTCATGGATTTACATAAGAACGTTTCGTTTAGAATTTAGATCATGCCATCAAGGATTAAGATGTAAGAGACTGTGGTTAAATAATCAATTCAAGAATCAATTGTACCCCTAACCACATAAATTTTGAAATACTATATACGCATTTCGCATGCCATCAACTTAATTTTTTATTATGGGCGCCATTTTCGTCTTTGTTGAAAAAAGCATATCTTTCTGATTTCATTCATATACAACTTGTCCATATTATATCAAATATTGTGCAAATATTTAGCAAAAATACAGTGGACCTTGCAAGGAAACAAAAATGAAACAGTCAACAGTTTGTTGCAATTTAAGCAAACACGTTAAATATTCTTGGTGCCATAGCTAAGACACATTTTTCAAAGAATAATAGGTTCTTCTTCACATAATTTTTCAAATGATAATGGTATTTAGCATTATGTAACATTAAGGTTTGACGGTTGGATTGTTGTTTCTAGTTCACGTCCTTTACGGGAAAACCTGGTTAAACCATTTTTCCAGATTTTTTTCTTATTGCAGCTACTGTAATGTTCCACAAAATCCGATATATTATAGACAATATTATTTCAAATGATGTTTACCAACATTCCTACGTTTGACGAGAAGATAAGATAGTTTGTGCACCAAGTTAACCCTTTCGGGACGGGAAACGACCGGATGTTGCAAAAAAAATTTTTGCCCGCCAGACGCGAAACAACTAAAGTGGAACGCTTGGAGAGCAGGTTTAGAGCGGAAAACTACCGCGGTTTGATAGTGCAGCAACATTATGATAACCAATAACGTCCATAATCGGAGCTTATTGGCTAATTTAATCTCCCTCCATTTCTTCCCAGAAATCGTGTTAAATCAGTGTTAAATCGTGCAGTATACTTTGTTATGCGTTTGTGTGTGCATCTCGTGCTTAGATCTCAGAAAATTGCTCGTGTTTTCCACACGTCAAAATTGCGTACCTTTTTGTCCAAAATGAGTGAAAAAATGTAATTATGAACGACTTACCCTCTAGCTCTAGGACGGGATGAATAGGGCTCACAACTACTTTTCACTTGTCCAATCCCTATGGATATTCTAGTCTATATGTGGACTGTATCTAACCATCTTCCAAAATTTCTCCAGTAATTCTAATTAATTCCATAACATCGACTAATTCCAACACTACTTTTTGTTCTGTCGCGTTCAACACCGCGAGTGGAACTCTACCGTCCCTTCTCGTATCGCGTACGCCGGACACTTCTACCAGGAGTATGGGAAAGGAATGAGGAAAGTCGTATCAAATGAATTTTGAATAAACCAAACATTCCGCCCACCAAAATGCTTACATTTTCTATCAATACAAATAACTGAACTAAACTAAGTCTAAATCCTACAACTAATTTTCAGTAAACACAAATCTATACAGTATGCAATGTCTCTTCTAAAGGAAGAGGACATAGTTTTACAAGAGGTCGCTGAAGATGCCCTTGCGAAGTGGTAACTGTAGCCACACGAACAATATTATCTTTTCCAGGATGTAATGCTTCCACCCGACCCATTTTCCACTGTAAAGGAGATGTTAGTTCATCCTTTAAAAGCACTAGGTCCCCAATCTTTAACAGTTTAGAACCATGAATATTCCATTTTTGACGATTTTGAAGAGTTGTCAAATATTCGCGATTCCATCGTTTCCAAAAATCTTGGTGCATACGTTGAACTAATTGCCATCTATTTAGTGTATGCAATTTACTAGTCGTAAAATCGTTATCGGGAACGGATGACAACGGAGCAAGAGTCAAAAAATGACCAGGTGTTAGTACTTGAAGATCACTGGGATCCGAACTAATTGGACACAATGGTCTTGAATTCAGTACCGCCTCGATTTGAGTGAGAAGAGTTAAGAATTCTTCATACGTTAAAATTTGATTTCCAACCACTCTTTTCAAATGAGTTTTGCAAGCTTTTACTCCAGCCTCCCACAAACCTCCAAAATGTGGTGAAGCAGGTGGATTAAACGACCAAATAATACCTTCCTCCTCAACTGCCAATTTCAACAGTCGTGCCAATTCTCTGGCAGCACCCTTAAAGTTGGTACCACAATCAGAGTAAATGTTAGTACATTTTCCACGACGGGCAACAAACCGGCGAAGAGCAGCTAAAAATGCTGCGGTTGACAAATCCGTTACTAATTCCAAGTGAACGGCTTTTGTACAAAAACAAACAAAAAGACAGATGTAGACCTTATAGCTTTTAATTCCACGTCGTTTCCCAAAAGTTACATAAAATGGACCAGCAAAATCAATTCCAACACATTGAAATGCCTTTAATTCGTTTATTCTGTGCTTTGGAAGATTTCCCATAATTGGTTGTACAGGAATGGGATTTACTCGGAAACACGAACAACAATTTCTAATAGAACGACGAATAACACGTTTGGCATCCAAAATCCAAAACTGTTGTAATAACAGATAATGTAATGTATTAATTCCAGGGTGCAAATATTTTTTGTGAAAGGAACGTATTATTAAATGGGTTAAAGTATGGTTGCCTGGTAACAGCACTGGATGTTTCTGATTGAAAGATAAAGAAGATTGTGCTAAACGACCACCAACTCTAACTACTGAATGCTCATCTAAAAAAGGACTGAGTTTTTGAAGATTTTTTTCCAAAGGTTGGCCGGCCCTAATTTTTGCAATTTGTTCTGGAAAGCATTGTTCTTGAACCAAATGAACAAGCTTCATTAAAGCACGATCCAACTCTTGTTGACTAAGCCCAAACGTTCTCGCTAGAATGGGCCGACTACCAAATCTTAAGCAGTAACTAAGAACACGCAACAAGTGAGTCAGTGATGAAAACTTTTCCAACCATTGATTCAACCAATTCACAGACCGAGTAACAACCAAATTTACCGGTCTTTCTTCTGAGTGTATACAGTTATTTTCATCCAATGAAGGTCCTATTACCTCCACGGGCCATAGCGATTTATCTGAACAGAGCCATGAGGGCCCCGCCCACCATAAGGTATGTGACAAAAGTGCCTCCGGCAACAATCCACGGGATAAACAATCAGCTGGATTGTCTTGCGAGGAAACATAATTCCAACAATTGGGAGGTATTAAATCTTGGATAGCGCTCACCCTATTTCCAACAAAAACTTTCCATTGATGAGGTGATGAATGTATCCATGACAAAACCACTTTTGAATCACACCAAGCGACTACAGACGATATTTTCAACGACTCTGAATAAGTCCTTAAAACGAAATCTAATAGTTTAGCAAGTAAAACTGCTCCACACAGTTCTAGTTTGGGTATAGAGATTTGTTTTAAAGGAGCTACCTTAGACTTTGCCATTACTAAGGAACTTGTGTATTCTCCAGGTGTCTCACAAGCTCTAAGGTAAACGACTGCACCATAACCTAATAAAGAGGCGTCCGAAAAACCATGCAATTCATATGAAATTCCATTAAAAATGTGTCTAGGTATTTTAATTTGAGACAAAAGATGTAATTGTGAAGAGTAATTTTTCCAAGTGTCTACAACGTCTGTCGGCGGAACACTGTCCCAATCCAACTTCAAAAACCATAAATGCTGAATAAGATGTTTCGCAAACATCAAAAGTGGAGCTAAAAACCCAACAGGATCGAAAATTCTAGCTATTTCCGATAAAATAGTTCGTTTAGTACATTCTCGTTCCAATTGATGTACCTTAAATGAAAAACAATCTAAGCTCGGTAACCACTGAAGACCTAAAACCTTAACTACCGATCCATTTTCGCCATCGAAACTAATACCATCCATTCTATATTTCTCATCCAAATGAGACAATAATTCAAGCTTATTACTTGCCCATTTTCGTAATTCAAATTTTCCAGCACGAAATAAATTTTGCAATTGAGATTGAAGCATTTTAGCTTCTTCCAATGATCTACAACCAGTTATCACACCATCCATATAAATATCCCTTTTTGCAACCTCAGAAGCTAATGCAAAAGAATCACCTTCATCATTTACCAATTGACGCAAAGTTCGAATTGCTAGAAAGGGCGCAGAGGACAATCCATACGTCACAGTATTCAAACGAAATTCCAATATTGGATCTTCTTTGTTAAATCTCCACAAAATTTTTTGATAATCACGATGACTATCCTTTACCAATATCTGCCTATACATTTGCTTAACATCCGCAATCAAAACCACAGCATGAGAACGAAATCTCAACAGAATAGACAGCAAATCATTCAGCAAATTAGGACCCACGTATAAGACGTCATTTAACGATTTTCCATTGCCTGCACGTGAAGAGGCATCAAAAACTACACGAAGTTTAGTTGAAATACTGTCTGGACGAAGAATACAGTGATGTGGAATAAAATATGATTTATCAGTCTGAGTATCACAATTTACTAAAGACATGTGACCAGCATCCAAATAATCCTTCATGAACTGATGGTATTGTTCCTTGAGGGATTCACATTTATCAAGACGTTTCTCTAAAAGATTGTATCTGTGTAAAGCTATATCTCGAGATAGGGGGAACGAAGGATGCTCTTCCCGGAATGGTAACGTTACCACATAGCGACCTTCAACTCTATGAACCGAGTTCGAATACAGTAATTCACAAGCTTCCTCCTCCATAGAGGACTTCGAAATACTAGGTAATTCTTCCAATTCCCAAAAGGATCTAATAGTCGACTCTAATGAAGATTCCAAAAAACCACAAAACGAAGTAACACCAACCTTGTTACTATTATTAACACGGCCAACTAATACCCATCCAAAGACCGTATTCATAGCATTGGGTTGTCCATTTTCACCTATAATTTTTCCATCCAATACAATTTTTGGGAATAATTCAGCCCCTAGCAACAAATCTATCTTTCCAGGACTGGCAAAGTCAGGATCAGCTAATTTCAAATTTTCAGCTATTCCAATACGTTGAGACTTAATTTGACAACTTGGCATATTTGGACAGATTTTTGACAAAACAACAAATGGCGCAACTAAATTCACATGAGGATTATCACTCGGTTGAATTTCCAATTTCGTAATTCCAAAAGAAGACACTAAATTCTCACCTACTCCACCCAAAGTTCCTTTTGCAGGCGAGAAACGAATGCCTAAACGATCCACAGCTCGTTTAGTCACAAGACAAGCTTGACTTCCACTGTCAATAAGACAACGCAAGATATGCGATTTTCCATCCATACCCTTCACAGACACCTGAGCAGTCGCCAACAATATGGTTGATTCCAATTTCTCAACTGATTGTTGGTTACTGATCGTAAAACTTGAAGTAACAAGACAAGAATTCTCAGTGTTTCCAGGTGAATTTTCCAATGCGACGGGAGTGCTATTTGTACCAATTTTTGACCCGGCGCCTACACCTACATTAGTGACCAATTTCTCAGAAAAATGCAGCAAACTGTTGTGCTTAGCACCACATGTCTTACATACCAATCTAACAGGACATTGTCTAGCAATATGAGAATTATTATTTAAACAATTCAAGCACAAATTATTTAGTCTAGCGAATTCATATCTAGTTTTGGGAGATTTGGCAAGAAACTCCTTGCACGAATACAAACGATGTGAAGATGAACACATTAAACATTCATTATCCGAAGCATTATTTACCACCAAAGAATGCGACTGTGGTTTTACGCCTGAATAATGGCCAGAATTTATTTTAGATGAATATTGATGGGAGGACGATTGTCCCATAACCATCGTTTCTAAAGCACGACACTGACTTTCCACAAATTCATGTAAATTTTCAAAGGTAGGAATATCCGTATCACTATATTCTAATTCAAAACGTTTCCTTGTTTGAGAATCCAATTTTTGTAACAATAAATGAAATAACAAGAAATCTTTTACGTCTATTTTTAGCTGTTTTAAAGCAGCTAGGTTTTCTGTAAACACACTTAATAATGCCCTAAGTGATTGACTCGAATCGGCGGCCTTAGCGGCGTTAAAAATAGTTTGGCAATGCGAGGAAGCAATAATTCTTTTATTATCGTACCTTGTCACCAACGACTTGTAAGCAATTTCATAGTTCTCAGAACTGAGTGGCAAATGTTTTACTAACTGGAGCGGTTCTCTTGATAATGACGTAATCAAATACTGGAACTTTTCTATCGAAGACAAAGCAGAATTTTTATGTACTAATGTATTAAACAAATCGAAAAACGATTGCCAATCTTTACAATTTCCACTAAATGACGGAATTTGAATCCGTGAAAGCTTTACATTAGATACCGATTGAGAAAGATCTAGACTTTTATCCACAGTTAGTTTTAGTTTTTCCACTTTTAAATTAATTGCCCTTATAGTACAAAAGACATCGTCAACGTCCATTTGTAATTTCGATAACTGTGATAGCTTATCCTTATCCTCCTCATCTACTACACATTTAGAGCAAACACGTGTAAAACTAGCATGAATATCTTTTGCAAGTTCAAATCGTGACTCAATTTCATTATTTCTATTTTCTGTTTCTAAGGCCCTAACGGTATCTAACAAACATTTCAAACGAGCAAAATACTGGTGGCCCTCTACTATGGCTCTTTCCATGGTTACCATTTTGATTACCTACTATATTACGTCACTTTCCAAAGCAATTTTAAACAATACCTAATCCAAACAAAAGGTATAGTTAGTTACTTGAAAATAAATTATGAAACAAATTTCCAAATTCCGAATTTCAATTAGTCAGCATCTACCATAAGATCTATGACTAACTAAACTATCTAAAGAAAATGTAAGCAATTCAGGTAGGTACGTAATATGGCGCAATTTCCAAAATTTCCAAAATCCGGGGACGATGGACCAAATTGTTTTCCACACGTCAAAATTGCGTACCTTTTTGTCCAAAATGAGTGAAAAAATGTAATTATGAACGACTTACCCTCTAGCTCTAGGACGGGATGAATAGGGCTCACAACTACTTTTCACTTGTCCAATCCCTATGGATATTCTAGTCTATATGTGGACTGTATCTAACCATCTTCCAAAATTTCTCCAGTAATTCTAATTAATTCCATAACATCGACTAATTCCAACACTACTTTTTGTTCTGTCGCGTTCAACACCGCGAGTGGAACTCTACCGTCCCTTCTCGTATCGCGTACGCCGGACACTTCTACCAGGAGTATGGGAAAGGAATGAGGAAAGTCGTATCAAATGAATTTTGAATAAACCAAACAGCTCGTGATCAAGCAATTGAAATGAAAACAAAACAAAATTTAACATTTTTTGAGCGGAATAATTTGACGCGCATGGACCGCAATCGACCGGAGTCTGCGCGCTGTCCGCGCCCGTCTAGCCAGCAACGATTGTTGATATCGCTGCCGTCCCGAAAGGGTTAAGAATAATTTTATTAGGTTATTTATACATTTATTGGGGTGAAAGATGTACAACAGAAAACAAAATAAAAAAATACCGTCATACAGTTTTCTGAGCAATAATTAGCTAATACATTACAATTTCATTATTAATTTATTCTTCCTCCTACACATGTCATAACATTGCCGATGGCAAGTAAGGTTCTAGAACATACAGATACCATTTTAACGTGGTTCCGTTAATCTGTTGAAGAAACACTTCCAATGTAATAGCACCTTCTATATATTTATCACACAATTCCATCCAAAATTATATTCTTCTTCAGCATCTAACAATTCTTCAATTGTTTTGTCATCTTCACAACAATCTATGCTATAACATGTTTCGATTGCATAGTAATTAAACATTGCTCTCAATCGGGCAAATGCAGATTGTAAGTTATACGCCTCGGGCCATGAATTGCTACAGTACAACATATTGAACGTTCTGAAGATGTTCGTATAGAGGTTGAATATATATGCACATCTCCCACCACACACGCACAACAAGGTGAAATACAGTCAAGGTTATTTATTTTTTAATTTACTACTCCGAATGTGAATTCAGAGTCAATCTTTCCTTGGTCAGATGTTATAATATTGGGATAGAAATATATCATTTCCAACATGGAACTTACATTTTCACTATTCCTGTTCTCTTCTGGTTTAATGATTTCGGTTAGAGTTGAAATAAAGCTTCCACTACACACTACAGCGATTTGCCCCTTTTAATGCACGCATATAGAAAGAGTGAACATCTTGCTTCCGTACAATATCAATTCTGTATTTTATCAGTGATAATAAACCCAGTAACTCAAATAGAGATTCTGAGCCCAAGTATACACTGCGGCTTGTGTAATTCTCACGTATAACTATAACATTCGTTGATTTTATTTTTTCAAAGCTTATAGAAATGTTTTTTACTTCCAGTGGTTGCCAGGAACTAGTTTCTTCCATGAAGAAGTAATTGACAGAGAGTGGGCTAATCCAATATTTACCCATTTCGTTTTGGATTTGTTCAGATAATAAGTTTTCTTGTTTATGATTGCTTGGCATATTTCAAGATCTCTTTCCGTATGGATTTGCATTGTTGTACACCTTTTACCACAAATTTACTTAAAACTTAACTTAAATTTACGTCAGTGACAGTACTGTTGTGATCAGTAGCCACGAGAACGTTTATATGTATATTTTTATGTATTTTTAAATTTGGTGAATTTTCTGGCAATAATAATAATACTTGTATACTTGTATATTCGACGTTTCGCCCCCGTTTGGGGGCTTTGTCAAGAATGGTTTATTAAAGTTTGTAAAAATATAACATGAAAATATTTGAAAAAAATTTTTTATAAACAGTGAAAAAACATATTGGACAATCTAAAAACCATTTAGAAACAAGACTTAAACAACACAAATACAAAAATAGTAGTTCTGCTATAAGTAAACACATGAAAAACAACAACCATACTTTTGAATTTAATGATACCAAAATTCTAGAACAAGAAAAGAATTTAAAATCTCGACTATTTTTAGAAATGATTTACATAAAAAAAGAAGAAAACTCTATTAATGATAGAATTGATGTACAAAATTTAAGTCAAATTTACTGTAATATAATAAAATAACCATCCTCTCTGCATCTTACTTACTAATCTATATTATTGTTAAATTACACACAATACATTTTTCTCTTTTATAAATCCAAAATCAAATGTGCTAAAATTGCATATTTCTATCATAGTTACCTTTTCAGTTTTGACTGTTTATAAAAAAATTTTGTCAAATATTTTCATGTTATATTTTTACAAACTTTAATAAACCATTCTTGACAAAGCCCCCAAACGGGGGCGAAACGTCGAATATACAAGTATAAAAATATTATTATTATTGTCAGAAAATTCACCAAATTTAAAAATATATGAAATTTTTAAACTGGCACAAATCGAAGAAGAATTTATATTTTTATGATTAACCTTGACCTTAAAAGTGACTGAACAATGCGTGACCTTGAGATGAATACGATCTTGGAATGCCCTTGAATTGGAAATGTGTCCTCGAGTTAAGAAATGGCCTTGGAACGTATTTGACCTTGAGTTGAAAATGACCTTGGAATGGATTTGACCTTGAGTTAAAAAAATGACATTGAGTTAAAAATGACCTTGGAATGAAAATGACCTTGAATAGAAATGACCTTGGAATGTAAGTGGAGAGTTCTGGATATACCACCCACCACTTGACCTTGACCTTGAACTCGGTCAAGGCTGAAGGCCATTGACCGAGGTCAAGGTCAAGGTCAAGTGGGGGGGGGGGTAAATCCAGAACTCTCCACTTTAATCTACTCCTGCAGCTTCTCACACCACTCTCCTGACCGATTCATTACCCGGTGTATACTCAACGATGCGGTCATGCAGGATGAGACAGTATGCGGTTGTGTTGGCCGGAAAATTCTCGTTCGACTCAAATTCTAGATGCATATCTATGGGTCCAGACTTGATGCTTTCCGACTGCTTTGATGCGTCAATCACCACGATCGGAGCTAGATCCTTGAACTGTTCCCTGCCGTATAGCGGCTCGCCAACTTTTCCATAGTATGAACTCTGGAAGTTCTCGTACATTTCGTATAGCAGGGCGTATTTCCCCGTGGAGAAATCCAAGTTTAAATTCTCGTAGGGGAAGCACTCAGAATTCAGGTACAGTTTGACGTTTGTCAGATTGCAGTGGTCAAATTTGCTTGAATCCGTGTCCAAATTCGCTTTGCGATTCGTCTGAAAGGCAACAATAACGTAGCGGGGTTTCTCCAACCGTGTTGCAGTCTTGACGGCCCACGTTTGTTTCGTAGCTTGCGGCAACACCGGATACTCGTACAGCTCCCAGCTGCGAAAACATATCTGCAACGTTCTCTCATCCTCGACAATATTGAGAAGTTTTAGGTATTCAGCATCCGATGGATAGACGTACGGCACCCTCCAATGAACCTTGGTCAACTCAATTCTGGTGTCGTTACCCACGAACGCGTTCCTATCGTTTTTCGATCGAGTCAAAATGAGCTCGTGACGCACATTTAACAGAAGTTTGGGGTAGTCTTCCAAGAATCCCAGCAGGATTCTTCCCGGGATGCACACATTAAAGTTCCCGTTCGCGTCGATAAGGTGGCTCGGAGAGTCTCCCGTATTCGTCCAGCCGGCATTCTCCAGGGCACGTACCTCACCCTCATTCAGAGAAACTACACCCTTCAGTGTGCTCGTGATGCCCACGTTTTTTGTTCGATCCACCTCCACCCCGTTTATTTCATAGCGGACGTCGTCAAAGATGAAACTGAGGGCGTTATTTGTTAAAGCCGCATCTCCGCCTCCTGCACCATTGATGAATCTGCCCTGTATGTAGATGCAGCTTAGATGCGGCAGTACGTAAACGTCTTGTTGGTTGATTGGTATGCGAATTTCGTCATTGGCGAGTTTATAGGAAATACACTTTCCATCGGGGTGATTCAAACTTCCCGCACTTGGCTTATAACAGGAAAACGAAAAGTGCAAATGCAAATTTGGCAGAGGGGATTTGAATAGCTGTGTGTATGGTACATTTTATCGTATTTAAACATTTTTTAACCTTTTTCAAAATGGCGGAAATGACGTCAGAAAAATTATTTCTTCTACAAAGTTACCATTTTTTTTTCATATTATGAAAGAACATATTTTTTTAAACAACTTCCATTCAAAAAGTTTTTTTCTATCTTTATTTGGTTAAAAGCTATGGGACTCTAAAGTTGGTACTTTTAAATAAATCTCCACTGACCCCGCCGCGCCGTAATAAAAATTAAGTCAGTCGGGTAACAAATGCGCATCAATTGTTTTAAGCTCATTAAGTCAAATAATATTTTATCAACATCATCTTTCTGCGAAGTTACTGTTTTAAAAAACAATCCAAACAATGCAATAAAATCAAACACTTTAAAATTGACAAGAACATATTATATTTGCTTTTTAACGGTTGAAAGCAACAGAAAAAACAACAACAACGAAGTAGGAGAAACGATTTTTTAAGTTAAAATTTAATAGTTTAAATTTTCAATATGACCACCTCCAACTTCCAAACATTTTTCTAAATTACGCCTTACTCTAATTTCAGTAACTCTTCTTAATACATTCCTTGGTAAGTTTCGACAAGCATTTTGAATTTTTTCCTTTAAATGGTCAATGTCCCTTGAAGCAGTTTTATAAACCTCCTTTTTAAGTGTTCCCCAAAGGTAAAAATCTGAGGGTGTTAGGTCTGGCGATTTTGACGGCCAAAGTATGGGTCCATTAGTACCAATCCATCTTCCTCCATAAACGTCATTTAAAACTGCTGGACCGGTCTAACTCTATGTGGTGGAGCACCATCATGATGATACCATAGATTTAAACGCAATTGAAGTGTAATGTTCTCAAGAAGTTCTGGAAGCTGTTGTTGTAAAAACTGGAAATATCTTATACTATTTTGTTGACATTCGCCATAAATAAGTATCATATCCACTTTTTCATTACGTGTATACATTTTATTGCGACAGGGTCAGTTGAGATCAAAGAACAAGACAAGTGTCAATTTTAAAGTGTTTGATTTTATTGCATTGTTTGGATTTTTTTTTAAGACAGTAACTTCGCAGAAAGATGATGTTGATAAAATATTATTGATGCGCATTTGTTACCCGACCGACTTAATTTTTATTACGGCGCGGCGGGGTCAGTGGAGTACCAACTTTAGAGTCCCATAGCTTTTAACCAAATAAAGATAGAAAAAAACTTTTTGAATGGAAGTTGTTTAGAAAAATATGTTATTTCAGATTATGAAAAAAAAATGGTAACTTTGTAGAAGAAATAATTTTTCTGACGTCATTTCCGCCATTTTGAAAAAGGTTAAAAAATGTTTAAATATGATAAAATATACCATACACACAGCTATTCAAATCCCCTCTGCCAAATTTGCATTTGCACTTTTCGTTTTCCTACTATAAGCCAAGGGCGGGAAGTTTGAATCACCCAGTACGTGCACCTCGACACGGCGTGCTGACTCATCCACAACAGCACCGTCCAGAACACGAAACGTGTCTACGTTTATGTGTGTCATTATTCAAATGCGGTTCCCTTGTTGAAGTACAAGTACTAACTGACAGCACTGTTAATTTGCTTGCTTAAATACTCTCCATACAACCGTGCGCATGCGCAGTCTACCAAATTCAACGGCCTTGAGGATATGACAGACAGACAGACAGACAGACAGCCAGACAGACAGCCACTCCTAAAACCCACCATTAAAGACCACCCCTAAAACCACCCCTAAAATCTACCCCCAAAACCGCCCATAAAAGCACCCTCAAAAACCGCCCCTAAAACCACCCCTAAAACAACCACCCCTAAAAACAACCCCCCCCCAAACCCCCAATAAAAGCAACCCCTAAAACCACCCCAAAAACCACCCCTAAAAATCACCCCCAAAAATTACCCCTAAAAACCACACCTAAAAACCACCCAGATATTCCGATACCTCTCGTTGAGTTCTTTAATTTGATACCCCACATGACACAGTTTTTACGTAGGGGTTAGCCTAGATTTAAACTACTGTTCTCAAATAATTAGCGATGTAGGATGTTCTACTATCGAGAACTAAGATGTTTGCATATCAATAACTATAAATGGTCTCTTTAAGATTCTGCATGCGTTCTATATTACCGACATTCAATTTGCACTTTCCAGTAAGTGTAACAGAAATATACATGTGTTCTATATTACCGACACTCAATTAGTACTTTCAGCACTCACCAGATAGTTCCCACACGTGTCCGAAATGCATTAAGATAACAAGTAATTTCAAAACATAGTACGTATCAAAATAAACAAACTGAAGAATGTTCTAGAATGTTATTTTATTGTAATAATACACACAAACAAACGGGTCACCTTGTAGTGTCTGCAACGTAGTATGTGCATATACAGAACGTGGGAGCAAACCTAAACAAACATAATCCTGTCGGCGAGTTGAAAGGTTTTTTACCCATAATAAAAACAATTATAACATCTCTTATCGGTGGCGAACGTGCTTTTTTCTTAAACTTTGATATCAATTGTATAATTATTTGTGCCATTTTTTTTAATAATTTTAGTAATATTTGTGAAATTTATGGCAAATGAAACACTATGTAAAAATATTATCGACGTTTCGCCTCTGGTTAAAGGCTTTATCAAGATTATATATTTTTAAAAGTTTACAAATTGTGACAAAATTTTTTCTTAATAAAAATGTAAATAACAGTAACTAAGAACTTATATTAAAAATAGAAATTATACGTAGCACACATGATTTTGTAAAAAAAATATGAAGGAGGAAAGAAATGTACATAAATTAGAATCAAGTGGTAGAGAACAGATTTACGTTATTATGTCACTGTAAATTTGACTTAAATTTTGAATGTCAGATCTGTCATTCAAGGAATTTTTATCTTTTTGGATGTGTATCATTTCTAAAACCAGTCTAGCTTTTAAGTTTTTTTCTTGTTCTAAAATAGTAGTATTGTGAAAATCGAAATTGTGTTTAGTATCTTTTATGTGTTTACTGATAGCTGAATTACTATTTTGGTAAGTATGTTGTTTTAACCTAGTTTCAAGGTGATTTTTGGTTTGCCCAATGTATGTTTTATTACAGTTATTACAATTAATTTTGTATACAATATGAGTTTTCATTAATTTTGGAATTGGAGTTTTTAAACGAGAATATAAAAATTGTAAGTTGTTATGCTTTTTATGAGCAATTACAAAATTATGTTTTATTAATAATTTATTGATGTTATGTGATACGTGTTTTATATATGGTAAAGAAATGTAATTTTTAGGTTCTTTTTGGTTTTGATTGTCGTTATTGTTATTATAAAAATGATTTAGTCTATTTTTTATAATTTTGTCAATAAAATTTCTTGGGTAGTTATTTTTTATTAAACAATTTATGGTTTTGTTTAATGCATATTGTCTGAATTGTGGACTGGAGAGTTTGATTGCTCTGTCAGTCAAGCAAATAACGATACTTTTTTTGTGACAAGTGGGTTGTTTGGAATTAAAATGAATATAACGGCCAGACCAAGTGGGTTTTGTGTACCATTCTGTTTCTATTGAATTATTAATTTTGTATAGTGTTAAGTCTAAGAAGTTAATTTGGTTATTTTTTGAAATTTCTATAGTAAATTGTAATTTGGGATGATAATTATTGAATTGATGAAGAATTTCATTTTCTTTGTCGGGAGGAATAGCAGTAAGACAATCATCTACATAACGTACAAAAAAAGGTAGATTAAATGATAATTTAGGAATAACAGTGGTTTCTAAATCTTCTAAAACTAATTGGGCAATAGTGCTTGAAATTGGAGAACCCATAGCACAGCCATCAGTTTGTTTATAAATTTTATCTTTAAATTTTAAATATGTAGTGGTTAAGGTAAGTTCAATTACATAGTGTTTCATTTGCCATAAATTTCACAAATATTACTAAAATTTGATATCAATGTTCAAATATTGCATGTTTTGAATGTGTACGGAAAACCGCAGACCAACTGGTTTCGTCCTTCTGGGACTCATCAGTACGGTGCTCTCCCCTACACACTCAAACCATGCAATTTAGCTTGCTATATATGCTGCCGCACTCTGGACAGATATCAGCAAGTGACAACTACTTTGAGTAATTATCTAGTATTAATTAGTATTAATTAATTCCATACACATTCAAAACATGCAATATTTGAACAAAGACCTGCTTAAAAGTACGTACGTACATGGAGACAAATTAGGATTGTTTCAAAGCCATCTTAGATGGGGTACCAGTCTGAAACGTCTCGTAGTACAAAAAATCTGGATTTAGTTCTATAATTCAATGCCTGGCGGGGTATTTGCCCAAGGAGTAGTTGTTCGAACGGTCCAGTACCACTAATTTGATATCAATATTTATTTAGTATAAACAATTGCAAACGTTGGAATTTCCGATAAACTTCTGTTTATTTGAAAGACGGGCATGTGGGTCGCCGATTAGCTCAATGGGTTGGAGCGAGGACTCCGGTGCGCGGGGACCCGGGTTCGACTCCCGGTTCGAACAACTATTCCTCAGGCAAATACCCCGCTTGGCATTGAATTGTAGAACTAAATCCAGATTTTTTGTACTAAGAGACGCCACAGACTGCTACCCCACCTAAGGTGGCTTTGAAACTATCATAATGTATCTTCATGTACGTACGTGCTTAAGCAGGTCTTTGTTCAAATATTGCATGTTTTGAATGCGTATGGACAACCGCAGACCAACTGGTTTCGTCCTTCTGGGAATCATCAGTACAGTGCTTTCCCCTACACACTCAAAACATGCAATTTAACTTGCTATATATGCTGCCGCGCTCTGGACAGATATCAGCAAGTGACAACTATTTTGAGTAAATCATCTGGTAGTAATCAGTGGTACTAGACCGTTCGAACAACTACTCCTCGGCAAATACCCCGCCAGGCATTGAATTATAGAACTAAATCCAGATTTTTGTACTAAAGTTTCTACTAGGTGCTACTCCACCTACGGTGGCTTTGAAACAATAATAATATGTCTCTATGTACGTACGTGCTTTTCAGCAGGTTTTTGTTCAAATATTGCATGCTTTGAATGTGTATGGAAAACCACAGACCAACTGGTTTCGTCTTTTTTGGACCCATCAGTACGGTGCTTTCCCCTACACATTCAAACCATGCAACTTAACTTGCTATATATGCTGCCGCGCTCTGGACAGATATCAGCAAGTGACAACTACTTTGAGTAAATTATGTGTTAGTAATCAGTGATACTGGACCGTTTGAACTACTGTTCCTCGGGCAAATACCCCGCCAAGCATAGAATTATAGAACTAAATCCAGATTTGTTTTGTACTGCGAGACGCCACAGACTGCTACCCCATCTTAAGGTGGCTTTGAAGCAATCATAATGTGTATCCATGTACGTAAGTACTTTTAAGCAGGTCTTTATTCAAGTATTGCATGTTTTGAATGTGTATGGGAAACCGCAGAATAACTGGTTTCGTCCTTCTGGGACTCATCAGTATAGTGCTTTCCTAAACACATTCAAACCATGCAATTTAACTTGCTGTATATGCTGCCACGCTCTGGACAGGTATCAGCACGTGACAACTACTTTGAGTAAATTATCTAGTAGTAATCAGTGATGCTGGAACGTTTGAACAACTATTCCTCGGGCAAATACCCCGCTTGGCATTGAATTGTAGAACTAAATCCACCTTAGGTGGGGTAGCAGTCTGTGGCGTCTCTTAGTATAAGAAATCTGGATTTAGTTCTATAATTCAACGCCTGGCGGGGTATTTGCCCGAAGAGTAGTTGTTCGAACTGTCCAGTACCACTGATTACTACCAGATAATTTACTCAAAGTAGTTTTAATTATATTGATGTAAAACTATATTCATTGTTTTTATTTTTGCGAAAACCCCGGCGCAGGCGCCTGGGCCACATCCAAAAGCATCTAGCACCAGTTGAACCTTACCACCCACAACAATTCTGATTGGATGCTGCCCACAACCACTCTCATTGGCTGTTGCCCCGCCCACTCTCATAGAACCCCGGCGCAGGCGCCTGAGCCGCAACCAAAGGCCCCAAAATGGCGGCTTGGGGGCGCACTCTTCGGCAATGACACTCGCTTCTTCTGAGAGAGGCTGCCATAGAAGTCGTTGCTGAAGAAGTGGATGGCACCTGGAAAACTGGATGGACTGATCTGAGGCTGTCATGGCCATTGCCGAAGACATGGATGGCACCTGGAGAAGCCGGGCGCCCAGCTTCCTCCCGCCGAAGCGATCGATCGCCTCGGCGGGCTGGCTCGAGCGCCCGATCGCCTCGGCCAGAAAGACGGGCGCCTGGCTTCCTCCCGCCGAGGCGGTCAACCGCCTCGGCGCGGCGGGAGGCTTGATTTAGTATTGTCATTTTCTAACTACTAAAATGAAATAGTTCAATTTGGCTGGGGCTTACGGAGTACATGCGTCCAATAACTTTGAATTGTTTCTGACGGCGTATACTTTTACAACGACAACAAATATGATACCTACCTGTGATAGTTCAGACGTACGCACTTTTGGCGATCGGCTCCCGTACGTAGTAAAAAGAGACGGAAACGAAAAATCTGACCTCGCTTGATCGAAACGGTACGTGTCTATTGCGCATTCTCCACGACTAACATAACTTTTATTAGATAGGAAAGTTGCACGGCTGAGTTTGTGTGTGTGTCTGGTTAGATAAGGGAATCACATTCCAAGAAAACAATAATTTATTATTTTTTGATTCATAACGCCTGAGCTTACCCGATCAGATGTCGGTGAAATTTGTAGTGTGAATTTTAGCCGCGCCTATTACCTTATGGCCAAGAGGCGTGAAAGTGTAAACTTGACAATTTGGTTTGTAACTCAAATTTCCTTTCAACTTAATATATTTGTCAGAAGATGGCGCAGTAGTTAAATAACTAACTAACTAAAGAAATTTTCTGTATTCTTGGATATGAGGAGGTATTTGTATCTAACAAACCAAGGCAATTTTCCGTACGCAAAGGAAGTGAAAGAGGTAATAATTAGAAGTTATGCAGAGAAAGACAAAGTAAAAATAATGAACAAAATTTATAAATTCATTTTTCATGCCCTCTTAAATATTATACAATACAAAAAATCTTGTGAAACTGCTGAATATAGAATGCTTCAGTTTTCCATGTTACGAAAGATTTAATTTTTTTTCTTAAAAAATGGTACAAATATCAATTTAAATTAAAAATTTTGTTTACAATATGTGCGCTAAAATTAACAGCAGAAAAATATATAAATTTGGTCTTCTACCTGTTTTTTTTTGTGTTTTATTAACGTTAAAATATCACAATCATGTAGAGTAATCGTCAGTAAAATATGCAGACACAAAAAAATAAATATCGCATAAAAATGTAAAGACAATAAAACTACAAGAAAGGAAAGAGAGAAAACGTATAGTATATAAAATTGTGACGTATTTTTATACAATAATTTTGGGCTTCCCTTTAAGTAAAACAGTTGAATTTTGACTATTACGTGTCGATACTATACATTTTTGTTTGTAAATTTTGAATACTAAAGGATCTCTCTAGAAAATAAACAACATATAAGTAGTATCTTACCTGTGAGTTATATAGTTATGCCGCCGAACAGACGGAGTGATCACCCTGCAAAAACGTGTTCTAGCGGGGCCAATATTAATTTATGACGACCTAATTGGAGTCATGCGACTTCGTTGGGTCTAAAGAAAGCGCATCACTGCAGTTCGGTCGTCCTAAATTGATAGTGGTCCTGCCTAGAGCTCATGATTGCAGGGTGATCACTCCGTCTGTTGGGCGGCCCAAGTATAGTTACATCATTTATTCAATTTCTTGCATACTTTTCTACATATTTCCAGAAACACCCATACAAGAACACACTATATTATAATATATTAAATACAAAGAAATAAATATAGACGCAAAAAAAATTTGATTTCATATATAATATCATGTCAATATCATCAATTTCGTGAGAAAGGAACAGTCGGATGTACTTGTCTAGCCCTACCGAAGTGAACTTTATCGGTAGTCCAGAGAATTTGGTCTTTATCAAACGGTTCAGTGCTAAATTTGGCGTGTGGTCCAGAAAGTTGCTCATATTCATCGTCGAAGTTACTGGATATGACATTTATTCTTCTTCCTGCTTCCACGAAACTAGCATTAAGGACTACTCAAAAATGTCGTCATCATTCTTACCTTTGGAGAGCTAGTAGCCGCCTTTTTATCGTCAACCAGATCAGATGGGATCGTATGACTAATCCCGTAACCAGATCAGGAATTATGTATTATGGGACAGTCTATAGCTTCCTGACGGTTGCCTTTGCTTAGCTCTTACACCTGCTAAACGTTTCTGGTCGTAATCAGATGGTGAATACGCTAATCTGTATTGTCTTCTAGCCACTGCAGGACCATGATATCCAACACAACTGTAGTAGATATGCTATGCCGATACGGGACCACGATTAACATTGGTTGTGCCATAAGAGCCTGAATCACTGCTTTTTTGCCCCTCCCCCAATCGGTTCTTATAGCACAACCCATGTTAGACGTAAAGCTGTATGCCTTACTTTATCGGAGCGTGTATAATCGGACGGGCTTTTCGTCCACCAAGCAGCGTGGTACATGGGCCTTTATGGCCGCGATTACTATTGGTTGTGCCATAAGAGCCGTAATTGAGCTTCAGCTGTCAGCTGACGCCCCCGTCGGCCCTAATGTTCGTGTCAAATAGGCATTAATTGACGTAAGTGTGGGATTTTCGTCCACCAAGCAGCGTGGGCCTTTATGGCCGCGATTACTATTAGTTGTGCCGTAAGAGCTGTAATCACCGGCCGATCCTAACGTTAGCGTTAACGCTAGCGCCAGCGCCAGCGCTAACGATTTTTAGCGTCTAACACTTCATTTATAATTCTTTTATAAAGTTCCTCTGTCTTAATAGAGGAACTGTTAGCACTAACTTTCAATTCACTCACTTTTAAGTTGAATAACTCCTCAGCACTCATTGTTAATGCACTATACGGACTACATTAACAAACGAATTTTGTATGAGAAATAAAACATAACCTCATTTCTTTAAGAAAAACAACTTTGCACAGTTGAACCTGTACAGTGCTGACATTGTACAAGTAACGCCGTGCAAAGTGCATCACAGTAAACAAATTTCGGACTTTGTACAAATGAAGTGTGCAATTCTGCCTTTGTACAAAAATTTCTGTACAATGTCAACATTGTACAATTTCGGGCTTTGCTCGTAACATATATATCGAAGATGCGATTGTTAAAGACAGAATAGCTGCTGGAATTAATATACAGGGTCAAACTATTAATATGCTCAGATTCGCGGATGATATATCAGTATTAGCATCTAGCAAAGAATAATTAGGAAGGGCTCTGAACGAAATGGAATGGTATGAAGATCAATAAAAAGAAAACCAAAATTTTGGTGTGTAGGAGGCATGAAAATAGGACTAAATGAAAATACAAATTGGAAACGAGAAGATAGAGGAAGTCTCAGATTTCTGCTATTTAGGATGTCAAATAACTCGCGATGGTAGGAGCTCTAGAGATATAAAACAAATAATAGCCGAATTGCATTTAATAAAAAGACACAATATTATGCTCGGGAATGATAAATGTAGAAACTCGGAAGAGGCCCTTAAAAACGTATGTATGGAGTACGGCATTGTACGAGTGCGAAACTTGAAGAAGCGGATAGGAAAACAATTAAAAGCATTTGAAATGTGGTGCTATAGACGTATGATGAAGATACCGTGGATAGATAAAGTCAGTAACAGAGAGGTATTAGAAAGAGTTGATGGAGAAAAGCGAAATTTATGGAAGACAGTAGGGAATAGGAGAGATAGGATAGTAGGACACCTTTTGAGGCACGAAGGCTTAGTTCGCGACATACTAGAGTCAGAGATAGGAATAAAAAGAGGCAGGGCTAGGCCCAGATTAGACTACTGCTCTCAAATAGTTAGGGATGTAGGATGTTCAACTTTTGGGGAAATGCGTGGGTTAGCTCAGAATAGAAAAGGGTGGAGGTACGCGTCCAACCAGTCTTCGGACTGAAAACTTTATGATGATAAAACAAACACTGAATGTGAATTGGATTTGCACTTGTCTTCCAATTCTGCTGCTAAGTTCAATATATTGCCTGTGTCCTGCGATTTGTTAGCTCCTAACCTCAATTATAATCATTTTTATTTATGAAATTTAAGCTGGTGAGTAATATTATAAACTCACATATGAAGACAGAAGAAAATTTAAGTTTTTTGACGCATTTCTACCATTCCATTCGTGGTTATGACATTTGACAATTTTATGTGAGTGAAATTAGGCATTGTACTTTAGTTGGTTTTTGATCTCATTTTTAAAGCGATTTTTACAAACGGTCTAGACCTAGACTGTTTAAACCAAAATCGGATTTAACATTTTAATCCGAGTAAATTAAAACGGATTAATGTGGTCGATATAAATGTAGTATATGTATAAGGCAAAAGTCGTTTTGAATTACCCTGGTATCCAAAATGGTCATAATTCTTTCTTTTGTTGCTTGTGCGTCTTCCTGTCGACTAGCAATACGGACGTGTGGATCTACAAAGAATATTCTATAGAACTTTGCGAATAAACACATTTCTCGAATACCTTCTTTAGATTTCGCACCAATTTTTAGTTTGCTAGACCAGGTAATGAAGGCATATGTATCGGTCATGATCTGTTCGAAAAATGTATCAGCAGGCACTAGTGCCTCATTGTCACCTATAAAAACACAATTAAAATTTAATTTTGTCTGTAAAAAACAAACACAAATGACATTTACCGGTAGCATTTGTTCCTTTTTTTCTATCAACTCTGAGTCTGGCTTGGTATAAGTCCGAAACGTCTTGTAGTCCCAATTTTGTTACGAAATCCCGCAAATCTTCCCGCAAATCCCACCCTGAAGTCCACCCTGATGTAGCAGTTCCAGTTTCTGAAATTTCTGAAAGCGTATCAGAACTTTTTACGTCAATAGAACGTGGAGTAGGCAAGAATTTGCAGGACATTTTTGAAAACTATATTTTAAACACTATTTATCCAGAAATTTTTAACACATACTGATTGTCGTCACCCCGTTTTGAAGATTTGTAATAGCGCTCTAAATTTTATATTTTTAAAAAAGAGGTGACTGTATTTTTCGCACAAATTTCGTATAGGTACTAGTTCGAGTAAAATTTTAGAAATAAAAATAACGTTTTTTCTACACATATACAAAGGAAATAGCAATTTTTCAACTGTCTGCTCTACATGAAAGTGACATTTTTTTACTATAGAGATGAAAATATATTCGTTTCTAGAAGTGAAAATGAACATGTCAAATTTATAGTTTTATTATTATTCAGGGTGGCCCGAAATTAGCGGGCAATATTTTACCACCGAGTTCTGTGGTCCAAAATAAGACAAAAAGTTCCTATAAGCGTATACCGAAATATGCTCCTCAAGGGAGCTATAGCTTTCTAAAAGAGAAGACCTGAAGACGTTTTATTCTAAATATCTTCGAAACAAGTACAGTTAAAATTATGAAATTTAATGGAATGTGTAAGTACCAAATGCTGAATCTTTTGCTGTAAACATAATTTTTAAAATTTAACAGGGGCGTCTCAAATCTAGGGGTGGCGGAGGTAAGATTTACCCCAACTTTTTTTAGAACATGTCATTTTCAATTTTTCCATAAAATTATGAAACTTCAGTGTTTTTTGCAAAAAAAATGCGCTCCTGTCTCGTTTTGATAGGAGACACCGTTATCGAGTACAATCGATTCAAAAATTTCGCTGCATGCCAAAAAAAATCCTACAAGAAGTGGAGAACTTTGTTTGTATACTTAAACGAGACAGGATCACTTTATTTTGCAAAAAACTCTGAAGTTGCAAATTTTTACGGAAAAATTAAAAACTACATACTACATGTTCTACAAAAAAGTTGGGGTAAATCTTACCTCCTCCACCCCCAGATTTGAGACGCCCCTGTTAAATTTTAAAAATCATGTTTATAGCAAACGATTCAGCATTTGGTACTTACATATTCCATTAAATTTAATATTTAAAAGAAGATATTTAAAAGAAAACGTCCTCAGGTTTTCTCTTTTAGAAAGCTAATATCTCCTTTGCGAAGCATATTTCGGTATACGCTTATAGAATTTGAAAAAAAAAACAATGCTTAATCATTTTTGTATAACAGAAGAATAAAAATCCGTTTATATTTATTTATTTATTTATTTACATGGTGCTTATTAAATATACAATGTAACATCCGTGCGAGCCTTCGGCTCATTATTACAGATTAACGTTACAATTTAGAATTAAAGCTCCAAATGGTGAATCCGAAAATATTTGTCACTTTAAATGTCAAAACTTCAATACTCAAAAAATCATATTTTTCTTCATAAATCTCACCCCCGTTCAAAATTATGAGATTTTCTCTTCAACAATACATTCCTTAATTTTCATTCAAATATTTTTTTCAAAGTACTTCAATTTTCCTATATATAATCCAACATTTTTCACTGACAATTTTGATGTAAATGTATAATCTTGACACTTCTTATTTATCTGAAATAAATGCAACCGGTTTCGGGTTTCTATCATCCCATCATCAGGTCGGAGAAGTGGCCACAAAGACATTAAAACACCATGGGATAATCCATTTGAGGCATCAAGTACTTGTAAAAAAATCAACATTCGGGGCTCGAACGATGATTACAAAGATTTTTTATTTAATTTGTTAAAGTAATATTTGTTCTCGACAGAACTTTATATGGGTCAGTGTCTAAGTGCACCAATTACTTAAATGGTTTTTTCCTACACCTATTTAATTATATGACAATTATTAGCATTTTCTTTGTGAATTATGGTTTCATAATTCACGGTATTCGGCCAATCATAAATTTAGTAGATTCAATAATCACTGTTTCCCTGATCCAATGAAATTTTATATCGACCGCGATCAACTCTTGCTGGAGCTGACAATTGACTCGAGTGACAGCCAAGTGTATCGCCATATTACTGTTTACGTTTTCCAACGTATGCACTTCGTTCGAGTAGGTACCAATTAATCCGTGCAAATAACAATTTCACCACTAAAACTGCCAGAATTTAACAATGGAAGGGGCAACTCCAAATTTATATACAACGTGTCCAAGATAAGGAGGGCCAGTATGGGGATATTGGAAATGACAAGAGATGATACGGATTTGGTTAAATGGGAAAAAAGTTGTGTAATTAAAGGACCAATAAAATGGCGCCTAGAAATCCTTGATAAGATTTTCTGTTTTTGAGTTATTTCGAAAAAACTGAATTTATGGATTTTTAACTATATTTTTTTCTGACTTTAATATTTAAGTTAGAGCGAAACTGACAAAACCTCTTCGTAGCAACTTTTGATGAAATTTAAGATTTCATTGCCAATTTTTTTATTCTACGTTTCGTCTTCGAGCAACCATCATCAACTTATTTTTTTTAAATACGGTCCTGATTTTCTGATGTCAAATTTTATGAGCCCCTTTTATTCTGAACCAACCATGTACCACACATTATGGTTTAATTACGTTTCGACCCTATTTTGGCCATCATCACAGAATTTTTAAGATACGGACCTGTATTTCTCATAATTTTGTAAAAAATATGTACATACAGTATAAGTTGGTCAATTTTTAAGTGTACCACAAGAGTTTTACGAATATGTTAGATGATACTAGCGATAAGCACCTACCCTACTCTAAGCATAGCGCATCTTGCAGTTTTGGGAAATCTTGTTCGTTTCTGATATCAGAAGAAAGCCCAACTAACTGTTTTTCCCATAATTTTTAGAGAATTGAGAGAAATGCAGGTCCGTATCTTAAGAATTTATTGATGATGGTCAAAAACGGGTCGAAACGTAATTAAACCATAATGTGTGGTGCATGGTTGAATTCAGAATAGAAAGGGCTCATAAAATTTGACGTCAGAAAATCAGGACCGTATTTAAAAAAATGAAGTTGATGATGGTTGCTCGAAGACGAAACGTAGAATAAAAAAATTGGCAATGAAATCTTCCATTTAATCAAAAGTTGCTACGAAGAAGTTTTGTCAGTTTCGCTCTAACTTTAATATTAAAGTCAGAAAAAAATATAGTTTTTTTCAAAATAACTCAAAAACAGAAAATCTTATCAAGGATTTCTAGGCGCCATTTTGTTGGTCCTTTAATTACACAACTTTTTTTCCATTTAAACAAATCCGTATCTCTTGTCATTTCCAATATCCCCGTACTGGCCCTCCTTATCTTGGACACGTTGTATATTACTAACTGCACAAATTTCAATATATATGCCTAGTATGAGCCGTGGGATCTTGCTGGCATGCGCGAGTGAGTAGTCGTTAATGCTCAGCAACAGTGCCCGCGGTTTGGCTATGGATGGGTGACTCATTTCTGCGCTGTGGCTAGGGCGCGCCACGCGCCTTGGATCGCCTATCCAGCTTTACCTAATGAGGTTTTCCAGGTTTTCCTCATTCTCGCACTAAATGGTGGGTAGAGTACTAACAACTGTAGGTCGTTCCTGTGACGCACCTGCGGCCAATAGTAATATGCCGCCTCCTCCATCCCGCACAAGCTATTTAGTTAGCTTATGGGGCTAACTTTAGGGTTAGTAGGAGTTAGTGGAGATATTATTATTATTATTATTATTAGTAAGTAGTTCATTTATTGAAAAATAAAAATTAATCTATTGTGATAGTGTTCCATTAAATTTATCAAATTTGAGTCTAATTTATTTGTTTAATAGGTGCAGAAAAAGTATAGTATTATATTCGCGATTATGACCATTATTCACTCAGTTGATTTGATCCACTCGCCTTCGGCTCGTGGGCTCAAACAGCATCTTCGTGAATAATGGCTGTCATAATCGCTCATATAATAATATACTATTATGTCAAACCGTATCCATGACGACAATTTGATAGCTTAAGCTCATCTGTCAAAGTTGCCATAGGTACAGCAGCGATTAGTAAGTATATTACGTAACGAGTACGGAAAGTGACAAATTTCATATGAGCGTGAAATTTTATGCACGAGGCGTAGCCGAGTGCAGAAATCACGCGAGTTATAGGACATACACTTTCCATCGAGTTATGTACACTATTTCTCCCACGGCCCCTTAAGAAGACTAATTTATTCATAAAACAGTAACGTTATTTTTAAGGATTTGTTGTATAATAAATGTTAACAGATGTCAAAATTTCAGTAGTTAGAAAATGAGAGCCTCAGATACGAACCCGTTCGGAGCACATAGCGCCATCGAGTTCTCGAGGTGCCATCGACTTCTTCGGCAGTGACCTTGAAAGAGAGTAGTTAGAAAATGACAATACTGGGCCAGGCCATCGAGTTCTCCAGGTGCCATCCACTTCTTCGGCAGTGACCTTGAAAGAGACCAGAGGCTGCTGAAGGAGTCCTTGAAGAAGAAGTGGAAGTCATGTCTTCAGCAATGACATCTTCAGCAGCCTCTGGTGTCTTTCAAGGTCATTGCCGAAGAAGTGGGCATGTCTTCAGCAGCGTCTGGTGTCTTTCAAGGTCATTGCCGAAGAAGTTGTCTTCAGCAGCAGCAGCAGCAGCAGCCTCTGGTGTCTCTCAGAAGAAGAGCCTCTGGTGTCTTGCCATTGCGCACCCAAGCCGCCATTTTGTGGTCTTTGGCTGTGGGTCAGGCGCCTGCGCCGGGGCTGTCGCGTACAAAGCGCGTGTTGCTCATTGTTCAGGCCAGTCCATCCTGGCCCCATCCACTTCTTCGGCAATGACCAGAGGCTGCTGAAGGAGTCATGTCTTCAGCAACGGTGTCTTTGGGGCCTTTGGCCGTGGCTCAGGCGCATGCGCCGGGCTCTGGCTATGAGAGTGGGCGGGGCAACAGCCAATGAGAGTGGTTGTGGGCAGCATCCAATCAGAACTGATCTTGTTGTTAGGTGCTGTTGGGCCTTTGGATGTGGCCCAGGCGCCTGCGCCGGGGTTTTCGCAAAAATAAAAACGTTGAATATATTTTTACATCAATATAATTAAAACTATAATCTGTATACAGAGTAGGCATGCGTGCATTTTCTGGGCAAATCGAAGCCCTGCAGCTTCTCATACCACTCTTCTGACCGATTCATTACCCGGTGTATACTCAACGATGCGGTCATGCAGGATGAGACAGTATGCGGTTGTGTTGGGCGGAAAATTCTCGCTCGACTCAAATTCTAGACGCATATCTATGGGTCCAGGCTTGATGCTTTCCGACTGCTTTGATGCGTCAATCACCACGATGGGCGCTAGATCCTTGAACTGTTCCTTGCCGTATAACGGCTCGCCAACTTTTCCATAGTATGAACTCTGGAAGTTCTGGTACATTTCGTATAGCAGGGCGTATTTTTCCCCGTGGAGAAATCCAAGTTTAAATTCTCGTAGGGGAAGCACTCAGAATTCAGGTACAGTTTGACGTTTGTCAGATTGCAGTGGTCAAATTTGCTTGAATCCGTGTCCAAATTCGCTTTGCGATTCGTCTGGAAGGCGACAATAACGTAGCGGGGTTTCTCCAACCGTGTTGCAGTCTTGACGGCCCACGTTTGTTTCGTAGCTTGCGGCAACACCGGATACTCGTACAGCTCCCAGCTGCGAAAACATATCTGCAACGTTCTCTCTTCCTCGACAATATTGAGAAGTTTTAGGTATTCAGCATCCGATGGATAGACGTACGGCACCCTCCAATGAACCTTGCTCAACTCAATTCTGGTGCCCTCGTTACCCACGAAAGCGTTCCTATCGTTTTTCGATCGAGTCAAAATGAGCTCGTGACACACATTTAACAGAATTTTGGGGTAATCTTCCAAGAATCCCAGCAGGATTCTTCCCGGGATGCACACGTTAAAGTTCCCGTTCGCGTCGATAAGGTGGCTCGGTGAGTCTCCCGTATTCGTCCAGCCGGCATTCTCCAGGGCACCTACCTCACCCACATTCAGAGAAACTACACCCTTCAGTGTGCTCGTGATGCCCACGTTTTTTGTTCGATCCACCTCCACCCCGTTTATTTCATAGCGGACGTCGTCAAAGAGGAAACTGAGGGCGTTATTTGTTAAAGCCGCATTTCCGCCTCCTGCATCCTTGATGAACCTGCCCTCTATGTAGATGCTGCTTAGATGCGGCAGTACGTAAACGTCTTGTTGGTGGATTGGTATGCGAATTTCGTCATTGGCGTTGAATGTTGTTGTTGTCACGAACGGCTGATGTACGTGCACCTCGACACGGCGTGCTGACTCATCCAAAACAGCACCGTCCAGAACACGAAACGTGTCTACGTTTATGTGTGTCATTATTCAAATGCGGTTCCCTTGTTGAAGCACAAGTACTAACTGACAGCACCGTTAATTTTCTTGCTTAAATACTCTCCATAGAACCGTGCGCATGCGCAGTCTTATTCTTGCTCGTGTCATCAGCCATGGTGTTTGCGAATACAGCTGTCTGTGTCAACAGACAGCTGTATTCGCAAACAGACAGACAGACAGACAGACAGACGGAGAGACAGACAGACAGACAGACAGACAGACAGACAGACAGACAGACAGACAGACAGACGGACCGACAGACATACAGACAGACAACTACTGATAAGAATTCGGAAGTAGGAGAATAACTATAGATTCCTTTTTGTCTCATCGAGCTGATTAATTTGATACCCTACATGATCTAGGTGGGCGGGGCAAGGAGCGTGGCCGGAGGCGCGGTCAGTGAGTGGCCACCCCTAAAAACCATCCCTAAAAACCACCCCCAAAATCACCCTCCAAAACCACCCCAAGAACCGCCCCTAAAAACCACCCCTAAAAGCTACCCCTAAAACCGCCCCTAAAACCACCCCCTAAAAACCACCCCTAAAAACCGCCCCTAAGAACCACCCCAAAAACCACCCCCAAAAACCACCCCTAAAATCCACCCCAATATTCGGATACCTCTAGTCGAGTCCTTTAATTAGACACCCCACATGACATAGTTTTTACGTAGGGGTTAGCCTAAATTTAGACTACTGTTCTCAAATACGATGTAGAATGTTCTACTACCGAGAACTAAGATGTTTGCATATATCAATCAGATGGTTCCCACACGTGTCCGAAACGCATTAAGATAACAAATAAACAAACTGGAGAATGTTCTAGAATGTTTTTTTCCCACACGTGTCCGAAACGCATTAAGATAACAAGTAATTTCAAATAAACAATCAGAAGAATATTCTAGAATGTTATTTTATTGTAATAATACAAACAAACAAACGGGTCACCTTGTAGTGTCTACAACGTATTAAATGCACATGCAGAGCGTGGGATCAAACCTAAACAAACATATCCTATCGGCAAGATGAAAGGTTATTTCCCATAATAAAAACAATTATAACATCTCTTATCGGCGGCGAACGTGCTTTTTTCTTAAACTTTAATATCAATATTTATTTAGTATAAACAATTGTAAATTTCCGAGAAAATAAATATTAATTCTGTAACTTCTGTTTACAATCATAAGTATATACGGATGATTTGAAAGACGGGCTTGTGGGCCGCCGATTAGCTCAGTTGGTTGGAGCGAGGGCTCCGGTGCGTGGGGACCCGGGTTCGAATCCCGGTCGGCGTCATTTCCAGAACGTTTGCGAAAACCCCGGCGCATGCGCCTGAGCCACGGCCAAAGGCCCCAAAGACACCGTTGCTGAAGACATGACTCCTTCAGCAGCCTCTGGTCATTGCCGAAGAAGTGGATGGGGCCAGGATGGACTGGCCTGAACAATGAGCAACACGCGCTTTGTACGCGACAGCCCCGGCTCAGGCGCCTGACCCACAGCCAAAGACCACAAAATGGCGGCTTGGGTGCGCAATGGCAAGACACCAGAGGCTCTTCTTCTGAGAGACACCAGAGGCTGCTGCTGCTGCTGCTGAAGACAACTTCTTCGGCAATGACCTTGAAAGACACCAGACGCTGCTGAAGACATGCCCACTTCTTCGGCAATGACCTTGAAAGACACCAGAGGCTGCTGAAGATGTCATTGCTGAAGACATGACTTCCACTTCTTCTTCAAGGACTCCTTCAGCAGCCTCTGGTCTCTTTCAAGGTCACTGCCGAAGAAGTGGATGGCACCTGGAGAACTCGATGGCCTGGCCCAGTATTGTCATTTTCTAACTACTAATTTCCAAGTAGCCTACTAACTTACTATGAGCATAATATTTTAATAATTTCGACCGGCTCATGAATGACACATTGATTTGTTTTCTTACCCGCCAATTTAAAAACGACCAGTTCACATCTAAAATTTTTAGGTCTTTCACGGAGTAGCCATTAAAATGTTCAACTTCCGTACCTTTTAAGAGATTTTTCTGATAAAACATTAATAGATGTAAAAAGAGACGCGACAGGATATTTATTCAGTAAACGTAAAAATCTCAAAGCTGCCTACAAAATTTGAATGAATCTGTGGAATTTTCAAATATTACAACACAGTAGCGAGTTTGGCGCACGGGCAACGCAATTGTCAAGTTTCCGGCCTACTATACTGTATGCAACGTGCCGCTTTCCTAGGGGGTCGTGGGAAAAAATATTTACTAGTCTATTATCTCTGCAGGCGAATTATTGGGCTTTATGCCCAGATCCCCGTTCGTGGTTGTAGTACGCAGGTCCGCGTAAAGCCTTGTATACGCTATAGCTGCAACGTGCAATGCAACATGTAATGCAACGTGTAATGCAACGTGGACGGTAAGTGCAGTTCGTCGACGCGCATCCCCGCTCGCACTCGTTCCGACTTCCGGTTCCGAGTCATTCCCGCTTCCCGCAGTTGTGAACGAACGTTGCACGAATGGAGTCGTCGTATCTAGCCGTGGCGACTGGAGCTTTCATGTTAATACACGAAATAATAACGACGCGAAGATGGTGAAGAACCAATACCTCTTTTCCTTGGTACATCTGTATGACCAATAATGTTCTCTCTTCATCCCATTGATATATTTCGGTTTCCATCTTTATGCACTGTTCGCTACGTGGACGACCACTCTATCACAGAATAAAGAATATAAACAGAAATTAATCTGCCCCCTTTGATTTTAGCTCGCGCATTCTGGGTGCGCATCCAGGTCGGCCATGTTGTCGGGATATATTTACATCCGTGTGCACGTGTACGTGACGATTATGTAGTTGACGATTATTTAGTTGATATTATTTGTGTATAGATTGTGGTTTAACAAAAATATTTGATCGTTGTGAGTGTGTATATTAACCAAAAAATGACCATTTCAAAAATTGCCCCACACATCAAAACATTAACAATATAAAAGATGAGGCCACACTCCAATTTTCGCGTCCACACTGCAACGCGCGCGTCCTTTGTGTTCGCGAGAAAAACCGACAACCGACGTATCGCCGGCGCGCGTGCAATGCAAAACGCAATGCAACATGCAACGCAAGTCCACACAGGTTGCATTACATGTTGCATTGCACGTTGCAGCTATAGTATATACAAGGCTTAACGCGCATAGATTCCACTCATTCGAGCGCTATGGCTGGGTTGATCTTCAGGATGAATATTCGGTCTAGGGCTGTGCCAATGCAGTCTTGATACGAGACGGCATTGGCTGTGCGCGTATGATACTCATAGACGTAAGATAGCTAAAAATAACGACAAATATTATATTTTATTATACTTAAACAGATAAAAATTAAAAGGATGCAAATTCGGTAAGTATCTACGTGATTTTGTTTAATTTTCTTTTAAAAATTTTCGGGAGGACGGCGCTCTAGAGCCCTTTTGTTTTGTTAATAATTCAGTCGTGGTTTGTTCAAATGACTTGAAATTTGGAATACTTCCGTAAAAGAACGTTGTACACCTTACAGCCACATTGTCGATGGAGTGCAAGTTTTCTTTATGGCGGCCATATTTGCTTCTGTCGCTGACGTTTTTAAGTAACATTATTGTGATTACAACTGTTTTTTAATTTTTGAAATCGAGGCACAAAAATAAAGAAGTTACATAGAAAACATTAAAGTAGCAATGAATTAAGAGCCGCAGAGCGAAAAAGATCGCTATCAATAAACAATTTACTTCAAGTGGAAGTTATGTATTGGCAACTTTCTTATTTGAAGAGATAGGGTCGGTTGCTGTTTGATTTCAAAATTATCCACAAAGTTCGTAACAGGTGTTAGTTGACTGTGGGTTTATTAGATATGTTTTGTACCTGTTTGACGTTTTGCATTATTTCTTTTATTTGGTTTATCATTGGTAACGTTATGAAACATAGTGCTGATGAACGGTATGATATATCCTGTGTTTACATTGCTTGTGAACGGAACGCAGAAGGAAGTGCTCAGAAGTATTTTTATGGAATATTCTGATAGATGGCAAAATAACAACTCGCAATTTGGGAAATTTTCCCCTGTAAGTTCACGAATATGTACCTACATATTTCGGATGTCGAAAAACCATGCGGAATCAATGAGATGACTGAGATGACCGACGGTTCTAAGACCGACACAGGTGCTGGGTCAGGACTGTTTGGAGATAAACCAAGAGTGAAACTCAGCTCCTCTCTGGGCAAATATGCCTCTCTTTTAAGCAGAGGTCTACGCGATACTACAATGTGCGCGGGAAAACATTAAGAGGCGCTACAAAAATCAGCGGATCTTTATCTTATCAGACAGCCAGGCAGCTTTGAAGGTTCTTTTGAGCCCAAAGATGTCTTCCAGACTGGCGTGGGAATGCTTCGAGCTACTTAATATCCTAGCCATGCGGAACGCGGTGAGACTGCTTTGGATTCGAGGTCACTGTGGGCTGATAGGGAACGAGGAAGCTGATAAACTAGCAAAGCGGGGCTCCAACGACCCTTTCGTTGGACCGGAGGCGTATTGGCATATTGTACCATTATTCAGAGCAGCTGTATTCTCATTCGCAGTATACTATGACTTCATGTTACCCGTAATTTCAAAATACAATATATACTGCGATTCAGGCCACGAATCTGTTTTAACGGACATATATACTATTTAGTTAAATCGGTTTTGACGGAGGGCTGTGGTATGACGATCAATAAAAAGAAAACCAAAATTTTGGTGTGTAGGGGGCGTGAAAATAGGACTAAAACTAAAACACAAATTGGAAACGAGAAGATAGAGGAAGTCTTAGATTTCTGCTATTTAGGAAGTCAAATAACTCGCGATGGTAGGAGCTCTAGAGACATAAAACAAAGATTAGCGAAGGGCCGAGTTGCATTTAATAAAAAAGAAACAACTGTTATGCTCGGGAATGATAAATGTAGAAACTGGGAAGAGGCTCTTAAAAGTGTATGTGTGGAGTGCGGCATTGTATGGGTGCGAGACTTGGACGATAGGAGAAGCGGATAGGAAAAAATTAGAAGCATTTGAAATGTGGTGCCATAGACGCATGATGAAGATACCGTGGATAGATAAGGTTAGCAACAGAGAGGTATTAGATAGAGCTGGAGAAAAGCGCAATTTATGGAAGACCGTAAGGAATAGGAGAGATAGGATGGTAGGACACATACTGAGGCACGAAGGTTTAGTTCGCGACATACTAGACTCAGAGATAGGAATAAAAAGAGGTAGAGGTAGGCCCAGATTAGACTACTGCTCTCCAAATAGTTAGGGATGTAGGGTGTTCAACTTTTGGGGAAATGCGTAGGTCAGCTGAGAATAGGAAAGGCTGGAGGTATGCGTCCAACCAGTCTTCGGACTGAAAACTTTATGATGATGAGTTAAATTCGATCGGCAACACATTCGTGGCTCATGTGGTTAATGCGTCCTCAACGAAAGTGCAAGTCTAGGGGTTCGTGTCTCGCCACGTTGGGTTTGTTTTGTTCTAGTGATTCAGTTTTTTTCTTATGAACAAAAAATCGGTAAGGTCCAAAAGGTCAGAAAGGTCATCGCCATCAACACCAGAGACATTTTCACTCACCCTTTATTTAAACCCATTATATACTGCGTTTCAGACCGTTAAAACAGAATCGTGGTCTGAATCGCAGTATATATTGTATTTCGAAATTACGCATAACATGAAGCCATAGTTTACTGCGAATGAGAGTAGAACTGCTATGAATAATGGTACAATATGCCAATACGCGGACCGGAACCTGCCCTAGGCATAACTAAGAGTGCAGTCAGACACCAAGTAAACGGATGGATTCGCGCTCAACATTACAATTACTGGAACATGATTCCAGGACACAGTCACAGCAAGTCGTATATAAAGGGACCTTGCAGGAAAAGATGGTCAGAACTACTTTGCCTTAGTAGGATGCAAATTAGAATCGTAACAGGCTTCCTAACGGGACACACCTGTGGAATATTGGTAAATATTACGAAGACCTTAACTGCCGCTTGTGTTAAAAGGAACGGGAGACAGCTATGCACATCTCTAGACCAGAAGAGGCAGCGAATTTTCGGGCGATGTCTGATGGAACCGGAAGAATTTTCCGCGCATTCAATGTATGACTTGTACCGTTTGGCCCAAGGCACCAAGATTATGGAATGGGTGTGACTTAGAATTAGGGCACAATAAGCCCATTTTGTGGCTGCAGTGCATCTGAGCCTACTGGCAGGTAGGCCCTAAGGGGAAAAAAGATCAACGCGTTGGCACCTTCCGGAATACTAGTTATTATGCAACTTTTTATCAAATTTAACCGGCTTTGTACCTCTTCAAATATGAAAGTTATCAATACATATTACGTATCTTCCATTTAAGGTGTATTGTGTATTTATAGCGTTTCCTTCTATTCGCAGCTCCTTTGTTTCATGGCTACCTTGAATAAATGTGCTAAACATGTTTCCTCTGTAACTGCTTTATTTGTGTTTGGAATTCAAAAATTAAAAATAGTTGTAGTCACAATAATTCGTAAAAGTGGCATTGCCATGGCTGCCATAAAGAAGGAAAAGTTGACTGTCGCTATGCAAGAACTAAAACTCGCACTGCATCGCACAACGTCCATTTACGTAGGTATATCAAATTCCAAATCATTTGAAGAAACCAAAATTGAGTTATTAACAGGAGAAGAAAAATCGAATTTTAGTTTTTTCGTTATATCTTGAAAGTCATGGAACTTTCTGAAAATTTTAATGCAGGTTTATGCTGGTCACAAGATAGCGCAACTTTTCTCTCATTTAACCGACTCTGTATAATTCTTCAAATAACAAAAGTGCTGTGGTGACTACGCTACTGGAACACTGCTGTCCCAATTTAGCAGCCTCAGTGAATTCCTTTCGTGTGTGTACATACTGTAAATACTATATTTCTAACCTTCCAATTAATCTATAAAATATACTAGCTTGCATAAACACGGAACAGGTAACATTCAGAAATAGACCAGTATGTAACGTAACATTTTGTATTCAGACAATAAATTATATCCATCGCTACGCATATGGTATTTCTTCTTTGCCAAATTGCAACTAACATAAATAAATATTACTAGATGAACCCGTGGGCTACGCTCCACGACTTTTACGTAGTGGCGAATCGATGTAGTAATTATACATAAAACGTAGGTGCATCCCAGGTGCACCACAGAATATTCCCATAGAATATTCTTAATTCTATGAATATTCCACAAATCCACAATGACGCGAGAGATGTACTGGCGGCGCTGCATACAAGGCAAGAGTATTATCTAGTGACTTTAGGGGAGAGGTAGTTTTGTTTTTATTTCTGAGGAAATATTCACGCATGTACGCTGCCCTGTTTGTCCTTTTGTCCATAATTAATTGCATTTAATTTAGTACGGCAAAAAACCATTCTACCTACGGGTGCGACGTTGAACTACGACTGCGAACAGCGCTCAGCAGATCCAAGCGTCCATTCAAATGATGCCGATGCAATTTTCTTCTTTGCCTTAAAGAAACACCTGGTCGAGTACACGACCTCACCCATACGATCTCCGCCAGTTGAAAAGAGACCGAACGACCGATATCCCCACCCGTATTTCAAGTGTTGTGCCAGTTCGCTTTTAATATTATGATATGGGCATACCCGAATAGATCCCATAACTGGTGACCCCTACGTAATCTGAACACGCAACCTTCTAATCTGGAGATCAGAAGGCCTAAAAGAAGTCCTGCCGCCTCTTCGTCTCCGATAGGGACACCCAAACACAGTTTTTAATTGATACTGGGTTCAGAACTCTGTGTTTATCCGCGAAACATCTTTCGTTTATCACGCAACAAGACGAGCTACCATCTTCAGGCAGCAAATGGCACACCCATTCATACATAAATATTGTTTCGACACTCTCGATCTCAACCTAGGTCTCTGAAAATCTTTTTCTTGGAGATTCGTCGTCGCTGACGTATCCAAGACCATCATAGGAGCTGATTTTCTTCACCACTAGAACCTCGTGATCGGCATAAAAAAACAACGCCTGCTAGATCCCCTCACCCGCATTTCTGCACGTGCCTACAAATGCAAAGACAGTCACACTTGTATACGAACCGTTTCTGGAACCTAGCTTCAACATAATCTTCTGATAATAAAGTTACTAGAAATCAATCGACCGAAGGGACTTCCTCACAAACCCACGCACTCAATTCTGTACCACATCCGCACAATTCCGGGACAGACTGTAAACTGCAAACCTCGTAATCTACCTCCCGACAGACTGAGAACAGCAAGAAAAGAATTCGAAACTATGGTACAACTGGGAACTGCACGCCCTTCTGAAAGCAGTTGGTCCTCTCCACTACATATGGTACCCAAACACGGTGATGAGTGGAGACCCTGTGGTGACTATCGAGCTCTAAATGCCCGAACCATCCCCGACCGTTTTACCCAGTACGCATATCGAAGATTTCGCTTAATCTCTTCAAGGAAAGACTCACTTTTCCACTATCGATCTCGTCCGAGCTTACAACCAGATTCCCGTAGCCGAAGAAGGTATACCATCCCTTTCGGTCTCTTCGCAATGCCGGCCATACTTTTCAACGCTTCATCGACGAAGTTCTCAGATGATTACATTTCTGCTACGCGTACATCGACGACATATTAGTAGCATCATCCTCAGCGGAAGAGCACGACGCACATCTCTCACAGATTTCTCAGCGTCTCAAACAGTATAATATACTAATTAACCATCAGAAGTGTGTTTTCAGTTCCAGATCTGTCACATTCTTGGGCTACCAAGTTTCCGAAGCTGCGACACATCCACGTCCAGCATCTTCCCGTTTGTCACCAAGCCCTTCAGAAGACAAATTTTCGATGCTATTCACGGACTTTTGCATCCCGGTATTAAAGCGACGACCAAATGCATAGCCGACTGCAGAAAATGAATCCAAGTACAGACTTGACTATTATACACTGTATACAGATACAGTGTCAGAGATCGAAGATACACCCACACATCTCCAGCCCACTCACAAGATTCGAACACGCCCACATCGACATAGTCGGACCACTGCCCATCTCAGAAGGTAGACGTTACTGCCTAACCTTTACTGGAATATTTTACCAGATGACCAGAAGTTTTCCGACCGACAACATCGAGGCAGAAACAATAGCTAGAACGTTCTACGAGGGTTGGATAACACGATTTAGTACACCCTTCCGCGTAACTACAGAACAAGGTCGACAATTCGAGTCAAGCATCTTAGTTACCCGCCTCAGAACTACGTCATACCACCCCGAAGCGAATGGTATGATCGAACGCTTCCGCCGGCAACTCAAAGCCGCCATCAAACGCTACGAAACCGACCGATGGACACAAGTTTTACCCACCGTCTTAATGGGAATACGAGTAGTCTGGGGACTCTACGCCATTGGAACACTACTGTCCCAATTTAACACTTATCTGGAACGACTTGACCAAGAAGCAACCTCAGCGAATTCCTTTCGTGTGTAGGTTCATACTGTAAATACTAAGTAGATATGCTATGGAGGTACGGGCTCACGATTAACATTGATTCTCCCATAAGAGCTAAAAAACTACTTTTGGAGGGGTTCTGAACTAGGGTTTGTCAATTACTTGAGGTTCTCAACTAGGGTTTGCCACTTGCGGTTCCCAACTGGGTTTTGTCAATTACTTGAGGTTCTGAACTAGGGTTTGCCACTTGCGGTTCCCAACTAGGTTTTTACAATGCGTGCTATTATTCCCTTGTTTTCATCAGTAATCGCGGATTAGTTCGAATCCTAACGGATCATTTTGCTACCCGGAAGCCAGTAGTGCCGCTGGTAGGTCACACTGCCTCATGCCGGTAAGGCAGATTCCTGCAACGTCGTGGTAGAATGGCCCCAGACCTTAAGCCTTCGCCCCGCTGGAAGGCGACCCTAAGTGGGATTCGACAGACATAAATTCAGCGCCGCCGCCCGCAATCTCAGATAACTTATCTGTGCGCGCGTGTTGACTACAGGAGAGCGGCCAGTTCCTGCAACTGCCAGGTTTGTACCATCAACGCCACAGCCGGCGTTCGCGTCGGCCCTTACGTTAAAGCTCTAGCTCCCACCCTGGGAAATCCGGAAAAGGTAAATAAACACCCGCAATTTTGCATTTTATGCCTTTTTGCCCCCCAAATCGAGCTCTTACGGGAGAATCAATGTTAATAGTGGTCCCGTATCCCGGGCCTACATCCTAGTTGACGCAATTATGACGTCAGCGTCCACGCAGACGCCAGCGTTTGCATCAGCGCAACGTTAATAAAACACAAGCAATATCTTGGTCTGTTCCACTCTTTCTCGAAGGAACGATGACTAAAACACAGTTTAGTATATTATGTTGTTATACCGGCCCTAACGTTAGTGCCAAATAGGCTTTAACTCATAAGGAACGGAAGTAGCGCATGTGAGGAGAATCGGAATAAACAGTTATTTCGCCGCGATTACTATTGGTTACAGACAGCTGGCCCCTATGTCAAAGCCAGCCCCCCCCCCCCCCCCCCCTCATACCCCCTTCCGCGGTGATTTGAGTATGGCGTAACCAAGACGGAGCAACCCTGACGTCACATGTGGGCGCTTTCGCGATACGCACCCAAACCGCCACGGCTACGTCACCCAAGATGGCCGCCACCGAGCAGCCAAGTTGGCGGCAGCGTTCAGCTTTTGTGAATGTGAGAAGGTTAAATAAAACACTGTTGCGTATTATCTTTATTGGAGCATATTACACAAAAGACCCTGTATGTCCTGACATGATGCAATTTTATTGAAATTGTTTACTGGAATATAATACCCTGTATGTAAGTACTGCGAAACGATGAGATCTTATCGGACAAAGGACTATAATTAAATAACGCGATAATTTGCAGATTAACGATGGCGGACAGCGCCCAGTCTGCAATACATAAATATAAATTAAATAAAAAATAATAATAATAAAAGGGAAAAACTTTTCGATGCACGAAGGAATATTTCGCAACGTACTAGAGTCTGAGATAGAAATAGAAAAAGGGATAGGTAGGCCCAGATTAGACTACTGCTCTCAAATAGTTGGGGATGTACGATGTTCTACTTGCAGATTAACGATAGCGTGACAAAATAAAAGTACATACCAGAATTCCGAGCCTGAAACTCTTCCAAAAACATTTGCTTCACCATGGGATAAATAAGTTTCTGTTTCAAAGTTGGTGAATTAACGTAAGTACCTGAGGATCCGTGCGGAGGCGGCATAGAAAATATCCACAATGCATTTTCCCTACAAAATAACCTCTATTAGTTAATTGCAATGCGTAGAAATGAATAAAAAAATACATCTTCAATTAGTAAGACTAGGTGAGAAACATATCAATAAACCCTCGTATTTAATAAATGTAAATTATATTTTTCACCAAATTAATTCGGATATACGTCGTGTAAACATTTGACAATCCTCACTGTCCTTAGTAAGACTAGGTGAGAAACATATCAATAAACCCTAGTATTTAATAAATGTAAATTATATTTTCCACCAATTAGTTAATTGCAATATGTAGATATGAATCAAAAAAATACAACTTCAATTAGTAAGACTAGGTGGGAAACATATCAGCAAACCCTGCGGTATTCCATAAATGTAAATTATAATTTATTGTTGTCCACCAAATTCATTCGGATATACATACAACAAACATTTGACAATCCTCACTATCCAAAAATTATTATGATCGTGTATAATATTTATAAATAGGAACTTACCTGTGTCTAATTATTTCGGGGGATCACTCATGTAAAATTTTGGGCACGATATATTGCCATGTTCTACTTGTACGAGTAGATTAACGATGACGTAACAAAATAAAAGTAAATAAAAAAAACTTTCCGAGACACGAAGGAATATTTTGTCACTATAGATTGCCTCATGTAACCACTGACCACCACTAGATCAAATCTCGTGAGTTACTCTCCGAATATTCATATTAGCACATCAGTTGGTATCATTTATGAAAACTAGGTGCAGAATGTTAAAAATTTACTAATCTGGACGTTCTTTTATAACGTATTCTTGCGCAAGTTCGGCGTCTGCAAAGCCATAAATTACACATGGGAATGCTATTCTTTGATATAGGTACATGATGCAATGTGGCCAAATTAGTAGAATCGACGCGTTATTATTTTAATGAAACATAAACAATAATAAATTCATGTCCGAATTGAAAGTCTTATCAAAACAAATCATTATTTAGATTACCGAAGACACCCTGTGGGTAATAAAAATGACAATTTATAATGCTGACTCAATAAATAATTTCTGTTTAGGTATTTTATGTATGTCAGATCTAAAATTAATTCTGGAACATCATGAATCAAATAATGTTAAAATACAACAAGACCGTCTACTTAAATTCGTAAGGAATGGGGTGCGAGGGGGTAAACGATTATCTATACGACAAAACCGTGTACTTAAATTCAATTAAGTTCTTCCATTGTGAGCGAATATTATACCTGCTGTATGTTGGTTACAAATAAAAGTATTGTAGCTATATATTATGTAACTGCTAGTACCTACCCTGTATAATTATTTTGCGTTTCTAAATTTAGCCCATATCATAGACTTATGTGCATACACATGTAAGAAATTGTTGGCGCACCTTCTATAAGAAATGTTCCTGGGAGTTGTTTTGCATGTTGTCACGTATGGGAGCGATAAGGAGCTCCTAACTGGGCGACAAGAGGACGGGATTCATTCATTGAGAATCGGGCGCGGTCCAGGTTTATAATAAAATCATATCAAGTATCATAATCATTTGTTAAACTTTTGTGCCGAATATATTTTTTGGGAACTTTACGTAGTGTGGTTTTAGTACCTTCTTACACACATATACACAACTAAATATTCCCGCTTTACTTCTGATACCCGAGGCACGAGGGCATAAATATTTCGCAACATACTAGAGAACCTATATTAGTTCATTGCAAATACATACATGTATGTAGATATGAGTCAAAAATGCAACTTCAATTTAGTAGTATGACTAGGTAAGAAACATGTCAGAAAACCCTGGTATTCAATAAATGTATTTTATTTCCATCAAATTCATTCGGATATACGTCCTATATAAACATTCGACAATCCTCACTGCCCTATGACGTAACAACATTTCTTAGAAGACGTTGTCAAATATCTGACGGGTGAAGTTATTGTAAAACATAATTTGATCCGTTTGCTGAAGCCGCAGGAATAATCTTATGTAAATAAAATATATGTATACCTGCTGTATGTTTGTAACAAATAAAAGTAACTGCTAGTAAGTACCTACCGTGTATAATATTTTATTTTGCATTTTTAAATTGACCCCAAGAGATTAGTATAATAACCACTATACACACATACACATCCCACGCAATGCTCTAAAGTAAAGTAAATAAATAAGGACGCCGAACTAGTATCTGTAGGTACCTACCTTAAGTTTGTCAACTCAAAAGAACCTCATAAAAATTAATTGTGTATAAACAGATCTGGAAATGCATAGTCTTATGTGTATATACAACTAAATATTCCCGCTTTATCTCTGTTACTTAATGAAGCATGCGAAAATCTAAACAGAAAAATTCTTACGTTCACGTACTTCTATCTACTTACCTTAGTATCAAACCCAGAGAGATACTTGAAGATTGTGTTGAATAGTCTCCATGCTTGCTAAAGGGATACCTATCTATTTATTCCAAAGACTGGTTCGACGTACCCCACACTTTTTTAGGTGGGTACATAGTTGTATAAACCGAAATTGCATTTTTTCTACTTACTAATAACTGAATATGAGTGTGCTTTTTTTCTTCTTATACAGGTAAATTCTAGGGAGCCGTCAAAGAAGTCGCTCGCATGTGCGTGGGAAGTTTTAACATTTGTGATTAGGACCCAATGAACTATACAGTTTCATAATATTATTCCTTTGCGAACTAATGTTTGTTTTGATAAAAATCGCCAAATACAAACATGATTAGGTATACCAATATAATTATTCTGTAACATCTGCCCATATATGGTAATTTAAAGAACTCGCGGACATTTCGCTTGACCACGCACGAAGTGTAATTAACATTCATTTACCACCGTGGGCTACGGTAATTACTAAATAGCGCTATTCTTGTGTTTTCAATTTTATGAGTTATAGCACATGGACAGACTTACGTGTTGGGCTATAGGTGGTCTGGGATTCACCCTTCCATATAATAATGCCTATTTATGCCTAATTAGATATATTTATGCATTTCAAATCGAAAATTCTAGCACATTATAATAATTTTCAAAAGTTTTCATATGAGACAAAGTAGGGGCGCCGAAATAATATATTAGAGTTGTCACCAACAGCAGACGCCACCGTCGGGATGAACGTTCATGCTAAATGGGCGTTAACCCATAAGAGTAGTAAAATTATGTCATGTGGGGTATCAAATTAAAAGACTCGACGAGGAGTATCGGAATAAACAGTTACTTCGCCGAAAAATGGCCGCCCACCCGTAAGCCCTGTTTCGGACAAACGTAGGACACCATCACGGCGTTAACCCATAATGGAGGTAAAACAATGTCATGTGGGGTATCAAATTATAGAACTCGACGAGGAGAATCGCAATAAACAGTTATTTCATCGCAAAATGAACGCCCACCCGTAAGCCCTGTTTCAGTCAAACGTAGATCATCATCATACCGCTCCGCCACTCTTATTCCCTTATGGTCGACTGACGTCATGGGTTGAGATGCCACTTCCAGCCAAACCGGATCTGCGGTTTTGCCAATGCGCTTTACTTGCGGTTCCCAGCTAGGTTTTACCAATTACTTTCAGATCCCAACTAGGTTTTGCCAACGCACTTTACTTGCTGTTCCCAACTAGGTTTTGCCAATTACTTGCGGCTCCCAACTAGGTTTTGCCATTACGCTGAGAGGGCTCTTGCCCTGTGTACTAGAATCTGCAATATTACGAAGCGGACTTTTGTAACACATTGTATGTGTATACAGGTGTATACACCTGTATGTACTAACAGATGTAACACAAAGGCCTTGTATATACGAGCAGATAAAACACAAGTGTCCTATATGTACCATGCTATGTGCCCCTCTGGAATCGCATTACATGATTGACACAAATTTTGTTCCCAACCGCTGGACCAATCAGAAGACAGGAACAAGATGGCCGCCATTGCAACGTGACGTCAGCGCCCGACGTCAACGTCCACGGGGCGTTCAGTGCAGCGACAAGTTTAGACAAGGCTTAAAGCCCGCGTGGACGTTGACGTCGGGCGCTGACGTCACGTTGCAATGGCGGCCATCTTGTTCCTGTCTTCTGATTGGTCCAGCGGTTGGGAACAAAATTTGTGTCAATCATGTAATGCGATTCCAGAGGGGCTCATAGCATGGTACATATAGGACACTTGTGTTTTATCTGCTCGTATATACAAGGCCTTTGTGTTACATCTGTTAGTACATACAGGTGTATACACCTGTATACACATACAATGTGTTACAAAAGTCCGCTTCGTAATATTGCAGATTCTAGTACACAGGGCAAGAGCCCTCTCAGCGTAATGGCAAAACCTAGTTGGGAGCCGCAAGTAATTGGCAAAACCTAGTTGGGAACAGCAAGTAAAGTGCGTTGGCAAAACCTAGTTGGGATCTGAAAGTAATTGGTAAAACCTAGCTGGGAACCGCAAGTAAAGCGCATTGGCAAAACCGCAGATCCGGTTTGGCTGGAAGTGGCATCTCAACCCATGACGTCAGTCGACCATAAGGGAATAAGAGTGGCGGAGCGGTATGATGATGATCTACGTTTGACTGAAACAGGGCTTACGGGTGGGCGTTCATTTTGCGATGAAATAACTGTTTATTGCGATTCTCCTCGTCGAGTTCTATAATTTGATACCCCACATGACATTGTTTTACCTCCATTATGGGTTAACGCCGTGATGGTGTCCTACGTTTGTCCGAAACAGGGCTTACGGGTGGGCGGCCATTTTTCGGCGAAGTAACTGTTTATTCCGATACTCCTCGTCGAGTCTTTTAATTTGATACCCCACATGACATAATTTTACTACTCTTATGGGTTAACGCCCATTTAGCATGAACGTTCATCCCGACGGTGGCGTCTGCTGTTGGTGACAACTCTAATATATTATTTCGGCGCCCCTACTTTGTCTCATATGAAAACTTTTGAAAATTATTATAATGTGCTAGAATTTTCGATTTGAAATGCATAAATATATCTAATTAGGCATAAATAGGCATTATTATATGGAAGGGTGAATCCCAGACCACCTATAGCCCAACACGTAAGTCTGTCCATGTGCTATAACTCATAAAATTGAAAACACAAGAATAGCGCTATTTAGTAATTACCGTAGCCCACGGTGGTAAATGAATGTTAATTACACTTCGTGCGTGGTCAAGCGAAATGTCCGCGAGTTCTTTAAATTACCATATATGGGCAGATGTTACAGAATAATTATATTGGTATACCTAATCATGTTTGTATTTGGCGATTTTTATCAAAACAAACATTAGTTCGCAAAGGAATAATATTATGAAACTGTATAGTTCATTGGGTCCTAATCACAAATGTTAAAACTTCCCACGCACATGCGAGCGACTTCTTTGACGGCTCCCTAGAATTTACCTGTATAAGAAGAAAAAAAGCACACTCATATTCAGTTATTAGTAAGTAGAAAAAATGCAATTTCGGTTTATACAACTATGTACCCACCTAAAAAAGTGTGGGGTACGTCGAACCAGTCTTTGGAATAAATAGATAGGTATCCCTTTAGCAAGCATGGAGACTATTCAACACAATCTTCAAGTATCTCTCTGGGTTTGATACTAAGGTAAGTAGATAGAAGTACGTGAACGTAAGAATTTTTCTGTTTAGATTTTCGCATGCTTCATTAAGTAACAGAGATAAAGCGGGAATATTTAGTTGTATATACACATAAGACTATGCATTTCCAGATCTGTTTATACACAATTAATTTTTATGAGGTTCTTTTGAGTTGACAAACTTAAGGTAGGTACCTACAGATACTAGTTCGGCGTCCTTATTTATTTACTTTACTTTAGAGCATTGCGTGGGATGTGTATGTGTGTATAGTGGTTATTATACTAATCTCTTGGGGTCAATTTAAAAATGCAAAATAAAATATTATACACGGTAGGTACTTACTAGCAGTTACTTTTATTTGTTACAAACATACAGCAGGTATACATATATTTTATTTACATAAGATTATTCCTGCGGCTTCAGCAAACGGATCAAATTATGTTTTACAATAACTTCACCCGTCAGATATTTGACAACGTCTTCTAAGAAATGTTGTTACGTCATAGGGCAGTGAGGATTGTCGAATGTTTATATAGGACGTATATCCGAATGAATTTGATGGAAATAAAATACATTTATTGAATACCAGGGTTTTCTGACATGTTTCTTACCTAGTCATACTACTAAATTGAAGTTGCATTTTTGACTCATATCTACATACATGTATGTATTTGCAATGAACTAATATAGGTTCTCTAGTATGTTGCGAAATATTTATGCCCTCGTGCCTCGGGTATCAGAAGTAAAGCGGGAATATTTAGTTGTGTATATGTGTGTAAGAAGGTACTAAAACCACACTACGTAAAGTTCCCAAAAAATATATTCGGCACAAAAGTTTAACAAATGATTATGATACTTGATATGATTTTATTATAAACCTGGACCGCGCCCGATTCTCAATGAATGAATCCCGTCCTCTTGTCGCCCAGTTAGGAGCTCCTTATCGCTCCCATACGTGACAACATGCAAAACAACTCCCAGGAACATTTCTTATAGAAGGTGCGCCAACAATTTCTTACATGTGTATGCACATAAGTCTATGATATGGGCTAAATTTAGAAACGCAAAATAATTATACAGGGTAGGTACTAGCAGTTACATAATATATAGCTACAATACTTTTATTTGTAACCAACATACAGCAGGTATAATATTCGCTCACAATGGAAGAACTTAATTGAATTTAAGTACACGGTTTTGTCGTATAGATAATCGTTTACCCCCTCGCACCCCATTCCTTACGAATTTAAGTAGACGGTCTTGTTGTATTTTAACATTATTTGATTCATGATGTTCCAGAATTAATTTTAGATCTGACATACATAAAATACCTAAACAGAAATTATTTATTGAGTCAGCATTATAAATTGTCATTTTTATTACCCACAGGGTGTCTTCGGTAATCTAAATAATGATTTGTTTTGATAAGACTTTCAATTCGGACATGAATTTATTATTGTTTATGTTTCATTAAAATAATAACGCGTCGATTCTACTAATTTGGCCACATTGCATCATGTACCTATATCAAAGAATAGCATTCCCATGTGTAATTTATGGCTTTGCAGACGCCGAACTTGCGCAAGAATACGTTATAAAAGAACGTCCAGATTAGTAAATTTTTAACATTCTGCACCTAGTTTTCATAAATGATACCAACTGATGTGCTAATATGAATATTCGGAGAGTAACTCACGAGATTTGATCTAGTGGTGGTCAGTGGTTACATGAGGCAATCTATAGTGACAAAATATTCCTTCGTGTCTCGGAAAGTTTTTTTTATTTACTTTTATTTTGTTACGTCATCGTTAATCTACTCGTACAAGTAGAACATGGCAATATATCGTGCCCAAAATTTTACATGAGTGATCCCCCGAAATAATTAGACACAGGTAAGTTCCTATTTATAAATATTATACACGATCATAATAATTTTTGGATAGTGAGGATTGTCAAATGTTTGTTGTATGTATATCCGAATGAATTTGGTGGACAACAATAAATTATAATTTACATTTATGGAATACCGCAGGGTTTGCTGATATGTTTCCCACCTAGTCTTACTAATTGAAGTTGTATTTTTTTGATTCATATCTACATATTGCAATTAACTAATTGGTGGAAAATATAATTTACATTTATTAAATACTAGGGTTTATTGATATGTTTCTCACCTAGTCTTACTAAGGACAGTGAGGATTGTCAAATGTTTACACGACGTATATCCGAATTAATTTGGTGAAAAATATAATTTACATTTATTAAATACGAGGGTTTATTGATATGTTTCTCACCTAGTCTTACTAATTGAAGATGTATTTTTTTATTCATTTCTACGCATTGCAATTAACTAATAGAGGTTATTTTGTAGGGAAAATGCATTGTGGATATTTTCTATGCCGCCTCCGCACGGATCCTCAGGTACTTACGTTAATTCACCAACTTTGAAACAGAAACTTATTTATCCCATGGTGAAGCAAATGTTTTTGGAAGAGTTTCAGGCTCGGAATTCTGGTATGTACTTTTATTTTGTCACGCTATCGTTAATCTGCAAGTAGAACATCGTACATCCCCAACTATTTGAGAGCAGTAGTCTAATCTGGGCCTACCTATCCCTTTTTCTATTTCTATCTCAGACTCTAGTACGTTGCGAAATATTCCTTCGTGCATCGAAAAGTTTTTCCCTTTTATTATTATTATTTTTTATTTAATTTATATTTATGTATTGCAGACTGGGCGCTGTCCGCCATCGTTAATCTGCAAATTATCGCGTTATTTAATTATAGTCCTTTGTCCGATAAGATCTCATCGTTTCGCAGTACTTACATACAGGGTATTATATTCCAGTAAACAATTTCAATAAAATTGCATCATGTCAGGACATACAGGGTCTTTTGTGTAATATGCTCCAATAAAGATAATACGCAACAGTGTTTTATTTAACCTTCTCACATTCACAAAAGCTGAACGCTGCCGCCAACTTGGCTGCTCGGTGGCGGCCATCTTGGGTGACGTAGCCGTGGCGGTTTGGGTGCGTATCGCGAAAGCGCCCACATGTGACGTCAGGGTTGCTCCGTCTTGGTTACGCCATACTCAAATCACCGCGGAAGGGGGTATGAGGGGGGGGGCTGGCTTTGACATAGGGGCCAGCTGTCTGTAACCAATAGTAATCGCGGCGAAATAACTGTTTATTCCGATTCTCCTCACATGCGCTACTTCCGTTCCTTATGAGTTAAAGCCTATTTGGCACTAACGTTAGGGCCGGTATAACAACATAATATACTAAACTGTGTTTTAGTCATCGTTCCTTCGAGAAAGAGTGGAACAGACCAAGATATTGCTTGTGTTTTATTAACGTTGCGCTGATGCAAACGCTGGCGTCTGCGTGGACGCTGACGTCATAATTGCGTCAACTAGGATGTAGGCCCGGGATACGGGACCACTATTAACATTGATTCTCCCGTAAGAGCTCGATTTGGGGGGCAAAAAGGCATAAAATGCAAAATTGCGGGTGTTTATTTACCTTTTCCGGATTTCCCAGGGTGGGAGCTAGAGCTTTAACGTAAGGGCCGACGCGAACGCCGGCTGTGGCGTTGATGGTACAAACCTGGCAGTTGCAGGAACTGGCCGCTCTCCTGTAGTCAACACGCGCGCACAGATAAGTTATCTGAGATTGCGGGCGGCGGCGCTGAATTTATGTCTGTCGAATCCCACTTAGGGTCGCCTTCCAGCGGGGCGAAGGCTTAAGGTCTGGGGCCATTCTACCACGACGTTGCAGGAATCTGCCTTACCGGCATGAGGCAGTGTGACCTACCAGCGGCACTACTGGCTTCCGGGTAGCAAAAGGATCCGTTAGGATTCGAACTAATCCGCGATTACTGATGAAAACAAGGGAATAATAGCACGCATTGTAAAAACCTAGTTGGGAACCGCAAGTGGCAAACCCTAGTTCAGAACCTCAAGTAATTGACAAAACCCAGTTGGGAACCGCAAGTGGCAAACCCTAGTTGAGAACCTCAAGTAATTGACAAACCCTAGTTCAGAACCCCTCCAAAAGTAGTTTTTTAGCTCTTATGGGAGAATCAATGTTAATCGTGAGCCCGTACCTCCATAGCATATCTACTATACTATATTTGTAACCTTCGACTTAATCTATAAAATATACTAGCTTGCATAAACACGGAACAAATAACATTCAGAAATAGACCAGTATGTAACGTGACATTTTGTAATTCAGAAAATAAATTCTATCCGTCGCTACGTGATTCGCACTGGGCCTTGTGTACTTCAGAATTATGATGAAAAACATCTGCAATAGTTTAACTACTTTTTCGTTGACGTTAGTTAAATTCTATCCATTTAAGTTACTTTTATCAAATAGTGTTAAATTAGTAACTTAACTACTCTGGACTTAACTACTGCCCAGCTATATCTGAATCTCACATGTAGTGCAATTAACAGCTAAAAAGTCGAGGAAAAACAATGATGAGTATTTAGAAAGACTATTATAAAATCTTCTATCACTAACTAGCTTTGAAAACAGATTTCCGAATTACAGTTGAGAGAGTGTTGTATCCAGGAAGGATGGTAGTCAATAGCCTCAGGTCTACTCTTGGTTCTGCTATTCTGGGCATTTGGGACTGAAGCGTACAGTGAGAGCCACGTTTGAATTGTCTAGGTGTTGATTTGTGTGGATAAATTTTTAAATGTGCGAAAATTTGAAATTTGAAATTTATAAATATGATTAATAAATACAAAATCGTTCATTAATGACCCCTATTAATGAATGGTTTATCTATTAATAAACTATTTTAATACCCTAGGCAACCAAACATAGGTAAATATAAAATATCCAAGTCAAGTTGTCATGTCATCTATCGCTGTCAAGTTTATAGTTTTTGAAATCGTAATTCGTCCAAAATGTAATAAGTGGAAGTTGACGAAGATTTTACGTTAAAAGTCGACTAAACAATTTTGTAACTAACTCGTATATTAAAAAGCGATTACCAATCTCGACAATTAACTCACTCGTTGCGCTCGTGAGTGAAAATGTCTCGATTATTAATCGCCTTTATTAATACACTTGTTCGTTAAATAACTAATAATTTATTTAAAAAACTCAACCATCTACATATTTTGAAAATCGGTTTTCAGTTGACATTAAAATCGACTTAAAAATCGATTTCTTAAATCGATTTTTAAGGTCGACGTTAGAAATCGATTTTTAAAGTCGACTTTAGAAATCGATTTTTTAAGTCTACTTTAGAAATAGTTTTTTCAAGTCGACTTTTGAAATAGACTAATCGGTTTTCGATTTTTTCCAAAATCGTGATTAATCGATTAATCGAAAAATCGATTTTTGCTGCCAGCACTAGTAGTAAGAAGGTTGTGTAGTTAAGAGACTATCAAATCGGCCTTAAAAAATCTCAAAAAATATTTTTCGTTTTTGACTTATTTCTAAAAATGTAAATTTATGAAATCGTGTTTTTTTCATGTTATCAGGAATAACGAAAAACTAAAAATACTTCTTTATTGTAATTTGTGATGATCTTTAATGTGGAAATGTCAGGATCAAAGGCCGATTTCGGCCAATGGTCGAAAAGAACGAACATATATCTCCGAATTATCAAAGTCCGATATACTGCGTTGTGGTCGATTTAAATAGTCCAGGACGCGTTCTGATTTCGATTATTATCAGAACGCGCCGTGCCTGTAACACAAACGCCCAAAGACCGAATTTCATGTATCAAAGCATAAGTCTAAAACATTACTTATTAACTTTCTAAAGAACTCTTGTCTAATTTTGAAACAGAAGAGGAGATGGTGGGCACAAAGTCCAAAAACGACCAAAGTCCGAAATAAAATTATGTATAGCCAAATCCCGAAATGTCACATTCCAGTTTTTTAAAGACACGGTTGTTAGGTTCTGTCCGGTCTGGTCAGGTCAAATTTAGTCATTTCTAGTTAGGTCAGATCTCATAAGTTTGCAATCTACAATCTCTCGTTTAAACGGTATTCTCGCATTTAACTTATTGCCCAGAACGTGCCCTAGATTTTATCAAAAAGCCATTTACTCATGTGATCTGACCTACCCATCAGACATTACCAGACCCGGCAAAAACTAACCCAAAATCTTGGGCTTTGGTCGTTTCCGGACTTTGCGTTTTATTTAACATCTACTCTTCTGTTTCAAAATACCGAATAACATAAATAATTAAGGCCGCCGTTCAGTGCATAAAATTACAATTTCAAGCCATATTCAAAAACGGTAAAACGCACGATGTTCAAATTTTCCACAATTATTTAAAATGAATGTATCTCGCGGAAGAGATTGTTTTCATAAAAAAAATGTTAAACAAAAAGAAAATTAAAACATATTTCAAAACATGTTGACTTCTGGTAATTAAAAATAAACTCTCACAAATACTTCTGCAAAAGATCATATGTTTAGTGTACACCGTTTTCGAAGAAGACTTGAAGTTCTATTTCATAATTATTTTACTAGCGAGCGGTTTGAATAATGACGCATAAAATCTACCAATGAAACACTAATTTATAAAGGTTGTAAAATCTTAAACTGCAAATTATAGAATGGAAGTTCTGACACATCCCTCTAGAGGGCAACAAAAACAAATGTGCGGAAGACCAATCAGAGCTCGAAGAAAGTGATTTTGATATTTTAGAAGACTATTCCGATTTAAAATAATAATGATACGAACTTTTGCCCCGTCAGCGACGCCCCTGGTGGTGACACATAATTTGTTTACGGCGAGCAGGCTTTGATTTATGACGGCGCGACCTTGTCGCTGTTTATGATTCCCGAAAAGAATAGCCTATCTCGAAGATTCTTTTTCTGGAACAATGTTCGATCGATAATTTTCGAGAATCTTCTAAGACCATTATAAAATGGGAAGCAAGAAGCCGAGTGGACAGTCTTACAGTCTTACAGTTTGAAGTCTGAAGTTTGGAAGCCGATATCGAATGCGATAAGAACCGGGCGTTTAATAGTTCCGTGCGAGTATAAGTCTTGATACGCGTTTAGTGTCGGTACGGTACGCGAGTGCGAATTCTTTGTTGGCGTTTTAAGTGTACCGGGGCGTCTTCGTATGTGATTAACCGTCGGTTGAAGACGAGTGTTTTAGAGAGTTTAAACTGTGGACTTGTGTACTGTGGATTGTTTAGGTTAGGTAATTAATTGTTTAATTGTTCGCTTAATTGTTTAATTTTCATCTCATCATCATAAGGTTCTCAGTCCGAAGACTGGTTGGACGCGTACCTCCATTCTTTTCTCACCTGAGCTAACCTACGCATTTCCCTAAAAGTAGAACATCGTACATCCCTAACTATTTGAGAGCAGTAGTCTAATCTAGGCCTACCCCTACCTCTTTTTATTCCTATCTCTGACTCTAGTATGTCACGAACTATTCCTTCGTGTCTTAGAAGGTGTCCTACCATCCTATCTCTCCTACTCTTTATTGTTTTCCATACCTTTCGCTTTTCCCCAACTCTTTCTAATACTTCCCTATTGCTAACCTTATCTATCCACGGTATCTTCATCATGCGTCTGTAGCACCACATTTCAAACGCTTCTACTCTTTTTCTATCCGCTTCTCCTATTGTCCAAGTTTCGCACCCGTATAATGCCGTACTCCATACATACGACTTTAAGAGTCTCTTCCTAGTCTCTATATTAACCGTTCTCGAGCATAACAGTTGTTTCTTTTTGTTAAACGCAACTCGGCCCTGCGCCATTCTTTGTTTTATATCTTTAGTGCTCCTACCGTCTTGAGTTATTTTACTTCCTAAGTAGCAGAAATCCGCGACCTCCTCTATCTTCTCATTTCCAATTTGTATTTCCATTTTAGTTCTATTTTCACATCCCCTACATACCAAAATTTTAGTTTTCTTTTTATTGATTTTCATGCCGAAGCCCTGTGTCAAAACTGCTTCCATTTCATTCAAAGCCGCACCTAATTCTTCTTTGCTAGATGCTAACACTGCTATATCATCCGCAAATCTGAGAATGTTAATAGTTTGGCCCTGTACATTGATCCCTGAGGCTGTTCTTTCCTTAACAATATTAATCGCATCTTCGATATATAAGTTGAAAACTAGAGGTGACAATGCACATCCCTGTCTCACTCCCTTCCGGATATCTACTTCCCTTTGTTCCTGCTCACATTCTATAACTGCCTTTTGCTCTTTGTAGAGATTATGTATTATTCTTCTGTCCCTGTATTTCATCCCTACCTTTCTCAGCACTTCGAACATCTTCCCCCATTTTACGTTGTCGAAGGCTTTTTCTAAATCTACAAATCCTATATAGACGCTCTTTCTCTTTTCTATCGTTTTTTCTATAATTACTCGTAAAGCTAGAATGGCCTCGCGCGTTCCTCTATTTCGTCTAAATCCGAACTGATCTTCTCCTAATATTTCTTCCGCCCTTTTCTCCATCCTTCTTTGCACAATTCTAGTTAAAATTTTTGACGCATGGGAAGTTAAACTGATAGTTCTAAAATTTTCGCATCTATCCGCGCCTTTTCTTTTTGGCAAAGCTACTATGATGTTCCGTTTGTAATCTTCTGGAATCTCGCCTGTCAGGTATATGCGACTAACTAATTTAAATAAACGATCTATTACCTCTTGACCTGCGCACTTTAAGATTTCTGCCTGCAAGCCATCTATACCTGGTGCTTTATTATTCCTTAAACTTTTTAGTGCTATCTCAAACTCTTCTCTCATTATAGGACTCCCTAGGTTATCCCCCTCTACACTGCTTTCGCTTTCTAATATATCTTGCACTTCCTGTCCCGCATATAAGTTTCCTAAATATTCTTTCCACCTATCTGCCTTCTCCCCGCTTCCGATTAGGATATCTCCTGCCTCATTTCTAATGTTTTTGGTACTAGATCCAATTTCTCTAAAATTTCTCCTAATTATTTTATATGCTTCATCAGTCTTTCCTACTTCGAACTTATCTTCCACTTCTTTGCATTTATTATCGATACATTGCTCTTTCGCTTTCCTACATTTCCGAATAATTTCCCACTTGATCACCTTATATCTTTGTTTCCCTATTTCATCTAACCTATTTTTATATTTTCGCCTTTCCTCTATTAGACTCACAATATGTTTTGTTATCCAGGGTTTCCTACTTTCATTCTGTTTATGACCCAAAATATCCCTAGCTGAGGAAACTAAACTGTTTTTAATGCAATTCCATTCTGCCTCTATGTCCGTAACAATATTTCCACCCGTGCCCTTTAGTACTTCGTTTGTCTTTTTCTCGAACTTATTGCGCATATCATCATCTTTTAGTTTCTCTGGGTCAAGATACCTTCTTCCGCTTCTTTTTTTCAAAATCTTAAATTTAAGATTGGCTTTCATAACGACTATGTTGTGATCACTATCTATATCTGCTCCTGGATAACTTCTACAATGCCTAACTTGATTTCTAAATCTTTGCCTAACGAGAATGTAATCTATTTGATATCTCCCTAAGTCTCCTGGCATCTTCCACGTATAGCATCTCCTAACATGATGGTGAAATAGAGTGTTCGCGACCGTTAAGTTATAGTCCAAGAGCTATGGTGAAAAATACCACGCGAAAAGTATACAAAGAATGGATATGTTCATGTAATTGTCGTAGGCATTGGTAACACAAAACCGAGCGTCTGCCGTTTAATAGCGGCAGCTTTTAAGCGGGGGCGGCGGTGAATCATGTGAATTTTGGAAAAAAATTGCGTGATTTTATACAACATGAAATATATACGATCCGATAGACAAATGAATGTGGAATACAACTGCCATTGGCAGACGTCACCAATCGACAGCTTTCTACGCGGCAGACGCAGCGCAATGCGACAAAATTAATACAAAAACACGGGAATTTTATACAACTTGAAACTATCACCAAAAAATAGAGAAAAATTCATTTAACATCATGAGTCAAAGAAACTCCCGGCAGACGGTAGCGTTTCGTAAACAGACGCCCATAATTAACCGCATTACATCTTTGTTCAGACCATTACAGTCAGCGCGTTAGATAAAGATGGAAAAACTGCAAACATACATAGCAACTTTTTATCAATCTATAATGTATTTGAACTATGCAATAACAAAAATAAAATATTGTTTTGTATAAATAAAAAATGTTTACCCACGGCTAATACATAATATAAGTATTATATCTGTAATTTTTGTAATATAATGCCCTATGTTATTCCCTTAGGGAATAATGGTGAGGGAATAATAAACTATTAATACCTCTCGTAAACTAATTAGAAAATAGTACTTGAATCATGGTTTCTGTGAAATTTAAGACGACCACCGTAACGGTGATAAATAAAATTACTGTTTAAAGAAATAATTGTGAAAAGTTAGTTGTGTGCGTTTTTTGTTGCGATTTTGTGATGAAAGGTGAAGAAGAAGGTGAATTTTTCTGTACACCACCAGATATTCTTCAATGTGGTCATTCTGCTCCATGTTGAGAATTGTTTTTGGTAATTAATCACGACGTGTACATTGAAAAATATGGTAAACTTCGTTCTTTTTTGAAAAGAAAATTGTGTTACAGATTAATCGTGGATAAAGAATAGTATACAACTCGCTATAATGAGTGCTACTATTCCCTCGGATGATTACATCCCTCGCTCGCTTCGGTCGCTCGTGTTGTAATAATTGTAACTCTCATCCTAGGGAATAATAGCACTCATTATAACGTCGTTGTATAATATACTATTATGTATTATGAAAATGTACTTAAGTCATAATATTATTTTTACTCGTCTTCATCACTGGAATCACAGTATAAATTTTCGTCATTGTCTTCACCACTGCGGTCGTTGGCATTTTCACTACTAATGATTATATCATTTAAACTTTCTGGATGTTGCGGCCCAGAAAACCAGTTAATTACATATTTATTGTTCAGTAATGACCAACCATTATTAACGGACTGTAAAATTTTGGTGTTTTTTCAGTAGATTTATTACCTCCATATGGCACAAATTTGATTTGATCGTTTCGTTTTTTCTAATAAAATACTGGCACAAGGTGGCAAGGAGCTGCCGTCAAAAATTTCTTTAGATTACGAAATAGGTCTTTGTCTTTCTTTGGCTTGTATAGGCTTCTAAGAAAATTTCGTACCTAAAAGTATTTGCTCGTAAGTAAGGAAATATACAATGCAGTTTGGATTGAGACAGGTAATTTCCTATAAATTTTATTCACGAACATATTTATATGAATAATTTTGCTTTATAGGTTTACAAAGTACAATAACACTTTGAGGTTTATAAATGTTAACTCAATTATTGATTCTTTGGGTTCAGAATTAAGTAAATCCTTTCCGGCGTTTCACGTTATCACAGGCTGTGATTACACAGCAGCATTTTTCAAGAAAGGAAAAGTCGCTCCTTTTAAAATTCTAGAACAGAATAAAAACTTGCAGAGTGTGTTCGCGATATTTGGAGATTCAGAAAATATATCTGAGGAGCAAGTATCAGTCGTGGAAGAATTTACTTTAATGATTTACGGAAAACGAAAACACATTTAAGTAAATAAAACAAGGCAGGCATAAAGGCAATATTCTGATTTTCTGATAGTTAAAATACCATTTCCTATTGAGGTGGATATGTCATAATAGTGCAAAGGCAGTATTATATATCTTCTTATCTTCTGTCTAAGTTTTACGATTTCCCTAAATTTTTAATTATCTATTTATCAGTAAATGCATATACGCGAGTATTGCATTGTATATTTCCTTACTTACGAGCAAATACTTTTAGGTACGAAATTTTCTTAGAAGCCTATACAAGCCAAAGAAAGACAAAGACCTATTTCGTAATCTAAAGAAATTTTTGACGGCAGCTCATTGCCACCTTGTGCCAGTATTTTATTAGAAAAAACGAAACGATCAAATCAAATTTGTGCCATATGGAGGTAATAAATCTACTGAAAAACCACCAAAATTTTACAGTCCGTTAATAATGGTTGGTCATTACTGAACAATAAATATGTACCTAATTAACTGGTTTTCTGGGCCGCAACATCCCGATAGCTTAAATGATATAATCATTAGTAGTGAAAATGCCAACGACCGCAGTGATGAAGACAATGACGAAAATTTATACTGTGATTCCAGTGATGAAGACGAGTAATAATAATATTATGACTTAAGTAGGTACACTTTCATAATACATAATAGTATATTATACAACGACGCTATAATGAGTGCTATTACTCCCTAGGATGAGAGTTACAATTACAACACGAGCGACCGAAGCGAGCGATGGGTGTAATCATCCGAGGGAATAGTAGCACTCATTATAGCGAGTTGTATACTATACTTTAACCACGATTAATCTGTAACACAATTTTCTTTTCAAAAAAAACGAAGTTTACCATATTTTTCAATGTGCACGTCGTGATTAATCACCAAAAACAATTCTCAACATGGAGCAGAATGACCACATTGAAGAATATCTGGTGGTGTACAGAAAAATTCACCTTCTTCTTCACTTTCCATCAAAAAATCGCAAAAAAAAATGCACACAACTAACTTTTCCCAATTATTTGTTTAAACAGTCATTTTAATTATCACCGTTACGGTGGTCGTCTTAAATTTTACAGAAACCATGATTCAAGTACTATTTTCTAATTGGTTTACGAGAGGGAATAATAGTTTATTATCCCCTCACCATTATTCCCTAAGGGAATAACATAGGGCATTATATTACAAAAATTACAGATATAATACTTATATTATGTATTAGTCGTGGGTAAACATTTTTGTCCACGACTGCCTTACAACATACTCTTTATACTTGTGTTTCTTCAATCATAATTAGATACATTAATCACTGCAGTGAATAATGAATATTATTCACTAAACCAATAGGAACATCGCTTTGACCCTTTTTTACATTTATTTAGTAGGCCGCGATCGCGATATGTGTCAGTTCAAATTGAAACGTCAAATCAGCATGGTTTGCTTTTAATTTGAAATGCATATTCTAAAAAAGAAGATATAATGAGTAGTGAGAGTGAAATCGAGATTTCTTTAACAGTACCAGCAATAAAAGAAGCTGCAGAACTTGCCTCATTAGATTCATTGTCCAAAAAACCAAGAAAATTATAGCTGAGAGCATATGTATGAATCTTTCTTACACTGGAGAAGGGAAATGATGGTAAATTCTTTCTGGGAATCTGTTTTGATAGTCGTGGACAAAGTATAGTAAACAACTCGTTATAATGATGCTATTATCTATTACCGAGGATGAAGTTTACAACACGAGCGAGCGAAGCGAGCGAGTTTTGTAATCATTCATTATAAACTCGTGTATAATATACTATTTGTTTATACAAAACAACATTTTATTTTTGTTATTGCATAGTTCAAATACACTATAAATTGATAAAAAGTTGCTATGTACATTTGCAGTTTTTCCATCTTTATCTAACGCGCTGACTGTAACGGTCTGAACAAAGATGTAATGCGGTTAATTATGGGCGTCTGTTTACGAAACGCTACCGTCTGCCGGGAATTTCTTTGACTCATGATATTAAAGGAATTTTTCTCTATTTTTTGGTGATAGTTTCAAGTTGTATAAAATTCCCGTGTTTTTGTATTAATTTTGTCGCATTGCGCTGCGTCTGCCGCGTAGAAAGCTGTCGATTGGTGACGTCTGCCAATGGGAATTGTATCCCACATTAATTTGTCTATCGGATCGTATATATTTCATGTTGTATAAAATCACGCAATTTTTTTCCAAAATTCACATGATTCAGCGCCGCCCCCGCTTAAAAGCTGCCGCTATTAAACGGCAGACGCTCGGTTTTGTGTTACCAATGCCTACGGCAATTACATGAGCATATTCATTCTTTGTATACTTTTCGCGTGGTATTTTTCACCGTGGCTCTTGGACTATTATGTTTATCGCAGAACTCTATCAGTCTAACTCCCCTATCGTTCCTATTGCCTAATCCAAAGGGGCCAACTATTCCGCCCTCTCGCCCTGTGCCTACGATTGCATTGAAATCTCCTATAATTATTAAATTTTCGTGTCCTCTCACAAAATCTAGCACATATTCAATTTTCATCTACTGCTTGTATATAATTCACTGCTTATTGTTCAATTTGTTAATTTTAAGTTCTCAAATCACTGTTAATCATTGTACATATTTGTACATTATACATAAAGTCACTGTAAATAAAAAGTGTAAAATCGAAATACGTTACAATAATAATATAACCTCAAACTCAAATGTCAAATATTTATCGTTCGTGTAAATTTCTTCACTGTTTATAAGGAAAATGAGTATAAATATTTCCTAAAAAGCGATTCATGTAGCTTTTAATAGTTCGGTAGTTACTGAAGAAAGTGACAAATTCATAAAATACTCGACGAAAATTTTTAAAAATTAATAGTTTTAATAGGAAATCGGCCGAAATTATATTACTTCATTTCTTCCACAAATAGGCAAACAAGACTTCATTGTAATGACTGTATTTATTAAATATTTAGGTACAATTTGATACATATAAAATATTAAAAATACAAATTTTTTTTACTGATGAGTAACATAAACGCTACATGAAAGTGATGCCCACATACTATATCATTCATAAAAATTATAAAAATGTCATAACATGGTACAAATTTTTGCATGTTTATTATTTAATAATATAGGATGGTAGGACACTTGTGACTTCTGAGACTGTTGATGGTTATTCGGCAGAGAAGGAAAGCGGTTTTGAATGTTTATTTTCTCAGGTTGTTCCATCTAGTATATTTTAGTCGCACTAAGAGCAGCGCAAAACTTGGTTAAATTCTACACTCAGGACCTCTGGTGGCAAAATTTGTCAAGCGGAACTGAACGGGAGCCTTAAGGGTGTAATGTCGCAAACGCGCGAGAAAACTTGGAGAGAGTACCATCAAGTTCGGACTGTAGACGTACGCTGCCGACGGACGTGGTGTAAAGAAAAGTGCGATTTATGCCACGAAACACACCTGCTATGAGTTAGGGCTGTAATTCAACATTCAAGGGAGCGGCAAATACCGCTTGAATTGAATGCAATAATATTCATTTCCAGCATTATCTTATAACTTACTCATACCTCGCGTTCTGCTTTTTTAATATTTAGGAATCTCCATCACAAAATTAACCCTTTTTAAAAACGGGGTTGGGTCTGTGAATGCAATTTATTTTTATTATGTATAGTAGGTATAAGTCTTTACAAAACATGGGGACAATATTGCGAAAATAAGTGATAAACGTGTCTTCTAAATAATGGATAGGAACTCGGATAAAAAGTCTAGAAAATATCCACCTGCTTCTACAAAAAGACAATTTTAAAGAGCGTTTGCCCAAGGTTCGTGAAGCTAGAAAGTATGCAATTTTTTACAGTGCGGCACCTAGAGATAGGCGTATCGTTTCTTCTATTGCATCTAATACATTTTAGAGAAAAAGCATATATAGAGACCCCTCCCCACTAAATGTTCTATTCTGTATTATACAGGGTGTTAAAAAATAATGTCGTGTAGTTAGTACTCATCAAAATATGTCGAAAAATTTATATTATAAACATTATATTATTATATTATGCATTAAAATTAGATTAGATTCTGCAGCTAAAGATAGGTACTTTGGGTCACAAACAGAATGAAAGTAGAAAACCCTGGATAACAAGGGATATTGTGACTCTAATTGGCGAGCGCCGAAAATAGAAAAATAGGCTAGATGAAGGAGGGAAATAAAGTTATAAAGCGGTCAAGTGGGAAATTATTCGGAAATGTGGGAATGCGAAATAACACTGGATTGATAATAAATGCAAAGAAGTGGAAGATAAGTTCGAAGTAGGAGAAACTCACGGAGCGTATAAAATAATAATTAGGATTGCAGGCTGAAATTTTAAAGTGTGCAGGTCAAGAGGTAAGAGAGCGTCTATTTAAACTAGTTAGCCGTATATACGACACAGGTGAGATTTCAAAAGATTACAAAAGGAACATCATAGTCGCTTTGTCAAAAAGGAAAGACGAGTACAGGTGTGAAAATTTTAGAATCACTTCGCACACGCCAAAAATTCTGACTAGAGTTTTGCAAAGAAGGATGGAGAAAAGAGCGGAAGAAATATGTATTAGGAGAAGATCTGTTCATATTTACACTAAGTAGAAGAACGCGCGAGGCAATTCTAGTTTTACGAGTAATTATACAAGGTGTTACAAATTAGTAGGTCAAGCAGTTAACCACAGATTATCTGGCCGAAATTAATGGGACTTTCCTTATGCCATTTTTCATTTAGGCTTCTTTCTTTCAAGATACAGGGTGTTAAAGTTAAAATTTAAAAAACGATTTTTATTAATAACTCCTTTGTTTTTACGATATTCCGTTGAAATTTTGTACAACATTTTTTCATATACCGACACAATGTTTGTGTAATTTTTATCAAAAAAGTCGGTGCGCAAAAGGAGGAAACGGGGGGTAGTAATACCCATTGACCCCCCAACTTTTCCCTGCGCACGTCTATGGTTAAAAGGTATTGTTTTTTATAAGTAGCGTTCATTTCTTTAATGTTTTTCACTCTTGTAAAATTTTGATTTAGGGCTTGGTTTACGAGATATTGCAACCCATTTGACTATGTGTTGTTGATCCGCTCGCTGTTTAAATCTTCCAATTTTTCTTAGGTGATGAACTAAGCTCGAGAAAAATTTTCTTGGATGGATATGTTTCTGCATAACGTCTAATCACGACCCCCCTTCCCTCCGTTCGCCCATGGATATTTTTGATCAAAATTACACAAACATTGTGCAGGTATATGAAAAAACATTGCACAAAATTTCAACTGAATATCGTAAAAAACAGAGGAGTTATTAATAAAAATAGTTTTTTTAAATTTTAACTTTAACACCCTGTACCTTGAAAGAGAGAAGCCTAAATGAAAAATGGCATAAGGAAAGTCTCATTATTTTCGGCCAGATAATCTGTGGTTAACGGCTTGACCTACTAATTTGTAACACCTTGTATATTTGGTACATATAGGCAATATTTGGTAAATACAATAGCACTTATATGTAAAAAACATCTGTTGAATATACAATAGAAAAGTGGAAGAGCACCTATGCAGGGTGTTTCAGGAGGAATGGTACGTACTTCAGTATGTTATAGAACCGTTCATTTTGAACAAAAAAGCTCATGAACAGGTATCCAATTCTCAATGGTTACTAAGATACTGACACAGTAATTTTAATGTAGAGCAGTAGAGCGCATTACAGAGCAATTTGTCATTTAGCAATATTAGGATCGGCCATGGTGGCCCCAACAATTGGCCAGCTAGGTCTTCGGACCTAACCCCATTAGATTATGGGTTATGGGGAAGGATGAAAAATGATGTTTATATAGAAAATTAGGCACACGTGATGAATTAATCGCCCATATTATGGCCAGTGCTACAAGAATAAAAGAGCGCCAGGAAGAACTGCACAGTTTGGATGTGGGATTTTTGGACCATTCCTCTAAAATCTATACTTTACTTTGCATATCAAAAGTTAGTTGCCAGAATTAATGAGGTAATAAATTCGTTTATGCAATAATTCAGCTGACTGTAACTCAGTAACCATTGAGAATTGAACACGTGTTCATATGAACTTTTTTGTTCAAAGTGAGCGATACTATTATAACATAAAACATACTGAAGTATATGCCATTCCCCCTGAAACACCCTGTATAGGATTTGCATATTTAGAAAAAAACCTTCGACAACGTAAAATGGAAGATGTTGGAAGTGGTCAGAAAGGCAGGGATGAAATATAGGAACAGAAGAATAATACATAATCTCTACAAAGAGCAAACGGCAGTTATAGAATTTGAGCAAGAACGAAGAGAAGTAGATATCCGGAAGCATAATTTGAAACAGAGGACACTAGGAGCATGATGGGGTTAAAAACTGAGCTGACTGGTCTACTTCCATTTTCACGCGCTTTAATAGACTGCCGAACTTTTTGCAAAGCAAACAACCGGCGTGGCTCAATGCCAAAATGAGCAAAGAGTAGTTTTCCAATTCAAGCGGATCCTTTTCCATTTTTTCTTCTAAAGTTTATTGTAATATACAGAATTTTGCATTCGATGTGTTGTGTCCGGTGTCTCGTCAAGAAAGGTATTTTTTTTTAAGAAAATCCGCGATTACTATTGAAAACAAGAGAATAATAGCACGCTAAAACATTGAATATCTCTGCATTGACAAAACCTACTTGGGATATACATAAACGCCATACTCATAGCGTCCTGTTTTTCAAAATATGCTATCCGGAAGGGACCGAGACAGGGATGTGCGTTGTCACCTCTAGTTTTCAACTTATATATCGAACATGCGATTAATATTGTTAAGGACAGAACAGGGCCAAACTATTAACATGCTCACATTCGCGGATGATAAAGCAGTGTTAGCATCCAGCAAAGACGAATTAGAAATATATAATATCTTTAAACGAAATGGAAGCAGTTTTGATAGAAGGATACGACAACAATAAAAAGAAAGCAAAAATTTTGGTATGCAGAGGGCTTGAAAGTTGAAAATAGAACTAAAACTGAAATAGAAATAGAAAAAGGAAATGAGATAATATAGAGATAGTCGCGGATTTCTGCTAGTTAGGAAATCAAATAGCTCGCGATTGTAGGAGCACTTGAGATATAAAACAAAAATAACGCAGGGCCGAGTTGCGTTTAATAGAAAGAAACAATAATTGTTGTGCTCGGGAACGGTTAATGTAGAAACTCGGAAGAGGCTCTTAAAGACGTATGTATGGAGTAGGCACTGTACGGGTGCGAAACTTGAACAATAGGAGAAACGGACCAAAAAAGAATAGAAGCATTTGAAATGTGGTGCTGTAGACGCATGATGAAGATACCGCGGATTGATAAGGTTAGAAATAGGGAGGTATTAGAAAGAGTTGGAGAAAAGCGAAAAGTATGGGAAAGAGTAAAGAATAGGAATGATAAAATGGTAGGACACCTTCTGACACACGAAAGAATAGTTCGCGACATACTAGAGTCAGAGATAGGAATAAAAAGAGGTAGGGGTAGGCCCAGATTAGACTACTGCTCTCAAATAGTTGGGGATGTAGGATGTCCTACTTTTAGGGAAATGCGTAGGCTAGCTCAGGATAGGAATAGGATGGAGGTACGCGTCCAACCAGTTTTCGGATTGAGAACTTTGTGATGACGAAGATAATAAAAAGTGTGAGAATTTCTCTCCTAACCTTGGGCGAGTATACAACTTTTCAAATTAGTATTTGTCTTAATAGCCGTAATATGTGGAATGTAAGCTTAAATTTAATGCCACTATATGCATCAGTTCAAATACTTGAATGAAAAAGTATTGTCTTGTATTTTCGTATGATAATTTTATTTTCATTCATTCCCATTACCTAAAAAGCTAATTATGTAGCTATTATGTGAAAAGCGTATATCAACTTAAGAACATAAACTTATTTATAATGTTGATTTTCAAATGCGAGAGCTTACAGCTTACCCAAGACAAAATACAAATTATTCGCTTTCATAGAAGAAGAACAATTTATTATCATATTATTTCGTCCATTTGAAAATACATGTTGACCGCTCTACTAACTGACTGTGCCGCACATTCGTGCATAAAGTTTTATATGGGCTAGATGCTAGCGACGATCCCAGTAAATCGCCTGAATGTAGGCAATTGTATTGAAAATTTTACCCAAACACCCCGCCGTATATGACAAATCACTTGCATATTAATGCAAATATCAAAAAAATAAAGTGATGGTGTTATAGACAAAGGTTACGTACATGGTGCGACAGAGAGTTTTTTCCTTTAACTGAAAAGGTAGGTGTATATTGCCTCTCCAATATCGGCATTTTTCAGAACACAAAAAAATTGTTTTTTGCATTTTATTCAAAAAAATGCTCTGTCGCACCAAAGAACTAATCTTTATTTATCATTTAAAACTTATCTGACCAAAATCGAACAACGCGTTTTGTTTCAATTTGTCATCTCGTGAACGATTGCAAATATAACAGAACATTACACCCTTAAGATAAGAGTTCTTTAGGAAGTAATGAATCCTTTAGATCTATTTTTTATACAGGTATGAAATCGATCTTTGGACGTATTATAGTGCATGTCGCGTTCTGGAAATATTCGAAATCACAGAACGCATCCTGACAGCGTTCTTTGATCCTAACATATACAGTTAAACACTCCACGCAAAAACAAAATTGTTGTTCCTAAATACAACAGATGCTGCACTCAAGAAAGTCCTCTGTATCGTGGTATTAAAATCATTCAGAAAAACTCCCATAATATCAGCAGAATTAGAAATATTCCGGCACCTCCACCAAATAAGACGGGGCAGAAACATAAACATGTGTGAAAACCAGCTCTATAACATGTATACCTACCACCGGTTGTCTGATTTAAATACCTTACTTAGTTGCCTTAAATATTTGGTTGTCTACCTACTTAGTATTAATCCCTATTTAATTAACAGAAGTAACCAAGAACAGTGAAACTTTAACTTACTTATTAACAAACGAGGACATTTAAACCATTGACAGACAAAAAAATCGTATTGAGTTATTGATTAGCAAATTTGATACTAACTTGCTGGAAATATTATGCCGGCACGCGTCTTCATCGGTATTATGTATTAATAATCATCGCTCAAATAAATTTTGTTGAACCTATTGAATGCAGGTAAACTACCGAGAGCTTCAAGTGTAAATCGGAAATCAGACAAATATGTACTTAGCCCCTGTGTTTGCAGTTTGTACTGTACACCTGAAATGAATTCAATATTCAGTCAGTTTCGATAACAGATTAGAAACACGATTTAACAAATACCCAGGGCATGTTAAGGCTGGGATATTCGAATACCCGAGAAGCGTTCTCCTCTCTTCTGAGACGGTGTTACTACAGACAGTGCAGCTCAAAAACGGTATTACTTATAGACATGAATTATGGTTTAAAAGACATATGAGGGTTGGTAGAATACGCTTATAACTATTTTATTTGCCACATTTACACTGTTGTTAAAATAAACGAAGTTAAAAACTGGCAAATTTTAACGGAAATTTTAGCATTATTCGCACACAAATTGTACATTCGGATTTTAGTTAACCGCCAAATAAAATATGTGAGCATACTCACCGATGTTTTAGCTTTAATTTAAGACTATATTTGCCTAATTTCGTTATTAATCTCTTCGTGTAAAGGTAGGTACAGACTTGAGCATATTTGCGCGCACGAACAGTTTGCGCGTACGAATGCTCGAATGTGGACGCTGATAAATTAGTTCGCACGCACGAATTATTCGTGCGTGCATAACACGCACGCGATCCGTTGCTTGTCGGTCTCAATGCCATGCTCAAAGCAAATTGTGCGCGCAGTTTGGACGGCAAAACATCGGTCATGTCAGTTCTTGTTTAGTTGTCGATGTAGAAGTATAATACATGCAGGTTTATAAGGAATGGAGTGGACGACAGAAAATGTAATCCAATTAATTGACGAGTACGGAAAATTTCCCATTTTATGGGATCCAAAAAATGAGCAGGAGCTATGTCAACCATATTTTCGTGAAATCACACGAACAACTAGATCACGTTCGTGCGCGCAGGCATGTCAAGATGAACGTAAACAAATTAAATCACACTCACGAATGTTCGTGCGCGTACAGTGTTCGTGTGCGTAAATTTGCTCAAGTCTGTACTTACCTTAAGAACGTAGCATAATCAAAATCGAACTTCGCTTAGTAAGTTCGTTTGATTTATTAATTATGCAACCCTTCTTACACTCGAGATTACTTACATACGTAGATGTTTAAAGAAGTTGCGACAAAGTAACGGCACGTTTATTGGAAGTGTTCTTACAGTCTAGGAATCGAAATAAAGGTATTATCATTCGTACAAAAGAATGCAAGAGGAACCTTAATGCCTTTCTCACGCATATCGAAAATTGTCTATGAATGTAAAATAGCTGTTGCGAAGGCTGTATCTGAAGGAACTAAAGGCCGGTTGTAGAATCTAGCAAACATCAGCGAACGATCAGTCCACCCCGCCGCGCCGTATTGCGAATAACGTCCAAAATAATTCTATTTTGCAAGGCGGATGACCTAGAAGCGTGACGAGTAATATGAGCTGCGAAAATTTTGGTGTCGATTCCGCTAGAGTGTAAACCACCTTTATCCATCGGCTAAACGGATTGAGGACTGTCTTTCCGGTGGGGTTTCTTGAAAGTTACGAAAAGATTTTGTACTGTAAAGGGGATAACTGTTGTGTTCTCTCTAAATAACATTGTAACGTCCTAGCTACAGAACTTTTGCGGTTCTCTGCAAAAACGGCATAGTTAGTATAGGCTGATACTTGCGTACAGATGAAGTTTTGATTCTGTCGTGAATTTTTATGCGCACGGCATCGTCTCCGACCTCAATACATATTTGACATTTTATAAGAGAAAGGGTCCGAATTCTACGGCCGATTGGTTGAGCTAGTAGACAAGCAAGTTTTACTATTATATTTCTCAAAGAAAGGCTTTCATTTGGATGAACACATGGCAAATAGTTGATAACACAAGGAAGGAATGGGGAAAAGGCGTAAAATTTTAATTCGGCCCATGATAAGGTGAAGGCGTCTATTGTAAATGAGCCTGGGTCCTTGAAGCAGGATACGTAACGGACACATTTAGTGTTTAGTGGCGAACAACTCAATATTTGAGGCTCCAAAGTTTTGAACTATATCTGAAAAAGCGCAGTTCGCAAGTTCCCACCCAGTTTTCTGAGTCAAACGGCGAGACTCAGCGTCTACCTCAAAGTTTTCTGACAATTTTAGGTAAGAGGCAAAGATCCGAAGCTTCTGCTGGTCACACCATTTCTGAATTGTTTTGGAAAATTCATTTAACTTAGGGTATTAGATACCACCCATTCTATTGACATAAGAAATGGCCGTAGTGTTATTCATTCGGAACAATATTTCACATTCACTTAAATTACTTGCAAATCGTTTTAACCCCAAAATTACCGTCAATAATTCTAAGTGATTTATGTCAAAGACCTGGGCACCTGGTCCTGTTCACTCCAATGCCCATGAACTTTTTCATCACCGCAAACCGCGTCCCAGCCTGTTAGCAAGCCATCCGAAAAAAATGTAAGTTTGAAATTGTATATTTTGACTGAACTGGCAGCAATCATTACATTACATTGCCACCAAGCAAAGTCGTCGAGCAAATTAGAGAAATTGGCATTAGTGCCTCATATTTATTTTCCGACTGGCACAAAGTTAAGAATTTTGTCTTTTTATTTATTTATTTATTTATTTATTTATTTATTTATTGGCATGCAACAATCTATATTCTGTAGCCGGGCAGATGGAAACAAAAATACCTGCCATTTTTGCAAAGCCTCTGATTTTGCAACAATGACGGCTACGATATTTTCTAATGAAAGTTTTTCTTGTTTATCATGAGGGCCCTAACCTCATGTCTTGGGAATAAATCGGAAACCAAGGAAACGGCATATTTGTTGAGGGCTAAGTTGAGTCTTTTTGCAATTAATGAGAAAACCTAATTGTAAGTCTTCCGTTGTTGCCTTCAAATTACTTACACAATTCTCACGAGAATCAACAATTAAAAGAAAATCATCCAAGTACATAAACTACTTAAATGAAACTCCTTTGGGGTAAATAAGAGAGGTGCTAAACAAAGCACAAATGGGACACAAATAAATTCGTCCAAGTTTCCCAGAAATATATGTTAGGATCTTAGCAATTGTTTGAGAGTGTATGGCTAATTCTGGGTGGTATTTTGAAGTATATGCGTGTGTGTGGCCGTCTGCAAGGGATGTTTCGGATGGTGAGACTGTCGAGTGTCTGGTCTGTGGCGTCACTGGGACGGGCAGCATTTCTTCTATTTTGGCACTTCTAATGCGACAGATACAAGCCAAAGTTGTGACAAATAATTGTTGTTTTAATTGGTATATCATATTTCGTACAAGGGTCTGTTTTGTAACTGTCGCATAAAATAATCATCTCTCTGATTGGACGAATGGAATTGGAATGTTGAGCATGATTGGTCGAATGAATGTATTTAGGGAGAATTTTTGCAAGTAAGGGTGTGTCTACAGTTTTCCTAGTTTTAAGAAATTGTAAATCGAGTTAGTTACCTCATAGCATCCGCGGCGTAAAATTGTAATTATTGTATGTAAATAAAGTGTGTAAATAGAAAACAAAGGTCCTTTTGTTTGGTGTTTCTGACAAGACACTATATCGGCGGTTGTTATCAAGAAGAGATACAACATATAAACCGCAGAAATTTTCTGTGGCGTGGCAGTACTGAAACTAAAAATTATGTATCTTGCGAATCAAGTATTGTTATGAAGCAACCGGGAGTGATCAAATTAATTACAGTATTTTTATCTTCTAGTTTCAAATGTTCCGTATGAATAAATTTATTTAAATCCTTTAAATTTAGAATGAACCTGTCCGATCCATCTGGTTTTGGTACTAGGAATATTTTTAAAATATATTGACCTGTACAAGGCTCCCAGGAGCGAATGGCCCCTTCAGCGAGCAATTTTTAACACATGACAGTCCGCCGCTGCTCTGATTTTGACCAGTTCCGCTAACTGCGAAAATGGAATTGGATAACCAGAAATCCAGGATAAAATAAATTTGCCGGACGTAATTAATTGCCACTCTGAATAAAATAATTGTAACTTGGGAGCTATTTTACTTACATTATCTATTTTTGGTACTTGCGATTCGCCTGAGTGTTCTGAGAATATTTGGTTTGATGTGGGCGATGATAAAATCGCTGTCCGGTCCCGCGTGGAGCCCGAGGTTGCTGGATGGAAGTTTGAAGTTTACTGACCTTTGTGGTGTGGCGGTTTGAGGTCTCGATAATGGCTTGGCCCTACTTGGGTCCGGATTTTGCAACTACATAGATTTTTCCTCCTTAAGACGCTCTCCTAAACTTTGGCCAAAAATGGGATCGTCTCTCGGAGACTTGATGAAAACGTCGTTGATTTTTTGGTTCTTCAAGCTGGAAATAATCATGGCGCGCCTAGTAATTGACTGGATATAATTAACATCCGCCAGAGCTCTGCTGGCGTCATGGGCCCACTAGATAAGTTGCCCAAATTCTGCTCCCCTCCCTCTCCTCTTTTTCCAAGGAAAGCAATTTATTTGTGAGCAATCTTAGTGCTGGAAGATTAACCCCAAGTTGATTTTGAATTGAAGCCATTCGACTGTTGCGCTACAAAACGTGCAGTCTGAGATAGACCGTTGGCCAAAATGTTGCTCCATCGGATAGAAATTTTGGGATAAATGGCTTCGCTCCATATCTCCTAGAATTTCTAAAATATTAGAATCCAAAGATATAGGAACTTTCCGCAAAATGCAGAATCTAGAGAGGGACATCACTGACCACTTTGGCAATTGCGAAGAAAAAAAAATTCGCATCTAAAAAACGGTAACGTAGAGATCAATGAAACATATAATGAGAAAACAAAAGTCATGGGTAAGGGGTGTAGATTGTATAAATTTCGATGTATGCATCTACTCACGTGTTTGTTTACAAATATTATGTAGACTAAACAAACTGCCAAGTATTATATCCACCTTGAATGCTATCGCATAAGGCTCTGTTGCCATATATTATATGAACGGCGAGGTAAGCTGAAAGCTCTTAGTGCCCCATATTGGCAACGCTGTCATCTGAAGGATGGGAAAATAAGGCTCTAACTCTGATAATCATCAGATTCGAAATTCTCCTTCGGAAAATTCGCAAGAACTGTAAACTTTCGCAGTAAAAACGGCGAAAGTTTCCAAGAGTCCTTGGGTTCTTTATGAGCGGTGAGTTTAATCGCAGAACAGGACAACAGTCCAATTGGCTGAATGGTCCGTGTATTAACACAAGGAACTATGAAAAACCCCGATGGGGCTTACCGTCAATAAGGTCCAAAGTGTCCTGCTGGTCAGACTGAAGAACTTGATCTAAAATCGAGATATATTCAGTCTCAAGAAGAGGGTCCAACCGAGATTCCAATGTTTGAATTTTTATTTTGCGCTGTTTCAGCGCTTTCTTCAAACTCTTAATTCGCGTTTGTAACGCAAGGCTCTCATCGTCCTCGTCGGAGGTATCAGCTAGACGACAACCGACAGCGTTTTTATGTTTTCCCATAATTAAACACACACTAACACACAACACTTCCAATATTTAAATATTAACAATAATTTTCCGTTGTACGTCACTTGCACAAGAAAGAAGAATGAGCATGTTGGTACGGTGCACGATGCAGAGAACTGCAGTGCCGATAAAAATCTTTCCTTTAAAATTTGTGCGTCACTACTAGCGTAAAGGAGGACTACCACGTATGTAAGTAATCTCGAGTGTAAGAAGGGTTGCATAATTAATAGTCCTAGCGGTTAACAAGAAAACCCTGCAAATGGTGTTAAAAGCATGAAACTTGGTTGGCAGTTTAAATAGGTCAAATTAAGAGATTTTGCCCGAAGTACCCTAAAAAGTACCCCTAAGGAGCAGCTCAGGGGCTGAATATATTCCAAAGGGCTTGAATTTCAAAAATAATTAAATAATAACCAATGTGGGCAAGTAATATGTCATTTTATATTGATTTGATATCGCTGAAGTCAATTTAAACCATATTTTATTTATAACTATAAAATTTTCAAAATGGCGGTCAAATTTCCAATTAATAATAATAATAATAATAATAATAATAATATCTCTACTCACTCCTACTAACCCTAAGGTTAGCCCCAGAAGCTAACTATATAGCTTGTGCGGGACGGAGGAGACGGCATATTACTATTGGCCGCAGGTGCGTCACAGGAACGACCTACAGTTGTTAGTACTCTACCCACCATTTAGTGCGAGAATGAGGAAAACCTGTAAAACATCATTAGGTAAAGCTGGATAGGCGATCCAAGGCGCGCCCTAGGCACAGCGCAGAAATGGGTCACCCATCCATAGCCAAACCGCGGGCACTGTTGCTGAGCATTAACGACTACTCACTCGCGCATGCCAGCAAGATCCCACGGCTCAGTTTATTAAAAAAATTGTAAAATATATAACATTTTTATTTCAATTGCAGGCTCTTAACCTGTTCTAATGATATTTTTTGGTATCCCCAAAAATTTCAAAATGGTTGCCATTTTTGAAAACAAAATTTTTTTGCAGTACCTATACCTTGTTGGATATGGGTGGACGGAACTGAGGGCATTATAGCAATTTAGTTTTTTGTTTCTCTTTTTATTTAACATGTCGACAATTTGTTTTTGAAGATAACTATACCTACATACAGGGTGTGTCACGACGAGTTCCTATTGGACGTTTGTAGAGAAGCGCTCACAATAGAATTCTCAAAATTTGTAATTCACGTTTTCAAATATTCTCTCTTTAATGAAAATAATGGCAACTTAATCCAACTTCCGCTTATACCGGAAGTGGCACTTAACTTATTTTAAATAGAACTAATACCTAATTTTTTTATTCTTTCCGGTTCTCCATAAAATTTTAGATAGACCTTATGTAACATAAATAACCTCTAAATGTCAAAATTTCCAAGATATACCCGAGTTTTCAAATTTTTTTACAGTTGCAGGGTACTCTTTGGCGTCTGCGGCAAAATAAACAAATTCAAATCGAAACAATTGCCGGAGGTAGCATTAATGACAAAGGTCTAAATTAAAGTTCAGTGAACTCAAAGTTTGAAAATACTACGCACAGTGATTAGGATGCGACATTAAACTGAGTAATCAAAATATTGCCAGAGCTCAACAAAGTTAAATGGAACGTCCCCTTTTTTATGCACTTTTTGGATTCTACGGAAAATTTTAGTTGGAGTCGATATAAATTCACTGTCGGAACGCTTGGAATATTTGATGGATGTAACGTTCCCGCTGCCAATGGATTAATCCAACATGGTTTAAGATATTCGCGTGATTATTTTTTTCTTGTTTCAATTAAACATAGATCTAGGACTGTTCGGTAATAATGTTCATTAAAAACCAGAAATTCAACTTTAAAATCTACTTCACAATCTTTGAAAATCGGACATATTGTAGCTAGAATATTTATCACATTTTTCGTTTTTTTAGAAATTATAATCGTAGAGTCATAGATTGGACTTTTCATTTTGACGGTATCAAAAAAAATAATAAATTTTTGATAATAATGAAGTAATCAATTGGCTACTGCACCTCTGCATTCGCCTTTTCAAGGGCCTAGAGGTGGCGGTGTCTAGCGGCGATATGTTTAAACTTCCCAGATTCAAGAAGCAGGTGTGGCTAGTTTTTGTATGTATTCAGGTATTATTCTTGGGGCCTATTTTTCGTATCGACGAACTTCCAAAGTAATTTCCGATTCTTCCTAAAATTTATTATTGTTACACCTATGAGTTAAATATGCAAGTGCACAGGTATCCCATTTATCAGAAAAAGCGATTCATCTGTATTGTGTAATTTAGAGAAAAATGTCAAATAGATACTCTCTTTGTTTTTAAATTTCCATAATTCAAATTACTTTACTTATGCATGCGGCGTCTCATTGCTTCTGTACAGCAGATGCTAATCTACACAACTTGGATTTCTTAAATAGAACTCCTGTAGGCATATCATCCCACTTTTTGTTTCCCTGTTCGATTTTACTATATGATTGTGTAAGAGTTGCATACTAGACTGAACTTATTGTGAAACTGGGCATTTGTTCATCATTCTCAAAATGTAATTTTTGAAACACCCCTACGTATGACAAAAATTTTAAAAGAAAACTGAAACACAAAAATATGAGGTTTAGTTTAGAAGCAACTTACTTCGTCTACATACTTAGTAAAATCGATCGAAGAATTAAAAAACGCAATATCTATATAGTGTCCCATTTAAATAATTCACCGAGTATCAACTCCGTTTGTACATAGAGTGTTCCGTACTGGCTAGCAAAGTTTCTGAAGCACTTATATCAGAAACCGCATACTGCGAACCGATTTTGATGAAATTTATTTATTGCATCATTAGTTGCAATCGTGAAGACTACGTTAGTACCAAATTTCACGATTCTACTTTAAATAGTTGCCAATTGCGACAAGGGGACACAATTATTGACACTCCCCGCATGTGGTCGTACTGAAAAGATAAAAACAAAAAAAATGTTTCACATGCTCTAGCGTTGCAAACAAAAAATATCTTTTGACCCCTTTTCGATGTTTCGATGTATGAAAACCGTCCTAAATATGTGCGCACAACAAACAATTTAGATTTGTTTGAGTTTGGGCCGTTACATATGCGTCAATTTTATTGTTGTATAGCAGTACCCATCAGCCTATTATGATAAGAAATGTGTGCCATAAATATTTTAGAAAATAATTTATGCATTTCTTTCTCGAATAACTGACTAGGCCATCATATTCAGGGATATTGCAATCGTCTATAGGTATTCAAAATTTGGGGCAAAACCCAATACCTAGTTTTCGAAAATTATGAAAAGTTGCATTAAATGCCCTAATTTCCATTAGGGAAAGTGCCATGACTAAAAAATTCATTTTTTTATTTTACGTAAGGAACCTGTCAAATTATGGCAATCTTTCTAATGAAAAATTAGAGCAGTTAGAATATAGGCATTTGCGATATTCTTGAATGCGACGGCATAGTCCGTTATTATATAAGAAATACGTAGCGTATTTTCGCTAATTCTGGCATACGTTTCTTATTGTAGTAGGATGGGCTTAGGATTTATGTTGATTTGGTTGCATCTCCTAGGTTGGGTTTCTTATTCTCTACAAGCAAAAAAGGTTTTTGAAAATTCGCCTTTAAATAAGTAAAAGTTATAGTAGTGTTACCACTCAAAACGAAACACACGCTATAATATGGAAGAATAAAGTTCATTATTATTATACAGTATGTCTCTAAAGTTTGGAATCAAATTCATAAAATTAAAATGAATTATTTTTCCAGAAAATCTTCAGTTGCGACTATTTTTATGTTGGGGTTATTTCAATCCCCCACCATTATCCCCATATGCCCCAACAACCCCAAATTTAAAATTTCAAGTGAAAAGATGTCCTGTGTGATACCTATCTTGTTTTAGAGCATTTCTAATGCTGAATACACCAAATTTTTTTTTAACGTCAATTTTAATTATTGGCTATGAATTCTTAATAAGTTAACCCCACGCGCCAAAAGACAGTAATTGAACTCTACACGTGTTTCGCTGACAACGTCAGCATCTTCAGGAGTAGAAGATTAATCTGTGGGGTTAACTTATTAAGAATTCATAGTGAATTTACGTCAAAGTTCTTGATCCATCTACTGTGTGTTTAATTAATGGAACAAGATGGTGCTACTGCATATTATGCTTCAAATGTTATGTACATGTTTTTTGACGAAATGTTTCCAAATAAAAGGAGGAGCAAGATAACCCTACATAACTCAATCGGATTTTCACTTTTTATCTGAAATATAGAGTTTACTGACTTTACGAATACCAGCCAGAAAACATCGAGGAATTGAAAATTCCACCTGACATAATTGGTTCTGTAAATGCTGCCAGGTGGAATTCTCAGTTCCTCATTGCTTGCTGGATGATTCACGTAAACCCTACGCAAAGTTATGTCGACATATCTTGGGGGTCATTCAACTGATTCTCCTATTTGGACACGTTTCGTTCAAAGATCTTCTGACATTTGGTGGTTCAATAATAATAATCGACATTCGAAACGATTTTTGCTGAATATATTCTTTGTTTATTAACCAAATTTGACAAAAAATATTTTTTGTTGTACTCAGCATAAGAAATGTCTTAAAACAACGCGTCACACAGGGTAAATTCCTATTTGAAATGTGAAAGTTCAGGTTGTTTGGTCATAGGGGGGTAATAGCGAGGGGTTGAAAATAACGCAAATAAGTACTGTTTTGAAAATAAAAATCCACGTGTCCCAGGATTTTCTGCAAAAATATTTAATTTAATTTTATGAATTTTATTCCAAACTTTAGGAACAACTGCATACAATCGAAAATAAAAGTTACGTGTGGGTTCTCATATACCAATTTTTTAGTTTAACACGAAGTTCATGTTACATACTTTCTAATCAATAAATACTCCTTTGTTTATAAAACCCCATCTACATTTAAGCTTAAGTCGAAGACACCATCATAATTAAGGGTTAATTTGAGGATGACTCGTAGAAATTCGAAAACTTCTTTGTCGTGGCAGTTACTAAAGGAATGTGCAGAATTCACAAAACTTTAAAATATAATGTTGAGAAATTGTTCCTATGTTTCAAAATAAGCAGTGTAGGTATGATTCAGGTTAACTACTAAGACCTTCCACCAAATTGTTAATTTCCTCACGCTTAATCAAATATGCAATCTTGAAGATACACTTCGATGCCCGTTGAAATAGAATTCCGTGGGGTACTTATAGTGAGCTAATTCTGATACTCACATCCTGTGTTTAGTTAACAGTTAAGTACTTATTTAGGTACATTTTATTTTATTACTAATTTTCATTAATATGTTCAAGTCTCTAGTAAAACTATACTGTAACGATGGATTATGACTGACCGTGGATATTTGACATATATGCACTTATGTACTTGCGTGCATAACGTGAGCACTTTGAATTCAGCACGGTTCCTGGAATCGCAAACTTCCAATTCGAATTCGACACAAATATCGAAGTGAGTCGTCAGTTACAAAATATGTCAGACATAATGTAATAATCTCCATTATATAGCCAAGAAAGCGGTGAAAAGTAATTAATAGACTAGGTTTGTGTGCAATTACCTATATCCTTTAATTTTAGCTGAAAGCAACGGTTCTGTCAGACAATAACATTCGCGAAAATACATTTAGAATTATCAAAGTAAATGGCACAAAATTTGACGTTGAAGTTTCTAGCAGAATATACCTTTTCATTTCGTTGGTACGTATGTGCAGAAGTACACTGACAATCAGCTATTCTTAGTTTTCGGACGAATGTCATTGTCAGGCCTTATAAACTTAGTGTAGAATATTTGTAAGTAAATAGTAGAATACCAAACAAGGAGGATGTTTGAAAGACGGAAAATTACAAATGTGTTAGTTCCCAGTGATATTCCTCGTAAAATTGTGAGGCTGAATCCCGAAGGCGCGTCTGGCCTCAGCCGACTTAAATGAACAAGCCGCGAAAGTACGAACTGACAACACTGCAAGGCAGCAAACAAGTGGTCCTCTCGTGAGAACCACAGCCGACTGCTGAGGCTGGCCGGTTCACGTTGATGCTCGCATTTTACAGCTAATTTTGAAAACTTTTGAAGGATAAATATTGTTAAATTATCTGCTTAGACAATAATTAAATATCCATCGCCATATTTTATGTAAACTAATGTCCAGCAATATTTAATACATAATTCAGTCGTGTTCAAGTTCAAGTAGACAAATGCGCTGATAAGTACTTACCTTCATTAGCTGGAAAACTGGAAATACACAATGTCCATTTCAGTTTCCCTTTAGATGGGTGGATTCAGGGGTGGATTATAATGATTAAATGACTAGAGCAATGAATTTGACGTAACTTAATGTGTAATTTACCAATATAAAACATAATACGAGTTAGGTATTTAAGTATTTTACATAGATACCTTGCGTCATAAACAGAAAGTTTAGGGTGTAAAAATGACATTTTTGTTTAGTTTAAATTTCACGCCTGAAACCAGGAAAGTGTTTATTTTAAATTCTTCGGTCTATACAGTAAAATTTTATTGTAGACGTGCAAAATTAGTATGGAACATCCAAACTTTGTACTTTTGGTGACTGCAACGGCGCTAGCAAAGTGGGTAGGCCAAGCTATCGCTTGGGATTACGATTTTATCAATTTCGCAAACCCTGCCTAACACTGGGGTAAATCGAAGTTAATAACTGAGTCTGTGATCAAGTGAGGACATGTTTCACCTATGTAAATTGTGTTGCGCGAATGAAAATGTGTAAGAGGCAAGATTTTGAAGATTCGAAATGGAAAAGTGTGTTGGATGTTTCCAGGTTTTACGTCATTATTTGCAGAAAAATACGCACCTGTCTATTAGATCTTTTTTCTCAGTTTTCTTGTAAAAAACTGATTGATTTTCGCCGCTTCGTATTAAAAACGTGCGTGATTGAAATTATGTTGGTTAACATTCCCGTATTTGAAACACGCCAGGCACGCCTTCGGGATTCAGTCTCATAATTTTATAAGGGATGTCACTGGGAACTAACATTTGTAATTTTCCGTCTTTCAAACACCCTCCTTATTTGGTACTCTTCTATTTACTTGCGAATATCCTACACTAAGTTTATATGGCCTGACAGTGACATTCGTCCGAAAAACTCAGAACAGCTGGTTGTCAGTGTACTTCTGCACATGCGCACTAACGAAATCAAACGAAATGAAAAGGTCTATTGGAAGTTTGCGATTTGCAAACACGCAATTCGAATTCGAATTTTGACATGAACCGTGCGAATTTAAAGTGCTGTTGTGAACGCAAATACATAAATGCGTATGTCCAATATCCAGTAGGCAATCGGATTTCGAATTGTGCCGATATCGAATTGGATGTAAATGTTTCTTAATACTTTTTATGTCCCGGCCTTCAGATAATGACAGCCACGACCAAAATAAACACTTTTCTGTATAAAGGAAACTTCAAACTGAAAACATGCCTGCTTAATTTTCATTACATTTCATGAAATAGTATATTACCTACGTAATGAATATGGAAAGTGCCAAATTTCGTACGAGTTTGAAATTTTATGCACGAGTCGCAGTCGGGTGCAGAAATCACAGTGTTTATGAAATACACTTTCCATTGAGTTATGTAAACCATTTTTTCCACGATCCCTTAAGAAAGTCAAATTTATTCACAAAACAGTTACTTTATTACTTCCATGTTCCGTATAAGGAAATGGAAGTATTGTATTACCGACAAAAATTCGTGTCCGAGATCAGATCAGATTCGTATTGTACTAACTTCGAAACGTCGAGAAAAAGTTTTTTTAGCTTCATGTTGTGACGAGACTCTGTTTCTTGGGTTCGTTTAAACAGCTTAAGTTGAAGATATAACAACTTTTCATTTAGTTTTCAAAAAAAACCTTTATTATTTTTAACTGTCTCGGAACATAATAAACTTTATTTTTATATACATTAGCAACCCACATCCCGCCAACTGCGCCTGTTACTGCTCGCTTGCTTCTCGCGTATCCAAACAGCGTCGCCAACTACTGATCTCCTTACCATCGACGATATATCTAAATAGAAGGGTTACAGTGTTTGTGCGTGCGTGTGTCTGTACGTTTGTGTGTCTGTCTGGATTTCTTTGGCGTTCGATAACTGCCGTAAAAACTAACCGATTTTAATGATTTTTTTTGAAAAGTACGTCTCGACGTGGACCTATTGATTTTGGTAATAATTAAATTAGGCGTTCATTTGTTATTAACATTTTAAGTCTTCAAAAAAATATTGTGGCTAAACTATTAGAGATATGAAAAAAAAGTTTGAATAAAAAATGTTGCGTATTTTAAGGCCAACAAATTTTGTTACCATTAATTTTGCCCTAACTCAATTATTTATATTAAGTTATTTGTTAAGTTATTAACCATTGCAGTATGTTATCCAACGAGCGACTTATAAACGTTGTTATAGAAACATAACAATACACATAAATACGCTCTCTTGAATTTCTGGGACAAGTAAAATATAAATTTAACACTTACCTACATATGTGTCATAGCAACCTTGATGCTATAACCGAAATTTTCGGATTTACCTACCTTTGAATAATGAACATTCTTAGGCTTCAGAAAAAGCAGGACGTACATGTTATGAAGATTTTATTTGACACAAGCAAAATCAAATGTAAGTATTTAAGTATTTTCGTATTTTAAGACGTTTTGCAAAAATGTTCTTCTTTTAGATATGTCGTTATAGTTTATACTCTAGGGTTTATAATTCTTGTAGACAGTTGGCAGTAACCTACAATTGTGTCAATTTGATAGATACTCGTGATTACTAAACCAATATTTTGTAAAATATAAAATTGCCGATAATAAACAGATAATTGTTTTAAGTGTTCTTTTGTTATACACAATGAACATGGAAGTCATGTATGGTTCTCCATACCGATTTTTTTAATGATTTGTTATCTATGTTAGCACATGTCAAAATTTCTAAGTAGCCTACTAACGATGAGCATATTCGAATAATTCCAACCGGCTCATGAATGACACTTTGATTTGTTCTCTTCCCCGCCAGTTCATAAGTGCCCAGTTCTTACATGAAATATTTGGGTCTTCCATCGAGAAGCCATTGAAGTGTTCAACTACCGTACCTTTTAGGAGATTTTGCTGATAAAAAATTATTAGATTTGAAAACAGACGCGACGTGATATTTAGAAAAATATTTAGGGAAATCAATTGAATGCCCTCGTATGTCGCTCGTGTTAAACCTTAATTTTCTGACTGTTGTTGAATCGAATCTAACTCAATTTTGCACAGACAGCGAGTGAATAGGGGATTGTTTAGAACGTGTCACTTATTTTGAAGATGCCTTTCACGGGTAAGCAGAAACTAGAATTTACTGTTCTTATAAAAAGGGCAGTATCTGAATTGTTCGAAGAGGATGATTTTCTGCAGCGTTTGCTGACAAGGTCACGCAAAATTTGTTCAAAACAGATGGAGGAGCAGAAAAACTAGTTGTCAATGCATTGACAGAACAGCTTCCTAGCCACAGCCACAACTGAACTGGAGGGCGCGCGGCGTATTTTTTCTCTCAATTTTTTCCTTATACAACCTATTACGATTTTCGCACATCGTGTAGCGAAAAATACCCTCTATCCGATGGAATACAAAAATATATACGGTCTCATTGAAAAAAATGTTCGATGACGCTCAAAAGTGCTTTAAAAAAACCGCCCCGTCAGTTTCCTACGGACCATTTCTGATATACGTATGCAAAATTTCAGCAAAATCTGTGGAGCCGTTTTCCCGCAAAAGTGCCAACAGACATACACACGCACGCACGCACACCCACACATACATACGGACGGAAATGTGCCACCTTGCCAAAAAGTCTTAGAATGACCTGAAACGTCCACATTTGATGAAAAAACACCATGGTCAAAAAACGACTATCACAATAGCTAGGAAGCTAAAAATATTGACTTGCAGTTGCTGCAGGTTAATTTTGAGAATGTTAATTTGCTTAATCGTTGTGATAAATTAGAACAATATTCGAAACAAAATAACGTCAGAATTGTCGGTTTGCCTGATAGTGAAAATGAAGTGCTGGAGTCTAAACTGGGCGATGTTGTTACCGAAAAAATGGGTCTGCATTTGGATAAAGCTTGCATAGAGAAATGTCACAGGTTGGGGAAGTTTAGTAAAGGGAAGAATCGACCGATAATAATACAATTTTCGACATTCAAAGACAAAGAAGCGGCAGTAAAACACAGGAGCCACTTAAAAAATTCAGGTATTTTTCTGAAGGAAGATTTAACAAAAATAAGAGTTGTCATGGAAAACACTCTTTCTAAAAAATTTGGTTTTAAAAGCGCCTGGACGAACAATGGAGTGAAAAAAGAAAGGCGGATATATTCAATCGTGACTCAGGTGGACATGGACAAATGAATGAATATTGCAAAAGTAAAATAATGTAATTATTGTAATTTAGTTCGTCTGATTGCTCTCGCTGTGCGGGAAAAATTATAGTTTTCAAATTTTTAATTTTCTCATGTTTAACTTATTATTTGGGTTTTGTATGGGTGGGCACTCAGCGATTCAATGTTTTGTTGTTGTTTTTTTACTGCATTGAATATATAACACTTTTTATTTCAATTTCTTCTTTCTTTTTGTATAATTTCTTTGAACTTTTCTGACCTACAATACTGCACTTTGCCGATCTTCGTCAATCGATGTGAAAATAAGTCATATTAACGTAAGCTAATTTTGATCCTCTACTGAACTACACTTTGGCCCGGTTTTTCAAAGAATCCAACACCGGGTTAAGTCTGACACCGGCTTCGTTGCTATGATACAACCAATCAGAAAGCCGGTATCATAGCAACGAAGCCGGTGTCAGACTTAACCCGGTGTTGGATTCTTTGAAAAACCGGACCTTTGAGTTCTAGTTGTGATATAATTATTGGAGTTACTGAAACTTGGTTAATAGTATTATTATACACGAGTTTATAATGAATGCTATTATGTATTACCGAGGATGAAGTTTACAACACGAGCGAGTTTTGTAATCATCCGAGGTAATAACAGCATCATTATAACGAGTTGTATACTATACTTTGTTCACGACTATCAAAACAGATTCCCAGAAAGAATTTACCTTCATTTCCCTTCTCCAGCGTAAGAAAGATTCATACATACGCTCTCAGGTATAATTTTCTTGGTTTTTTGGGCAATGTATCTAATGAGGCAAGTTCTGCAGCTTCTTTTATTGCTGGTGCTGTTAAAGAAACCTCGTTTTCACTCTCACTACTCATTATATATTCTTTTTTAGAATATGCATTTCAAATTAAAAGCAAACCATGCTGATTTGACGTTTCAATTTGAACTGACACATCGCGATCGCGGCCTACTAAATAAATGTAAAAAAGGGTCAAAGCGATGTTCCTATTGGTGTAGTGAATAATATTCATTAATCACTGCAGTGATTAATGTATCTAATTATGATTGAAGAAACACAAGTATAAAGAGCATATTATAAGATAGTCGTGGACAAAACACTTTATTAAAGATGAATCTATTCAGTTGGATGGCTTCACATTCTCACGTCTGGACAGAACGGGAGGGGTGGAGGCGTTGCGACGCGTCGGCCTGTACGTAAAGATGCACTTAAACTTTAAGGTTTTGTTGACCACCAGCTGTTCATATGTGGAATGTATTTGGATGTCTGTTGAGTGGACAGATAGTTGTGTCTTGTGTAATTATTGTTGAAATTTTGTACAGGCCTCCTAATTCAGATGTAACATTGTTTTTGAACTATCTTGAGGAAGTGTTGGTTGGGTTGTATGCGGAGTACGATGATATCATTTTCATGGGCCACTTTAATATTAATCTTTTAAAAAATAATAGTTTGACTAGTAGTTAGAAAATGAGAGCCTCAGGCCAGGCCATCGAGTTCTCCAGGTGCCATCGAGTTCTTCGGCAGTGACCTTGAAAGAGACCAGAGGCTGCTGAAGGAGTCGTTGCGTCATCCGAAGAAGTGTCTTCAGCAGCGGCATCTGCAGCAGCCTCTGGTGTCTTTCAAGGTCATTGCTGAAGAAGTGTGCATGTCTTCAGCAGCGTCTGGTGTCTTTCAAGGTCATTGCCGAAGAAGTGGGCATGTGTTCAGCAGCGTCTGGTGTCTTTCAAGGTCATTGCCGAAGAAGTGGTCTTCAGCAGCGGCCAGGCGCATGCGCCGGGGCTATTCCTCAGGTCAGTCCACCCAGTTCTTCGGCAATGACCAGAGGCTGCTGAAGAAGGGCCTCTGGTGTCTTCGGGGGATTTGGTTGTGGCTCAGGCGCCTGCGCCGGGGCTTAAAAAGTGCGCGTGTTGCTCATTGTTGCGCAATGGAAGAATGTTCTGGAAATGCTGATGCAATAGTACGCAGATGTTGCAGAATTAATGTTTTTTCTCCTTCTACGTGTTTACCAGAATACGTTCTAAGTTTTGAAGGAAAATAAAAAACTGTTGAATTTATATTTTTACGCCAATATAATAATTAAAACAATAACTACAATTTGTATAAATAGTAAGCATGCATTTACTATAACGCTAAACATATTTAACCTATAAACAAATAATGAGAATATATTAAAAGGTTTAATCTTTTCCTGTTTTACAAAACTGGCAGTCTTTCTGTAGTGGTGGAGGACCATCAATAGTGTCGCAATCATATGTTGTTGACTCGAATCCCCAGTGATGGTAGCAGTAAGTGTATGCATGAGAACTTATATTTTTCTTCTGCTCTTCGGTTAACATACCCAGTTCGACACATCTGCGTAAGTCTGACGGATGTACGTAATATTCTAGGAATTCCTTGGGCAGTTCGGCTATGTGTGTGGGATCCATTAGCAGTAAATGCTCACCATTGTTAAAGAACTTGCCAATGGCTTTCCCCACACGTTTTCGCAGTGTTAAAGTTTGCTCTTGTGGTTGATGTTCTTGTAATTCTGGCGGTTCCAGGTATTTCAGGATCCAGTTCCGCAGCAGTTGAGCGTTAACTTCGGAACAGATGGCGCTGCTGTTTGCGTAATGCTGAATGCAAGGTTCAATAACACGGGAATTTTCTTCTCGAAGTTTCTTTAGCGAGGGGCAGCAGTTGAGCGAATCCAAGTCGAAACACTCGACGTTGTCGGGAAGCACGTTTTTCAACCAAGACACTTTATCTTTACCCTTCACGTAGATCCTATCACAATCGGCCACCGATGACTTTAACTTCGATCGGATGTCGTCGTAGTTCTCCGTGCCACAATTCCAGCTCAAGCCGTGGTAGAAACGTGTCAACCAATGAGCTTGACGTCTGTCACACTCCCTCAACTGGTTCAGGTCGAATGGTGGCTTGAATACCCAGTGGTAGTTGCTGCCGCCGCCGCCGCCTCGATGATTCAACGCAATGAGTGAAACTTCTTTGAATATGAATTCACCGACTGCAGTCATGAAACCCTGAACGTCCGCGACGTACTCCATGGTTGACATGCGAACAAACCCAACGCGAGACTGGAGCGCTCGATGTGCTTGTGCGACTTTTATACCAGGCGTTTGACAGAGCCGGTGGAGGGGGTATACTCGACGATGCGGTCATGCAGGATGAGACAGTAGGCGGTTGTGTTGGCGGGGAAATTTTCGCTCGACTCAAATTCCAGACGAATGTCCACAGGACCGGACTTGATGCTTTCCGACTGCTTTGATGCGTCAATGACTGCGAGTGGGGCTCGATTCTTGAACTGTCCCCTGCCGTATAGCGGCTCGCCAACTTTTCCATAGTACGAGCACTGAAAGTTCTCATACATCTCATACAGTAAGGCGTATTTCCCGGTGGCGAAATCCAAATTTCTCGTAGGGGAACGACTCAGAGTTCAGATGTAGTTTGATGTTTGTCAGATTGCAGTGGTCAAACTGGCTCGAGTCCGTGATCGCATTGCCCTTGCGATTCGTCTGGAAGGCCACAATGACGTAGCGCGGTTTCTCCAAGTGCGTTGCGGTCTTGATTGCCCACGTCTGTTTCGTCGCTTGCGGCAACAGCGGATACTCGTAAAGTTCCCAGCTGCGAAAGCACAGTTGAAGCGTTCTCTCCTCTTCGACGATCTTGAGGAGATTTAGACGTTCCAGATCGGAGGGGTAGACATACGGTACCCTCCAATGCACCTTGCTCAACTCGATCCTGGTGTTTGCTGCGTTACCCACGAAGGCGTTCCTATCGCTCTTCGAGCGATTCAGAATGAGCTCGTGACGCACATTCAACAGCACCTTGTGGTAGTCTTCTAGGAATCCGAGTAGGATTCTTCCCGGGATGCACACGTTAAAGTTCCCGTTCGCGTCAAGCACATGGGTCGGCGCATCACCGGTCGTCGTCCAGCCGGCATTCTCCAGCGCACGCGCCTCACCCTCATTCAGAGAAGCTATACCCTTTAATGTGCTCGTGATGCCCACGTTCTTCGTTCGATCCACCTCCACTCCGTTGATTTCGTAGCGGACGTCGTCCAGCAGGAAAGTGAAAGCGTTGTTTGTGAGAGCGGCAGCGGCCCCCTCACCCTCACCCGTCACGAATCTACCTTCCATGTAGATGCAACTGAGGTGCGGCAGTATGTATGCGTCCTGTTGCTGCACTGGTATGCGTATTTCATCGTTGGCGTTGAATGTCGTCGACACGTACGGTTGATGCACGTGCACCTCTACGCGCCGTGCGGACTCGTCCAAAACAGCACCGTCCAGAACACGAAAAGTATCCACGTTTATGTTTGTCATCTTCAATAAAGTTCACGTGACAGACCGATGACGTAAGACAGTGAGAAGTAAATATACCCCTCAACCAAGCCCACAATAAACTCTTCTTGGTACTCAAGTCCTCTTCCTCCTTTGTTTCAGTCGATATCCCAGGGACGTCAATATTGCTTTGCTATCAGTGCTAAGCTGGCGGATTTGTCGATGAGCTTTGTTCGCGTGGTGTACAGCTGGACTGTTGCTTGTCTGCTGCTGCTGCTCTGAATCACAAGTGATGCCCGTTCCAACAACGTACCCGCTTATATACCTGTTTCGAAAGGCTATGCCCATAATGCTCGCTATAATGCGTCCAAGCGAGTGTCCTCCCTTGCTATTTATAGTCTCTTTATGTGCAACCGGACAATTATCTCTTCACCGCGAAAATTCACCAGTGTGCCGTTTTGATCGACAATGCGCACCGTCACGTTGTCTATACTGTTGAGAGTGATGGGCAGGTATATTACGTTGCTGGGCACCTCAACAATCTTGTAACCGGGCGGCACGAGGGGGAAAAATTCGTGTACGGTGTGGACTAAGTTACCATTTACGTACGATCCGGTGGTGATGTTGCACTCTACGCGTATCACGTCCACTTTCAGTATGCTGACGGGCAAGTCCGACTCGTGCCATCTATTCGGTGCAAGTATGCGTCTATTGAATCCAAGCAGAGAAGCCAAACAGTTGTCTCTGTCAAAGTTTATCTGTTTCCCGAATTTAATTTCGCACTTCAGGGTGCTGTTGTTGGCGCGCAGAATAAAGCTGGTATCACCCGAGGGTAAATTGTTGCGCAGGTACTCGTTCAGGTCTTCGATCTCATATGAACCAGTGGGTATGGCGAGTTCCGCGTCACCGCTACCATAATAGAACTTATTGTTTGATTCGTCCACGTTCGGCACCGAGTTGAAGGTTTGGAACAGTACAAGCCCCAGCACGTAGTTGCCGTCCTCCAATTCGATAGGTGGGAAAAAATTGCTGCTCAAGACCGAACTGTTTCCCGTCAACGACACCGTCAGAGACTTGGTGGTGGTCATGATCCGCCGTTGTTGTACAAAAACTTTAAGCACAGGTGTCCACAGATGGGTGAGTTGAAGCTCTGCTCCCAGTCGTGATTGTACTGTATGGTGGTGGTGCGGCTACCGAGGTATTTAACGAGTTCTGCGGGCGGTCGCAGGTTGCCAAAACTGTCAAAGTAGAGGACGCGCGACCCTCGCTTTATGTACGCTACCCAGTGGGTGCCAGGACCGCTTGCGTCATCCAAATTGACGATAGCTGACTCGTTGCGTTTGGGTTTCCCCGCGGGCAAGCCGTTGCGCATGAACACTCCCCGGAAGTGGGGAATTTTCAGATCGATTGAAGCGTACTTGTTTAGATCGATGTCGGTGAGTGGTCTTCTCGGTAGCCTCAGTAGCGGTTTTTTGCCGGCGCCAAGTACAGACCCAAGCCTTTGCGGTATGGTTTCAGGTAGAGTCCGCTTCCCGGTTTACCCATAGCAATGGCCTCCATGGTCTGATTGTGGCGTTGATGTTCGCCTAGCTCTTTTCGGGCCTGTGAAGCATCGTTCACTGCCTTAGCTACACCTGCCGCCCCTCCAGCTAGCGCACCGAGAGCCGATAGACCCGCAAAAATTGGTATCAGGGGTAATATTCCACCAGTCTTCGGCACCGGGATGACGCGCGGCAACGGCTTCCTCTCTTTGCGTCGAATTACTTGCTTAGCCGCTGCCAGGGCTCTGTTCACCGCCATAACCGTATCCTTGGTGTTCTTCACTGCAGCTCGCGCCTCTCTCGTCACTCTGCCGAGCGAAATACGATCTTTGACCGTCTTCTTCTTCTTCTTGGTGCCGACACCCATACCCAACTTGACTTTAGCTTTCATTGCGTTAGTTATGGCCCAAGCAGCTGCACGTTCACCCAGAGATGCGTCCTTTGCCAAAACCCTGTGCCACGCACTGTCCGCCAGTCTTCGGTCAGCTTCGTGTCGTTTCGCGAGCTCCTTCGATTGCGAGTAGGCAATGTCGTGGGATCTGCACGCTTCGTCCGTGGGATTTATGCCCTGATCACCTCTTGCCAATCGCTCCTTAAGTTTTGTACCTGGACCACAGAAGTTGTAGCCGGGCAGGTGCAATTCCACCGGCAGTTTTCCAATCAAATCGTTTAAGAGTCCTTTCCCCTTGCGTGGTTGTCGTCGTCGTCGAAGTGGTTTGACTGTCGGAGACATACTGACTGGAGTATAAAAGGTTTCGACGCGTCTATATATACTAGTTCGACGACGATGAAGTTCGTGAAACAATCGGAGAGTTTACCGGTCATGAATGTTTGCGGCGCAGGCTTTGAGCCACCCGCCAACAAGAGACTCAAACACGGACTCCTCTTCCCCGACACCGTGAGATCCATCATCTGCGGTCCCTCGAACTGTGGCAAAACGAATTTGATTTTGTCGCTGCTGTGCGCACCGAACGGGTTGCGTTTCGAGAACGTCTACGTCTACTCCAAGTCCCTGTACCAACCAAAGTACCAACTGCTGGGGGAGATTCTGCGGGCGGTGCCGGGTGTCAGCTACTTTGCCTACGGAGATTGCGCGGACATCGTGCCACCCGAGAACGCCCTGCCCAATTCCGTGTTCATCTTTGACGACGTGGCCTGCGACAAGCAGAACGTTATGCGCGACTATTTCGCCATGGGAAGACACAAGTCCACAGACTGCTTCTACCTCTGTCAGACGTACACGCACATCCCCAAACACCTGATACGCGACAACGTCAACTTTCTTGTTCTCTTCAAGCAGGACGACTTGAACCTACGTCACGTGTACAACGATCACGTGAACACCGACATGGACTGGTCGGTGTTTCGTTCAGCTTGCGCCGCATGTTGGACATCCAAGTACGGATTCCTGGTGATAGACAAGGACAGCGATATGAATCAAGGGCGGTACAGGAGGGGCTTCGATCAGTACCTGATCATATAAAAGGGAAGCTGTTGACACAGACAGCTGTATTCGCAAACATCATGGCTGCTGACACAAGCAAGAATAGGAAGAGAAAAAAGGATCGGATGCTTAGCAAAGAGATTATCAAATCAGCTGACGCCATTCGACGCAAGTACCGCTCGCTCAAGTCGATCCAAACGAGTGCCGAGGAACGCCTGAGACGACGCTTCCAACCACTCACCGAACCGCTGCAAGAAATGACCCGCAAACTGGACTCTCTCAAGGAACCCTCAACGCTAGCGCCCGCCCTGACGCAGCCCCCTAGTTTCGCCAACGACCTCATCGATCTGGACGGTGAAGCGGCAGCAGCGCCATCTTTCGATGACAAAACTCCGCCGCCTACACCTACTACGCCCGGTCCCAAGGTCAGTTCACACATCGAGAGACTGCTGCGCAATGGGAATCGCAGAGATTTGGACACCGTGTACGGAGTCAGAAGACAAGCCGGCGATGTCGACGACTCGCTCATGATTGGAAACTCAGCCATTCAGTTTGTCGACGACGATGTCTACGTGCAGGACAAACGGTATCCGGGCACCAGCGGTCTCTACGAGCTGCTCTTCTACAAAGACCCGCACAATTACACCAAGCGTGATTTGAACGCGTACAAGAACATAATACTGACCACGAATGCTCACAAGGTGGGATACAGGGATCAAGCTCGTACTCGGGGCACCAACAGCACCAAGTACAAGAGCATCATCAAACGATTTACAAAGGAGAGTGGTGGTGGTGGACTGTTGATGCGCGTCACCGATAAAAACAGCGAGTACGTGTATTGGAATGACATAAATGAACTGGTTCAACGTTTGTACTTGCTGCATGCCTCCAGAGCGGCCGGCAACACCTCACACGACAACGAGATTGCGTCTATTGTGGAAGAGCTTATGGAGGAGGGGGTTATAGTATAAGAAGGGGAGCAGCAGCAGCGCGAGCCTCAATCATGTCCGTGGACAAGTTCGGACGACAGCTGGTTGGACGATCCAAGAAAGCATCTTCGCAGGCGTTTGTTCTGCGCGGACCGCCTGGAGTTGGTTTCCTGCTGACCCAGTCCGGGGACTATAACATAGACAACAAGCGTCTGACCAATGTTGCTAACGCAATCGAAGACCCCGACGCTACCAATAAAGCTTACGTGGACAGTTTATTTGCAGCACTGGGACTGTCAATTGATCACGCGGTGCGTACAGGAGCGGTGGCCCCTCTCGGCCGGAAACTAGAAATAGTCGAGCAAGACCTGGAAAAGGTCAGAGATAGTGTAGCGTTGCTGTTTCGCGAACACAGTGATAGACTGCACGCGCTAGAATTAGGTTTGGCGCAATTGCAAAACGACAAATATTTGGTGGGGGAATGAATGAGAAGAAGGGGCTGATTGACGAGTTACACAAACCCGCACGACGAAACTTCCCGAGACGCAAGGTGATAATCCGCGGTTTCGACGACCTCTGGCAAGCGGATCTGGTGGAGATGATCCCGTACGCGAAGGTGAATCGCAACTACAAGTACATTCTCATGGTGTTGGACACGTACTCCAAGTACGGGTGGGCGGTGCCCCTAAAGACGAAGACGGCATCGGATGTGGTGCAAGCGTTCGCCCCTCTGCTGCAACGACAACGATCACCGAAGAATTTGCAGACCGACGACGGCAAGGAGTTCTTTAACGCACGCTTCAAGGCTCTGATGACCGAGCACGGCATCAATCATTACTCCACGTTCACGGAGAAGAAGGCGAGTTGCGTGGAACGCTGGAACAGAACCATCAAGGAGAAGATGTGGAGACTGTTCAGTTTACAGGGCAACCACTGATGGTTCCACATTCTGCCTCAACTGGTCGGCGAGTACAACAAAACAGTGCATTCTGTGACAGGAATGCGCCCCGCTGATGTCACAAAGGATACGAAACTCAATTTTGGAGCGGCGGCAGCGGTCAGGGTGCAGACAAAGTTTAAGCTGTGGGACAAGGTGCGCATTTCAAAGTATAAGCACGTCTTCAGCAAGGGGTACACTCCAAACTACACCACCGAGGTGTTCACCATCGTCAAGGTGAAGCATACGAACCCAACCACGTACCATCTTGAAGATTACCAAGGGCAACCGATTCGGGGATGTTTCTACGAACAAGAGCTGCTGAAGACCAATTACCCCAACACATACCTGGTGGAGAAGGTATTGCGAAGGAGGGGCGATCGCATGTTTGTGAAGTGGCTCGGATTTGATGACTCGCACAATTCGTGGATAGATAAGGGTGACTTGTAATAAATAAAATAGGAGTTGTTTACATAGAACATTTTTATTGAAAATATAGATAATTTATCAAATACATGCGTTTATTTACAAACTATTCTGGTCCATAATACTATAGTGCCCGAGAGGTAGTGTGTTTACACCATCATCGAGCGTGTGGCGTTTGTCATCTTCGGCACACAAACTTTTCTTGCTAATCTCGTACGAATAGAGCTCGTGATTTTTCGATCGAATCGAATTAAAGGTGGCCTGAAGTTTCAAATTGCCAAATAATACTCGTTTATAGTCGTTATGCGTCAACTCCTTGACTGCTGAACGGCCGATTCCCTTGGATTTTTTAATTTCAATAGCGTCGTCCTCGCACAGAATAGAGTACATTTTCGGTTTTAGTGCTACCAACTCTATAATAATTTTACCATCCAATTCATGCTTGAACTTGCCAATGACTTTTTTGTTTACCGGCGGAATATTGTAGGGATTCCCTGGGGGATAGCCGGAAGTGTCAAAATGATCCTTCGCATCGGCTCTAATTATTTCGTATAAATCGTCAGTGCAGCACTCGTAAATAAAACTGTCCGTATCCGTGTAACAAAGCGAGGCATTTAAATTTTTGTGTTCTTTTACATAGTCGTAGTGAAATTTGTACATCAGTTCTTTTGCCAACTCCAACACGCAAAATCCCACATAGATTGGCTTATTGAAGACTATTTCTGTCTTTTGTAATTCAATGGCCACCAAGTTCTCCGAAAATATCACGCAGTTCTTAAAATTGGGTTTTGCTATCAGAGACGTCGCGCCACATTTACCATCCCAACGCGTCACCAATTTGATGTCGCGCCGTTTCCTAATATTTTCAATTGTTTTCCCATACACTGCATTATTCATGAATTTGTACTGATCCTTTTCAAATTCATCCTTGGACTCTGTTCGTAATTTCGTGTTCAGATCTATGTACGGTTTGAGCCATTTAGACTGCTTAAATCGCAAAACTCTGTGGACCTTTTTTAACAGTAAACCGTGATTTAAACATTGCTGTAGATTTCTATAATGGATAACGTATCGAGATTTATCGTGAAGGGTTAGCATCAGTTTCGATTGGTTGGATAGGTCTGATGTGCGATGTTCTGAGCAGAAGGGGAAGTCCGCGTGATGGTCATGTATTGTTTCCGGATACTCCAGATCCACCTCTAGCGCATACCCATACTCTTGATCCCCTTCGAATAAGGTGTATTTTTCCTCCAATAGCTGCTGCTCGATCACGGCAATCTCACTGTCCTCCAACCACGCAAACCCTCCGTACGGCAGCGGTTGTGACAAACTGTGTCCGTACAGATTGTTTGCATCTATGTAGAAGAGAAATTTAGACGGTTTCGACGGATCAAAATTTTTCATATATTTGTTATTTGCTCTAGAAAATTTCTTGTTTGCCACAACCACTCCTCCTCTCAGTGAACGTTCGAAAAAATTTATCATTTCCACGTCTGTCAGCAGTTCGAGTTTGACCTTTGTCATCTTGAGCATTGCTTGAAACGTGTATCCCGCTAAAGTGAAACAGTGAAATGGATCCAACGAATACGTTTCCAAACACACGGAACGAAATTTATTCACTACATCTGTCAGAATTAATGTGTCCAGTTTGAGGTAGATGTCGGAGTAGTCTGCTAGAGTCTGACAACCAAATGTCCGCCAAAACTTCTGCGCATGTGCATAGTCCTCTTCCGTAATGTCGCTGTCGTTGAGTTTACTGTAAAAAGCATTCTTCGGTGGGAGTTCGGTTTCTTCCAGACGTTCCCACGAGTTCACGTAATCATATGGGAACACCCCCTTCCTACAAATCAACTGTAAATTTTCCGGATTGGAAAAGTATCTTCTGGTTACGTTGTACTCGTTTGGATTCAAATTCTGCGCCAATTTCTCTAAGGACGATGGTATGAAACGATACGAGTCTAAAAAGCGCATTTTAACCCCACCCATCTTTTTCGAAAACGAAATGTAATTTTCCATCGTTATGGGCAGTAGATCAATTGGTTCCGTGTCGTAGGCCAACTCCTTTATGATTAAATGTCCGTCGTAACCGCTCAAATTGTGAAATAATACGGGTACGAATCTGCAAGTTCGATATAGCAAATTGCATTGCGCATGCGCAGGTCCCCGGTACTTCCCCGTTATGTGATCGTGATCTTTCACTCGCTCTTCCAGTAAACCAAAAGGTTTCTCGCACATGTGGCAAATGTTGCACGTTTGAAATTCATGCAGCTGGATGTCATTCAATGGTTCCATACCCACGTCTCCGGTCACTATTGGCTCTATAACCGCAGCTATTTCTCGAAGTTTCGAAACAAACCAGCTGACGCAATCTTTTCCGCGATAAATCTCAAACCTTGACAGGCTATCGTCATAGTTACAAATCAGGTAAAAGGCAACGCTATACGGCTCGTGTTTCTGATATGCAAGCGTACTCGAAATGTCGGGATCATTTTTACATGCGGAAATTGGGCGGGTGAATGCTTCAAAATCACCGACGATGAGGAATGGCACCGGCTCTTTAAACCAATAATTTTGAAATTGCAAAATGGCATTATTCCCCTCCGTTGGTAGCGTAATTTTGACGTGACATTTTTTTGCCGAGCAATCTGGCATATGTCTATCGTACTTTTCCAAGGAATAAAAGGTGACTAAACACCGATCGCACACGTGAATCCGACCGTTGTGTTGTGAAAACTGAGGTGAGCATAGACGCGACATATCTTTAACCCACGCGTAATGCCCTATGCTATTATTCTCATTCGTAATGTATAACAAATTCACATGCCTTTCCCGTTTTTCCTCAGTATAATACAAAGGACCAATTACGTTACACTTATTGTCTAATCCAAACACATTAATAGATATGTTATTCTGTCTTTCAAACTTGGAAATGTCTGTCAATTTCACCGGAATGGAAATACCTGTGGTGTCCAAAACATCCGTATACTTTGGATAACTTGGCACTCGATAACTATGTTCCTTTGCGGGATAGATCGCACAAACTACAGCGTGGAAAAAACAAGCCATACCTGTATTACGTACATTGACAATGGCCCTTCGTGCAGCTATTACTTCTGGCAGTGGTAAATAGCTGGACGTTCCACCACGCAGTGGATTGTATTTATTAATATTTACGGCCAACGAAATGACTTGGGTGAAGGACCAGCCACTGTTTTTCGCAGAAAATTCCACTAGCTGCAATAGTATGAACAAAAAATGTTAGTGACACGGCCCACACAAGAATTGATTTGTAAACAAGTGAGCTCGTATCGTTTTGAATTGTGAAGATGAGGTCGCGCACTGGTTTCATGAAAAAATGTACGCTTATAATGAAACAATAAGAAACATTTTATATTGTAGTCAAGCCTTAAAAGCAAACCACCCCCATATTCCGATCCCCCTCGTCGAGTCCTTTAATTTGATACCCCACATCACGTAGTTTTCCGTACGGGTAGGCATTGATTAGACTACTGTTTTCAAATAATTAGCGCTGTAGGATGTTCTACTACCGAGAACTAAGATGTTTACACATCAATAACTATATGGTCTCTTAAGATTATAAGTTGATTACGTACCTTGGTTTTAAGTTTATCCGTTACTTCCTTGTACCAATTTGCCATCTCGGACGAATCAGAGAAAGACGAAGCGGTAACTATTGTATTGCTGGAATTAAAATATTTGCACTCTTCAGCCGCAGTCTCTCCTTGTCCACACAGTTTAAATGTGCAACAAAGGCTAAAGTTGACCTTTGCTGCAGCCTCTCTCTTTAATATATTCTTTAGTCGCGTCTTAATGAGATGGTAACAATCTTCAATGAACGCATCTGGATCAGTATGACGCTTATTGATTATTAAACCGGTCCTTATTCTACTGGTAAAAGCCGAAGCGATGTCTCTCCAAATAATTCGACCAGAACGCTTCTTATTTGAATTTGATGCAATTCCAGAACCCAAGTGCCTCTGGTTTTGTATTATATTTAAACACACTTTAATATTTGATATGTTACACTCTACATGTCTGCGCTGACCGAGAGTAAGTTTATCACCAGTTTTCAAATATTTATAGTGGGTCCTGAGCATGCGCTTACATATCTTCGAAAAAGAATGAATTTGTTCCACAGACAAACTCCTTTTATTAGCACATACCTGTCAATTATTATTCGAATTAGCGCATGCAAAAATATGTGGAAACAAAGAAAACAAACTTACTTCAAATAATTTTTTCACCATATCTGATGATAGTGTCTGTATTTCAGATTGCGATTCCATCGTCAATACTGCCTAATCACTCGCACCACAAAATATTATGTCCTTTGTTGAAACTCAAAACGTAGTGTCAACACTGCTTTATCACTATAGAACGGTCATAAAACAACTGGCGGATGCCACCCAATCTCACTCTATTTATACAGATTCTTATCTTCGCAGAACATTCCAGAAGAATCCTTGAGTGTTATCAATTCTAAGAATTACTTTAGTGCCGCGTGCAAATAATTTATGTATGTGTCACGTCTTATCTCCTTGTTAATCGATTGTTCCAGAAGAAACCTTGAATTTTATCGCTTCTAAGAATTAATTGAGTGCCGTGTGCAAATAATTTATGTGCCTGTCACGCCTTATCTCCTTGTTAATCGAAAGTTCCAGAAGAAACCTTGAATTTTATCGCTTCTAAGAATTAATTTAGTGTCAAAGCGGCCAGGAAGTCTTTGATCTTTATCGACAAATGACATAAATTTTTCGAATTGATAATCATGTTTATTTTGACAAGGTCTTTAAACAATCATGAGTTTATTTTTATAACGTTGTTTAATGGAATGTTCGAGAACAAAGCGGTGAGAAAGTCTTTGATCTTGCTCGATAATCATTATTCGAACTGATAACATTATGCTTAATTTGGCAGAACTTAAGTAAACATGACTTCCCAGAATAGGTCCATAGCAATATTACAACATATTTGTTCACATATTTCTTATTTTTTGCCTATATAAGTAGCTGAGGTGTACGTGGCTACAATTCAAATGGTCAAAAGACAGCATCAGTGTCGCAGTAGTGTGCAAAAATTAAGTAGTGATTGTGGCATTTACTTATTTTCGCATTGCATTATGGAAACATTAAGCGAATTAAGTCTCTGTGAGGACGGCATACCAACAGTTGATATTAAAGCACTGACAATTGATGTGCCCTATCCTATTCGTAAAATGAGGAGAGTGAAAACACGTCATGGAGATCGCATCTTAGTGGAACTTCAAGACTGTCGATGCTTTCTACCATCCAGATTCGGGATTTTAACAGAATCTGATATTTGTGAAGTATTGAAAGAGCCCAGAGGTTTAATTTTCGCAGGCGAATTAGTAACCGGACAAGGATTTAAAACGTCCAAGGTGAAATTCGTTACGCTTCCTTAAATGCACAATTTTATTTGTAATGTTTTTATGGATTAAAGCAATACTTACATAAATTAATTTATCTTTGTTTTTCTGGCACGGAGGGAAGTTGTCCATCATACTAATTATTGATGTCCAAAAAAAATCACGCTTCTAGCATACATTTATTGGAAAAGCACACAAACAAATATTCTAACATAATGGTGAGTATTATTTAGTAATCAATTCAATAGTTCAGTTGGTTCCCATGGAATACGGTAAATTATATAATATAATTTATTATATTAAAATACATTTTGTCAATTAAAATAATATAATACTGTTCATAATATGATTTGATAATATTATATTAAAATACATTTTATTCATTAAAATAATAAAATAGTGTAATCAAACTCGTGACGCTGCTTATACATCGTTGGCTGCAACAAGAGAAAAATCATAGTTACGAAATTATACTAGTAAACAAACAAACAAACAAACAAACAAACAAACAAACAAACAAACAAACAAACAAACAAACAAACAAACAAACAAACAAACAAACAAACAAACAAACAAACAAACAAACAAACGGACAAACAAACGGAGGGACAAACGGAGGGACAAACAAAGAAATAACTTCATTCATTATAAACAAACAAACAAACAAACAAACAAACAAACGGACAAACAAACGGACAGACAAACAAACAAACAAACAAACAAACAAACAAACAAACAAACGGGCGGACAAACAAAGAAATAACTTCATTCATTATAAAAACAATTAATTTTCCACTACTAAAATTGTGAATCACAAAATCGGCAATTTTCCACTACTAAAATTGGGAAGTCCAAAATCCACACTTTTTATCTACTATCACTGCATATTAAAAAATCTAAATACTTTACTTACGATTTACAATATTGACCCAAATGACCACAAGTTCACTGCACGATTCCAACAAAATTATCTTGGTTTCTTTCTCCATGAGTAGTCCAGAAAATAAAACATTTTCGGTTTCCGTTGCCATGTGCGATACAATTCCGCACATAATCATTTTGGGTTGGTTCTAAAGATATAAAATAGTTTACAATTATGGAACAGATACGTGAGCTTTTTAACTACATATAATGAAATTATAATTAATGAGTTTTATAAACAGAATGCTTGAACAATAAAAGAAATGATTACTGCAAATGGACTTACTTTTAAATTTTCCGGTAAATTTTGGAGGATAAAATGGTACAATAAAATATCTCCAACATCATCTTGGCCAATTACAACATCCATATTGGGAAACTAACTTTTACCGCACCTATTCCGTGGGAACCAACTGAACTATTGAAGTGATTACTAAATAATAATTCTCGCAATTATATTCGTTCTATTTATCTCCCAGCTTTTGCCGAGCTTGCAAAATTTTAGTAACATGCAGAAGTTATCAAAAACAACAATCAATCGAGTGTTTATGTTTCTGGCGGTGGCCTTCAAACTTTTTATGTTCTAGAATGATTTTATTATAATAATACAAACAACAGGGTATAAAATAATCTCGATCATCTTGTAGAGTTTGCGACATATTAAGTGCACATGTACTTATTAGCATGCAGAATGTGGGAGTCAAACCAAACAAATATACATTTCCTGTCGGCAAAGTTGAAAGGTTTTTCTAGAACGTTCTTAGCTATTAATATTTCATCATAATAAAAACAATAAATCATAACATCTCTTATCGACTTCGAATCTATTGTTTCTTTCTCAAACTTTGATAACAATATTTATTTAGTGTAAACAATTACAAACGTTGGAATTTCCGAGAAAAAACATTAATTCTGCAACATCTGCGTACTATTGCATCAGCATTTCCAGAACATTCTTCCATTGCGCAACAATGAGCAACACGCGCACTTTTTAAGCCCCGGCGCAGGCGCCTGAGCCACAACCAAAGGCCCCGAAGACACCAGAGGCCCTTCTTCAGCAGCCTCTGGTCATTGCCGAAGAACTGGGTGGACTGACCTGAGGAATAGCCCCGGCGCATGCGCCTGGCCGCTGCTGAAGACCACTTCTTCGGCAATGACCTTGAAAGACACCAGACGCTGCTGAACACATGCCCACTTCTTCGGCAATGACCTTGAAAGACACCAGACGCTGCTGAAGACATGCACACTTCTTCAGCAATGACCTTGAAAGACACCAGAGGCTGCTGCAGATGCCGCTGCTGAAGACACTTCTTCGGATGACGCAACGACTACTTCAGCAGCCTCTGGTCTCTTTCAAGGTCACTGCCGAAGAACTCGATGGCACCTGGAGAACTCGATGGCCTGGCCTGAGGCTCTCATTTTCTAACTACTTTGACTGATGACGTTTTGTCTCTTTTCGAAATTTTTAATTTTAACTTAAAATGTGGCGGAACCTATAAGAATTGCGGGTGGTTCGATGTCTGCTTGATTTGTTTTTTTCTGAAAAAGGTATGGTTCACGGGGTTGAGGTTGTGGATGCACAGATATCTGATCGTTTATTAGTACAATTCAAGCTGAGGTGTTTTAAGGTGGTAGCTGGGGAGGTGCGCAGTGTTAAATATAGATCTCTGGGAAACATTGACCTGACAGAATTTGAGCACGCCGTCCGTGCTTTCCCATGACACTTGGTGTTTTATGCTAGCAGTATCGATGAACAAGTGGAGATGCGAAGTGCAAATATTCTAACGTTGTTTGATGTTCATGCTCTCTTGTGTCGCGTGGGGTCCGTAAGGTTGGCTATACTCCTTGGATCACTAGTAATATTAGGCTTCTCATAAGGCTGCGTGACAACGCCCTTTCCAAGTTCAAGAGGAGTAAATTGGTGGAAAACTGGTCCTGCTACAAGCAATTGCGAAATTATACCACTTCTGCAATCCGTTCAGAGAAAAAAAGCATATATAAATCATAAATTTCGTAATTGTAGTATTAAGGAGAAGTGGCGAGAACTTCAAAATTTAAACAGTCAGGAACAAGCATAAACTTGATTTACCTGTAAACCTGCAGGATTTGAATGAAACGAATAATTATTTTGCAGTCAGATGGAAATAACACTAGTCCTGACGATAACCTCTTACATTTTTATAATTTCAGTAATCACCAGGCCGTGAAAAAATTGTTTAGTTTCCATTTCGTCGAAGAAAACTACATGTTTCGAATCATTCGAATCGAATGATTAAGGGCATGAAATCTACTTGTTTTGGAGTAGATATGCTGAATCCGAGTTACTTTAGCAATAGAATTCCCAGCAATATCTGATTGAAAAATAAAACAGTTTTTAGGTATTTTCCTTCAATCAGGCAACACGAAATAAAAATTTTTCGGCGTCAACGAGGTCAACGAAACAAAATGTATATAGTCAAATCGTTAAACGGGGGCGGCGTATACGATATGAATTCCGTGAAAATGTGAATATCGTTTTCACATTTTATAGGAGCGTTTAGAGAGCCCAAATAAATGTATTGCATATAATGAAATCGTTTGCCGTTAAACCGGGGGCGGCGTATACGATATCAGCTCCGTGAAAATGTGAATATCGTTTTCATATTTTACAGGAGCGTTTAGAGAGCCCAAATAAACTTATTACATATAATGAAATCGTTTGCCGTTAAACCGGGGGGTGGGAAAGGGGCAGGCGTATACTGTATGAATTCCCTGAAAATGTGAATATCGTTTTCATATTTTACAGGAGCGTTTAGAGAGCTCAGAGAAACTTATTGTATATAATGAAATCGTTTGCCGTTAAAAAGGGGGCGGCTTATACTGAATGAATTCCATGAAAATGTGAATTTCGTTTTCATATTTCACAGCAGCGTTTAAAGAGCCCAAATATACTTATTGCATATAATGAAATCGTTTGTGTTAAACCGGGGGCGGCGTATACGTGATGAATTCCGTGAATATCGTTTTGATATTTCAGAGGAGCGCCCCGAGAGCTCGATAAAACTCATTGTATATAATGAAATCGTTTGCCGTTAAACCGGGGGCGGCGTATACCATATGAATCCCGTGAAAATGTGAACGTCGTTTTCATATTTTACAGGAGCCTTTAGAGAGCCCAAATAAACTTATTGTATATAATGCAATCGTTTGCCGTTAAACCGGGGACGGCGTATACTGTATGAATTCCATTAAAATGTGAATATCGTTTTCATATTTTACAGGAGCGTTTAGAGACCGCAAATAAACTTACTGTATATAATGAAATCGTTTGCCGTTTAACCGGGGGCGGCGTATACTGCATGAATTCCATGAAAATGAGAATATTGTTTTCAGATTTTATAGGAGCGTTTAGAGCCCAAATAAACTTATTAGATATAATTAAATTAAAATTAAAAACGGCGTATACTGTATGAATTCCACGAAAATGTGAATATCGTTCTCATATTTTACAGAAACGTTTAGAGAGCCCAAAATAAACTTATTACCTACATATAATGAAATCGTTTGCCGTTAAACTGGGGGCGGCGTATACTATGAATTCCGTGAAAATGTGAATATCGTTTTCGTATTTTACAGGAGCGTTTTTAGAGAGCCCAGAGAAACTTTGTAACATTTGTTTTCCCTCCTCGATCTACTATTTGTGTATCTTCACTTATTATAATTTACGCTCTATTTTGTTGTTAGGTTTGGCTCCTTTTGTCTGTTGATCTCCCCGTGCGTCCCGATTTGTCGGTTGTCACGTTTGAATAATTTGGTAGGTATCTGTTGCACTTATTTTCAGAATTCGTTACAGGTTTCTGTATTCCTGATTTGTAGTTCTGTTGTTTGCAGCTGTCTTCAATGAAATGAAATGAAATGAAATGGTTTATTTACCAAATTCTACATAGGTATTTACATCTACATTTTTTAAAAAATAACATTTTTCATAAGCATAACTTAATAACTAATGGCAAAATAAACATGGAAAAAATATGGCTCACTGAAGCAGAGCTTGTGTGTGAGCTTTTGTTTTAATGGGACATTTGTAAGTATTTAGACTATATTATTTCTAGATGGGTAGGTAGGTACAACTTTAACTTAAGTAAACTTAAAACTAACGCCAATCCAGGCAGAACACAATAACATACAGTACTATTGAATTTCTTTGGTAACCCTACACTTATAAAACTTAAAAATAGTACAATTACATATCTATATTATTGAATTGTACATGTACGAGTATACACTTGTGGGACAAAAAGCAGGTAACCACTTAACTATCTACATAGGTATTGCACAATATGTATCTTTAAAAATCCACTCTTTTATTGCCCGCTTATACTTCTGAAGACATTTTATGTTTTTAATTTGAGGATCCAATTGGTTATACAGTTTTTTTCCGATATATTCTACGCTCCTTTGGCCAATTTTTTTATTCTTCCGTTCTATAACTAATTGTTTATTTGTTTTGGCCCGCGTGTTATAGGTATGGCACACAAAATCATATTGACCATTATGTTTAAACTGTTCAATTAATATTGTTTTAAAAAATAACTGTTTGATGTTAAGTACTTGTGCTTCTGTATATAACCGCTCACTGGAATAGTCTCGGTTCTTACCGTATATTACTTTCAAAATTGCTTTCTGAATTATTTCCAAAGGTTTTAAATGACAGTCCGCAGCCGAACCCCAGCCAATAATACCATATTGAATGATCGACTCACCCAAACCATAATATATTGTCTTCAACTGTTTTATTTCTAAAACTTGTTTTAACTGTTTAATCTTTGCTAGAACTGCTCTTAGTTTGTTTACTGCTGTGTTTATGTGTGAATTCCACTTTAGATTGCTGTCTAATTCTATTCCCAAATATTTTGCAGTTTCCACTCTTTTTATTTCTATATTTCTATCACTTGTTTTTATTTCGAGGCCGTCAAAGTCAGGTTGGGTATCGTTATAACAAGAAAAAGTGATACAGTAAGTTTTCTTAAAATTAATTGTTAATAGGTTATTATCAAACCAAGCTTTCAGTTTTAGTACATCTTTCTCTGCCTTTTCCTTTACTTTATCCCAGGCACTATCTGCATAAAAAATCACGGTATCATCTGCATACGAAATTATTTGTCCTGATGTTTGAATATTGTATAACTCATTGATATACAAGGAGAAGAGTATGGGACCGAGAACTGTACCTTGGGGCACCCCATAATCCACATTTTTTTCGGAACTTACGGCATCTTTTATCTTTACACAGTGTGTTCTTTCTTTTAAATAATTTTCAAAAAACTTATACGCTACACCACGGACACCTACTCGTTCTAAAGTTTTCATTAATTTAGTGTGGTTAACCGTATCAAAAGCCTTCTCGAGGTCAATCAGGATGCACAGTGGCGTTTCATTGTTGTCTAACGAAAACTGAATTTTTGAGATTAAGCCAGAAATTGCATTAGTCGTGGAAAAACCTTCCCTAAATCCGAACTGGGATTTTGATAATATATTATATTTATCCAAATAACTTACAAGTCTATTTTTAATAATTTTTTCTAAAATTTTTGCTACATTAGATATCAATGATAAAGGCCTATAGTTTGCAACATCTTCTTTGTCGCCATGTTTATAAATAGGTGTTATTATTGCGGATTTAAAAATTTTTGGGCATTCACCTGTTTCCATAATTTTGTTAATTAAATTTGTAAGGGGAGCTGCTATTTTACCGGAAATGCCTTTCAAAGTCTTGGTTGAGATCCCATCCATTCCCGGTGCGGATCTTAGTCTTAAACTTTTTATTATGTTAGTGACTTCGAGTTCATCTGTGGGAAGCAAATAAAGTGAATTTGTCATTTCTTTTTGTTTTATACTTTTATTACAGTTATCTGGTTGGTTAATTTTATTTGCTAGTTCTCTTCCAATGTCATTGTAATGAGTGTTAAACCTATTGGCTATGTCAATTTGGTCATGTAGTAGGACCCCATCTTTTTGTCTGATTTGTTTTATATTGTTCGACTTTTTTTGTTTGCCTATCAACATATTTGCCGTTTCCCACATCACTTTACTGGTGTGGTTGCCGCTATCTATTTTGTTTTGGAAATAGTTGCGTTTGGCCGTTTTAACTAAAGAACTAAGTGTATTTTTATACAATAGATAATCTTGCAATGCATTGTTGTCGTTAGGATTTTTCTTTGTCTCTATGAATAACTGCTGTTTGACATTGGTAGCATTTATTATACCTTCTGTTATCCAGTCTTTTCTTTTTTTATTTTTGTTTCTAACTTTGATAGTTGTAGTGACACTATCTATACACTTTCTCAAGTAATCTATTATCTGATGAGCAGCCTGCTCAGGTGTATTTTTTGTAACCAGTTTATTGAGATACTCTGAATCTACCAAGGATTGAAGCTTTGGAATATTTAGTCTTTGGAAATGTTTCTCCTCAGCACCGTCATTGCGGTGGATAATGTCTATTTTGATTTTACTAAGAGTTAAGTAATGGTCTGTTATATTTACTTGTAATATGAATGATGAACAATCATCGAAATTCTTAAATGTTTTAAGAAAAATGTGATCGATACATGAATTGGTTGAATCAGTGACCCTTGTGTATCCATTTATGAGTGATATGAATCCATATTCAGCTAATATGTTAAGGTATTCATTACTGTAATCGGTATAACTCATGATGTCAATATTTATGTCGCCAACTATGTAATGATAATCACTATGTTTGACAGTATTTAGGTATTCTCTTAGACCGTTATTGAACGCATATGGGCATGATGTGGGTGATCTATAGATTGCAGTTACCAATATCTTGCAATTTTGAATCTGTATTGAGGTTTCAATTATTTTTGTATTATTTATTAATTTAATTTCAGATTTATGATGCAAGTTTCTACGAATGTACAAAAGTAAACCATCATTCTGGTTCAAGTTGCCACCATTATAAACTACAGAATAGTCATCTATTGTATATAAGAGCGGATCATATACCTTCCAAGTTTCACTTAATACTAAGATATCTGGGCAGATTTTAAATTGCCTAATCAAAACATTAATTTCATCAAAGTTTTTTGACACACTTCTAATATTTTGGTGAGCTATGATGAAGTGTTTTTCAACATTTTTGCTGCATGACAGATTGTAGTCCAGCACATTTTGGATAAGTTGAGTTTTTATTGTGGGAAGCATTATATCTTTTAGTGTACTATCCATTACAAATTAGTAAAACAAATTCGGTAGTAAAGACTAATACAAGATTGATTTGTACTCACTCAAAATAGCTGGAAAGAGTAATTAATTTGGGATATTGTTCTATTTTTGTGAAATTTGTAGGTTGAGCAGTTTCCTTCATCGTTAGCTGAGTGGTTGATATCGTTCTTTAGGTTGTATTTATAGTTTGTTTTCATGCAGTTCACACACTTTGTTTCTCTCTTTGAACATCCGTTGGTTTCATGCTCCCCGCCACAGATGGCGCAGGCAGGTTGGTTTGGACATCTGTTTACACCGTGGTAATATCCACAGCATCTCGGACACCTGTTTAGGTTCAAGTCTTCGTACACGATACACCTCTGCCAGCCAATGAAAATCTTTTTCTGCTTCAATATTTGATGGTAGGTCCATGGGGATACCTCAGCAAAAAGAGTAAATGTTCCTTTTCTTGTTCGTTGTACATGCATTACTTTTAGCATATGGTTACTGTCAGAATTCTCAAAGTTTTGTTGATTTATTATTTTCTCGACCTCTTCTTTAGTATACTCAGATTCTACGCCCACTATTTTAATTTTTGGGTTTTTTAATTCTTCCTTTACGACTACATAATATGTTGTAGGTAGTTTATTAGCCAATTCATTCTTTAGTTTATCTGCATTGTTCTCGTTATTACATTTAATTACTACATTCCCGTTTCTAGCTTCTTTTATATGCGATACTCCAATTTTTAGTTGTGTAAGATCTATATTTTCCATAATATCCTTCTTTGTAGTTTGTGGTTCTTGCATTTTCATTGGTTTTATGACTATATTTGATATATTTGAGGACGTTTTTACTGAAGCCTCTTTCTTATGTCCTTTCAACGTGTCTGCATAAGAAATTCTGGGGAATTCAAGAGTTTGTAGGCTATGTACCTTCTCAATTAAGAACTGTTTATTTTCGTGTAGAAGTTTGTTGTTGTCCTCTAATGTTGAGACCAGTTGCTTTAGAAGTTCATTCTCTTTTCTTAATTCTTGTATTTCTATTACCGTATCTTGCTCGGTTTTGGAGGTTATGTCACTTTTGTCAGTTCGGCAACAAACTACTCTGGTACCATCTATAACCGATATAAATTGCACCTTTTTTGCACATTGACTGTGAAATAGTTTTCCGCACTTCACACACACTAATATTTCCGCTATTCTGTTTTTACAGCACTTTTTTACTACGACCCCACCAGGGTCGTCACCCTCGTCGGCCATATCTTCTAAAACATATTATTTTAGATCGTTTATATACATGCATATCTTATTTCTATCGTAGCCTTTATTTCCACTTTTGCAGTTGCATTCCACTTGGCTGGATTGTTTATCTGTCTTCGATTCATGCTATTCACATGCTGGATATTTTGATTTGTCTGCTATTTCATATCTTAAATTTGGTTGCCTAAAATAGTTGCATCCCTTGGTACTCATATTGTATTAGCTTTATTTACTTACGTTTTGTGTCCTCTATCATATGTCTTAGTCGGGTGAAATTGTCATCAACTTAAATTCTTCCGTGTAAGATGCTTCCATATGTTCATTTGTTTATTTCGTGAGGACGTTTGACCCTGGCAGTCTGTCTGTCAATCCTCAGCCGGCAATCTTTGAAGTTCTCTTTCATTGGCGTGCATGTGGGGATTATTTTATCTTTTTCGTATTCTCTTCTTTATATCATTATCGCTTCTTTTCCTTTACTTCTACTTTGGCTTACCTCCGCCCTTAGTACCTACGGTATGCCTGTCGCATTTGGCTTTATTGTAGGTCTCTTTTCTGTCGTAATGTCTTCTTGCGCATCGCTCCTTCTTGTGACGCGACGTCACTGTCCTATTTTTCCAAAGATCATCTCTTGGATTTAGTCTTTCACCAGCATACAGGAGCGTTCGAATTTTGTGTTTGCTACGTTTATAGTGTATTTAGTTCGACGATTCCTCCGATTTTTCGGGATTTCAGTGTACGTGGTCAACCCCAAATTTTCTGGAAACCCTCTCAAGGTGAGCCATCCTCCTGTTTTATCTATCTCTGTAGCCTTCTTCATCATTCGTGATTCTATTGTGCGTCTTTTCTTCGAATATTTTAGGGTTTTTCCACCCGGGGTATAACTAACTTAAACCTCCCCTGCTGGCGCGGCTTTCGTCCTGGTAGCTGCCATCCGACGCTATTTTAGAAGCCTGCTGCCTGTACCTGGACTTCTGTGACTCCAGGAAGTGGAAATTTTACCTAAGTTAAACATAAGGTCAGATTTTTCCATATTGTTCCGGTGGCGCCCTGCTATTGGTTCCGTGTCGCTGAAGCGGAGTGCTCAGCTGTTTTGTGTAGCCCGTCGCGGCGAATCGTGACAAACTTTCAGTTTTGTATTTATGTACAGATTTCCTTCTCGTCGTTCGTTCTTCCGGTGTGTGGAGTCGCGATTGAATTATTGATTTACGCTATTAAATTTTGTTTTACATTTTTGTATCTCATTCACTACATTAGAGCATTTTGTATTTAATCAATTAGCTTATTTAATTATTTTTGACTTGGTCTATTCAAATTTTAAATTGATTTTGTAAAATCGTAATCGCCGTGCTTGAGTCGCGTTTTGTTTATTTTCTTGTACGTGTGTACGACTTTCCGGTGAACTTGCGTCAGCGAAGCTTCGTCGCCGTACGTCATCGCGTCGTCCGCGTCTGACTTAATTTCGGGTTTTTACCCTGTACGCAGCTTTGGATCACGGCATTGCGACCCTATTTTTTTCTTGGTCATTGTATAAATTTGCATATTATTTTTGTTGCACTTGCACTTGCAATTTTCATTTTTCAGATATTAACACTTATTTTCATATTAGATTATATTAGTGAATTCGATCATAATTATATTATACGTTTAATTTTGAGTGTTTTGTTTCTTTTATTGTCTACTATTATAGGTACCTTCACGTATCTTTTCGTGATTTTGGTTTATAAGTGGAGTCGAGGTAGTGTGATTTGGGAAAATCACGTGGCGCCCTCGGTTAATATCTTTGTTTGTTGCTTGGCCCACCCCTACTCTCCGTTTAGGCTGGCCGCGCAGCCTCTATCTGTAAGGACCTATTGTACTTTGTTATTTAGTTTTTGTAACGTCATTTTGGCACGTTATAACTTATTGTATATAATGAAACCGTTTACCGTTAAACTGAGTGCGGCATATACTGTATGAATTCCATAAAAATGTGAATATCGTTTCCATATTTTACAGGAGCGTTTAGAGCTCAGAGAAATTTATTGTATATAATGAAATCGGCGTATACGGTATGAATTAAGAGAAAATGTGAATATCGTTTTCATATTTCACAGGAGCGCCCAGAGAGCCCGAAAAAACTCATTGTATATAATGAAATCGTTTGCCGTTAAACCGGGGGCGGCTTCATTATATGTAATAAGTTTATTTGGGCTCTCTAAACGCTCCTGTAAAATATGAAAACAATATTCACATTTTCACGGAATTCATAGACCATAGAGTATACGCCGCCCCCGGTTTAACGGCAAACGATTTCATTATGTCCAATAAGTTTATTTGGGCTCTCTAAACGCTCCTGTAAAATATGAAAACGATATTCACATTTTCACGGAATCCATATAGTATACGCCGCCCTAGGTTTAACGGCAAACGATTTCATTTATATAATAAGTTTATTTGGGCTCTCTAAACGCTCTTGTGCAATATGAAAACGATATTCACATTTTCACGGAATTCATAGAGTATCCGCCGCCCCCGGTTTAACGTCAAACGATTTCATTATATGCAATAAAGTTATTTGGGCCCTCTAAACGCTCCTGTAAAATATGAAAACGATATTCACATTTTCACGGAATTCATATCGTATACTACATACATTTTGTTTCGTTGACCTCTTTGAGTGTCCTTGCAAAATATGAAAACGCCCAATAAATTTTCTTTCTTGTTGCCTGATTGAAGGAAAATACCCAAAAACTGTTTAATTTTTCAATCAGAAATTGCTGAGAATTCTATTGCTAAAGTAACCCTGAATATTGTGTTACTTCGTATGTGCTGTCCTTATATAATTCCTTATATCAGCCATATACTTAACAAATATTTGCATCAATCTTACTTTCCAAAGATGTGGAAGCGCGCATTAGTGGTTCCATTAGGGAAGGTTGCATCTCCTTCTGAGTTTGGTCACCTTAGATCTGTTTCGATCCTGCCAGTAATGTCCAAGATTCTTGAAAAGATAATTGAATCTCAAATTAGAAATCATTTGGATACGTATATAATCTGTTGCCTCCAAGGCAGTCTGGTTTTAGGCTAGGCCGGGTTTTGGCTGTGCGTCTGCCATGTCGGATGTGGTCGATAACATTCTTAGAGCTTGTGGTGACATTAAGAGAACGGCCCTCGTTCTGCTTGATTTTAAAAAACCTTTTGAAATGGCGAATCATGAGGTACTTATTTCTATATTACATTTCCTTGGTTTTCATATATGGATGCCCTGGATTTATTACGTTCCTATCTGAGCGGCAGAACTCAAAAGGTTGTTTTAAATAATAATGAAAGCAGATTTGTTGAGGTCACCTCAGGTGTACCCCAACGTAGTATTTTGGGGCCCTTGCTTCTTGCCATATATACACAGCTAATATTCATGATTCTTAGCAGTTCTGCAATTATCACCTGTATGCAGATGATACATAGATTTTTTATTCTTTTCGTCCGTCCGACGTGGCATATGCGGCTATTTAATAAATTCAGATCTCGACAGATTACTGCAAAGTGCAAACTGTGTCTAACCATTGTTTGAAACCTTAAAAAATCGGTAGTAGTATTCTCTAATAGGGAATTGACGAAACCTTTGCCTGCGGATCTTGTGCGAATACGATTTGGGGATGATTTTATTCCGTTGGAATAAATGTCTAGAATTAATATTATTGACTGTAAACTTCGGTTTGATGTACTCGTACTATAAATAGCCAAAATTGCTGTTCCACTTTACTGTTCAATTCCGCTTAAAATGCCATAACCAATTACACTCTGAGGTAAAAAAACCTTAGCAACTGTTCGCCAATTAAAGTTTTGAAAGCGGATCTAAACGATTTTATTTGAATGACAACAAACGTGTTAGCCTTGCACTAGTAAACAAAGGGCAGCAAAAAATATATAAATAATCATGTTCTTTTAACGAAAAATCACATCGTCTATGGGGGGCGGGGCTGACGAGCAACGTACGGCATAAACGATTCGCGTCGCAAACTGGAACACCACTTTTGAAATTTATAGTACATACTACCCATTTACTAAAGAAAGCATATTCTTCACTTAAAATGATTTATATGCATAGGATCAGTTTTCCGCAGGGCGCACTGTGATACGTTAGTTTTAGCACATTTTAATTTTTGTGACTGTGTCTGCGGTCCACGTCTATAACCGCTCGTGATGCGAGGCACATTCAAAGGGTAGAGAGCTCTTGCTTACGTCTCATTTATGGCATTAGGGGTCGGACTCATGTCTCGCATAGGTTGAAAGATGCTAAGTATGTTTAACAGAAGAAAATTGAGTATGGCCACATTCTTCTTCAGGATTATTGAGCAAAAGACTCCTCCTTATCTACACGACAAGCTTGCATACAAAACTGATGTGCACAATCTCAACATCCGCAGGAGGGACATCCTTTCTATCCCTAGACATCGGAAGCAACTATTCAAAAGGTCGTTTTCTTATAATATTGCAACAATTGTCAACTTTTGTACGCGTAATAATTTTGACGTTCCTGTTGGTGTGGGAGGATTTAAGAAAAGGCTTAAGCTGTATTTGTTCGAGGGTCAGTAAATTTTAGTTCTATTTTATTTTATTCTTTTCATTCTTCTTTGCTAGCTTTCTTTTTTCAGCTTCAATGCTTCTGTTATTATTTCTTTCACATTATCTAAGGACGTTTTATTCTTTTATGGGAAACAGGAGGTCGCTAGCTAAACACTATTACTTGTGTATTTCTTTAAATTTTAAGGATTATCACTTATGTTAAGTTAGATATTGATACGAAGTTTTGCCCCGTCAGCGACGCCCCTGGTGGTGACTCACATTATTTGTCTGACGGCGAGTCGCCTTTGATTTATTACGGCGCGACCTTGTCGCTGTTTATGGCTTCCGAAAAGTTCGAGAAGTAAGAGAATTTTCCAATACTGGAATTTTCTAGAGATAGAACAATGTTCTATCACCATTAGGTATAAAATGGGAAGCAAGAAGCCGAGTGGACAGTCTTACAGTTTGAAGTCTGAAGTTTGGAAGCGGATGTCGAATGCGATAAGAACCGGGCGTTTAATAGTATAAGTCTTGATACGCGTTTAGTGTCGGTACGGTACGCGAGTGCGAATTCTTTGGTGGCGTTTTAAGTGTACCGGGGCGTCTTGGTATGTGATTAACCGTCGGTTGAAGACGAGTGTTTTAGAGAGTTTAAACTGTGGGCTTGTGTACTGTGGATTGTTTAGGTTAGGTAATTAACTGTTTAATTGTTCGCTAATAATTGTTTAATTTTTACGGCTTCTTGTTATCTACTGCTTGTATGTATATATTTCACTGCTTATTGTTCATTTTGTTAATTTTAAATTCTCAAAACACTGTTAATCATTGTAAATATTTGTACATATACATAAAGTCACTGTTAATAAATTGAGTGTAAAATCGAAATACGTTACAATATACTCGTAGTAATTGTGGTTATGTTGAAGGAAGGGCAACGTGGAAGACCAGACTCCATAATTTTTGGATGTCTGAACGCTTCCCTTATTCATCACACAAAGTGTATTTTCAAACAAATATTATGGTAACAAACTCTTAGTGATGAATAAAACATATTATTATTATTATTATTACTCAATAAACGTCAAAATCTCAAAGCTGCCTACATTTGAATGTACCTACCCGTGCGATTTTCATTTATAGCTCATAGCTACTCGAGCATAGCACATGGGTGAATGCAATAATTGTCAACTTTCGCGCCTACTTAGTTGTATGCAACGTGTCGTTTTCTTAGTGGTCGTGGGAAAACAATATTTATTTCATCAGTTTTAACTTAAAAAAACCTTTATCAAAATTGGAAAAATCGTGTATGAAACACGTTAGGAAATGGAATTTTGTGTATCTCGTGTGATTTTTTTACTTTATCCCACTCGTTACACAAAATGCGGCATTTCCTAACTGGTATTTTCGCTTGGTATTTTAAAGACAACATTTTAACTAAAAATACGAATTTGAATAGCGGATAGCCTGATTTGCCACTCCGATTATTGAAAAATCGCACAAATTTTGTTTTCTAATATTCCTCTTATAATGTTTTATTTGGTTTCTGAGTGAAACATAAGTATATCTGACAAACAAGAAGTGTGGTAAAGTAAAAGTTCCATTAAAGGCGCGACGCCGAACAAGTACCAGGATCGTACGCACGTAATGAAAAAGTGCCTATTAAGTACCTAAGTGTTCATGGCTAGTGGCTAAACACTTAAGTTCCTACAATAATTGTGCTAGTTGGGTTCGTGGTGAAATATTTCGATTATTTAAGAATTCGGTAGTAATGCGCCTCGTTCGTCAATTTGTTTTTGAAGTGAAACTTCTTTAGCGGCACCTAGAAAATTGCTCGAGAATTAAGAGTAAAATCTCAAGGTCGCGTCACGTTTTCGAGCATTTCGTTACACGAGAGAGACGAAAGATATGACGTTGAGAGAAGCAGAAAGAGAGTTATACATGCATGAGTAACTGAGATACCACGCGTTGTATAATTAATACTTACCATCGTGTTTTGTGATTATTTACGTTTTTTTACGTTTGTGTCCTGTGAATATTCGATTATATTCGTGATCAGTTATTATGCAAGTATATGTAAAATATTAAAATTTTAATGATAATGCCGTTTGTATGCTTATATTGCGTCAAAAAAAACGACTGAACGTTCCCGTGAAATGCTCTCTCTCTGTCTCTCACCGTAAATCTCTCTCAGAAGTTTCACTTCTATCACGTACACGGTGCTATACGCGCAATTTTTGAAGTGAAACTTATTTAGCGGCACCTCGAAAATTGCCCGAGAATTGAGAGTAAAATTTCAAGGTGGCGTCACGTTTTAGAGCATTTCGTTACACGAGAGAGACGAAAAATATAACGTTGAGAGAAGGAGAAAGAGAGTTATACATGCATGATTAGCTGAGATACCAGATTGTGATTATTTACGTTTTTTACGTTTCTGTCCTGTGAATATTCGATTATATCCGTGAACACTTATTATGTAAGTATATTTAAAATATTAAAATTTTAATGATAATGACGTTTGTATGTTTATATTGCGTCAAAAAAACGATTGATCGTTCCCGTGAAATGCTCTCTCTTTCTATCTCTCACCGTAAATCTCTCTCAGAAGTTTCACTTCTATCACGTATTCGGTGCTATACGCGCAATTTTTTTATTTGAATATTTAGCTGACGTTAATTTCAAGAATATTTTGTACTTCTGAAAATGCGAAGCTTGCAAAAAAGCTTATTTGACTTATTTCCTCAATGGGAAAATTTAGACAATCTTATTATCTGATTCAGTAATTAGTAAATTAGTACCTAAATTAGATTAACTGAGAAGTGCTCTCCAACAGTAATGAAATATATTTTTTGTTTTGAGATGAAATGTCGCTCCGGAGAAAATTTGTAATGTTGTTTGTGTTGGATAAAAAGAGAAATAGTGCAGGATATTTTACTTGTACCTAGAGAAATTTTTTGTAATAAAACACAATATTATGTTACTTTCCAATTCACTAAAGGTGAGAGGAATAAATTGTCCAAAACTAAATCAGGAAGTATACGGGATTTCCAATAAAATGTTCTAAAAATAAATTACATTTAGAAAAATTATAGATAGGCACGAAAAATGAGAAAGATCCAACTTGTTCCAAACTGTCAAAAAGAATTCAAAGAGCGAATAGATGCACCTCCATCTCTTAAGAAACTTGGAGCAAATAATGGACGTTCGTTATGAATAACTATAACTATGTATACAGAAATATGTAAGTTGTATTTGGTACTGGGTAGACTCTCAACCTACAAGCAGACTCCGCGATGAAAAATTTATTTTTTCGGCAAACGTCAAAAAGCATGGCTTTAGCGACTCTATGAACGAGACTAAACTGTCACTTTTTATGTGCTTAGCAACCAGGAGTCAGAAAAATGTTTTTTTACTGACAAGTCTGTAAAATTTTTTTTACTGACGCTAATCCAAAGCAACTATCATACAATAAATAATAAATGTCACTATTGATATTTTTTACTCTTTTAGCAGGAAAAAAAATAATCATGTTTATTGGAATTTTGCCGAAAAAATTGCATATTTTATGCGGAGCTAAAGTGCTTTTTGTGGCTGATCTGTAGTTGCCGAACTCACTTTGTTCGCCCGTCAAACGTATGCAGATTCGCCACAAAAAGTATCACTTTACGAAGCAGACTGTTAATCATTGTGCGTTTGGGATATTTCCGCATACGCGACAGCGTGTTAAATAATTATTCATAAAAAACCTGCGCCGATTTATAATAACTGCATTCCTGTTGTGGCATTCTCTCACATTTGCGACGCTAGCCGGTCCCACTCTCCACTCTGAATGAAGCTTGCATGGTGTGAATGTGCACAGCAATCCGCAGACCGGTTTCGTCCTATTTGGACTCTTCAGTTCGGCGCCGCTATGCACAAACACACCCTGCCCAACGATCTCCCTATGAATAACTGCGATAGTCATCCATAAGGGAGAGCCAAATCACGCCATCTAGACGTAAATTGTTAAACAGCTGTCGACTAATAGGCCCGCTCAAACAACTATACCTCGAGCAAATACTCCGCCAGGCATTGAATTACAGAACGGACCTACGTTGGCAGAATGTACATAAAGCCCTGGTTTTTAACAACTTTCCGACGACGGAATTCCGTTTGCCGTATTTTAAGTCTGTCGCTGTTTGAATGGCAGAAATTTTTCAGTTTTTTATTGGTGTAACTTGGCAACAAACATATAATTCAGTAAAATTGTGACAGCGCAGTGCTTCGACGGATTCCGTCGGGGTCATAAAAACCAGGGCTTTAGGATGCACACAAGCTGGGCTTGAAAGCCTCCATACGTGCCCCATCGTACCAGGTTCACTATTCAAGCTAGAAGCTTGCATGGTGTGAATGTGCACAACAATCCGCAGACCGGTTTCGTCCTATTGGGACTCTTCAGGACGGCGCCGACGGTGCCGCTGTGCACAAACACACCCTGCCCAACGATCTCCCTATGAATAACTGCGACAGTCATCCATATGGGAGAGCCAAATCACGCCATCTAGATAATTGTTGAACAGTTGTCGACTAATAGCGGCGCCGTACTGAAGAGTCCCAATAGGACGAAACCGGTCTGCGGATTGCTGTGCACATTCACACCATGCAAGCTTCTAGCTTGAATATTGAACCTTGCTCACTGTGGTACGATGGGGCACGTATGGAGGCTTTCAAGCACAGCTTTGCTGGGGTAGGTCTCTTGTGTGCATCTTAATGTACATTCTGCCGACGTCGGTCAGTTCTGTAATTCAATGCCTGGAGGAGTATTTGTTCGATGTGTAGTTGTTTGAGCGGGCCTATTAGTCGACAGCTGTTCAACTCTGAACGAAGCTTACTTAGACTGAGCGGTCTACCGCCTGGCGGCCAGTCGCTCGACTTTAACCGCTACCGCTCGGCTCTCATTCCTGACGTATGTGGCAAATGCAACAATCTTTTCGGTGAATATCATACCCATACTATGATACTGATAACATTTTCAATGTTAAAACAAAAATCAGACATAAATAAATAATTTTTGTAGGTTGTGTTAATTATGGGAATTATGGGTGCTTGCCGCAGGGATGAGCTATATAAAACAAAAATAACTAATTTCAAAGATTTAGGTTCGGCAGTTTTAGTTGAAGTACCTAACACAAAAACAAAAGTTGCTAGAAAATTCACAATAACAGGATATTTTTATGAGATTTTTAAAAAATATGCAGATCTTTGCCCGCCAAATACTAATCAATCCTGTTCTTTTCTAAATTATAAGAAAGAAAAATGTACGTCTCAGCTAATTGGTATAAATCAATTCGGAAAGTTGGGAAAACAAATTGCTACATACTTAAAACTTCCAAATCCGGAATAGTATACCAGCCACTGTTTCCGCAGATCTTCTGCATGGATCAATTCTTGAAGACAGTGGCGAAGACATAGCATGCTTAAAGAGACATGGTGGGTGGAAATCTACAGCAGTCGGCGAAGGATAGATACATCGGCGAATCAAAAAGAAATAAATACGACGTAGCCAATAAACTTTTAAGCTCAATTGAAAACTCGACAGATATTCCGTCTACTTCAAGAATGGACATTTTGAAAACACGGAGAATGTAACTATTGAAAGGCAGATCACAAATTCTCTAAAAATGGTATTTAATGATATTGTAGTAATTTGACATTTAATATTATTAATAAATAAAATAAAAATTACAATTTTTTCTTTTTTCTGTATGTATAATATAGATACATGTACAGTCATAGAAAAAGTATAGAGTAAAACTCGCACAGAATGTCCATTCCCCACTCCTATGAATTGCAGCATTTGCCAAGGCTCGTGCTGCAAACTTTCATACTCGTGGGGAATGACGTATGAGTACCATTCCGTGCTCGTTTCACAATATGTATACTATTATTGGATCTACTATCTATTAATTTCCGCATCTTAAATCTGCACATTTCTGTCAATGGAAGAGTGACGTGACATTTTTTCACTTTTCGTTATGTATCTGTAGCGAAGTTAATCTAATTATGAATATAACAATAACCCACCATTACATAATTACTTCCTCCCCGATATTCAACCTTGTCAAAGCTCTTCTATTGGTTTATTGCAATTTTAATACCGCGTTTCCAAACGTCACACAAAAAACCATGAAAATCGGCATCCATACCGTTTAATTCCTTGTTAGTCCCTACTCACGAAGACTAACAACCGGAGATGGCATCTAGCAATTAAATCTGTATAATTCGCGGTTTTTACGTTAGTACTGTGTACGCTCCGCAGTGTGCGGTAGACTCGGACAATGACGAATGCAGGATTTTTGGTGTGCCTTTTGGCTTGCACGTGGAGTTGTTGTGCCTATAATGTTCCTTGGGGTCCTTCATACAACTCGTTTAATCCAACATTTAATAGACCTTCTTCACAAGAAGTTATGGTGGATTTTATAAACAGTCTCGGACTAAATCTACTACACGTGAGTTCTTAGTATTTTCGTTTGTTATATTCCACATTATTCAGACATTTTGGACCTTCCATTTTATTTGAACTATCTTCGTAATAATAACGCTCGTGAGATATTCACATGGTACCTAGGTAATTTTTTATTATCTTAAAATTTTTAGAAAGTAATTTTACAGAAAAATATTTACAAAATTTACGTTCATATAGACTTAGTAATCTTATAATTTTTCTCTTAATCGATATAGCTACATACTTACACCAAATTTGTAAAATTATTTAAACAGCACAATTAATTCGAAAGACAGCATTCTTTGGTGAAGTATTCAAAGAAGCCCACCGGAAAAAGTATTTGGATAAAAGATGTCCGTAGGTACCTTACCGATGAATGGACGTAGAAAATGTAAAATTTAAATTACTCTTTGGAGGTGCAACATGCGTGTATCTGAATCGACCACCTCTTGCGAAATGAATAGTGCAATTATAGTAAAAGGTCATTGTTAAGTTGTAAATGCAATCGATCTGCTATTTTACAAATGTTTAAGCTGCAAAAAGAATGCTACAACTTTGCCAGAAGTGATTAGATTATACTGTAGTAGATTTAGTTCTACAGAAATTTGCTCACGAGCCATAAAATAGGAAGGTAAGGACAGAGCCGCCACTTTTAGACTTACAAAACGAGCCAGAAATTATAGTATTTATAGAAGAATTATACAGCATATTCTAATCAACTGTAATCAGCAGAAAGACACTAGTTACATACATACATAGGTTGCTGCCCGGGTTGCTGTGTGTAGTGTGTACCATTATATGCTAAAAGAAACCGTACAGGAGTAAACACGATCAACAACATTGCGAAATGTAATGGTTCTGAATCATAAACAAATTAATAATTTGTACCCCAGATAACCGTGGCATACAAGATTTCAAACTCCATTCTACATAACGTGTGCAATATTGCTCATTTCGTTATTATTGGATCTACAAGATCAGTTAAATTGATAAAAATGTTCTTTTTAGGGCAAATAAGAGCGCGGCAGCATATATAGCAAGCTAAATTGCATGGTTTGAGTGTGTAGGGGAGAGCACCGTACTGATGAGTCCCAGAAGGACGAAACCAGTTGGTCTGCGGTTTTCCATACACATTCAAAACATGCAATATTTGAACAAAGACCTGCTTAAAAGCACGTACGTGCATGAGACAAATTAGGATTGTTTCAAAGCCATCTTAGATGGGGTAGCAGTCTGAAACGTCTCGTAGTACAAAACATCTGGATTTAGTTCTATAATTCAATGCCTGGCGGGGTATTTGCCCGAGGAGTAGTTGTTCGAACGGTCCAGTACCACTAATTAATACTAGATAATTACTCAAAGTAGTTGTCACTTGCTGATATCTGTCCAGAGCGCGGCAGCATATATAGCAAGCTAAATTGCATGGTTTGAGTGTGTAGGGGAGAGAACCGTACTGATGAGTCCCAGAAGGACGAAACCAGTTGGTCTGCGGTTTTCCATACACATTCAAAACATGCAATATTTGAACAAAGACCTGCTTAAAAGCACGTACGTACATGGAGACAAATTAGGATTGTTTCAAAGCCATCTTAGATGGGGTAGCAGTCTGAAACGTCTCGTAGTACAAAAAAATCTGGATTTAGTTCTATAATTCAATGCCTGGCGGGGTATTTGCCGGAGGAGTAGTTGTTCGAACGGTCCAGTACCACTAATTAATAAAAATATGGTTTAAATTGACTTCAGCGATATCAAATCAATATAAAATGGCATATTACTTGCCCACATTGGTTCTTATTTTATTATTTTTGAAATTCAAGCCCCTTGGAATATATTCCACCCCTGAGCTGTTCCTTAAGGGGTATTTTTTAGGGTACTTCGGGCAAAATCTCTTAGTTTGACCTATTTCAGCTGCCGACCAAGTTTCATGCTTTTAACACAATTTGCAGGGTTTTTAACCCCCCGACGCAAAAAGAGGGGTGTTATAAGTTTGACGTGTCGGTTTGTGTGTTTGTGTGTCTGTGTGTCTGTCTGTGGCATCGTAACTTCTAAACGAATGGACCGATTTTGATGCGTTTTTTTTGTTTGAAAGCTGACGTGATCGAGGTGGTTTTTAGCTATAATTTATGAAGGTCTGTTCAGGCGTTGTTAACCCCAGACGCAAAAACAGGGGTGTGGCATCGTAGCTCCTAAACGCAAATGGACCGATTTTGATGCGGTTTTTTTTGTTTGAAAGCTGACGTTATCGAGATGGTTCTTAGCTATAATTTATGAAGATCTGTTCAGGCGTTGTTGGGAGTTATTTAAAATTTTCAATTTTGTTACTTTTGTCTTGGTAACCGCTAGGACTAACATCGTTGCACTCTGCATCACACAGTGTCATACCACAGTGTATGTCTATTATAGTAGAATGTCTTTGGTCATACCGATCACTTCCTCAGGGATCAGTCTTTGTAAGGTTTCTTGCTAAAATATCCCTCATATTTCGCGCGATATGATTAAATACATGGTTTGGCTCTTTGCATTACTGAAACGTACTAGCCATTCTAACGATTTCAGTATTTGTGGTAAAATGAATAAATAAGTTTTTGTCTTTTATCTACTACCTTGGGAATATTTTTATTAACACACTGAATAGTGAAGCAATAGATTGTTATAATTCGTATTTTATACCTACATACAATTCTTATAATTAGAACAAGGAATAATTAAAATATATTAACAAATGTAAGTTGAATGGGGTGCTTGTAGCTGTTTAATCTTCCAAGTATTCTAATCAATATTACGTATTTTAATTGTATTATACAGCCCTCTTCTAAAGACAGTAAGTGACTCAAATATCTTGAATCTAGTGGGTACTTACTGTTTTCAAAACTAATAATAATTAATTTAAAAATTTGCCATAAATTCTGCAGATTTATTAAGCATCGTTCTTGGAAAACATAACAAGTTATTATTGCAAATTATATGCAGTGAAGGTGTGTTTTTATAACAATTCTTTAATAGAGATGTTAATTTATGTAAATATAACGTCCACGAGTGTATAATAATAGATTACGCAGGTTAATTATATAAAAGGATAATTACAGTAAGTAGCAACAGCTTGAGTTTACAATTTCGTCCCAAACCATTATTTATAACACAATTCGTTTCCAATTTATTTAATTTGCTAAAACCAAGGAAATGGTTTAAGAATTCCGGATACTAACTCTTTTATTCCATCGATTTGCATAAAATTATTTATTATGTCAGTCGAAAGCATTGTAAATGATGTATCTTTGTGCACTGTGGTCGTGACTCTTCTTTTATTTTAAGGAACAGCGGCAGAGTAATTGTTGTAGGTATCATGTATTTCAGCAAAACACATTAACTTGTGCATCTTAACTGCTGCTCAGTTCCTGCCTTTGTATTTTAAGGTAATTCCGCTGACATTAATGAATTATTGCACATTTTGTTTATTAAGTTACTTGCCTTCTACAAAGGAATAATAATACAAATACAGGGAGAAACTCCCAACAATTACCTACACCATGGAGAGTAATGCCAGAAGACGAGAATGGCGCATTTAATCTTGTTATACTGACGAACAAAGAAAAAACCTACATCTTGCCTTAAATTTGATGTTCATTAACTTTAGGACCAATCAATCGACTTTTGTGATTTTTTTTTCAAAAGGTGATTCTCGAATTTGGTGTATATTGTTTTTCACTAATTTCGTGCCTGTTATGTTTTATGCAAATTTTTGAATGGCCCTATACTTAGAGTAAAATAATGCAATTATATCCCCCCATACTCTTTTCAACATTTTCTGTTTATATCACATTTCTAGAGCTTATAACCTTATATAGCGGCCGCGTTGTAGCGTTACAGCAAGTCGTAGATGGCGTATTGTGTTTCGTTTTCGTGCCTGTTTAAGTTTTATGCAGATTTTTTAATGGCGCTACGGATTAAAATAATAATTGGACGGAATTCTTGCATTAGTCACGACATATCCCATTCTCTTATCAACATTTTCTTTTTATATCACATTTCTAGGGCTTATGTCAACTAAAATTAGAAATTTTATATGAAACAGTGGGCAAAATACTAAACAACTTGTCGCACCGATTGTCCGTCCAATCTGTAGTACAACTTGTTGTACAACAAGTTGCATAGTGTGTGGGCCTCTTAAGGGTCTACTTGTAAAAAGTTCCCAAGACGGCAGTGATCCATTCCTCGCTATATTAAATAATAATGTGACTCCGAAAACAGATCCTCCTTCTCCAAGTCAATTGTTAATTTAACGAAGGTTAAGAACAACATTGCCTGCAGCAAGTAGTATTCTAAATTCTCAATACTCCGCAACAAAAATAAAGCAAACATAAACATTGAAATTTATTCAGCTTAATCAGAAAGTATATTTTGACCAAGGTTCTAAGAAACTAGAGAATTTAAATAAAAATCATCCTGTCCTAAAGCAATGTCAGACTGGAAACCCGGAACTATCGTTAAATAATCTGGTCCAAATGATTACCTAGTAAAGATAGACGACGCCGGGTACAAAAAGAATCGGAGATTTCTAAAGCCGTTACAAAGTCCTGAACAGATTTCGAGAGAACGAAGAAATGATTCCCATTTCGAAAATGGAAGAAATTCTGAATCATTGCACAATACCAAAGTAGTGGCAGAATTTGAAGTTGACATTGAAAATGGAAACAATGACACTGGTTCGTCAAAGTCTCAGGTAGTTACTAGAAGTGGAAGAGTAGTGAAGCCGCCAGACAGAAAAAATGTGTATTGTATTTTGTCTATTTTATGTTGTGTTATTTTAGCATACGTTTTATGTTTTTAAAAGAGGCGTGTCATAATATGCAATTTAGTATTGGTAACACCGCCCTCTACAGGGCTTCTAGCAGAAATTGCCTGAAAAAAAAGTGACCAAGTGACTTTTTTTTGTTTTTTTAGTGACCCTTCAGTGACCTAAGGAGGGGAAAAAGTGACCTCGAAAGTAACCTTTTTTGAATGGCAAGGGCGTAATAATAAAATTTTATTTTATCAGGTACTTAAAATGTGAAAAAAAGTTTTTTAAATAAGCTTTAAATTCGTATTACCATACAGGTACATACAGTTAAAAAATCTTGCTGTCTTCTAGATAGTAAATAAAATAAATATTTTAATACATATAATAGTCTACATAATGATGGTCTTATTTTGGCATATTTTCTTGAATAAAATTCCCAATTAAACTGCTTTTTCTTTTTTGTATTTTATTTTTGCAACTTTTCCACGGGACTGGTTTCTTCAGTATGTTTATTATTAATGATTTCATAACTTGCTAACAATTCTTGTGCAATCTTTGCACCTACCAAATTTCCTGCATTTATAGAATCTTTCAATTATCTGTTCACAGCGAATTCAACCAAAACCTGTGCAGTCTTTTTATACTTGGGCCGCCCAACAGACGGAGTGATCACCCTGCAAGAACGTGCTCTAGCGGGGCCAATATTAATTTATGACGACCGAATTGGAGTGATGCGACTTCGTTGGGTCTAAATTAAGTGCACTGCGGTTCTGTCGTCCTAAATTGATAGTGGTCCCGTCTAGAGCTCATGCTTGCAGGGTGATCACTCCGTCTGTTCGGCGGCCCAAGTATAGTCACATCTTATTCCACCTTTGATTGTTCAAGTTTCACTTCTGTATTCTTTATAGTTTGTTTATCAGTTAATATTTGCTCAAAATTTCGTTGTTGTTCTTCTAGAAGTTTCTTTCCTTTTTCTTTTAAAAGCTCATTATTTTCTTTCTCCAGCTTTTGATTCTCTTCAGGTGCATAGAATAACAGCTTTTATAAGCAGATTTTGCCATTTGTAATAATTTTGTCGTAATTGGTATATTATAAGGTTTTTTTGGTATTTCTCTAATTCATTACTACTAAAAATATTTTTGACCACGCCCCCGAAATTTGAAAATGTCGAAAAATGGTGTTTTTACCGAATAAAACCGCCCGACCTAGCTAACCGACTGTCTCGCTGTAAGCGAGGGGTGGCGAAAACTTCGAAAATCGAAAAGAATTTTTTTCTCCGCGAAAACTGCGCCGATCGGGACGAAATTTGAAATTTGAGCTCGCGAATTCGTCCCGGATCCGCGGGTACCCTCGAGATTTTTTTAACTCTTCGAAAACACCCCGTCTTCAAGCGATAACAAACTCAGTGTACCCCCGCCGACCGAAACTTATCCGGTCTTACGTTTTTGATCCGAGAATGGGACGCTGACGGGAGGGGGCTGACGAGAACTCCGAGGGTCGGCGGGTGTTATTACGCGGGTCCGGCTCCTCCGTCCCGAACCGTTTCCGAGTTACGGCGCCCCCAAAATAAGGGTAGTTTTTTATACCGGCCGAACCGGGGGTCGCAGGGTAATTTCGAATGCGGATTCCGAAAGGCCCGTCGATTGGACCGAAAATATCCAAAAATTGACGTGATCGCGAGGGGGTTGCTAGCGGAAATAATTTTTTCCCCGAAGCGCTGCAAAATTTTTGACCAAAAAAGTAGCCAATTGGGGGGCCAAACTCGTATATAGGAAATATAATTTTGAATTTAAAATTTTTACACTCATAGCTGTCTTATCTTCTGTCAAAAGATGTTTAGATCAAGAAAACCCCCGTTCTACATCTGCACTCCCTTGCGACAAGGAGAGACAAGCTTTAACTAATTTAATAACTTGTGGATTTGGCTTCAGAGGCTAACGAATTATATTTCAAATACTTTCCCACAAAATTCCACAACTTCATCTTTATTTTCTTTTATAATCTCTTCAGTCTTTAAAATATTCCCCTCCTCCTCTAACTTATTAACATCCATATCTTTAAGAGCTTACTTGTTCGCCATATATTTGATATGACTGGCATGGGAAGATGTAAATCTTATCAGGAAGCAATTCGGAACAATATTGTAAATATGAACCCATACACAAAGAGGATTTTTTAATTAAATGCTTTGCACTCCCCAAATAAGAAGATTGTGCCGCCTTAAAGAACCTGCAACCTCTTTAGACGAAACACCTACAGCTTGGAATTTTCAGGGTTTTTTGCTTTGGCGGAAACCGAATAAATCTGGGAGGAGAATAAACTGTGCAGCGCCATCTGCATTGCAATGGTTACACTACTATTTTTAATTTTATCCACTAATAAATTTCCAGTTTAATATGCATCTCGGCTAAATGTAACCAAGATGGAGAAATTGCAACATTATTTTTATTTCAACACGCCGGTTCAACCAAGTAACGTATCAAGACGTTCTTGGTCGAAAATGAATAACGAATAACAATCCTACTTTCAATTACGATAAATATGTGTACAAATAGTAAAACAGGTGGCGCGAGTTTATGACGGATTGTTTCAATAATTAGAACGAAAGGCGAACGAAAAATATTACTATAATAATAGTAAGAGTCTCTAAGTTGATCCTTTTACTGATAAATCTTTTCTTTATTTAACGCCCTATCTACTTTAATTTCAGAAAGGTGTTGGAATAAAAATGTGCCTACATGTCCTTTTTAGTGCTTAAATTCCCCACCCTTAAGTGAAATTCCATAGATATCGCAGATGATATTATTATAGTAGTTGTTGGTTTAACATTTCTTTAGAAAAATGTAATAGATTTACATGAAATTGTACTAGATTTTCATTTTGTTGTATTACGCGCTACTCGTTAACAGATGGCGCCATTATCAAGAAATTCTACTTTAGCATTGAAATTAATATAGAGACACTAGCTGACGATCAAGCTAACTTCATTTGAAGCGAGCGAAATTTAAATTCATTCAGAAGATAAATATTTTTTACAATGACTAGGAAAAGTGACCAGAAGTGACCTCCTTGTATAAAAAAGTGACTTTTAGTGCCCTATTTTAAAAAAAGTGACTTCTAGTGACTTAAGTGACTTTGCTAGAAGCCCTGCCCTCTATGTAGAGCTTATAATCTAGATAAAACTTTTTTTCCGCGAGGTAACCGCAACATACCACGTTACATAGTTACTCAAGTTCTATTGTTTGGTGAGTAACGCGAACATACCATGACGTAGTCAATGACGTTCTCCTACAACCTCCCAAGAAAGCGACACGTTGCATACAACCATAGAAAACACTATAACTATGTAAGTATGCACGAAAGTTGACAATTGTATTCACCCTTGTGCTATGCTCGGAGATCGTGGTTGTGCGCTATGAAGCGAGCGAATATTGCTTAGCAGCGCCTCATTATGGCGAATTTATAAATGTTTGGTGGTAATTTAGTTGTCATCTGTCAGTGTAAATTTTTCGGGTACCTAGGCAGTGAATATTATTGGCGTTAAATTAAATCAGACTATAAAAACATAAATGTCAACAAAAATTTGATCGCTCAATACCACCAGAACTTTAAATGATGACGCTGACTGAAAATTCGCTCACTTCCTATATGTTTAATCAAAATCTCATTCAAATGTAGACAGCTATGAGATTCTGACGTTTACTAAATATCTAAATATGGCGTCGCGCCTCTTTTCAAATCTAATAATTTTTTTATCAGAACAGCCCCTTAAAAGGTACGACAGTTAAGCATTTTAATGGCTTATCGATGGAAGAATTAAATATTTTAGCTACGAACACGCGCATTTGTGAGAGGGTCCGCCAGACTCCAGGCACACCGCTTTAGCAGTGCGACAGGGACGCCATCGAAGCCCACAGACTTCGTGTCACTCAAACTCATGATAACCTTCACAACCCCCAACCCATCAGTGGGATTCAAGAAAAATGTCCCATGACACCCACCGACGAAAGATGAAGAATTACTTCCTCGATTATTTCCGCCACCACCATTGATATCCTGGCATGCATTCAAGTAATGCTCATTCCAGTACTTCCAACTGGGTCTCGTCTCCAATCCGAAAGCTATCAAAAACAAACTCCTGTCTCCTCCAATTAGGTTCCAGTATTCTTCTCGTAAGATACCACGTCGCTCTAACTTTATTCTTCGCTTTTAGAATAAAATTTGAGTTTCTCATAATTCTAAGATTCTTGCAAAACATGTCATAGTCTACCCAGTGAACTTTGCCTTGTAGGTAACCTTCATACAATTGTCTCTTAATTCTTGTCTTCATTTTCAGATCATTAGTAATTCAGTTTCCACATCACAAACTCCACTCCAGTCAACCAAGTTCAATGCCCTCACAAACCATGTCCATATTTTGTTTTGAAAATGATCTCGTTTCCTGGACTTTAAACGATTTTCTATTCGCAATTTCGCACGACTCCATAGTATAGCCACATTTTCTGCGCACAATGATCAGATAGACCCACATTAATGTTCTTGCTCGAAATGCATTAAAAATTGATGAAAATATTGTCAATTAACGTTGCACTAGTAGTTGTCACTCTTGTGTCATCAAATATTGATTGTTTTAGCCCAAAAGACATGAACAAGTCCGTGAATCTCTGAGTAACTTTGTCCTTGCAATTTAAATTTATGTTGAAATCGCCGCTTAACATAACTTTCGAATAGCTTCTAAACTCCATTATAGTTTTTAGTATTGTCTCCAAAAGTAACAGGAACTCATCTATATTTCCGGCTGGGGACCTATAAATATTTACAATTACTATGCCATGATTAGTTAATTTTATTGCGCTACACTCTAAGGTGAACTGTTTGCTTATGTTGCTCGACGAAGTCAATCCCCTGTCTCACAAGAATACAAGAACCGCCATGTATTCTAACTTTTCGAGAGTAGCAAGAACCCATCTCAAAACCGTCAAGATGAAATGTTTCCAGTTCAGCATCCCTCAACCAATGCTCGCTGAATGCCAATACGTGTATATTGTCGTCTTCCAGCAACAATTTCAATTCATCAACCTTATTTCTAACACTCTGTATCTATATTTAAATGCATAAAGTTAAATTCAGAGGAACATCTGAAATTTTCAATTTCTTCTTCTTTGTCCACGAAAAAACTTAAAGCCCTCAACAATTATATCATTTGGCCATATTTCAGGTCGTTTCATATAATCAAGCTGGTCAAAGTCCACCCCTATCTTGAATGAATTGTTTCTAGTCATGTTATTTTTATGCTTCGCAATTCCCTCAATTATGAGGTTGTCTCCTTTATACCTCTTCTCTAAATACGTTTTTATATTATCAGCCGATATTTTCTCATTCATGCGCCCAACAAAAAGCCACCCCATCCTTTTCGTCGCTCTAAAGCCTCCGTCAATTCCATCAATATCCGCTGTTCCCCTGATCACAGTTTTCGACTGACTCCCAGCACGCCAGCACGGCACCTATTTTCTACCACCACCCATTCCCGCCCCTCCCCTCGGCTGTGCCACTCTTTATCTCTTGAAAAACTGGTAGTGATTGCTTACCGCTTGGGCGCTCTTGTCGATCTTACTACCGGACCACAGGTCTCTTTCTGAATTGCCTTTGAATTCTTGGTAGTAGATTTCTCAGAGTGTGTTATAGTTTATAGATTTCTGTAATCTCCACAAACCGACTAGCATCCACTTGTTGGAGGTCAGATGTTAACGGACTAGTGGGCGTCTTGGAAGAATTCCGAGCTTGTTCTGTCCAAGAGCTGTTTTCTCTTTCCAAAATATCTATTTTGAACAAAAGTAAGTAATGATTTCCCTCCAATTATCTAACCAGCTTGTACAACAATGCATTTTCCTTTTGCAACCTGCCGTTCTCAGAGATTATATCTTTCAACAATTTGTCCCGTTCACGTTTAGTTGCAATTTCGCTTCAGTCTCTATCACGGTCCCGGTCTCAGACACACCTCCAATCGACACATCCAGTTCATCAGAGTGTAAGACTTTCACAGCAATTTACCCACGTATCATTAACGATTTCAGTGTTCTTTAAATACTTAATGCATCCCGGATGGAACATAGAAGCACAATTTACACATTTAGGTCCACTCAACGGTGCACATTAATTATTTGCACCTTTTACAAAAATAATATTGCTAACATTCTTCTCGAACACACCGATTCCGTCCGCCATTATGTACATTTTTTTACGCAATTTTACGTAATATACTATTATCTAGGCCGTGAGATAAGAACTTCTTATCCAATTAATTTTGCGTGAGATAAGGAGTTTATTACCGCACGCATTTTTCTTATCTCACTGCTTTTCAATCAATCAAATGAAGTTAATGAACGTAGCATATTAAATATATTAATATGTCAAAATCTATTTAAACTAATACCTAACAAAATTCTATATTTACAATTTAATTATTTGTTATAAATATTATTATTTTCAATTTTCAGGGGCGTAGATAAAAATTTGTACAATATACGTGTAATAACGCTTTATTAACGTAGGTACTTTGCGATTGCCCAACTCGTGCTGCGCACTCGTGCAAATTTCCCATGCGTACGTTAATAAAGCTCATTATCCCACTTATATCTAAAATAACTATTACGTAACCATACCATGTAACCTCCTCGTTAGGTTAGGTATGTGTTGCTCTCTCTGTTGTTTTTCATCGCATTTCTCTCTAATTCCTGAATTTTACGCGAACATAATAGCGTTTGAATTTGCAAGTTAAGTGTTAAGTTTATGTTCTAAAATACCTCTTCCAAACAATTTCCCTTCGCGAGGAATAGTCTCTCAGGAACAGTACAACAAGGCAAAGCATGAGCATGTTAAAAGTAAAGTATTTTTTTATCCAGGCATTATGTTTCTTCCATCACTAACTTAACTTGCTTTTCGAATGACTAAGTGATCGGTGGCTCTGCCTCATTTCCTTGGATTTCACGATCATTTCATTTGTTCAGTTACTCAGTTAGGATAGGTCTTGTTTTCTGTAATAAAAAGAGGTCCACTTACCTTGTCTTCTAGAATTCCAGCCAATTTTCTGGAAACTGAAAATAATCCTTTAAAAAGTGCTTAAAATGTATGAATAAAACATTTTGAAATGCTAAATAAACCTGAACCGCCCATACGAATACCGATGGTTTGTTTTGACGTAAATTTGATAAACCCCCAACATACTACAAACCGAAAAAGTTAACCCTGACATTAGTAACCACTAACTAACCATGTTACATAGTAAGCCTCGCGGATTACAATAACATGTATGATTTTAAATATAGTACAACGACTATTCCCGTTGCGTCACCTTTGGTGACCATACAGGGTGTTGCTTCAGTCGGTCGGTCGGTGGACTTCTGGTCGTCGATAAATATACCCTGAACTCTAGTCAGAGACAGGGTTCTCTGGAACTATTGCAAAACAAAAATAATACTCACGATGAAACTTAAATACGCTCTATTAATTTAACTATATACAGAAAATTCAAATAAAAGCAGAACGAATGTACAATAAAATGTTATTTACAAATTTAATCAAAATAAAGGCAACTAGCGGTATCTGGCGGTCAAAGTCGGTATCACTGTATACACGAAGCGTGCGACGGATAGATAACTTATTTCGCTCTTGGCGATGTAGGTTACCGATCGGGCACCCACAGTCGGTAAATCACAAACCAAAATCAACGAAGGTATGTAAATCGTACTACCTTGTGGTTATCCACGAGGTGTAAATGTTGTTTCAGTGTGATGTAACGGATAGGGACTCTCGCAGCCTTTCGACGCAAGCTTTCCCTAATGAATGTGCCGAGAAGAGAATTATTCCGTCTTTCGATTGGAACTATTCCCTTCAGTGTAAATGATGGCTGTATTGCGTTATGAATTAGCAAGGTATATACTATGCCAAAGAACTCTGCACTGTATTTACCCCCTAAGAGCGGCTGGTATTTCACCGCCTGCAACTTAGGTCTGTAATAAATTAGGCAAGCCTTTCGACTAGCTCTAATCGATTACCTGCGTTTACGGATTATTGGAAAATGTGCCTTCACGTATGTTAGGGCCCACCTCCAACTTAGTAATCGGGTTTGTAAGACTCTAGGTATTACGACGACACACTATCGACGGTTTCGGTTAGCAACTATCAAGTATTTGATAGTTCTATGGGCGGTACGACAATAAACATTTAATCTCATAAATGCTTGCGCCTTCGGAGTGTACCTTGAACAATTTCTACTACGTGCCAACACTCGTAGAGAAGTGCTGTCGAGACCTCGGCGCGGTCGGACTATATCGAGAGGCCAGCGGCTGGAGATTTTGGAAGGAGGCTTCGTCGCGCGGCGCGACCATTTTTTCCCAAAATCTAGTAGGGAGCATCCTCGCTTCATACGACCGGAGAAAATGATTATACATTTGTTTGAATAATTGGTGCATTTTCTTTTGCATCGTTACAATAGTAATAACAATATTGCTTATGCGGAGGAAAACCGTATTTGCTAAACACATCTAAGCACTTCTTTTCCTCACACCACTCTTCCGTCTGAATTATTTGAGGGCATATATTTAAAGATGTGATCATAACGGATGAGTTAGAAGGCGGTGGTGTTAGCGGGGAAATTCCCAGTAGTAATAAGTAGGGTTCTAAATTATAAACACACATTAATCATTTAAACATATGAAATGTTTAAATAAGCCTAGCAGAATTTCGTTATTCAATCATGGTAGAACACCCGAAAATGCAATGACACGATTATTTTTATGCACTGCTACTTAATTGACGCACGCAGAAAGCAGAAGATGAAATCGAAGGGCCAGCGTCGGCTACTCGGGAATGTGTGACTTAAGCTAGGGACACATTTCTCTGACGTGTTGTGTTGTGTTGTGTTGTGACGCAACGTTGTATGGATCATACAGCATAAATCGCATGTAATTAAACGGGGCGCGTGCACATTGCTCTGACGCTACGCGCTGTGTTATGTTGTGTTGTGTTGTGACGCAACGCGATCCCTTCTTTCCAGATTTTCGTTGCATCGCGACACAACACTTCAGAGCGTCAGAGAAGTGTGCACGGGTCATTTCGCTTAAAAAATATGGATGAAGCTGTCTTAATTGAAAAAGTTGCAAATTACGAATGTTTATTCAACGTGAATTCGAAGAATTACCGCAATGAGTGTATGCGGCAAGAGACGTGGGAGGAGATAGGCAGGGAAATGAATTCTACAGGTAAAGCAACAGAATTTTTACTTCACTTGTACTTACAAAAAGTATAGAAACAGTTCTATAAAAAGTTCCCGATTAATCGGGGACGAAAACGCTCGGTGTGTACACACTGGAGCTTTTGAGAAATGGGGTAGCACCAGTTTGTAAAACGTTGCGTCACAACACGACAGAAACATGTGCACACGGCGAGTCACAACACAACACTACACGACACGACACAACACATCAGAGAAATGTGTTCCCAGCTTTAGTGTACGCATGCTGAGGCATGATACCTGAACTCGAATACTAACGACAGCTGCCGGGGTAGATACGGGTGTGGCGCCAACCACCCTGACAACGTGCTTCTCATTGGTCACTGGCTTGCCCCTAGCTCCGCCCCCTTGGCTTTGATTGGACGTTAGCAGTACCCCTCGACTCCCAGTGGCTGCGCGAAGACTGCCGCGCAAAAACTCGTAGCTCTTGATGACATATTCCCACTTTTGGCGGCCATCTTGGCACATAATTCTCATTTCATAACTACCGACTATAACTATTATAAATAACACAGTCTGTTATTTGAATGTCATACTCCATACTCTGTTTGTGGATAAATTTAAGCATAAGTACTATAGTATGCTCGATAGGCAGCTCAATTTTGTCACCACTCGCGCATGACGTGGAGTGCGAAGCAGAGATTTGCGGGAAATACATCTCCGTGCTGTGCGAACGCAATGACGCGGTGTTGTTAGTGTTTTGTATTATACGAATTTTAAGCATTATTTGCAATTTATGTTATGAAAAAAATTGTGTAACATTAAGTGAAAATGCCTGGTTGTGCTGTAGCGAAGTGTGGGAATTTCCATTGCAAGACAAAAGGTGAGTACCTCCGTGTTAAGATACCTACGCAAAACGCCGGCAGCCGTTTCAAACTTTCTTCAACTCAGTTTTAAGTAATAATCCCAGTTTTATCCTGTATCCGGCTCGATTTGGATCTAAGGTGTTGTATAAATCACCAACCTAGGCGAAGGTAGGTAGGTACTAATATAAACATAAAGTACTATAACGTGCCAAAAGGACACGTTACAAAACTGAAAATTAAACTATCAAAGGTCCTGAAAGATAGAGGCAGCGGCTAGCACATACGGAGAGTAGGGGTGGGCTAAGATACACAAAAGGATAATACTGAGGGCGCCACGTGATTTTCTTAATCACCGCCTCCAATCTGCTTATAACTAAAATCACGAAAAGATAAGAAAGTGAGGTACCTATAATAGCGGGACTAAAAGAAACACAGGCAGATAAGTTGAACTTACCCAATATATTCATTAACAATGTGAACCAGCACAAGGTTCTTACATAAGGGAAAATAATACATGTACAATATAACGCAAAAATACGCAAAATATTACTTATCAAAACCAAGTAGCTAGAAAACACAATCAATGAAGTAGGAACTAATATGAGCTGTGAAGCAGTGAACAAAATAAGATAAGTCGACGCAATGCCGTGACCCAAGTCTGCGTGCAGGGGTCAAACCCGTAAATTAGACAAGACGCGATGACGCAAGGACGCAAGGCGGTCGAAGCTTCGATGCACGCAGGCGCTCCCGTACACCCGTACCAAAAACTATAATCAAAACGCGACCCAAGCACGGCGATTACTACGTTACAAAATTAATAATAATTAATAGCTAAATAAGGAATGAATAAATTATTCTTACTGAGTGATAATGAAAGAGGTACAAAATATAATTATGTATAATACTCAAAATGACTAAGTTAGATGCGAAGGTACAAAACAAAATAATAAATGGGAAAATGGAAAGTTTTATGTCACGATACGCCGCGACGGGCTACACTGGACAGCGGAGCTCTTAGCTCCCGCAACACGGAACCAATTAGCAGGAACAGTAAGGACTGGTCTAACCTTAGATTTTATATAATCCTGGAATCACTGTCGTCCAGGCCCTGGCGGTAAATTCTAGCGTGGGCTCGGAGGGCCGCTACGGCTTTATGCCACGTACTTCTGGCTGTAAGAAACGCACCAGGAGCGGGGGTGGTCGGAGTCAGTACTCCCCCGGATAAAACCCTAAAAATATATAAAGAGAAGACGCCAAATAGTACCAAGAAAGACAGGGAAAGCTATAGAAATGAATAAAACTAGAGGATGGCTCACCTTTGAGAGGGTTTTCGAAACCTCGGGAACGGACACGTGCACGAAAATCCAGAAGAATCCGATGAATCGTCTAAACACAAACGGCATACACAACGTAGAACCCAATATAGACGATTCCTAACGCTGATGATCGAATAAATCCCACAAATTGAAGAACGCACAAAGGCACTAATGGAATATAAAAATTCCGTCGATCACCAACATGCACGTCAATGTCCGAAACTCGAAAGCGAACGGAACCCACCTGCGTGTGATGAGTTTAAAAGAAATCAGAGGCGTCATAGAAGGGGGGCGGCACATTAGAAGAGGGTACGACTCAAAGAATCCTAAATCAAAGCCAAACAGAACGGATACACTTAAACCATAAATCGATATAACCTATTCAGGTGGACGAAAATGAACCGAAGCCACAGAACCAGCAAGAAAAGCATATGAAGAAAAGACATAAACCCCCATATGCACGCTCATGAAGGAGAATTATCAACCGAAACCTGACAGATTAATACCCAGTGCCGCGGTCAGATGTCACCCACAGAAGGTAAATACGGAAAATATAGTGGAACCTCCAATACAAAAGATGGGAACTAGCCATAATAAAGAGGTAGAAAAGCGGGACGGGCCCAAAGGTAAGTAAACAAACCTAATTGAATAGAGGTATTAAGCAAGAAAACCATTTTAGGTACATAAACATTCAACGCGACAACAACCAAGTCAAAATATTGAATCTATATCGGAAATCGTGAATATAAGGACAATTAAACCAAGTAAAGGGAACCTAATAACAGCTGCGAAATACAACTAAGGAAATAAAAGAAAAAAATGTTATAGTACTTACTTCAAATTTCCAAAGATTGTCGACGAGATGATAAAATAAATTTCAAGAATGGCAAGTGGTGAATAATAATTACCTATCTAATATATCTACTTTTGTCAATTGCCATTACTTATGTAGACAATGTTTCATATTCTATTAAGCAATTTACAATATAAAAGTTATGCCCAACTTAAATACTTAAGATTTGAAATATGTAATTATTTATTATGTAAGCATAACATTATTTTTGTAATGAAGCCATTTCATCACTTGTGTTACAATTTACTTTTGTAATGGTATGCGTTCGTACATGTCAATTTTCACAAAAATATAATATTTCTGTTTTTCCCACTGTTTTTAAAATGTTCATAAATTTTCTCCCGATAGCAGTATCAATAATAATTGATTTAATAGTGGCACGTATGTTTTTTATATTGTATGTTCATTCTGGGTTATATTCTTTTTCAAATTATTGTATACCACAGGCTTTTATTAGCTGGAGTCGCTGTGTTTGCGTGTACATTGGAGGATCAGCCAACAACTCCTTGGCGTCCTTTTACAGTTTTTTGTCTACCCCCATCTTCGGCTTCGAGCTTAGCTGCGGCAGAACCCTCGTTTGTGGCGTTTGTCATTTGGGTGACGTCACAGTGAATGGTGGGAATTTGTTTGTTGGTGTGTTTGTTTGTTTCGAAGTACGTCACACTTTTGTGATTAATTGAAACATGCAGTGTATTTTAATCTGTCCTGCAACTGTACGTTTAGTTCGTGCCGTATCCTTTCGTGCAGGTACGGGATCCTGGACACCTAATGATGTAATTGGTATTAGACTACCGTTCCCATTGTCTCATTCCAAACAGCGCTATTGACGAACTTGGCGGAATGTGAAACAAGAGTGTTGCCGTAGAGTTTCTCCAATCGGTGATGGTGATAACTCGGATACATTGACAGCTCAATTTTTGTGCAGTTAAATGTACCGGTACTTATATGAACTTCTCATCTCTGGGGCATTGCACCATTCAAGGCGAAATTGTAGAGTTCCGCACGTTGAGCGACAACATCGAGAGACGTTTGTGGTTTTGCACTTAGTCATTCAATTCCTCAGGACGCATATAAACATTCCTTACAGACCTACGTCACCGTGAGTATTATCAAGAGAGCGAGTACTTAAATACTATTTCGCAACACCTTCAATGGCTCAGTGGTCAACGCGTCATTCAATAAATGCGAAAGGCTAGGGATTTGCGGCTCGCCGCGGTCAATTTTCGTTATGATGATTTCGTTTTTTCTTATGAACAAAAAATCTGTCAGGTTATCATCACTCATCAGATAGGGTATCGCCAACACGCCAAAGAGAGTCGCATTTATTAGACTTCTTAGCCTTAATAATTTTACTCATTACAGCTTCTTTGAAAGTGGCCCCAACTCAAACTCAAGTGATCAAATGGGGACGTAACGAAAGACGATTATCCTGAAATAGTGTTACCTCTAGCGACACTTAATTTATCATCGACGAGGAGACATGAACGATATCTGTTTGGTGACTCAGATTTACAAGAGGTCGAATCTTTTCTGATATTGACATCGCCGAAATCAATAGAAACAGGTCCCGTACCAAAAAACTGCCGGTTTAATAGAGTATAAAAACAGGGGGTTAGGCCTACTGGAGAAAACGCGCCGCGTGCTGTAGTACCTCTCTGGCAGTGCGAAAATCGATGCAGTGCAATTCGAAGGCACAGGTTTTATTTGGTTTCCTCTCGAAAACCATTAAGTTTACAAGAAGACTGAAGAGAGCCGTTTTTGCAGAGAATTTAGTGTTCCTCAACTCCATTGTAAAACAGGTTTTTGTTTTTCAGTTATTCGCAAGAAAACGCTGTTTTGGTCCAATACTATGGCAATGTGGCTCACAGAATTCCTGTGGCATTTCCCGTGCCTATTTTTTTGTTACAAACAAATAATTTGTGAAAAAGCGTACTTATTAAAGCTAGGGACACATTTCTCTGACGTGTTGTGTTGTGTTGTGACGCAACTTTGTATGGATCATACAGCATAAATCGCATGTAATTAAACGGGGCGCGTGCACATTGCTCTGACGCTACGCGCTGTGTTGTGTTGTGTTGTGTTGTGACGCGACGCGATCCCTTCTTTCCAGATTTTCGTTGCATCGCGACACAACACATCAGAGCGTCAGAGAAGTGTGCACGGGTCATTTCGCTTAAAAAATATGGATGAAGCTGTCTTAATTGAAAAAGTTAGAAATTACGAATGTTTATTCAACGTGAATTCGAAGAATTACCGCAATGAGTGTATGCGGCAAGAGACGTGGGAGGAGATAGGCAGGGAAATGAATTCTACAGGTAAAACAACAGAATTTTTACTTCACTTGTACTTACATACAGTGTGGAAAAAAGTATAGAAACAGTTCTATAAAAAGTTCCCGGTTAATCGGGGACGAAAACGCTCGGTGTGTACATACTGGAGCTTTTGAGAAATGGGGTAGCACCAGTTTATCAAACGTTGCGTCACAACACGACAGAAACATGTGCACATGGCGAGTCACAACACAACACAACACGAAACGACACAACACAACACATCAGAGAAATGTGTTCCCAGCTTAATTCCTGGCCATTTTATGATATGTAAATATATATGATTTGCCAAACAGGAAAGGCGCTGATAGGTGCGAAAATTTTAGAACTATCAGTTTAATTTCCCACGCGTCAAAAATTTTAACTAGAATTGTGCAAAGAAGGATGGAGAAAAGGGCGGAAGAAATATTAGAAGATCAGTCGGAATTTAGACGAAATAGAGGAACGCGCGAGGCCATTCTAGCTTTACGAGTAGTTATAGAAAAAACAAAAGAAAAGAGAAAAGGCCGCCTATTTAGGATTTGTAGATTTAGAAAATGCCTTCGACAACATAAAATGGGGGAAGATGTAAGATGTTCAAAGTTCTCAGAAAGGTAGGGATGAAATATAAGGACAGAATAATAATAATAATAATAATAATAACATTAATAATAATAATGATTTATTTTCCATTTTTGCGATTAAGTACATTATAAATACATAAAAATACATAAACAATGTCCAAAATAGAAAACCACAAGGTGAAAGTTCAGGTAGACAAAAAAAATCGTCCCCCAATCTGCCACTTGCACCCTGACATATCAGAAAAAAAAACAAAAACAAATGCCTAAATCTAGCAACTAATCTAAATCACCTCCACAACATGACACCAAAGTAATAATAATGATAATAAATCACACATACACACTATCACCAATCATTTATGTTGTCGCATACCGCCCATCTCAATTATCAAGGTAAATCCTAAGCTGTTTTCTGAAAGTTCCACTGTAAGTTTTCAGTTTGAGTGGAAGCCCATTGTAAGCTCTAGGCATACAACCAAAAAAGGATCGGCCATAAATAGCTGTTTTATGAAATGGTGGAGTTACTAGTCCTTTGAACCTTACATTTAAATTATGAACATCAGTACGAAATTGTATATTATGCAAAAGATATGTAGGAGCTCTATTTACAATTAAACTATGGAACAGACAAAGTGATTGCAAAGAAAAACGGTTACTCATGTTCAACCAACCAACATCAAGCAGCTTATGAGATATGTGCTCGTATTTGCGAATGCCATATATGTATCTTAGGCAAGAATTTTGAATTTTTTGGACACGTCGCGCAGTCAGAGAATCCAAACTCGAGGCAAAGACAGGAGCACAAAAAGTGAAATGACATAAGATGAGAGAATCACACAACATAGCTTTTGTCTCTTGAGGAAGGTAACGCCTGTGGGGAAACAAGAGCTTCAAACCAAAGACTGCTTTTTGAATGCAATTCGATATATGCTTGCGATATCTGAAGGTATTATCCATATGCAGACCCAAATTCCTCACACTATATACCCTAGGTATGGAAACATTGCGGACTGATAATGCAATAGAGTTTTCAGGAATTGCGTTAACTGTATGCTCACGACCAAAAACTATGAATTGACACTTTGAAGGATTTAAAAACAAGTTATGCTCCTCGGAGGCAACAAACAATCTTTTCCAGAACCTTCGACATACAGGGCAATAGACTAATCGGCCTCAGATCCTTGAAATCCACTGGACTGTCGATCTTAGGTATTGGTCTGACCTGAGCTTGCTTCCACACAGCCGGAACTCTACCCTCAAGCAGACAACTGTTAATTATATTTGTAAAAAAGGGTATCACGTAGGGAGAGCATAACTTCAGCATTTGTATGTTAATACCATCCGATCCAACGGTGTTGGATACAATACTGTGCAGGACCTTACAAACAGTTTCACACGACACCAAGCTAAACTCTAGAGAATTACGAAAATTAGGATGTTTATTATTTTTGTAATAATTCAATAACTCATAAGATATACTTTGTTGTTGAGGTAAAGAGTTCATAAAGTAAGTATTAATTTCATCCACTTTCTTAAGATGGTCAGGAAGAGTCCTCTTGTTCCTTGCATTAACGTGAAGAGACCTTAATTCAGACCAAAGCAATTTACTATCATTTGAACGCAGTTTAAATTGGAAATAAGCTCTCTTCTCGTTTCGAATTGCAACAGAAGTAAAATTTCTTAGTTGTTTATAATATTCCCACTGGGCAGCCAATTTCGTTCTTTGGAATTTCTTTTTAGCTTTATTTCTTAACGAAATCAGATATTTTACATTGTCGGTAATCCAAGGGTAAGCCTTCGGGCGAGTGATTTTAATGTTTTTTAAAGGAGCGTGAATATCAAATAAATATAAAAGATTATGTGTAAAAAAATTAACTTTTTCCTCTATGTCGCGTATATAGAAAATCTCTTGTAAAGGTAATAAGTGTAAGTCATGAATGAAGGAGGGCAGGTCGAAATTTTTGTAACAACGATAAGTAATGGAGAACGGTTTAAAGGCAGGTACATCAATATTATATTTACCTAATCTCTACAAAGAGCAAAAGGCAGTTATAGAATTTGAGCAGGAACAGAGAGAAGTAGATATCAGGAAAGGAGTGAGACAGGGATGTGCATTGTCACCTCTAGTTTTCAACTTATATGTGGAAGATGCGATTAATATTGTTAAGGACAGAACAGCCTCAGGAATTAATGTACAGGGTCAAACTATTAACATGCTCAGATTTGCAGATGATATAGCAGTGTTAGCATCTAGCAAAGAAGAATTAGGAGCGGCTTTGAATGAAATGGAAGCAGTTTTGACGCAGCACTACGACATGAAAATCAATAAAAAGAAAACTAAAATTTTGGTATGTAGAGGGTGTGAAAATAGAACTAAAATTGAAATACAAATAGGAAATGAGAAGATAGAGGAGGTCGCGGATTTCTGCTATTTAGGAAGTAATATAACTCGAGATGGTAGGAGCACTAAAGTTATAAAACAAAGAATAGCGCAGGGTCGAGTTGCGCTTAACAAAAATAAACAACTGTTATGTTCGGGAACGGTTAATGTAGAAATTCGGAAGAGACCCTTAAAGTCGTATGTATGGAGTACGGAATTATACGTTTGTGAAACTTGGACAATTGGAGAAGCGGATCGAAGAAGGGTAGAATGTGGTGCTACAGACGCATGATGAAGATACCGTGGATAGATAAGGTTAGCAATAGGGAAGTATTAGAAAGAGTTGGAGAAAAGCGAAATTTATGGATGACAATAAAGAATAGGAGAGATAGGATGGTAGTACACCTTCCAAGAGACGAAGGAATAGTTCGCGACATACTAGAGTCAGAGATAGGAATAAAAAGAGGTAGGGGTAGGCCTAGATTAGACTATTGCTCTCAAATAGTTAGGGATGTGGGATGTTCTACTTTTAGGGAAATGCGTAGGTTAGCTCAGGATAGAAAAGGGTGGAGGTACGCGTTCAACCAGTCGACTGAGAACCTTATGATGATGATATATGCTTTGGCTATTGGCAATATGATTTTAATTTTCCATCAATTTTGTATCTTTTCGTAATTTTTGAAGTGAAACTTCTTTAGCTGCACCTCGAAAATTGCCCGAGAATTGAGAGTAAAATTTCAAGGTCGCGTCACGTTTTCGAGCATTTCGTTACACGAGAGAGACGAAAGATATAACGTTGAAGAAAGGAGAAAGAGAGTTATAACATGCATGAGTAGCTGAGATACCACTACGCGTTGTATAATTAATACTTACCATCGTGTTTTGTGATTATTTACGTTTATTTTTACATTTGTGTCCTGTGAATATTCGGTTATATCCGTGAACAGTTATTATGTAACATATGTAAGTATATTTAAAATATTAAAATTTTAATGATAACGACGTTTGTATGCCTATATTGCGTCAAAAAAATGACTGAACGTTTCCGTGAAATGCTCTCTCTCTCTCTATCTCTCACCGTAAATCTCTCTCAGAAGTTACACTTCTATACTTGGGCTGCCCAACAGACGGAGTGATCACCCTGCAAGAACGGGTTCTAGCGGGGCCAATAGTAATTTATGACGACCGAATTGAAGTGATGCGACTTCGTTGGGTCTAAAGAAAGCGCATTACTGCGGTTCGGTTGTCCTAAATTGATAGTGGTCCCGCCTAGAGCACGTTCTTGCAGGGTGATCACTCCGTCTGTTCGGCGGCCCCCAAGTATATCACGTATACGGTGCTATACGCGCATTTTTTAAATATTTATTCAAGGCTAGCTGATTCATGCCAAACTATTCATTTTCGAAAGTATTTCTATACTCCTCACATATATTTCAGTAGGTTATTCTGCTAGTCCGCTGTATAGTATTTCACATATAACTTACCAGAATACATTTTCCAGATTAGCTTTGTTTTAGTATTTTGTACCTAGAGTAGGTAGTGCATAATACAAAAGGTTGTACATTATGTAGTGATGCATCTACTCAAAATCATTATACTCGCAACAATATTTATAATATAGTAATGCACTCCTTGACAAACGGAAAACTAGTTACCTTTATTATTATGGGTCATTAGCATGTTGTATGTTTATTATTATTATTCAATTTTTCACATGCACTATTCATTAGTTGTTACCGATCTGTAACTAATTTTTCTATTTAACTTTAATGTCAATATAAAAGCTGTTTTGACCTTGTCTGGTATTTTCAATTTCGATACTCTGTGATTTCCTGTAAAACAAAGGCTAAGAATTAATTTTTGATTCAGTTGCGTGACTTGGCGCTTCCATTCGTGGGACATTGCACAGTTCCGAAAATATATATTGTTTTATATTCCATCCATTTTACTTGTTTGAACGCCGGTTTGATAAAAGACTTAAGCATCGTATATTACGTATAAATTCCTCTTCATTCATCATTAACATTATACAGCAACATTAATACACTGCTGAATATAACTCTCATTATATGCAAGACTTTTACCTACTCAGTTTATTACGACTTCTCGCTCACACGTAGTCCTCTTGTTTTGCCCATAGGGTAATTTCTAGCAATCGCTTTGTCTAGTGCCAATTCAATGATCTTTTCAAATACCTACCATGCACATTGTACAGACGTGAGATTTTTCTAGTCATTGCGAGCTCAACAAGTGAGATCTTAAAGGGATTCACCCTCTGACCTAAAAGGTTGGAATGCATCCCTCCACTTTTTGATTAACTTGTTAAAACAGTAGAGCAATACAGGTGTAATTGAAAGCCCGATGATCCTCGACACTCTATATTTGCATTGGTTATCTAACACCTCATCATCAGACCGACCAAGAGTGAAAAAAATAAACCAAAACCCAAAAATTAGAGACCACATGAGCTTCTCAACAAAGAGCGAAATGAAACAATATATGTATATAAGACTTATGCAAAGTCCCAAAACAAAATAGTGGATAAAAAACTGAGACCTCTTCACAGCAACTTAAACACTCCTGAAGGAAGTGGGAAAAATGTAAAGTGAGAACAATATCTCATCGAAACTGGATAAGCAAATACAGCACTCCACCAAAAGTACAGCATTAAATGCTTATTTTTTCTCAGTCGATATAATTCCAAGTTTAACGAAATGTGCACCAACAAGAAGGAATAAGTAAGTTGTACTGAGCAAGAAAGAAACTCGTAAAAGAAGTCTGCCCTAATGCATTGTCTAATTTGTACAGATCATTTGTCTGTTAGGATGCGGGAGCTCGACTGGCTTAGGATGGCTTATAATCGAAAACGATTCCATTTCTTGTCATTCATTCACAAAATCATGTTTACTTACCTCAACGCCGTCCTACCTGAGGGATTTCACGCGATAGGCATAATTTGCCAATTAGAGACATCGGTAGTCTCAATACGCTCAGACACAGGGCGGCACTATTCGGAAAATCTGTTATGTTCAATGTCTTTAGACTATATAATTCTTTGCTCTTCAAGAAGAAAGTTAGATTGAAATACTCTAATACTGTCAGATTCCCTCGAATTAATTTATTACATAATATTTAAAGCTAAAATCAGTCATAGTTGTGCAACTATGAGCTAATTTGATTTTAACTCTTTATTTCCGTAGTTCTTGCTCCACTTTGCCCTGTGATTCCTCACGCATCCCACTCATCGCGCCATCTTTCACCGTCATTTACATTACATTTTAATATGTGTTTTTCATAATTTATTTGTTTTTGTGGGTACTTTATCCTTTTTTTGCAATTCGGAGAGGTTAGGTGATTCCTTTTATAATGGATTATGAGTTTCTACTTTGTGTATTTTTAAAAATAAAGTGGATTATTATTATTATAAGTTCGGGTAACTGGATATTTTAACTAGAATTGTGCAAAGAAGGATGGAGAAAAAGGCGGAAGAAATATTAGGAGAAGATCAGTTCGGATTTAGACGAAATAGAGGAACGCGCGAGGCCATTCTAGCTTTACGAGTAATTATAGAAAAAACGATAGAAAAGAGAAAGAGCGTCTATATAGGATTTGTAGATTTAGAAAAAGCCTTCGACAACGTAAAATGGGGGAAGATGTTCGAAGTGCTGAGAAAGGTAGGGATGAAATACAGGGACAGAAGAATAATACATAATCTCTACAAAGAGCAAAAGGCAGTTATAGAATGTGAGCAGGAACAAAGGGAAGTAGATATCCGGAAGGGAGTGAGACAGGGATGTGCATTGTCACCTCTAGTTTTCAACTTATATATCGAAGATGCGATTAATATTGTTAAGGAAAGAACAGCCTCAGGGATCAATGTACAGGGCCAAACTATTAACATGCTCAGATTTGCGGATGATATAGCAATGTTAGCATCTAGCGAAGAAGAATTAGGAGCGGCTTTGAATGAAATGGAAGCAGTTTTGACACAGGGCTTCGGCATGAAAATCAATAAAAAGAAAACTAAAATTTTGGTATGTAGGGGATGTGAAAATAGAACTAAAATGGAAATACAAATTGGAAATGAGAAGATAGAGGAGGTCGCGGATTTCTGCTACTTAGGAAGTAAAATAACTCAAGACGGTAGGAGCACTAAAGATATAAAACAAAGAATGGCGCAGGGCCGAGTTGCGTTTAACAAAAAGAAACAACTGTTATGCTCGAGAACGGTTAATATAGAGACTAGGAAGAGACTCTTAACGTCGTATGTATGGAGTACGGCATTATACGGGTGCGAAACTTGGACAATAGGAGAAGCGGATAGAAAAAGAGTAGAAGCGTTTGAAATGTGGTGCTACAGACGCATGATGAAGATACCGTGGATAGATAAGGTTAGCAATAGGGAAGTATTAGAAAGAGTTGGGGAAAAGCGAAAGGTATGGAAAACAATAAAGAGTAGGAGAGATAGGATGGTAGGAAACCTTCTAAGACACGAAGGAATAGTTCGTGACATACTAGAGTCAGAGATAGGAATAAAAAGAGGTAGGGGTAGGCCTAGATTAGACTACTGCTCTCAAATAGTTAGGGATGTAGGATGTTCTACTTTTAGGGAAATGCGTAGGTTAGCTCAGGATAGAAAAGAATGGAGGTACGCGTCCAACCAGTCTTCGGACTGAGAACCTTATGATGATGAACTGGATATAAAAAAACTGGGCGCGTGGTCGCCACACGCGGTAGAAGTGAAACTTCAACGTTTTTAGAGGACACACAGTAGATGGCTCAAGAACTTTGACGTAAATTCACTACGAATTCTTAATAAGTTAACCCCACACGCCAAAAGACAGTGACACAGTAATTAAACTCGACACGTGTTTCGCTGACAACGTCGGCATCTTCAGGAGTTGAAGATTAATCTAACTCTAAACTTAAATTACATTGCTATAAATACGCAACCCCCACTTCTAAAGTGAAGAGAATCGATAAACCTATAAGGTTTCTTCATCAACCCCTCCCACTCAAGAAACCAACTCCATCTCTCCCCCATGCTCAAACAGTTCAATGAAATTCTAGAAACATTTCGAACACGATAGCAACAAAATTGGTCTCCCAAGCGATCGGCATACCTACGGAGTTTCTTACAACTACCTATTTTGAACGTAAGAGCAATAAAATTGGTGTCCTAGAACTGGAAGGTACGTATTTTATGGCTGGTCTTAATTCTATTTACCTGATAAATCTATACAGGGTCGAGTTCGAAATCGGACCATAATTATTGTTAAGACAGCTACGTTTATTTTTATATATCGCTATACTTTCCAAGACTTTTAAATCAAATATATTACTTCCTGGTTTTAAGAGTTTGAGATTATTGACATTGAATTTATGGCCCGTTTCCAACGCGTGTGATGCCATGCTAGGCTTATCAGGACGGCCGTATTTGTAATGGGCTTGATGCTCCTTGAAGCGGGTTAAAATAGACCGAGTTAACTGCCCGATGTATTTTTCCTCGCAATTTCCGCCTGCTATTTCGTAAATTCCGGCTTTATGAATGGGTTCCGTTTTATCTTTCGCATTTCCGATATTGAACCAGTGAATATTTCTAAAACTGAAGATTCCCGTGGCGAATCCGTACGGCCTGAACCTAAACCTGAAACAAGTAAGGAAGTGGCGGAAGACAGGGCGAGAAGACCCAGGAAATGGCCATAAAATATAAATGATTGTAGATCATGGCCCTATAGACATTTTCGAGAACTTCTTATTTCCTACAAATTTTCCAGACATCATTTTCTATTAATCCTGTTAAATAGCGAAAAGTTTAAAAGAACATTGTATTTTCTGTTTTTGTTGCAAATTATTTTCTACGTTAGTTACAAAATTCGTAACAGGCTGCAATGACTGAAAGAACGTGGAGTATTGCTGGTCATGGAAAAACCTGTCATATTAAATCGTTTAATTGTTGGTCGGAATTTCCACTTAGGAAACAATTACCAAATTTAACTGTAGAGGGTTAAATGGATTTTCTTCAACAACTATTGCAGGTGTCTCAAATGTTTCTCTTTCCAGTTAGGAATTGGAACCTCGGCTGACTTGGTTCTACCCTCTTTTCAAAAAACTATACTGTGAATTTTCGAGCGCTTTATATTCTTCCAACTTATCTAATTTTGTTTTACGATTTTGAGAGCTAGATAGCTTTTTTGGTCTAGTTGTGTTTCCCATTGTACAATTCGAATATTAGGTGTAAATTATGTTGCAGCGTGCAGCACTAATCACTAAAAAGCAGAGTGCGGAGAAAAAAAATATTATAAATTTAGTAAAACTATTTACAGAACGGCAAAATACCAAGTCTTAGTCATTTTAACATCTGTTAATAACATAGACAACAAATCTTTTAAAATAAAGTTACTGTTTTATGAATAAATTTGTCGTGGGAAAAATAGTGTATATAACTCGATGGAAAGTGTATTTCCTATAAACTCTCGTGATGATTTCACGCTCGTATGAAATTTGTCACTTTCCATGCTCGTTACGTAATGTACTATTTACTTATCGCTGCGCGCTTGCAGTTGACATGGCACAAGAATTGCTAATTTCATTTTGTATAAAGAAGTTATTAACAGTAAATTAATTCGTTTTGCGGTAGCGCCCCTATCATAATGTTAAAAGTGAACTGGCACAATACTTGAAATACGGGTGGGGATATGGGTCGCTCGGTCTCTTTTCAACTGGCGGAGATCGTATCACAGCATAATACAGCAGAACAGCTCTCCCTAAATTTTCTAGCTCGCGCAGCGTAGCCCGCGCAACTTCTCAGGCTACGCACGTGTTCTTTTTCGTCTGTCGGCGTGTTAATACCAGTGTCAAACCGATTGATAAAACGCCGCAGTAGTAAATTACTTATAGTTGGAGCTAAAATAGTTCAAAGACACCGCCAAGAATTTTAACTGCTGCATCGGTATCATTTCGATGGATGCTTGGATCTGCTGAGCGCTGTTCGCAGTCGTAGTTCAACGTCGCACCCGTAGGTAGAATGTTTTTTTGCCGTATTAAATTAAACGCAATTAATTATGGACAAAAGGACAAACAGGGCAGCGTACACGCGTGAATATTTTCTCAGAAATAAAAACAAAACTACCTCTCACCTAAAGTCACTAGATAATACTCTCGCCTTGAATACAGCGCCGCCAGTACATCTCTGGCGTCATTGTGGATTTTTGGAATATTCATAGAATTAAGAATATTCTATGGGAATATTTTGTGGTGCACCTGGGATGCATCTACGTTTTAAGTATAATTACTACACCGATTCACCACTACGTAAAAGTCGTGGAGCGTAGCCCACGGGTTCATCTAGTAATCTATAAATCTGGATCGCCGTCACTTTTCAACTTTGGCGCCGTTTGGCGCCCTCCGAATTTGGCGTCTTATGCAACTGCATGCTTCACCTGTGCCTAGGGCCGGCCCTGGCGTCGACAGTTTCAAGTTAAGAATCGCCGTTACAACCACATTGTAAATGCAATGCAACTGCACTAACGTTTGTCATATAATTCAAAAAGCATTATTTGGAAAATTGGTAACATTTGCATTGATACCTTAAGAGCTGATAGTTCAATAACGCGTAGGATTTACTTTTACAGTGGATCAGGTGATAATATAAAACTCATTAAAAAGCTAGTATATCATAGTAACTGGACCCTAGGATCCAGTTAACACTGTGCTAATTTGATTATCATGTCCAATTTTTGATTCTTAACTAAGAAATTTGTGGGGCTGTATGCTTCTTTTATGCAAATAATACTATTGACTGAAAGTCATGCCTATACAGGGTGGTCACTTTTAAAATGTACACCATTGGAATCTTCTAAACCCGAAGAGATTCAGAGTTGGTCAAGTTCCAGAAAACGTGCACATTTCCATGCTCTTTAAAAGGACCTGAAAAGAAATTCTGGATAGCTCTCGTTGTACCTGAAATATCCTGAAAAAATTGAAATATTGCATTTTCTTATTTCTTCCATATATTATTTATTACTTAAGCAAATGTAATTAAATTAAATTAAATTAAATTAAATTAAATGACCTTTGGCAGGTTTACATAAGTAGGTATGGGCTTTCCACTGGATGTTTCAGAATTTCTCTAAGCCTACTACATCTTCAAGTTTTCATAGTAAACTTTTGAATTTCTTATGGACGCCATATTGAATTTTCATAAGGTTGGATAGAGAACAAAATTACGATTTCAATGATGTATGGCACATGGGTCATCTAACTTTCTGGAACACTAATTTAACTATTTATCTACAAAATCTAGTTGCCATGATTATGGAAACTTGAAGTTGTAGTAGGCGTAGACAAATTTTGAAACATAAACTGGATGGCCCATACCTACTTATGTAAACCTGCCAAAGGTCATTACATTTGCTTAAGTAATGAATAATATATGGAAGAAATAAGGAAATGCAATATTTCAATTTTTTCAATATATTTCAGGAACAACAATAGCTATCCAGAATTTCTATTCAGATCTTTAAAGAGCATGGAAATGTGCACGTTTTCTGTAATTTGACCAACTCTGAATCTCTTTCGGGTTTAGAAGATTCCAACGGTGTACATTGTAAAAGTGACCACACTGTATAGTTCATTTGCACAGAGAAGAAGATATACGGCATGGGTGGACAACACTAATACTTATATAATATAATTTTGGCGAATGCGCAATGCGCATATGCGCATTGCGCAAGCCCATGCGAATTTTCTGTAGAAGACAAAGTAACTGAAATACTGGAAATGAACCCAGAGATGATCAAAGTTGAGATCTGAAGGAGGAAAGTACAACGTTCCTAGTTGAAGCTGAAAGAAGAGTAGGTATACGAATTGTTTCCAACTACCTTACACCACTTTGAAATTCCTCTATAAGTAGTTAAGAGCAATCCGCCCAAAACACAGACAGCTAAAATGTGCAGTTTTGTGAGTTACAGAATTTGCTCTGCAGCATTTAATCTTTAATATTTTTCTACATTTTTTTTTTTTGATGAGTAGAGGAAAGAAAGTACTACGATATGGTTTGATTATTTTCTGACGTAATGTTTTAGTTTTAATACAAAATAGAGATAAACATCAACTTTTTCAGGAATATACATAATTTTTGTCGGCCCGTAGCATCGTTACTATACCTGATATTTAAAATTTAATCAAACGTGCTTCTAGCTTCGTTCTTTGACTATACATTGGCAAAATTTCAGTATCTCAAGTGAATAAATTCCGGAGTTATGTAAAATGCAGTAATAAGTGATTTTGCAATTAATGTATGTCGAACTACAGTCGATCTGCCCTCTCCACTTCCAAGTGCTCGTGTAGCGCGCCGGCAGTCGTGTCTGTTCGTTTGATTTCCACGCCACGTCACACGTGCTTCAACGATCAGCGTAAATCCGTAAATTTTCATATTCCTCTATCTGACAAAAGTTCTCTTATTTCTGTTTGATCTTGGAATTAGTCGAGTTGAGTAAATCCTATATCTGGAAAAATAATTTCGACGTAGAACCAAATGAAACCTATATGGTTGTGTTCCTTGTATTATTTTCCACATGAATCTTTGGTTTACGACATTTCCAGTCTGTGCAGAACTTTTTTATTTTCCAAAAATGTAAAATTTTGCATATGTATGAAGCAGTTGGTTTTTAGCAAGTAGCACGTCATATCTCAGTAAATATTCGAGATATCGATTTGATTTTTTTAAATTAAAGTAGAAAAATGAGCGCCTCTGACAGTACCAAAATATTTTATATTACCGCAATAGGTAAGTTTTCTTTGGGGAAAATAAATAGAAACTTCATCTTACACCGCTCACGCAGTGTAAATTTCGACATTCGACAAACTTTTATATTTTTATAAATATGTCAGTAGGTATACAGGGTGTCCCACGGTGGTGGCCTGTTAGAAGTTTATGGAGAACGAAAAATTTGATAAATTTGAAACTTTGCATGGAGTTATAAGTAGTTGGTAGTGATCTACTTTTCTAAAATATTTTCAGACTTCTAGCACTTCCGATTATACTGGAAGTTGACATAAAGTTCAGTTTTTTAAATCGGGCAACCCCCAAATATACCACTATTTGGTTTTATCACATGAGTTCGAATTATTTTTACTCGGAAAGTTTTTTGTTATCTCTTCTCTTTTTTGAGATAAAAATTATTTTTCACACATTTCCTCCACTTTAAAAATCGCTAATAACTTTTGATCCAAAACACTCACTAGCTTAAAATTAGGATCAATTCGTTGCTAATGAATGTTGCTCTCCGAAGAAACGTCTAAAAAAGTCTTCTAAATGAACACAAACTTCAAACGCTTAAAAGTCCGTTTTCTTAAATGGAACCCTATGTTCTTAATCACACCTGTGAATAGCCGAGAAAGTTTTCTAATTAACCATATTAGGTATCCCTATACCCAAACTCGACGGCTTTTGAGATATTTACAAAAATTCTTTAAAAAATTTTTTAGTCATTTCTGTGTAAGAAGGCTATGAAATTGTGTGTCAAACGATTGCTAAATTAAATGAATTTTCTTAGATTTCCCAGATTTATTCTAAATCAATTTCAAGAACTCATTTTGCTAGTTCATTTAATTGAAATACATTTACCTAGTATTATTAATTTCAAATACGGGGAAATATTGCCATTATTTTAATCGACTTCAAGTTGACAGGAAAATTATTTTACAAAACTGTCGGTGGTTGCTAAGCATCTAAGCATCTTTATTATACAGTAATAGTCTATGGCCCGGTTTTTCAAAGAATCCAACACCGTATTAAGTCTGACACCGACTTCGTTGCTATGATACCGGCTTTCTGATTGGTTGTAGCATAGCAACAAAGCCGGTGTCAGACTTAATCCGGTGTTGGATTCTTTGAAAAACCGGGCCTAAGAGCAAGCAACATACATGGTGGACTGACGTCCGCAAATCCGAAATTAATTAATTATTGTGTAAAAACTCAATTGAATAGTCAGTCCGCCTAATCATATTGCTTCTGGCGCAGGTTTAATTATAAAGACATTATTTTTTTGAAAAAAAAACTCATTTTAGCAAAACAAAAATTTTCATCTAATGATATCTTGTGATATGTAAAATACAAAATGGTAAGTGACGGACGTTTTTTGTATTGCTAAAATGGTGACTGGATTTCCGCAAACATAATAAAAATGTTAAAAATTAAACTTATTTTGACAAACGTCAAATTTATTCATGACACCTGACAGAAAAAATGAAGTATTACTACAGATTCATAATTTATTATAGAAAAGAGAAATTTGGCCCTTGCCAAAATAAGTCACTTACCAGTTCGTATTTTACACATCACAAGGTATCATTAGATGAAAATTTTTGTTTTGCTAAAATGAGTTAAAAAAAATGTCTTTATATTTAAACCTACGCCAAAAGTAATATGATTAGGCGGATTGACATTAATGGTAAGCTCGTGAATTAATTTCAGATTTGCGGACGTCAGTCCACCATGTATGTTGCTGGCTCTTATAGACTATAAATACTTATCATGGTCTTCTTACACAGAAATGACAAAAATTATGATTTTTAAGAATTTTTGTAAATATCTCAAAAGCCGTCGAGTTTGGGCATAGGGATACCTAATATGGTTAATTAGGAAACTTTCTCCGCTATTTACGGTGTAATTAAGAACATAGGGTTCTATTTAAGAAAACGGACTTTTAAGCGTTCGAAGTTTGGGTCCATTTAGAAGACGTTTTAGACTTCCTAATTGTAAAAACGCTAATTTAAACGATTCCTCGGAGAGCAACATTCATTGGCATCGAATTGCTTCTAATTTTAAGCTAGTGAGTATTTTGGATCAAAAGTTATTAGCGATTTTTCAAGCGGAGGAAATGTGTCAAAATTTCGAAAAATAATTTTTATCCCAAAAAAGAGAAGAGATAACAAAAAACTTTCCGAGTAAAAATAATTCAAACTCGCGTGATAAAACCAAATATTGGTATATTTGGGGGTTGTCCTATTTAAAAAACTGAACTTTATGTTAACTTCCGATATAACCGGAAGTCTGAAAATATTTTAGAAAAGTAGATTACCACCAACCATAATTCCATGCAGAGTTTCAAATTTATCCCATTTTTCGTTCTCCATAAACTTCTAACAGGCCACCACCGTGGGACACCCTGTATGCTTGGAATGAAATGAAGAGAAAGGTTGTAAAAAATTTTTGGAGAAAGAATTATTATTATTATATCATAGTTTTCAAATTACGATTTTTTTGTCAGACGCGGCCTAATGATATCTCAAATATTTACTGAGATATGACGTGCTATTTGTTAAAACCAACTGGTTCATATATGCAAAATTTACATTTTTCGAAAATAAAAAAGTTCTGCATAGACAGGAAATGTAAACCATCATTGTTAGTGGAAAATTATGTAAGGAACACAACTAAGTAGGTTTCATTTAGTTCTACACTAAAAAATATTTTCGTAACAATTGAACGCTGATTTTACCCCACTAAACGTAGAAGTGGGTAGAGCCGATAATAAACACAGACGAAGAGTTTCTTCAACAAAGAAACCTTCAAGAAAATTAAATAACCTCTCAGCTGCTCGGGCGAGAATTACCTCCAATTTTAACAATAAAAGTAAGTTCGCATTATAACAGAATTAATCTCATCATCATAAAGTTTTCAGTCCGCGTACCTCCATCCTTTCCTATCCTACCCTACCTCTTTCTATTCCTATCTCTGACTCTAGTGAATTGCGGGAATATGAGTCAATAGTGTGAGATTCTTCCATAGCACCTCTTTTATACCTATGTACATTTTAGAGAAAAATGATATACAAGAGACCCCTTTAATTTGTGGTTCTATATCTTATAAAATTGTTTTCACTTATACAGACTGTCCCATTTCTTCTGCACAGCACCTAACTTCGTTTTTTTAAATGGAACATCCTGTAGGGCATTTCACTTCATTTTCGAATTCCTTCATCGATTTGACTATCAGGTTGTATAAAGTAATTTTTATATAAACTTCATACTGTTTAAGTTGCGGGCATTTTTTGCAAATATAGACAAATGTATAGCAATTTTTAAATTTCAATATTTGGACATTGAATGAAACTGTAGCAGTAATACTTTAGTGGAGTGAATGCAATATGTAGGAACTACTTCTGCTGAAAGAAAAAATTGGCACTGTTATACAGGGTATTAGCAATTGCATAACCAAATTAGAAAACTTAAGAACACTATAACTTTGCAATTTTAAATAAAACCGTATTGTTTTTAGGTTATTGTCAGATGCAAATTATGTTTGTTCACATTTCCGTTTCTATGGAATGTCGCATTGTCACAATATAGGTATTTTTGTATATACATACATTCTGGCAACTAACAAACTATTTCTTTCACTTTCGCCCAAAGTGTAGAGGCCATGTCTATTAATTCTTGTTCTGCAAAATTCATTTTCACTTAAGAAAACTTAATTCTCAGATCAATTTTAACAAATGTATGTCTTAACTTTTTCATAGCCAACCGAATATTATCAAATCATTTTTGCTAGATTTACCTGGAAAATTCAAATATTTCAAAAACGGTTAATTTTGGTGTATTGCAATAAGAAAGGCAATTTTATGGGGAATCCAAGAGTGGTATAAAAGCAATAGGGGCTATTTGAAATTAGAAAGTTATGTTTTAAAATTGTCTAATTTGGTCCTGCAATTGCTAATATCCTGTATAATATTTTCGATTGTTTCTTACAGCAACAGTTATTCCTAAATGTTGCTTCCATTCCATGAAAATATTACTGCTACAGCTTTATTCAATTCCGAGATACTAAAATTTCAAAATTGTTCTGCATCTGCAAATATTAGCAAGGAAATGCCTGTAACTCAAAAAATATGAAGTTTAGAAAAAATTATTTCTTACAACCTCATAGTAAAATCGATCAAGGAATTCGAAAATGAAGTCAAATATAAAGTGTTCCATTTGAAATAACGAAGTTGACCTGCATACAGCAAATATGGGACAAGCTGTATACCTAAAAATAATTTTAGCTGGAGCGACATGTCATTGGAAACAATTTTTATATGGAAAGTTTAGTATTACTAACTGTAAAGGATATAACGAAGAATCTCGCACTATTGACTCATCCTGTATAGCTTCCAAACCCAAACTATAATAATTGAAGAGAGGCATTATTATACTGTCACCAGTTTTTTGGTAAAAAATGTAGGTACCGAAGTGAAATGCCTGACAATTTTTTCATGTTGCACTAATTTCAAGTCGTTCTGAATGGAACATGAACGCAATAAATAAATAGCCAAGTACTTTTTTTTTCTTTTGCACATTTCGACAAATCTTTGTAAGTAATTAATAATTTACTAGATTTTTCCTATAGTTTTTTTTATATCTACTATAAGTTCAAAAGTAAGGGATTGAAATATGTCTATTTATCGTCTGCCTTTATGATCAAGCGCTCTTGCCGACTGCTGAATGCACACTGCTAGTACTTTCTAGAGATACCAATTCTACTTTGGCTTTCAGGCTTCCGCTGCGCGTTACTATGTCGGTAAAATGACGTGGTAAAATGACGTTTAAGAATATCGTTATCGGCTAGTGTCTCCAACGGTCTCGGTGGGTGTTCGGATATGGTACAGAACTGCCATTTTGTTCTCCTACGGCTAGACGAGTTCTGACCCCGCAGCGGTTTGATATATTTTGCTTGTTTTTACATCATCTTTCTTCCAAAAAATGCGTGTGTCTGGTGCGAGAGGGCAAGAAAGGGCTTTGTTTAAAATACGTTCTATCAGCTTAATTTTTTTACGCCTCCATTAGTCTGCATTATACTATATGCGGAAGCCTGAAAGCCAAAGTAGAATTGGTATCTCTAGAATCAAGTCACACTGCTGGCTTTGGGTTTCTTCTACCGAGCGGGGCCCCACCACTTCCGACTGGAGAAGTTCCCCTCTCAGCCCGGGATCGGTGGAATGGGTAGATTCGCACGGAGGGGTAAACTATCGAGAACGCGTATCTTGTATATGGCAGGATTGCTCTTAAGGAATGGTAGGTTTGTATGTAGAGATGCGAGACAAATATGAGGTAATGGACTGCGTTGATGATGACAATGATTGCCTGTATGGAGCCATTCAATAAATATATGTAAGATATACTTGTCTGGCCAGGTTTAATAGTTAATTTATGAAAAATGGAACGTGGAAAATTTTGAAGACGTACCTACGAATAACTGATTTCCGGTCGATATTTTTATTTAAACTAAGTGGATATTAGGATATTACATTTGTATTCTGTCTGTATTGATCAAATGAAAACTAATTAGGTACCTACTAGTTTAAATCTGAAGGTATCTAACCTACAATTACCGAAGTTCTATAACCGAAGGTACTATCTATCTTGGGTCATAAAATTCATTCATGTGCAGTTCATTAAAGAATGTCATACTAAATACAAAACAAACCATCCGAATCGGTCTTGACAACGGCATATTATTATGAACACACTAGTACATGGCCATTCCCCATTCACACTAATGAAACTTCCTTTTTCGACGTTTTTTTTAATGATTTAGGAAATTGTACCGTTCGGATCAGCGTAAATTTTGGACAAATACATTTTTCAGGTAATAATGTAAAACTAATGGTGATGACCAATTATCCTAATTGTCTATGTCACTTATTATCGGAATATTACGGGAATATGTGTAATACGTGTTTCATGTACCGTGCTAAGAGTATAAAAGGACATTTTGCAACTAATCAACAAATCAACTAGGTACGAGTAATATATAATTTGAAAATAACACGGAGGACTGATCGTTTCATGCAGCAAAACACACATTGCCTAAATATACTGAAATATGAAAGAGAATATGCGGGAACGGAGTAAACAATCCGCCTTTTCGTTCTCATTTAATGCGAAAATCTGAAAGTGGGCCAGACGTGGTTGGTAGAGTCTAGTTTGTTTTGTCTTTTGTACTTCCTATTTTAATGGTAAAATATTTTTTTACAGAAGTTGCTATTTAGCAACCTTCGTTAAGGCATTGAAAATGAACTTGGCTAAGTTTCAAGTATACTCAGTATAAATCAACGTAACAATTTGTAAAAAATGAGATGATAACATTTTCTCGAACTCGAAACAATGACAGACGGCCGCACACTACAACAAAGGAAACAGTGGGGACGGTGTTTGTATTTTTTTTTAATTTGTACTGTTGTTGTTGTTGTTGTTGTTGTTGTTGTTGTTGTTGTTGTTGTTATTATTTTGTTGTCTTTTTCATCCGGCGATGATACATTTATCCATTCCAAATGGAAATTTGAAATTTTGACATTTATTAACATAAATAACAAATCATTAAGTAAAGTTACCTACTGTTTTATAAATATTTTACTTTCTTAAGGGGACATGGGAAAAATAGTGTACAAGGTGTCCCAAATTGGACGCGTTCTTATGGGAACACCCCTTATTTGAAGAGATAGAAAAAAATTAACCAAGGTGTCCGGAGCTCAAATTTAATGAGAAAACCACTGGCGCAAACAAAACTTTGCTATCTCTTATCGTTTGGCCGCTAGAGGGCGATTCTCAAATTTCATCGATTTCTTTTATGTCCTATAACTTGTTTATTAATAAAGATAATTAATTTTGGTAAAAACTTTCTTAAGGCACTTTTTTCCGTAAAATCCATTGCAATAAGCAGTTTTTTTACAGGGCGTTTAGATTTTCGTGCACCACCCCAAACTCATTTTTTTATATAGACCACCCTATATATTATGAGATTTTTGAAAAGCTCGTAAAATTTCTTGAATTTTGATGTATCACTTGTCATGTTTATATTAAAAACCATTAGCAACATTACGATTTAAAAATTAAAATATTGTGCCTACAGAAATCAAGAGTGCCATGACTAATAAAATGACATATAGGATGGTAACATGTTATGATTAAAACCACAGATCTAAAGTTTCATGATAAGATTACTCCATAGTTATTATATTAAATTAATAATTCTTTAAATGTTGCTAATGGTTTTTAATATAAACATGACAAGTGATACATCAAAATTTAGGAAATTTTACGAGCTTTTCAAAAATCTCATAATATATAGGGTGGTCTATATAAAAAAAAATAGTTTCGGGTGGTGCACGAAAATCTAAACGCCCTGTAAAAAAACTGCCTATTGCAATGGATTTTATGGAAAAAAGTGCCTTAAGAAAGTTTTTACCAAAATTAATTATCTTTATTAATAAACAAGTTATAGGACATAAAAGAAATCGACGAAATTCGAGAATCGCCCTCTAGCGGCCAAACGATAAGAGATAGCAAAGTTTTGTTTGCGCCAGTGGTTTTCTCATTAAATTTGAGCTCCGGACACCTTGGTTAATTTTTTTCTATCTCTTCAAATAAGGGGTGTTCCCATAAGAACGCGTCCAGTTTGGGACACCTTGTACATAACTCTGTGGAACGTGTATTTCGAACATTCGTGTGATTTCTGGACTCGGCTTATTTATTGTTACTACTTACACACGTATGCGATGTAACAGCAGCAAACGCTTAAAATTTTCTAAAAACGTAGCTCAACTTTACACCCCTATAATCTCGCCCTCGTGCATCGTAAACCCCAAAATGTTGGTTGGTTCATCCTCTTTCCAACTAGCCCAAAATCAAAGTTGGACGTTTCACAGCATTTCACAGCATTTCACCGAATCTTACATTTTCTGCCCCCTCACCCTCCAAAAGTTCGCATTCGACAATACCTTCAAAATGACACCAAAAACATTGACCTGACATACGTGAACTCTCAAAAATTCGCAAAAACTGCGAAATATCCAGGCGCCACAGAAATAGCTACTGGGACCCCCGTATGCTGCCATACACTTCCAGTTCATTTATTATTATTTAAAAACGTATTCAATGTAACACCACCAAACGCTTAAAATTTGCTGAATTCGTAGCCAAACTTTACACCCCTAAATATCGCCCCCATGCATCAAGGACCCCAAAAACCAACTTATACGATGTGCTCTGGTTCGTCCTCTTTCCAACTAGCCCAAAATTAAATTTGGATGTTACAGAAATATGCGATATAACACTGTCGAACGTTTAAAGTTTGCTAAAAACGTACCTCAACTTTACACCCCTATAATCTCGCCCTCGTGCATCGCAAACTCCAAAAACCGACTCAAACGAAGTTGGCTGGTTCATCCTCTTTCCAACTAGCCCAAAATTAAAGTTGAACGTTTCATAAAGTATGCGATTTTGCAGCACCGAACGCTTCCGTGTCCAAAAAATTGTTTTAACCCCCTATTTTCGCCCCCGATGTGGAGACCGGCTTCGACTAGCGATGAATAAGACCTGCTCGGATTTGATCATCTAGGTGTTACGTGTGTTGGTGATATAAGATATTGAAATTAGACGTTATGAATAAGTAGTTAGATCGCGGTACTGTACGAAATATGACGCGTTCGTGAGTTTGTTATTATATTATAATGTTCTTTTGTAAAGTGGGAAATAGTTATTTACGGAATAAAGTAATTTGTGGCTATATCCTCTATTATTGAAGTACCAGTTCCTGGGTTACCACAATTGGCGACGAGGTAAATTTGTTTATAAGTGTTGAATAGTATGTAAATAGTGGAAATATCGCATATCGATTGCAGATTTGCGCGGAGTGGATTAAATTCTACTAAGAGGGTGGATTAAATTCTGCCAAGCTGTTGAGTGGATTAAATTCTACTAAGAGAGTGGATTAAATTCTACTAAGAGAGTGGATAAAATTCTACTAATATAGTGGATTACATTCTGCTAAGACGATAATATACAGGGTGGATTCGATTCTACCAGTAGGAGAGGTGAGAAAGATAAAGTCTATAGAGAGATTTGGCTAAGGTTTTATTCTAGAAAAACAAAGCATGGATCAATTGTCAATTAAGCACTTTGCTTGTGACTCCATAGAAAAGGGATTGCTAGCAATTGAATGGAGGAAATGGGTGAGGTCAGTCAGGCTGTATTTGGATGCAGAGGAGATAACAGACGTCGTAAAAAGGAAAAATAAATTACTGCATCTGGGGGGCCCACAGCTTCAAGAAATTGCGTTTGGACTACCAGCGGCCATAGTCGATTACGATCCTGAACTTAAAAATGACGTGTTTAAAATTCTAGTTGATACACTGGACAGTCACTTTTCTCCGCAACAAAATTCTTGTTTTGAAAGACATGTATTTCGAAATATGAAACCAGAAGAAGGAGAAAACTTGAACAAGTTTCTAATACGATGCAGATCACAGGCAAATAAATGTGCCTTTGGAGGCTCGGAAAAAGAAGCTAGGGAAATAAACATTAAGGACAAGATAATCGATATGTGGGCACCTGTCCAGTTAAAGAGAAAATTGTTAGAAAAGGAACTACCACTGAATGATGTAATAGAACAATGCCAGATATATGACCAAACACGGAATCAAAGCAACATTATGCAAAAGAAGGGCGGTAATCAACCAGATGATAGCGGACCCCAGGTGAATCATGTTGGCAATACTAGAAAACGGAAACATTGGGAAGGGACAAAGACAACTGTGTGTTTTCGATGTGGGAATACGCACAAGCTTACAGAAATGAGAAACTGCCCTGCCATTAGTACTAAATGTCACAACTGTGGTCGCATAGGCCACTATGCAAGGAAATGTAGGACTACAAAAGACAAACGCCCCACCCGTCAAAATACGTTGAATTCTAGAAACCACTACCGATCTACAAACTCTCGAAGAGTTAATCTTATTGAGGATACTCCAGAAGAAAATGAACCTTCAACAAGTGGTACCAGGAACTTCGAATGCTTTGAAATAGAGGGCGCAACGAAGACACACAGTAGCAGAGATGACCCGATTCTGGTTAGAATAGGCGGCACACCTGTAAATATGCTAATCGATTCTGGTGCATCCTGTAATATTATCAACGGAGATGACTGGAAAATTTTGATCGAAAATAATGCTGCTATAATGGAAGTCCAACAACAAGTGACTAGTTCAATCAAGCCATACGCATCCAACGAACCCCTAAACATACGATGTAAGTTCACGGCACCTATTTGCGTTGAGAATGGCCAAGAACTTGCAACATTCATGGTAGTAGAAAAAGGAACTATATCCTTACTTGGAAAGCAAACGTCCATCTCCTTAGGTATTCTGAAGTTGGGGTTAACGAAACATAAACCACTTAGGAGCAGCTGACCCGTTTCCGAAAATTAATGGCATTAAAATTAAACTCGCCATTAATCATCTGGTGAAACCAGTGCAACAACCGGTACGAAGAGTCCCCATTGCTGTTGAAACCAAAGTTGAGGAGAAGTTGAAGGATGAACTGGCTCGCGACATAATCGAAAAAGTTGAAGGACCTAGTCCTTGGATCTCGCCTATGGTAATAGTTTTTAAACCAGATGGTGGCATAAGGATATGCATCGACATGAGACGAGCCAACGAAGCCATATTAAGGGAAAATTTCCCATTAGGTACCTACTTTCGAAACTTTCATGACGAAGCTAAAAGGCGCTCGATATTTTTCCCGTCTAGATTTGGCTGGTGCCAGCTAGAACTAGAGGAAGAAAGTAGACCAATAACTACATGCATTACACATCAAGGATTGTTCCGATACAAACGTTTAATGTTCGGAATTAATTCCGCACCAGAAATATTCCAACGTATATTTCAAAGTATTCTTGCACCGTGTAAAAACTGCTTGAATTACATTGATGATGTAATTATACAGGGTGAGTCGTAAGTCACGCCCCACCCGTAAAATATGAGTTTATAACGATAAAATAAGTTGAAATTAAAGAATAAAAAAATTTCGATTTCGCCTTCGTTAACAAATATGCTGAAACTACTAATCGGTTTTTCTGGGTCAAATTAAAGTTAGATAATAATACTTGGAACATTAGTTTATTTAATTAATTAATACTGATAAGTAGAATTAGAGATGTTCAAACAATCCATCATTGACTTCAATGCACAAGGCAGCACGCCGTAAAAGAGAATCTCTAACTCTCTCCAGCATTTACCCATCTATTAAAGCTACTGCTTGTAGTATTCTGGGAAGTTTGTCTGCCTGATTTTCAACAGGTACATGGTAAATTTTTTCCTTGAGGTAACCCCAATAAAAGAAGTCAACCGGTATCAGGTAAGGTGACCGAGGGGGGCAACGAATTGGGGTACTAGCTTGTGCACTTAAGTTGATGGTGGATTATTTGAACATCTTTCCAAATTGTTTAACTTATGTGTTCATGCTTTCTTACACGTAAATGAATAAAATTTCAAAAGTTATAACTCGTTAACGAAGGCGAAATCGATTTTTTCATAACTTCATTTCAACTTACTTTACCATTATAAACTCATATTTTGCAGATGGGGCGTGACTTATGACTCGCCCTGTATATGGAAAAACTGAAACCGAACACGACGATTATTTACGTAAGGTCCAGGAGGTACTAAAAAATCAAAATGTACTACTGAATGATAACAAATGTCAAGTAAAGGTGAGTCAGCTCGAGTTTTTGGGACATATTCTGACGTCATCTGGAATAAAACCCGATCCAAAGAAAGTTTGAGTAATTCGGAGTTTTCGATCACCAATCAATAAAGAAGAAGTTAGGAGTTTCTTAGGACTAGTAACTTATCTAGGAAAATTCATATCTGATCTTGCAAACTTAACGGAATCTCTTCGGTTACTGACAAGAAATGACACAAAATTTGAATCGGGACCAAACCAACAAACAAGTTTCGAGAACCTAAAGCAAGAACTAGACAAATTACCGACACTTGCTTTCTTTGATCGGAAGCTACGTACTCAGTTAATTGCTGATGCAAGTCCAGTTGCCTTGGGAACTGTTCTACTCCAATTCAACATTGAAAATGAGCCCCACGTAATTTATTTTGCCAGTAAAAGTCTCACCGGTGTAGAACGACGATACTCACAGACCGAAAAAGAAAGTCTGGCTCTAGTGTGGGCGGTAGAGAGATTCTACTTTTACTTAGCAGGACTACATTTTGAATAAGTAACAGACCACAAACCGTTGGAAGCTATATTCAAACCCACATCAAAGCCACCAGCCAGAATTGAAAGATGGGTACTAAGATTGCAGGCTTTCAAATTTACTGTAAAATACAAATGTGGAAAATCCAATATAGCCGATTCCTTATCGAGACTGGGCCAACTTGGAATGGACCCCACTTTTGACGAACCAAACGAACACCATGTACATGTAATTATTAAAGAGGCAATTCCCAGAGCATTAAGAATTTCACAAATTATAACCGAAAGCAAGGTGGATCTAGAAATCACGGAAACAATTAAGAAATTGGCTGAAGATTCTTGGTTAGCAAATGATGCAAGTCCATTCTATCCTTTTCGGTTAGAGCTCACTTCAATGGGAACAATTCTCCTCCGAGGCAACAGAATCGTAATACCAAAAAGCCTACGAGGCCAAACCTTAGAGTTGGCCCATGAAGGTCATCCGGGAGAGACAGTTATGAAGCGGAGGTTGCGTTCCAAAGGATGGTGGCCCCAAATAGATAGAGAAGCTGAAAAACATGTGAAACGTTGTCGAGAGTGCTTACTTGTATCAATAACTAACAATCCAGCGCCGATGACGAGACAGAAGCTGCCTTCAGGCCCTTGGCAATTTCTAGCCCTGGATTACATGTCAGGGGAACAAAATCAGGATCATTTGCTCGTAGTCATTGATTATTACTCTAGGTATCATGAAGCCATATTTACAAAATCTACAACTACGTCAACAATCATTCGAGTACTAGAAGAAATGTTTTGCCCATTAGGATTACCAAAAATAATTAAAGTTGATAATGCTACTAACTTTAATAGTGAAGAATTTAAACAGTTCTGTGGCACTAATGGTACAGAAATAGTGAATTCTCCCCCATATTGGCCCCAAGCTAACGGAGAGGTTGAGAATATAAACAAGTCACTGAAGAAGAGGCTGCGAATTAGCTACATAAAGAACAACAAAGATTACAAGAAGGAAATAATGACATACATTTTGATGTACAATGTGACACCTCATGGTACAACAGGGAAATCTCCAACTGAGCTTCTTTTCAACAGGAAAATTCGAGATAAAATACCTAGAATAAAGGACTTAATATCAGATACATTCGATGATGAAGTCTATGATAGGGATCTGGTCAGAAAAGATCTGGGGAAAAGAAAGGAAGATAGTAGTAGAAGAGCTGTTGTAGACACAATTAAACCAGGAGACCGTGTGGTGGTGAAGAATGTCAGCGTTCCTTATAAGTTGATGCCAACCTTTAGTGAGATGGAATTTGATGTACTGAACAGAAATGGAAATGAGCAAACACTGTTTGGAAATGAGAAAGTTATAAAGAGAAATGTAGCTCACGTAAAGAAACTACCCGAGATTACAGTTAACAACGAAACTACAACGGTGGCGCCAAGGCTCTCATCATCATCAAGCACTTTTCCAGCTCCACTAGAGGACTCTCATCACCACACCATTGAGGACGACCCTACCACGTCGGAGGTAGCAACGCCACGGCTACAACCATTGAAACTCGTGAAAGAAAGAGGGATGTGGAGACTGGCTTCGACTAGCGATGAATAAGACCTGCTCGGATTTGATCATCTAGGTGTTACGTGTGTTGGTGATATAAGATATTGAAATTAGACGTTATGAATAAGTAGTTAGATCGCGGTACTGTACGAAATAGGACGCGTTCGTGAGTTTGTTATTATAATGTTCTTTTGTAAAGTGGGAAATAGTTATTTACGGAATAAAGTAATTTGTCGCTGTATCCTCTATTATTGAAGTACCAGTTCCTGGGTCACCACACCCTCGAATCTTACATTTTCTATCCCTCCCCCCAAAGTTCGAATTTGATCAAAATGGCATCAAAAACATTGACCTGGCATATGTTAACAGAATCGCTTTATAACTGTTATAATAATAGTATATTATACACGAGTTTATAATAATAGCATCATTATAACGAGTTGTATACTATACTTTGTCCACGACTATCAAAACAGATTCCCAGAAAGAATTTACCTTCATTTCCCTTCTCCAGTGTAAGAAAGATTCATACATACGCTCTCAGATATAACTTTCTTGGTTTTTTGGGCAATTAATCTAATGGGGCAAGTTCTGCAGCTTCTTTTATTGCTGGTGCTGTTAAAGAAACCTCGTTTTCACTCTCACTACTCATTATATCTTCTTTTTTAGAATATGCATTTCAAATTAAAAGCAAACCATGCTGATTTGACGTTTCAGTTTGAACTGACACATCGCGATCGCGGCCTATTAAATAAATGTAAAAAAGGGTCAAAGCGATGTTCCTATTGGTGTAGTGAATAATATTCATTAATCACTGCAGTGATTAATGTATCTAATTATGATTGAAGAAACACAAGTATAAAGAGTATATTATAAGATAGTCGTGGACAAATTAATTTAAATACGGCCTAGTGCATCTAGATCCGTTTAACTGCCGTGGGTATGGCTAGAGTCTCCGAGCAACGCAGATCAATTCGGCTTAGTGTAAAAACCGTACGATAACAAGTTTTCAAAGTCAAAATATTCCTGTCTTATGAAATCCTATAATGAGAGAAGAGTTTGAGCTAGCACTAAAAAGTTTAAGGAATAATAAAGCGCCAGGTATAGATGGCTTGCAGGCAGAAATCTTAAAGTGCGCAGGTCAGACTAAATCAAGTCCCTGAAAGGGGGCAGCAGCTCTTTCAGTAATCATAGTGGCAGAGATCGTGAGGGTCGGTATGGCACTGTGATACACACTACTGCGATGTGGAAGGCAACGGGAAACCAACACATTATTATATCCCTGGTACAGCGTACTTCGAATTTATGATGATGGCACTTTCTGGAGTAAAATATTCCGGAGGTAAAATAGTCCCACATTCGGATCTCCGGGCGGGGACTGCTTCGGGGGGAGTCATCAGAAATGATAAGTGTAACATCTCACGAGTCGGAGCGTGGAATGTTAGAAGCATGAAACAAGTAGGAAAGTTAGAGAATTTGAAAATTGAGATGGATAGGTTAGCATTAGACGTAGTAGGTATTAGTGAAGTGCGATGGCCAGAAGCCGGAGACTTCTGGAGCGGAGATTTTAGAGTAATACACACAGGATCTGTAGGAGGAAATTCGGGAGTAGGAATTGTTATGCGGAAAAAAGTAGGGCAGAGTGTAGAAAATTTCTTACAGCAAAGTGACAGGGTAGTTATGGTTAGGTTAGATTCGAAACCTGTAAAAACAGTAATAATACAGGTATATATGCCCACTTCTAACTACAGTGATGAGGTCGTAGAGGCAGTTTATAGTGATATTGAACATGTGCTAGATTTTGTGAGAGGACACGAAAATTTAATAATTATAGGAGATTTCAATGCAGTCGTAGGCACAGGGCGAGAGGGCGGAATAGTTGGTCCCTTTGGATTAGGCAATAGGAACGATAGGGGAGTGAGACTGATAGAGTTCTGCGATAAACATAACTTAACGGTCGCGAACACTCTATTTCACCATCATGTTAGGAGACGCTACACGTGGAAGATGCCAGGAGACCTAGGGAGATATCAAATAGATTACATTCTTGTTAGGCAAAGATTTAGAAATCAAGTTAGGGATTGTAGAAGTTATCCAGGAGCAGATATAGATAGTGATCACAAGATAGTCGTTATGAAGGCCAATCTTAAATTTAAGATTTTGAAAAAACGAAGCGGAAGAAGGTATCTTGACCCAGAGAAACTAAAAGATGATGATACGCGCGATAAGTTCGAGAAAAAGACAAACGAAGTACTAAAGGGCGCGGGCGAAAATATTGTTAGGGACATAGAGGAAGAATGGAATTGCATTAAAAATAGTTTAGTTTCCTCAGCTAAGGATATTTTGGGTCATAAACAGAATGAAAGTAGGAAACCCTGGATAACAAAACATATTGTGAGTCTAATAGAGGAAAGGCGCAAATATAAAAATAGGTTAGATGAAATAGGGAAACAAAGATATAAGGCGATCAAGTGGGAAATTATTCGGAAATGTAGGAAAGCGAAAGAGCAATGGATCGATGATAAGTGCAAAGAAGTGGAAAATAAGTTCGAAATAGGAAAGACTGATGAAGCATATAAAATAATTAGGAGAAATTTTAGAGAAATTGGATCTAGTACCAAAAGCATTAGGAATGAGGCAGGAGATATCCTAATCGAAAGCGGGGAGAAGGCAGATAGGTGGAAAGAATATTTAGGAAACTTATATGCGGGACAGGAAGTGCAAGATATATTAGAAAGTGAAAGCAGTGTAGAAGGGGATAACCTAGGGGGTCCTATAATGAGAGAAGAGTTTGAGCTAGCACTAAAAAGTTTAAGGAATAATAAAGCACCAGGTATAGATGGCTTGCAGGCAGAAATCTTAAAGTGCGCAGGTCAAGAGGTAATAGATCGTTTATTTAAATTAGTTAGTCGCATATACCTGACAGGCGAGATTCCAGAGGATTACAAACTGAACATCATGGTAGCTTTGCCAAAAAGGAAAGGCGCGGATAGATGCGAAAATTTTAGAACTATCAGTTTAACTTCCCATGCGTCAAAAATTTTAACTAGAATTGTGCAAAGAAGGATGGAGAAAAAGGCGGAAGAAATATTAGGAGAAGATCAGTTCGGATTTAGACGAAATAGAGGAACGCGCGAGGCCATTCTAGCTTTACGAGTAATTATAGAAAAAACGATAGAAAAGAGAAAGAGCGTATATATAGGATTTGTAGATTTAGAAAAAGCCTTCGACAACGTAAAATGGGGGAAGATGTTCGAAGTGCTGAGAAAGGTAGGGATGAAATACAGGGACAGAAGAATAATACATAATCTCTACAAAGAGCAAAAGGCAGTTATAGAATGTGAGCAGGAACGAAGGGAAGTAGATATCCGGAAGGGAGTGAGACAGGGATGTGCATTGTCACCTCTAGTTTTCAACTTATATATCGAAGATGCGATTAATATTGTTAAGGAAAGAACAGCCTCAGGGATCAATGTACAGGGCCAAACTATTAACATGCTCAGATTTGCGGATGATATAGCAGTGTTAGCATCTAGCAAAGAAGAATTAGGAGCGGCTTTGAATGAAATGGAAGCAGTTTTGACACAGGGCTACGGCATGAAAATCAATAAAAAGAAAACTAAAATTTTGGTATGTAGGGGATGTGAAAATAGAACTAAAATGGAAATACGAATAGGAAATGAGAAGATAGAGGAGGTCGCGGATTTCTGCTACTTAGGAAGTAAAATAACTCAAGATGGTAGGAGCACTAAAGATATAAAACAAAGAATGGCGCAGGGACGAGTTGCGTTTAACAAAAAGAAACAACTGTTATGTTCGAGAACGGTTAATATAGAGACTAGGAAGAGACTCTTAAAGTCGTATGTATGGAGTACGGCATTATACGGGTGCGAAACTTGGACAATAGGAGAAGCGGATAGAAAAAGAGTAGAAGCGTTTGAACTGTGGTGTTACAGACGCATGATGAAGATACCGTGGATAGATAAGGTTAGCAATAGGGAAGTATTAGAAAGAGTTGGGGAAAGGCGAAAGGTATGGAAAACAATAAAGAGTAGGAGAGATAGGATGGTAGGACACCTTCTAAGACACGAAGGAATAGTTCGCGACATACTAGAGTCAGAGATAGGAATAAAAAGAGGTAGGGGTAGGCCTAGATTAGACTACTGCTCTCAAATAGTTAGGGATGTAGGATGTTCTACTTTTAGGGAAATGCGTAGGTTAGCTCAGGATAGAAAAGAATGGAGGTACGCGTCCAACCAGTCTTCGGACTGAGAACCTTATGATGATGCAGGTCAAGAGGTAATAGATCGTTTATTTAAATTAGTTAGTCGCATATACCTGACAGGCGAGATTCCAGAGGATTACAAACGGAACATCATGGTAGCTTTGCCAAAAAGGAAAGGCGCGGATAGGTGCGAAAATTTCAGAACCATCAGTTTAACTTCCCATGCGTCAAAAATTTTAACTAGAATTGTGCAAAGAAGGATGGAGAAAAAGGCAGAAGAAATATTAGGAGAAGATCAGTTCGGATTTAGACGAAATAGAGGAACGCGCGAGGCCATCCTAGCTTTACGAGTAACGATAGAAAAGAGAAAGAGCGTCTATATAGGATTTGTAGATTTAGAAAAGGCCTTCGACAACGTAAAATGGGGGAAGATGTTAGAAGTGCTGAGAAAGGTAGGGATGAAATATATGGATAGAAGAATAATACATAATCTCTACGAAGAGCAAAAGGCAGTTACAAAATGTGAGCAGGAACGAAGGGAAGTAGATATCCGGAAGGGAGGGAGACAGGGATGTGCATTGTCACCTCTAGTTTTCAACTTATATATCGAAGTTATCATCATAAGGTTCTCAGTCCGAGGACTGGTTGGACGCGTACCTCCATTCTTTTCTATCCTGAGCTAACCTACGCATTTCCCTAAAAGTAGAACATCCTACATCCCTAACTATTTGAGAGCAGTAGTCTAATCTAGGCCTACCCCTACCTCTTTTTATTCCTATCTCTGACTCTAGTATGTCACGAACTATTCCTTCGTGTCTTAGAAGGTGTCCTACCATCCTATCTCTCCTACTCTTTATTGTTTTCCATACCTTTCGCTTTTCCCCAACTCTTTCTAATACTTCCCTATTGCTAACCTTATCTAAGATATCGAAGATGCTATTAATATTGTTAAGGACAGAACAGCCTCAGGGATTAACGTACAGGGTCAAACTATTAACATGCTTAGATTTGCGGATGATATAGCAGTGTTAGCATCTAGCAAAGAAGAATTAGGAGCGGCTTTGAATGAAATGGAAGCAGTTTTGACACAGGGCTATGGCATGAAAGTCAATAAAAAGAAAACTAAAATTTTGGTATGTAGGGGATGTGAAAATAGAACTAAAGTTGACATACAAATAGGAAATGAGAAGATAGAGGAGGTCACGGATTTCTGCTATTTAGGAAGTAAAATAACTCAAGACGGTAGGAGCACTAAAGATATAAAACAAAGAATAGCGCTGGGCCGAGTTGCGTTTAACAGAAAGAAACAACTGTTATGTTCGAGAACGGTTAATATTGAGACTAGGAAGAGACTCTTAAAGTCGTATGTATGGAGTACGGCATTATACGGGTGCGAAACTTGGACAATAGGGGAAGCGGATCGAAAAAGAGTAGAAGCGTTTGAAATGTGGTGCTACAGGCGCATGATGAAGATACCGTGGATAGATAAGGTTAGCAATAGGGATGTATTAGAAAGAGTTGGGGAAAAGCGAAAGGTATGGAAGACAATAAAGAGTAGGAGAGATAGGATGGTAGGACACCTTCTAGGACACGAAGGAATAGTTCGCGACATACTAGAGTCAGAGATGGGAATAAAAAGAGGTAGGAGTAGGCCTAGATTAGACTACTGCTCTCAAATAGTTAGGGATGTAGGATGTTCTACTTTTAGGGAAATGCGTAGGTTAGCTCAGGATAGAAAAGAGTGGAAGTACGCATCCAACCAGTCTTCGGACTGAGAACCTTATGATGATGATGAAATCCATAAGACAATCGGTAAAAACGTAAACACGAAATTAAATATCCTAAAAATTCTATCTCCATATTATTGCGTGTCAGAGAAAATTTATTAAAAGTAATCAGAAGAAACTTTGATATCAGCAATGATTATAATACTAGGGAACTTTAATCCTAGAAACCATCATCGTATTGGCTATAGTATATTACAAGTAGAATTTTTCAAAACTATTTCTCGCTTTGAATTTACCTTTCAAATTTCTCTTCGAGCTGACCTGATCTAACCCAGCTTGGTTGGCCTGACACTTAGATTAAATTTAAAGTTGAATTTTTGAGACTAATGTTGAAATTCTTTTGAAGTCAAAATTTCGAGAGTGGATAATGTCAAAATAATATTCCGTAACCGGAAATTGAACGCATTTTATACTAGGGTGAAGTTCTAACTGCATTTTAGACGAGTAGTTTCCAAAGTGAATAAGAGAAGTGCCTCCACTCCGTGTGGATACTGAGCTACGCAAATGTAATGTTTCTAGGCGACTGGAGTGGGGGAACTGGGCCGAGCGTCCGCGCGATTTTACTGATGTCGAATGTATTGTGTATGATGCATTGATTTCATTACATTACCAAAAAATGGATTTATAGTGAAAAAGATACTCGTTTGACGGTGGTCAACATAGACAGGTTAACCACTTACGTAAAATTTTAGGAATTCCTCGGTTTCAACAAAAAGCGGTCAAATTATACGTCAATATTCACATAGGATTCACTGTATTTCAATTATTTAAAGTCAGGCCGTAAAGTAAATTCAGCAGCTGTTAAAAAGTCATATTTATTTTGAATATAATCTTGACAATTTCTTATTTTCTCGGTTCTGTTTTTTGAGGCCTGCATTTTGCTGCTTAGAATAAAATTGCATTCTTAACAATATGTAATTATGACGCAATGACGCCAACACGTACTGATTCGTGAGATTTACATTCATATTTTAAAGTACCTACTACAGTTACCTACTTAAGAAATCATATAGTTAGGTCGTAAGCATCTCTGGTATCAATATGCTTGGAAAAAAAACGTTCTAGTTTTCTTAATAAACAATATGTAAGAACTGGGATGCACAAGTTAGTGTTCCCCTTGTTAGAGTGACTTCGTCTGAAATATTCTCGGGGTCCAACTGGTTGTTTTCAAGCTAAGATAAGCATGTAATACAATTGGTAATGGATGACAGATTTTACAAATAATCCAGCCAGGTAAAATAAATAACAGAATCAATTATTACTTCCTCTTGAGTAATTATAGCACCAATTTTGTTTTGCAGTACCCGCTTTAATTAAATTTTGTTTCTATTTATTTCCTTCGAATCAAAATGTTTTTCAAAAACGGAGCCCTATCGAGCAATTGCCCGAGGCCATTTAGCTGCTAATTTTGCTTGTTTTGAAATGGAGAAAAATGCTGTTTTTCCATACGAAATTATATTTTGGGATCCAGCATTTACGCCCCTTTATTCGCTTTAACCAGAGTACTTCCTGAACGCTAAAACAATGTATTATTGCATATAATGGCCAAGCGGTACGCCCGAACGAATGGCCCAGTTTGCTGCATACGGCACCAATGCCAGTATTACAGTTGCGTAGCCCGCTCTTCTGCTGCAACAGCTATCAAGTGGAGACACTTCTCTTATTCACTTTGGTAGTTTCCAAACTTACTTGACTCATCGCATTCTTTTCAAAAATTTTACGCAATTTCCCCAGAAAAACACGTTAAAGTAACTTATGTGTTATGCATAATATACAGGTATGCGCAACCTAAGCGTATTTCTTTTGTTTCACCTTTGTTGCACATTTTAGAGAAAAAGTTCAGATGAGAGACACCCGCACTGAATTTTGACGCTGCGTTACACAAAATTATTTTCACTTGTACAGGGGATTCCATTTCTTTTGCACAGTACCCAACTTAATTTTTTTAAATGGTACACCCTATATTCGATTGGACTTTTCGATTCCTTACATGAGTTTACTAGATGCTCAGTATTAGAAATGTTTTGCCTAAAATGAACATTTTTGATGTTACCGGCAATGACAGTGTAGAGGAATTTGACAAATTAAATAGCTTCGCATTAAACAAAACTGTAGCGGTGATAGTTTGATGAGATAAAAGTAACTCCTTAAAGTAAATGTTAAAGTCATAAAAGGTCAAAAATATTATTCAGGTTATGAGCAGTTACAAATTAAAATGTTTCAAAATCCCCTAACTTTGTTTTCTTAAATGGAACCATATAATTTTCATAATATAGTGGTTGTTTTCTATTATAGATTCTTTCTCTATTTTGTATGAAATTTTGTACCCCTATACTTAATAGTTTTTGAGATAATCAACCTCAAATATCTATTCCCCAGAATTCTGATAAAAAAAATAATATTTTCACATTGTAGAATCACATTTTCAATTTGGTATCAAAACAGATAGGTATGTAATATTAATTTTCCCACGACCCCATAGAAAAGCGGCACGTTGCATAGGTACCTATAGTATTAGGCCGGAAACTTGACAATTGCGTTGCCCGTGCCCTAAACTTAAAACTGTGCTGTAATATTTGAAAATCGCACAGGTTCATTCAAATTTTGCAGGAAGCTTTGAGATATCCTGTCGCGTCTCTTTTTAAACCTAATAATCTTTTATCAGAAAAATCTCTTAAAAGGTACGGCAGTTGAACATTTTAATGGCTACTCCATGGAAGACCTAAATATTTTAGGTACGAACTGGTCATTTATGAATTGGCGGGCGAGAGAACAAATGAACGTGTCATTCATGAGCCGGTCAGAATTATTAGAATATTATGCTCATAATAAGTTAGTAGGCTATGTACTTGGAAATTTTGACATCTGTTAAGTTAACAGTCTACGTTAACAGTGTTAACGTAGACAACAAATCCTTAAAAATAAAGTTACTGTTTATGAATAAATTTATCTTCTTAAGGGGTCGTGGGAAAAATAGTGTACATAACTCGATGGAAATTTTATTTCCTATAAACTCGTGTGATTTTTTCACTCGGCTACGCCTCGTGCATAAAAATTCACGCTCGTATGAAATTTGTCACTTTCCATGCTCGTTACGTAATACATATACCTACTATTACGAATGATAAAAATGCATTTTAAAACCAATAAAAGTCATCTCAATTTCTTAGCAGAGAAGACTATGGCACAAACGCTTTCTTTATTAATTAGGGATAGTTTAATCGAGGTTTAGATATTTGACCGCAGTTTTTGCTTAAAAGTGGCAAGTCGCCTTTAAATTACTTCTACCTAAATAAATATTCTTGCAGCATTTCAAAGATACGAGTATGCCGTTAACACGATAGGAAAAAGGAAAATATTAAACTTTTTGTTCGCGAATTAGAGACCGTCAATATTTGAAGACGATTATCTCAAATAGTATTAATTTTAGAGTTAGGGAAATTCATACATAATCGAATGCACGTACAACAAGGAAAACAACTGTGATATAAAAATTATATGGTGCCATTTGACAATATAAAGTTATGGTGTTTGGAAATTGTGTAAGTTAACCATGCAATTGCTAATTCACTGTGTAATATTTTCGGTTTTACAATGCAGTGGCAGTTTCTCCTAGATATTGTTTTCTTCTCACCAGAATTCTACTACTACAACTTTCTTCAATCAGAAGATATTTAATTTTCAAAATTTCTGTGCTGTGCTGTGCAGAATAAATGGAACTGGTTTGTATAATTGTAATTAATTTTATATAACAAAGAATCAAAAATCAAGGTGGGGTCTCTTATATGACATTATTCTCTAAATTGTATAGCAAAGGTGTAACAGAAGAAAAATGCGTAGGTGACGCACCCTGTATGTATAATATTGGTAGAAAGCATAGAATTGTAAAACTAAGTTATATTTTTCTTGCAGTTTCAGTTTTCCGTTTCAAACTACAGGTACTTTCCCATTAACTTAACTTTGAAAAATATTGTGTATTGGTGAATTCCTATTGTTACTTTTTTGTGTGCCTCTTTGTTCTCACCTACCCAAATGCATATGCGCGTTTCGGTTTGCATTCACTCATTTATTATGGTGTAGAAATGTCATTCTTGTGCAGGTATTTGTTTTACGCAATTTTTTAAAGCGGCAATTGAAATTAAAGAAAATTATATTTTGTCGTTTCAGATTCACAATGAGAAAAATGTGAATAATATAGCACTGTCACCGTATGGTGCTGCCAGTGTCCTTGTAGCGTTAGTCGAAGGATCTCGTGGAGAAGCGTGCAACGAAATTTTTCGAGCAGCCCGAATACCTTATGATGTACCAACAGTTCGAGTTGGACTTCGTGATGTTCATAGGCATCTCAAGGTAATGTAAACGTTATACAATATTAATTTTAGAAATAAAAGTAAATTATATAATTTCTTTTTTATAGAGTTACTTTATTCCAAAGGAAGGATTTCTTGCTGGGCTAACGTTAAATCAAGGAAATGTTTCACTAAATCCAGGTTTCGAAAAGATTTTGAAATTTTATGGCTATGATACGGAATCATTTAACAGTGGTCTATATCCGGAACCATACACCTCCGCTCCAAGTCCTACTACAACAGAATCTACAAGAGAGGAGACGACACCAGCAGTATCTGTCACTACATCACCAAGATATGTACCCTCTGAAACCCCACCCGCCACTGAAGCTGATATAAGCACAACCGTACTGGTTGTGCCAGAACCGCCGCAAACTGAAGTATCAATAAATGGAGAAGGTACTACCGAAGTAAGAGAAGAAACAACTGAATCTTCAACAATGGTGGTCAGATCTGCTGCAACAGAAGCTGATGTTCCTATGATTAGCGAACAACCCAGCAGTACAACGGTTTTATCTGTACCAGTCGACAATCCAACTACAACAATTTTGGTATCACCAGTCCCAAGTACAATAGTCTCAGAGGTTACGCCATCAGTAATAATAACAACTACCACAGCTCCGCCACCAGTAGGAACGACGCAACCACCTGCTGTAACACCGGAAACAACTGTTGCTGCAAACCCAGTTACGGAAGTGGCTGTACCACAAGAAACGACCAAAGTAACAACGGAGATTCCAATTATTACATCCGTTGGTGTTTTAGATTCAATAACGGAAGTTGCTGTCTCACGAGAAACAACTGTAGCAGAGGAAGTTCCAAGTACTACATTTGAAGTTCCCGCAACAGTTTCCGTTTCCTCTGCAATTACTGTGCCGGTAGTGCCTGGAACCACTGACAGCCCATTACCTATTAGCACTATTTCAAATATGGACACGATAACAACAATTACACTAGAAGATTCTACTACTATTGCTTCAGAGAGCGAGACTTCTGAGCCAGTTACTTTGGATGTGGAACCAGCTGCTGAAGTCACGAGTACAAGTGAAGCTGCGACAACCTTAGAAGCCGCTAATGCCGACGCAGACGCCGAAGGAAATGGTTCTGTTCAAAATTCAGTAATTATAAAAGAACTCACAGGAACTACTCAAACTTCGGATGCGATTACGAGCACTCCTTCAGCAGAAACTTCTACAAAAGCGACAAATGGCAGTGGTTCTGCACAAAATCCGGTTACTGCGGAAGAACCCAATACCTCACAAGCTACCAATGAGATTGCCAATACTACTTCAGCAGTAACCTCTACAGATATTACTGAATCACAGCCATCTACAGATTTAAACAAAGAAATAACTGAAATGATTACAGAGAGGGCCAATAGTAATCAGTCAAGTAACACTTTACCCACTGTGTCAATAACGAGTACTACAACAGTTTTAGAATCATATACCATGACGCCTGGATCAGTAGTGGGACTGAGAACTAAAAGAATGTTAAATATCCGAAATGGCAAATCCAAAGTTAATCGTCAATCCAGGTCAATAGTAGATTTTATAATTGCTCGACAGCTAGACAGACTTTATAGTCCTAGAGGAGGAAGGAGTACTTATATTCCAGAGCAACAGCTAACATTCCTTGTGAATGGAAAATATAGGGAAGGAAACATAAACTTTATGACTTACGATACCGTGCTGCCGTTTCATTATATACCAAGCCTGGGAGCGTCTGCATTAAGTTTTCCTTTAGATAGCACCAAATATTATTTACTTTTAATCCTACCCGAGCGAAGCACAGGCATCGATGACCTTATTTGTGAACTTAAGAGGGCTCCAGATTTAAAATACATAATTCATAACCTGAAGTACACCAGAGTTAACGCAGTAATTCCCAGCTTCATGTTGAAGGGTTATGTTAATTTGACACCAACGTTGCAGAAGGTAGGTATAGTAGGTAAAGTTAGTAATTGGACCACTTAGCAATTGACGCAATGTTTCTGTTTTCGTCTGGACGCCGTCGCAAGCCAATTTGCGGCATCAGCTCAGTAGTTATAATATGACAATTCTGTATCAACATGGTCGCCAACAACGCTAGAAGGCATGGAGTGACGTAACGCGCATGGGCGCCTTTCTGGCGACCAATCAGAATTGTTGTGGGCGGGGCAACAGCCAATGAGAGTGGTTGTGGGCTAGGCAACAGCCAAAGAGAGTGGTTGCGGGCAGGGCAGCAGCCAATCAGAACTGATGTTGTGGGGGCAACAGCCAATCAGAATTGTTGTGGGTGGGGCAGTTGGGGGCTGGTAAGGTACAACTAGTGTTAGGTGCTGCCACCTGTTGGGCCTTTGGCAGTGGCTCAGGCGCATGCGCCAGGGTTTTCGCAAAAGTTCTGGATATGCTGATGCAATAGTACACAGAAGTTGCAGAATAATGTTTTTCTCGGAAATTCGAACTTTGAAGTTGATATTGTTTTTACTAAATAAATATTGATAGGAAGACTAAATCAAGTCCCTGAAAGGGGGCAGCAGCTCTTTCAGTAATCATAGTGACAGAGATCGTGAGGGTCGGTATGGCACTGTGATACACACTCCTGCGATGTGGAAGGCAACGGGAAACCACCACATTATTCTATCCCTAGTACACCGTACTTCTAATTTATAATGATGGCACCTTCTGGAGTAAAATATTCCGAAGGTAAAATAGTCCCACATTCGGATCTCCGGGTGGGGACTGCTTCGGGGGAAGTCATTAGAAATGATAAGTGTAACATCTCACGAGTCGGAGCGTGGAATGTTAGGAGCATGAAACAAGTAGGAAAGTTAGAGAATTTGAAAATTGAGATGGATAGGTTAGCATTAGACGTAGTAGGTATTAGTGAAGTGCGATTTCCAGAAGCTGGAGATTTCTGGAGTGGAGATTTTAGAGTAATACACACAGGATCGATAGGAGGAACTTCGGGAGTAAGAATTGTTATGCGGAAAAAAGTAGGACAGAGTGTAGAAATTTTTTTACAGCAGTGACAGGTAGTTATGGTTAGGTTAGATTCGAAACCTGTAAAACCAGTAATAATACAGTTAAATATGCCCACTTCTAACTACGGTGATGAGGCCGTAGAGGCAGTTTATAGTGATATTGAATAAATATGAATATGATATTTGTGAGGGCACGAAAATTTATTAATTATAGGAGATTTCAATGCAGTCGTAGGCACAGGGCGAGAGGGCGGAATAGTTGGCCACTTTGGATTAGGCAATAGGAACGATAGGGGAGTTAGACTGATAAACATAACTGATAAACATAACTTAACGGTCGCGAACACTATATTTCACTATCATGTTAGGATACGCTTTACGTGGAAGATGCCAGGAGACCTAGGAAGATATCAAATAGATTACATTCTTGTTAGGCAAAGATTTAGAAATCAAGTTAGGGATTGTAGAAGTTATCCAGGAGCAGATACAGATAGTGATCACAACATAGTTGTTAGGAAGGCCAATCTTAAATTTAAGATTTTGAAAAGACGAAGCGGAAGCGGAAGAGAAACTAAAAAATGACGATACGCGCGATAATTTCGAGAAAAAGACAAACGAAGTACTAAAGAGCGCGGGTGAAAATATTGTTATGGACATAGAGGCAGGATGGAATTGCATTAAAAATAGTTTAGTTTCCTCAGCTAGGGATATTTTGGGTCATAGACAGAATGAAAGTAGGAAACCCTGGATAACAAAACATATTGTGAGTCTAATAGAGGAAAGGCGAAAATATAAAAATAGGTTAGATGAAATAGGGAAACAAAGATATAAGGCAATCAAGTGGGAAATTATTCGGAAATGTAGGAAAGCGAAAGAGCAATGGATTGATAATAAATGCAAAGAAGTGGAAGATAAGCTCGAAGTAGGAGAGACTGATGAAGCATATAAAATAATTAGGAGAAATTTTAGAGAAATTGGATCTAGCACCAAAAACATTAGAAATGAGGTAGGAGATATCCTAATCGGACGCGGAAGAAGGCAGATAGGTGGAAAGAATATTTAGGAAACTTATATGCGGGACAGGAAGTGCAAGATATATTAGAAAGCGAAAGCAGTGTAAAGGGAGTCCTATAATGAGAGAAGAGTTTTAGCTAGCACTAAAAAGTTTAAGGAATAATAAAGCACCAGTCAGAAATCTTAAAGTGCGCAGGTCAAGAGGTAATAGACCATTTATTTAAATTAGTTAGTTGCATATACCTGACAGGCAAGATTATAGAAGATTACAAATGGAACATCATAGTAGCTTTGCCAAAAAAGAAAGGCGCTGATAGGTGCGAAAATTTTAGAACTATCAGTTTAACTTCCAATGCGTGAAAAATTTTAACTAAAATTATTGTGCAAAGAAGGATGGAGAAAAAGGCGGAAGAAATATTAGGAGAAGATCAATTCAGATTTAGACGAAACAGAGGAACGCGCAAGGCCATTCTAGCTTTACGAGTAATTATAGAAAAAACGATAGAAAAGAGAAAGAGTGTCTATACAGGATTTGTAGATTTAGAAAAAGCATTCGACAACGTAAAATGGGGGAAGATGTTCGAAGAGCTGAGGAAGGTAGGGATGAAATATAGGGACAGAAGAATAACACATAATCTCTACAAAGAGCAAAAGGCAGTTATAGAATGTGAGCAGGAACGAAGGGAAGTAGATATCCGGAAGGGAGTGAGACAGGGATGTGCATTGTCACCTCTAGTTTTTAACTTATACAGGGTGGGCCAATAGTGTGTAGTCGGCCCATATCTCTGGTTCTATTCAAGGTATCAAAATAAAACTTTACGCGTATGTTGAGAACTCCACGAAGAATCTGATAAAAATATTTTCCTGTATACAGGGTGTTCACGCTCTGAGCACCAAACCAAAGTTATGTTTTTTTAAATGGAACGCCTCACATTTGTTTACATATTTGAATTCCCAATAAAATTTTATGAAAGATGGTGTACTACACGATGGGGTTTAGAGTGGGCGATTTTAAGATATTACTATTTTAATGCCAGTGCAGACCCAATATTGAGGAGCTGCTGACATCTACTGGTCGAAGCTATCTAAAATTTCTTTATTGGACTAGGTTGACAGACTGCTCTATTTGTAAAATTCTTGAGTACTTTTGTCACAAAACTTAATATCATACAGGATGGACAGCTTATGCAATATGCATTTTTTCTCAAAAATTTCAAATGTAACACCCCATATTTTATTTCCGTATTTGATAGACAGTTTACGAAGCTTTTGATTGATATAGATATTGTTAGGTCTACGACTGACGGTTTCGGTAGAACTGAAAATTGAACTTTCAAATGTAGTACTTTGACCGGTAGTTTATTCGTTTCTCCCATATTTTAGCGCCCAAAACACAAAATATGATTTCCATTTTGTTTCTGGAAGTTGATTTCACATTGAGACAAAAACTTTCATCGCCAGATTGCTTCTTCATTGTCATATTCTTAAATAAATGGTAACTTGTTAAACCTAGGTATAAATTGAAACAAGGAGTGCCATGGAAAAAAACCGTCCTTTCAAGAAGTAATATTACAATGAGATTTCTTGTGTCAGTGTAAACTCTGTTCGCTAAATTTTCTGTAAAAACAGTGTAAACATTTTTCTGAGTTTTGGGTTGGCAAAATAGGGGAAATTCACCAAAAATGGTACAAAATTACGGTAAAAATCTCAATTCTTAAGGTTCAATCTTTATTTCTGTTTGAATTATCAGTCGCAGGCCTGCCAATATCTGCATCAGTCAAAAGCTTAATAAACTGGCTATCAAATCTGCAAATAATATACGGGATGTTCCATTTAACATTTTTGAGAAAAGCTCGATGTTGCGTAAGCTAGCCGCTCTGTACAATATGAACTATTTTTAAGAAAGTGTTAATGGATTTTATAAATAGAGTATCCTCTGAAGCTAGTCCAATAAAAAAATCTTAGTTAGCTTTGACCAGCAGGCGTCAGTAGCACCACAAATTTGGGTTCACACTGGTACTAAAATGGCCATATCTTAACATCGCTTACTCTGAACCCCACCGTGTAGCATATCAGCTTTCATGAAATTTTATGGGGAATCCAAATATTTAAACAAATCTGGGGCATTCCATTTAAAAAAAACATAACTTTGGTTTGGTACGTACTACGTGAACATCCTGTATACATCAACATAATTTTAAAATAAGCTTATTTAAAGCAAATAAAATTTCATGTTGATATCTTGAATAGAATCAGAGATATGGACCGACTACGCACTATTGGCCCATCCTGTATATCGAAGATGCGATTAATATTGTTAAGGACAGAACAGCCTCAGGGATTAATGTACAGGGTCAAACTATTAACATTCTCAGATTTGCGGATGATATAGCAGTGTTAGCATCTAGCAAAGAAGAATTAGGAGCGGCTTTGAATGAAATGGAAGCAGTTTTGGTACAGGGCTATGATGGATTACGATTTTATTTCTGAAATGTTTCGGTATGCAAATCAAACGCATGTCATGCTATTCGCAGTGAACATATGAACGGAACTTTATTACCAACTTTAAAATACAAAATACAAATTGTGTTCAACTTTCCCCAACACCCCCACATGAACATATATTTCTGTTTTCCTTTTCTGCACTAAACCTAAATTCTTACAACAAAATTGAAACTTTTGTTTAAAAAGTGGTTTTGTTAATATATCGGCCAGCATTTCTTGTGTAGGAAGCAGTGGCGGCTCGTGACTTGGGGAATGGGTGAAGCAGTTTCGCCGCTCCACACCCACCCCTTGCGACCATCAACAAAAGAAGTGTCTCAATCCTCGCGACACATAAAAGTTGCGTTTTACACTGCCTTGCCCAAAGGGCGAGACAAAATAAAATTACATTGTTAGTAATAATACTTTTTTACCCACAATCGGTCTGTAATCAGAGACTAATATAGAGAACCGTGAAAAGAGGATCTAAATCTAAATAGTATTTTACCGCCCCACTGCGCTAAAAATACTTTATTGCCCTAAGGACGTTTCTTTGAATGAGTCAACAAAAACTGCTTGTGGCCCAGCTTCTTTTATTTTCGCTTGAAGACCATGTAATTGCCCTGACGTCATGCTTGCACCATGAAAACATTGTCCAATAAGTTTTGTTTTATAGCCAAATTTTTCGAGGCACCTTGATACAAGGTTAAACAAATGTTTCGGCAATCCTGCTGGAACCGACATCATAAAATCCTAAAAAATCTTTCCACCAACTGTCCGTCGGGATTAACCGAGGGATTAACACACTTAATTACAATGCTACACTAAGATTTTTGGACAATAATCTGTTTACCCAAGTAAAAAACTGCAAGAATTCAATAACTTGCAGCTGCATAAAACTCATTTTCATTGAAATGTTTAATATACGCCTATACGGCCTATAATTTTCTTTTAAGAAAGCATCCTCAATAATACTTACATTATTCTTCAACTTTGAGAAACCAAATGCACGTATATGTGCTCAGAAGATCCTTCATGTTTATCATTAAAACCGCTCTTATTCGACACACCTGACTTAACACTAATAATAAATTAAACAGGGCATACAAAAAAACTTATTCAAATAGTAACTGCCACACAACTACTCGAATTCGGAGTACCACCCCTTTTTAAAATTTCGATTGTACACTTTGTTTTTATTTTTGTTACCACCTAAAACTGGCACATGTTTTTCACAACTTAAAAAATCTTTCTTCCACTGTGAATAAACACATACGAGATCGCAAAGCGCATCGCAGTGCGCAGCGCATGATTTCCAAGATACAAGTTTCCAACATCAAAACGTATACCACGTGACATGCAGAAACTGAGGGTATCGCGTCACATATGCTAGAATCAGTATTGCCAGATTTTTCTTGAGAAAGTCGCAAATCCCGTCACTAGATGTCGCAAAAAGTCGCAGCCCAGGAAATGGTTAAATAATAGTAATAATAATAATACCCTTTATATCTATACGCTGTTGATCCAACAGATTCTATAAAAACTCCTCCCACAAATGAGCGCTAAATTTGAATAGAAAATTACTATTCGTAGACCGATTTTACACAGCTTTACTGCTAGATAAATAGCTTGACTGAACTAAACCGATCTGTCATTTTGACGTTGTCACTGAATTTACTGTTATGCCCATCGCGAGCCGTGATTACTAGACCGCGAAACGGGTACATAGGCTTGGCTATGGTTACGGTTAGCGGGAAAATAATGTTCTTCGTGCATCGTGCAGAAGCAGAAAATTATTAATCCCAACTTGATTAGGTGAAAATCACCAAATTTGCGACTTGCGAGTTCGTAACAAAAAGTGTCGCAAATGCTACTTGAAATTCACCAAATTTGTGATAAATCCCGGAATCTGGCAACACTGGCTAGAATACCAATGTCTCCTAGTCTTGTTTATATACATAAGATAGACAAGGCTCCTAGCTAGGTTAGCATGGCAACCACGATTACACACGATTATTAGGAAGCAAACAATACTCTATATGTTGGACGCGTGCACGGTGCCGTCAACGCGTAGAACTTGGGAGTTGCTGTTTCACATGAGCGCGGAGCGGCGGAGAGAAATTATAGGACGTCGGATGAACATAAGCTAAAAGGACTAATTCTAAAGGTGATATTTTATAATTCTAATAATATAAACGATATTTATTTTGAGATTAAAATAATATTTGACGAAAAAATTAAAAATAATATTATAGAAAAGTTATTTCGGAAATTTTAGGTGAAGCAACACTTCACCTGCGTCATGGGACGAGCCGCCACTGGTAGGAAGGTGTTCAACACTGATGCCTCCATTTTCAATCTTCTCTCGGAGAAAGTGATGACGAACATCGATGTGCTTTGTGCGTTGACGGTACCCACTTGTTTGAGCAAGGTCAACAGCCCCCTTGTTGTCACAGTAGATGATGGTCGGCCCTGTAGCTGAGTCAGGATCAATTTCTTTGGCCAGTTCTCGCAGCCAAAGACCCTCTTGACAGGTTGTAGACAGCGCCATGTACTCAGCCTCTGTCGTGGATAATGTGACTGTCTTTTGCTTCTTACTTGACCAGGATATGGCTCCACCTTGAAGTATAAATAGGCTACCTGTAACAGAATTTCGATTGTTTATATAATTAGCCTAATCTGCATCGGTGTAGCCTTCTATCTTGGTGTTGCTTTGTTTATTAAACTGCAGCTTGCTGTTCTTCGTTCCCTTTAGGTAGCGGAAAATTTTCTTGACTGCTGTCCAATGAATCTGGCGAGGATTATTGCAGAATCGGCTCACAAAACCAGTTGCGAATTAAATATCAGGTCTGGTGCTCTGAGACAGATAGAGTAAGCTACCTTCTTCACTTCTGGTTAATCTTATTCCAAGCAAATGCTTTGCAATACCTAAATCTTTCATTTTAAATTTTTCTTGGAGCTGCTGCTTTGTGATCTTTATCAAATTTTGACTGGTTGCTACTATTAATAGGTCATCAACATATACAGCTATTATAATTTTTTCTTCGCCTCTTTTGAAAAAAATGCATTGATCTGCTTTTGACTGGTAGAAAGCCATTTCTGTCAATGTAGTTTTCAATTTTTTATTCCAGGCTCTCCCACTCTGTTTAAGCCCATACATCGCCTTTCTTAAACGACAAACTTTAAATTCTTGCCCCTTCTTTTCGAATTGCTTTGGCTGATGTACGTACACTTCTTCTTCTAATTCATCCTGTAGATAAGCCGTTGTAACATCCATGTGGTGTACCTGCATGTTATACTTCACAACCAATGCTATGAGAAACCTGATTGAACTGTAACGTACAACTGGAGAAAACGTTTCCGTATAATCAATTCCATAGGTTTGGGCAAAGCCTCGGACAACCAATCTTGCCTTATATCTTTCAATGTCTCCGTTTGAATTTCGTTTTGTTTTAAAAACCCATTTGGTTTCTAAAATTTTCCTATTTTCTGGTGGGTTAACAAGTGCCCACGTACGATTTTCTACAAGTGATTCATATTCATCCTGCATCGCCCCTATCCAACTCTGCTTCTGTGGTGTGCCTAATGCTTCTTCAATGCTTTGAGGATCTACAAAATTTTCAGATACTGTTAAATAACTCACAAAATCTTCCAATGCTTTTGGTTTGGGTTTTCTTTCTGATCTCCGTACACCTTTAATTACTTGTCTTTCTTCGTTTTCAACAGATGAATTTGAACCATCACCATTTTGTCCTGGTGAAAACGTAATGTCCGAGTCATCGAGGAATTCATCTGTGTAAGTAGTTTCTCCTGGTTCGTCTGAATCTTCCATTACATTTTCTGCATAAACTTCTTCAGTTTCTTCCGGGGTTCCTTCATTATTGGTCGAAACTGGGTAAACTTCTACAACTGTTTTGTTTGTTCTTTTCATCTCAATTTTAGCATTTTCTAAAAATATAACATTTCTACTCTTTATTATATTCTTAGTTTCAGGGTCGATCAACCGGTATCCTTTGGTGTCTTCACAATATCCCATGAATACATACTCTCTCGATTTTTCATCCCATTTTTTTCTCTTTTCTTTAGCTATATGGGCCATCGCTTTGCAACCAAATACTCGAAGATGGTCAAGATTCGGTTTTCTACCTGACCACTTCTCTTCTGGAGTTTTCTTTATTGCTGCCGCTGGAGATCTATTTCTCAAATAGACAGCTGTCGAAACTGCTTCTCCCCAATATTCTTTAGGTAAATTAGCTTCTATTAGCATACCACGTGCCTTTTCAACTATTGTGCGATTCATACGTTCGGCAAGTCCATTTTGTTCTGGGGTATAAGGGCATGTTGACTGATGGCGTATGCCAAATTTCTGTAAAAAATGTTTTAAATTTTGATTAACATATTCTGTGCCATTGTCGGTGCGTAGCATTTTAATCGTTCTCTCACTTTGGTTTTCCACTAGTCTCTTAAATTTTTCAAACGTTTCTGTTACTTGAGACTTCCTCTCTAAGAAATATGCAAATACCTTCCTCGTATAATCATCTATCAAAGTAAGAAAATATTTGCATCCCCCAACTGATGTTTTTTCCATCGACCCGCAGAGATCGGAATGGACGAGTTCTAACACCTGATTTGTTTCAGTTGTACTTATTGGGAACGGCAATCTGTGCTGCTTTGCTTTTATACAAGTTATGCATGGTTCATCGGTACCCTTTTTAAATAGACAGCCTGTAGCCATGCCGCCTGCTAATAATTTCATGTCCCTTCGGTTTAAATGGCCTAAACGTCTGTGCCATAGTTCCTCGTCTAATAATTTTTGAGCCACAAGAGCCGTCTCTCTTTGACAATCTAACTTATAAATGCCATTTATTTCACTCGCTGTGGCAATTATGTGATTCTGGTTCATGATTTTGCATCCTTCGGAACTAAAATTGATCACATACCCATTACTTACAATTTTACTGATGGATAGGAGATTTGCTGCTAATTTTGGAACATGGAGTACGTTTCTTGCTACTACTTCATCAGTCTTGCTGCCAATTGTTATTGGAATCGTGACGTTTCCCACTCCATTTACAACCATTTTGGAATTGTTTGCTGTTGTTACTTCGGTATCCTTGCATTTTTGGATATTTTCCAGCCAATTTTCATTTGCCGTCATATGGGATGACGCACAGGAATCAACAAACCAATCGGAACTAAGTTTTTCTGTCATGTATGGAACATAAAATGCTTTTAACTTGTTAATTTCTTTCTTAGAACTTTGGTTATTGTCATTTTTCTTGCTATACCGGCATTCACTAGCAAAATGTCCAAATTTATTACATGCATAGCAACGTACCTTTTCTTTATTGAATACTCTCCTCTTTCCTTGCCCTTTTAAATACAATGCTGCTTCCGAATCACTGCTTTTGCCTTCTCTTTTGACCTTTATGTCTTACAATAGTTTGGTTTTTATTGAATCACCGGTAATCGGAGTCCCCGAATTTTCTAGCCCCATTATCATTGGCCTATATTCATCTGAGAGACCTGCCAGTAGCAATGCACCAACCCATTCTTCATCCACCCGAAAGCCTAAACCATTTAACTTGTGCACTGTGGTTATTATAGTGTTTACATACTCGTCTGCGGAGCTACAAGCATTTAATTGAGTAGTTACTGACGTACGCAGAAGCCCAACTTTCCTAGTCAACCCGGAGTCCTCAAATGCACACTTCAACCTTTCCCAAGCTTCTTTCGAGGTTTTCGTTTCCTGGATATGAATATAATTGACGGAATCTATCAACAGAATAATCTTCGCTCTTGCTTTCGTGTCCTTCTTGAGGTCAGTAGTGTACGCAACTTCGCCAATAATGCACCCCCATAAGTCTTCGTGCTCTAAAAGCGCTTGCATTGCGAACTTCCAGGTGTTATAATTCTCACGTCCTGTGAGTTTTTCCACTGACAATCCTGCACCTGCCATGCTTTGCGACATATTTTGAGGTTAACTTCTATAAACTTCGTTATTGCTTAAAACAGAAAAATACTTCAGTAATTCTGACCGCCTGAATTTCATCAATAAAAGGATATATCTTCTTTTAGCGCCAATCTGGGTCCATAACCTGATGGATTACGATTTTATTTCTGAAATGTTTCGGTATGCAAATCAAACGCATGTCATGCTATTCGCAGTGAACATATGAACTGAACTTTATTACCAACTTTAAAATACAAAATATAAGTTGTGTTCAACTTTCCCCAACAGGTTACGGCATGAAAATCAATAAAAAGAAAACTAAAATTTTGGTATGTAGGGGGTGTGAAAATAGAACTAAAATTGAAATACAAAAAATAGGAAATGAGAAGATAGAGCATAGAGGAGGTCGCGGATTTCTGCTATTTAGGAAGTAAAATAACTCAAGACGGTAGGAGCACTAAAGATATAAAACAAAGAATAGCGCAGGGTCGAGTTGCGTTTAACAAAAAAAAAACAACTGTTATGTTCGAGAACGGTTAATATAGAGACTCGGAAGAGACTTTTAAAGTCGTATGTATGGAGTACGGCATTATACGGGTGCGAAACTTGGACAATAGGGAGAAGCGGATCGAAAAAGAGTAGAAGCGTTTGAAATGTGGTGCTACAGACGCATGATGAAGATACCGTGGATAGATAAGGTTAGCAATAGGGAAGTATTAGAGAGAGTTGGGGAAAAGCGAAAGGTGTGGAAGACAATAAAGAGTAGGATGGTAGGACACCTTCTAAGACACGAAGAAATAGTTCGCGACATACTAGAGTCAGAGATAGGAATAAAAAGAGGTAGGGGTAGACCCAGATTAGACTACTGCTCTCAAATAGTTAGGGATGTGGGATGTTCTACTTTTAGGGAAATGCGTAGGTTAGCTCAGGATAGAAAAGAATGGAGGTACGCGTCCAACCAGTCTTCGGACTGAGAACCTTATGATGATGAAAGAAAGAAACACGTTCGACGTCGATAAGAGATGTTATAATTGTTTATATTATTATGAAATACTAATACCTAAGAAAGTTCTGGAGAACAAAAACTTTCAACTTGCCGACAGAACATGTTTGTTTGGGTCATGGATAGAGGATAGGGAAGGTAATTCGACGACCTAAGCTTTGGCCGCATCACAGTGAGTGGCCTTTGAGTGTGGTCAGTGTGCGACAGAGAGGGTAGCGACTGATACGGACAACCAGCTTGGAACGCAACGAGGGGTTTATGCAATAAAGCAGATTTTTAAGACAAAAATTGCATCAGGTGTTTATAGATATACAATCGTGCTTATGTTTATTAGTTATGGGTATACGCGGAAAGATTTTGCGACCAATTTGTGCAATTTATCTGTAAATTTGCCGAACTGTGCTGATAAATCTATTGGTTAGTATCTAATGAGAATTTGGCGAGTTAAGCGATATATTGGTGATGCATATATGAATTTATTAATTGGTTGGTTTTACACACACGTAACGATAAAAACTGATGCAGATTAATTTGTCCTACAGATCTGCAAAGCGTGCATTGCTCGCCTTATTTGACATGTTTAGAAATTTAGATGTTGTAAATGACTTTTATATACACTTTTTTCTTGAAGTGACATTTTTAGTTGATTAGGCATGCTTGAAGGGGCAATAAATGTGTAGATACTTACTAAACCTTTTTTTAGAATTCGACCAGCAGTGGTCACTTATTTGTTAAAGAGTTATACAGCCTTCTTTTATAAGATGATACATTTTTGTGTTATAAATTTATTTTTTTTTATAATTTGTCCTGGAATGTGCCGGTTTTTGAAGCCAGGTTTCTGAAGAAAGTTTCAACTTTCTAATGCCTAGTGTAAAACCACGTAAAACAGTGTTATTATGATTCGATTAATTTATTAAAGTAGGCACTTCAGAAACTAAGTCTATTAAAATAAAATTTTAACGTTTTTTTAATAAATTACATTACAACGCTTTTTTGCCACCATTCTACAGGCATAATAATAATGATCACCTCACATTGTGAACGTTTTTACAAGCTTTTATTTAACTTGCAATGTATGTATGTATGTATGTATGTATGTTTGTTAGTTTGTTTGGGTCAAATCTTGCAAGCTGAATTAGAACCACTTCTTGTCATCCGATTGAGCTGAAATTTTGCAGACACCTTTAGTTGTGGTGACAATACAATCAGCCTTATGCTGTATCACTTACGTTAAATATAACGTACTGTTATCTTCGCTGTTATGTTATTTTCTCAAAACCGGTATGCTGTATCACAGTTAACGTTACTGCTCGTAACGTGTGACGTCACTACCTTACGTTATTTGTCAACTTAACGTACCAGATTTAACTTCCAGATTGAACATGCAGTTATGAGATATCCTATGCCATTTTGGTTGTTAGGTGCTAATAAAATTTGTTCCTTACGTTCGGAACCATGGAATTCTAGAATATTTTGCGTCTTATTGTTGTTGGGGCAACTGGGAAACGCAAACAAAAGATTATTTTTCGCTGATGTGTGATGTGAAAAAATGAGGTTAGGTATGAAACGTGTTATAGAAACCAGGAAAAGAATATTGCATGACGGGGACGGCTACAGCAATCTTTTCCAGAAGAATTTTTCTGTCCCATTTTATATTTACTTTCTACTTCATTAGAAATCTAAAACTGATTGGAAAAAGGGGAAGAAAAATTACATTTTGCCTTATTCGGCCTCTGTAAGAACTGTTATTTACAATTAGCATTTTGGTTTGCAAGAACTCTTATCATGAATGATTTTCCTCGGGTTTTATTTTCTCCGTAATGAAAACACGGCTTTATTTTAAAAAATTATGCTATGCACGTACCTACGTCAAACTACCAAACAAAAAAAATATCGTTTTCATTGCAAATAAAATTTGCCCAATACTAATACGGGGTTTTATAAATAATAATAATAATAGCTTTATTGACACCATTATTGCTCAAACAAAAACAAAAATAATCACAAAAAATGCACTGGTGTCAAATGACAAAGTTTGTCAGCTGTTTTAAAGTTGGCGCATGGGGCGCACGCGGGAGCTTCCTTCGGTTCATTTCTCTCTGACTCATACTAATTTCGTATAGCTTTGTCTCCCTTCACAGAAACTAAACTTCCTTCCCTTTTAACACCTCGGGCATAACGTACTCTGTAACGTATACGTTAAAAGACAGATACAGCATACCGGGTTTTAGATGTTACGTTATCTGTTATGTTATTTCCATACGTTAAATTTAGATAACGTACAAGTGTTAAATATAACGTATGTGATACAGCATAGAGCTGAATATTCAATACTCAATATTGTAATACGTTCAAAATGGCCGTCGCCACAAGATGGCGGATGATGCATTTTTGTCAACCCCCTTAATATGGGTATCAAATGAAAGGGCTTGAAGAGTAGAAAACTATAAAGTTAGTGACATCACACTAAATTCAATATGGCCGCCGCCACAGCATGTTCGTTAGTTTGTTTGGGTCAAATCTTGCAAGCTGAATTAGAACCACTTCTTGTCATCCGATTGAGCTGAAATTTTGCAGACACCTTTAGTTGTGGTGACAATACAATATTCAATACTCAATATTGTAATACGTTCAAAATGGCCGTCGCCACAAGATGGCGGATGATGCATTTTTGTCAACCCCCTTAATATGGGTATCAAATGAAAGGGCTTGAAGAGTAGAAAACGATAAAGTTAGTGGCATCACACTAAATTCAATATGGCCGCCGCCCCAGTATGTTTGTTAGTTTGTTTGGGTCAAATCTTGCAAGCTGAATTAGAACCACTTCTTGTCATCCGATGGAGCTGAAATTTTGCAGACACCTTTAGTTATGGTGACAATACTATATTCAATACTCAATATTGTAATACGTTCAAAATGGCCATCGCCACAAGATTGCGGATGATGCATTTTTTGTCAACCCCCTTAATATGGGTATCAAATGAAAGGGTTTGAAGAGTAGAAAACGATAAAGTTAGTGACATCACACTAAATTCGATATGGCCGCCGCTCCAAGATGGCGGATTATATTTTCTCTTCAACCCTCTTAATATGGGTACCAAATGAAAGGGCTTGAAGAGGAGAAAACGATAAAGTTAGTGACATCACACTAAATTCAATATGGCCGCCGCCCCAAGATGGCGGATTATATTTTCTCTGCAACCAGCTTAGTATGGGTATCAAATGAAAGGGCTTGAAGAGGAGAAAACGATAAAGTTAGTGACATCACAATAAATTCAATATGGCCGCCGCTCCAAGATGGCGGATTATATTTTCTCTTCAACCCTCTTAATATGGGTACCAAATGAAAGGGCTTGAAGAGGAGAAAACGATAAAGTTAGTGACATCACACTGAATTCAATATGGCCGCCGCCCCAAGATGGCGGATTATATTTTCTCTGCAACCAGCTTAATATGGGTATCAAATGAAAGGGCTTGAAGAGGAGAAAACGATAAAGTTAGTGACATCACACTAAATTCAATATGGCCGCCGCTCCAAGATGGCGGATTATATTTTCTCTTCAACATTCTTAATACGGGTACCATATGAAAGGGCTTGAAGAGGAGAAAACGATAAAGTTAGTGACATCACACTAAATTCAATATGGCCGCCGCTCCAAGATGGCGGATTATATTTTCTCTTCAACCCTCTTAATATGGGTACCAAATGAAAGGGATTGAAGAGGAGAAAACGATAAAGTTAGTGACATCACACTAAATTCGATATGGCCGCCGCTCCAAGATGGCGGATTATATTTTCTCTGCAACCAGCTTAATATGGGTATCAAATGAAAGGGCTTGAAGAGGAGAAAACGATAAAGTTAGTGACATCACACTAAATTCAATATGGCCGCCGCTCCAAGATGGCGGATTATATTTTCTCTGAAACCCTCTTAATATGGGCCTTGAAGAGTAGAAAACGATAAAGTAAGTGACATCACACTAAATTCAATACGGCCGCCGCTGCAAGATAGCGAATTATATTTTCTTTTCAATCCCCTTAATATGAGTGTCAAATGAAAGGGCTTGAAGAGTAGAAAACGATAAAGTTAGTGACATCACACTAAATTCAATATGGCCAGAGCTCCAAGATGGCGGATTCATTTTCTTGCTTTCTGATATGGCTGCTGCACTCAGCGAAAACTAAAAAGATAATAAATAAATTAATTTAAAAAAACATTTTTAAAAACAAGCTTTTATTTAAATGCTCTGAAAAGAAGAAAATAAACTTTCAAATAAATCAAGCCAAGGCAAACCCATAATTTTGTTACAGTATACAATTGCATATGATATAAAAGCTTGTCGCGAGAATTTCGTGTGTAAATTTCTTTCATAGAAAAATACAATTTCTAGTTTCTGGCGAGATTTTCGTGTGTAAATTTCTCTTATAGAAAATTATATTTTCTACTTAGAATTACTTTCAAGATATATTTATATTCTCGCGACAAGCTTTTATATCATATGCAATTGTATACTGTAACAATATTATGGGTTTGCCTTGGTTTGATTTGTTTGACAGTTTACTTTCTTCTTTTCAGAGCATTTAAATAAAAGCTTGTTTTTAAAAATATTTTTTAAATCAATTTATTGCAGATATACCAGTTGTTACCTGAATATAAGTTGCTAAAATCTCCACAATTCGGAAATTGCATAAAAGACAGTGAAGATTCACAAAACACAATTTATTCTATCGATTGAAAATTTTAAAAGTATATTTTCCGGAAATCACATAAGTACTAATAAAGCTCAACATATAGAAAAAATTTAAACTAAATTAGATGATCTTCTGGAAAGCAAATTATGGGAAGATTCTGAAGACACCGTTGCACCTATTTACGATGTCAATTTACCAGAAACTGTAGATTGCGTTATTTATTATGTGACTGGTTTTATCTGCAAGAAGCTTTTTAAAGAGTCAAAATGTAAATTCTCCCAGGAGCTTCTCTATAATCCAAACCCGTCCCACGCTTTACCACCTGAATCTGAACTACTCGAATTAAAATCTAGAGGATGGTTGAATCATTCCAATAAAATTATCCATAATCTATTAAAAAAATTGAGAAAAATTGTTATTTAAACATATTGCCTCTGTTGACGTTTCTGAGAATACATTACAGGATTTCTTTTCAGTCCAAAAAAATAGGTCGGTAAAATTTGAGTGTCAAATACATCTGGATAAAATATTAGTTAAAGGGGTTTATTATAATACGTGCATGTGAGTAAAACAGTATTATAGGCGATGTGCACATTTTAAATTTCGCGCAGCTTTACGCCAGCTAGTGGCAAAATATTCTGAGCCGGCAGGAAAACACACTGATAATAATTGCACTAGTGCCTTGAAAATTAATGTGGTATTTTGTGAAAATAGTTATTTAAGTAACAATGAATGTAAGGACGTACTTATTAACATTCGAGGAAGGTTTGTACAATCCGTGTTACTTATTATATTTTTCCCGCTCTTTGCACTATTCGGAAATAATAAATAGATGTGAGACGTAATCAGTGAAATCTACGAAATTCAAGTCGCCAAATGTCTGTATGTATTTTATTTTTCGGTTGCTGCGGTTATGACAGTAAACAAGTAATTTCCATAAATAAATTAGTTTCATTCTTATCGTAGGCCTGTAAGTGATTATTACCCTAGGCATGTAAGTAAATTATTATCCTTCGCCAAGGAAAAAAACAAGGCGAATGCAATAGGGAACTTACATGCATCGTAACTATGGACATAACATAAACTTACATTGCAAAGAGCGAGAAAACACCATTTATTGTGTGATAATTAAGTTCAGGCAACAATAACAACAAAAGATAGTGATAGTGTGTTTATTTACTGTATAATTTTTATTTTTATTTTTGCACTATTGCTGCTTTCAATTTATCTTTTGTTTTTTGTATTTTTTTGCAGCGTCATGTGGGGCGTCTGTGTTTATTTATTGTAACTTTTTAAATTTCTCGAGTTACCCTGTATTTGGATACAATTCAAATGTATCTGTTGGGTAACCAAATAAAATAAATAAATAAATAAATAAATAAATAAATTTCAAGTACTATTCGTGTACCGTTAAGAACAACTAAAATTAATTTTCTCAGAATTCACAATAAAATACAATACACATTTTTTTAATTCAAAGGGATTTTATTGCCCTTCTAAAAACAGGACTGTCGCGGAAAAAAACGGGACGTCTGGCAATCCTACCTCTTACGGTCCTCTTCTCTTCCCTTCCCTTCCCTTCCCTTCCCTTCCCTTCCCTTCCCTTCCCTTCCCTTCCCTTCCCTTCCCTTCCCTTCCCTTCCCTTCCCTTCCCTTCCCTTCCCTTCCCTTCCCTTCCCTTCCCTTCCCTTCCCTTCCCTTCCCTTCCCTTCCCTTCCCTTCCCTTCCCTTCCCTTCCCTTCCCTTCCCTTCCCTTCCCTTCCCTTCCCTTCCCTTCCCTTCCCTTCCCTTCCCTTCCCTTCCCTTCCCTTCCCTTCCCTTCCCTTCCCTTCCCTTCCCTTCCCTTCCCTTCCCTTCCCTTCCCTTCCCTTCCCTTCCCTTCCCTTCCCTTCCCTTCCCTTCCCTTCCCTTCCCTTCCCTTCCCTTCCCTTCCCTTCCCTTCCCTTCCCTTCCCTTCCCTTCCCTTCCCTTCCCTTCCCTTCCCTTCCCTTCCCTTCCCTTCCCTTCCCTTCCCTTCCCTTCCCTTCCCTTCCCTTCCCTTCCCTTCCCTTCCCTTCCCTTCCCTTCCCTTCCCTTCCCTTCCCTTCCCTTCCCTTCTCTTCTCTTCTCTTCTCTTCTCTTCTCTTCTCTTCTCTTCTCGTCTTTTCTCTTCTCTCCTCTTCTCTTATTATCGTTGAATGTGAAGGACTTCTCAATCAACGATAATGTTCATTATTTCAATGTAAAAAACATTTACTTACACTTATAATCAATCAAATATTTGAATCTGGTGACTATGTTAAGTGAATGAAGTTAAATTTTCATTTTGTATTATTTACGGTTTTTCTGTTTTGCTTAAAATTGCGCCCCCGGAAGCTTGTGTCCCTGGCGGGTGCCCTGGTTGCCCTGCCCTAGTTACGACACTGCCCATAGACGTTTATTGTCATTTCCGTCGACAGTGTATTTATAAATATGATTAACAAACGCAAAACAGATCGTTAATGACCCCTATTAATGAACGATTTCTATTAATAAACGATTTTAGTACCCTAGGCAACCAAACATAGGTTCACAAAATTAAATATCCAAATCAAGTTCTCGCGCCATCAATATGTGTCACTGTCAAGTTTATAGTTTCTGAAATCGTAATTCGTCCAAATTTAATAAATGGATGTTAACGAAGATTTTACGTTAAAAGTCGACGGAAAAATTTTAACTAACTCGTATATTAAAAAGCGATTAATAATCTCGACAATTAACTCACTCGCTGCGCTCGTGAGTGAAAATGTCTCGATTATTAATCGCCTTTATTAATACACTTGTTCGTTAAATAACTATTTCCGTCGACAGTGTATTTATGAATATGATTAACAAACGCAAAACAGTTCGTTAATGACTCCTATTAATGAATGATTTCTATTAATAAACGATTTTAGAATCCTAGGCAACCAAACATAAGTTCATATACAATGAAATATCCAAATCAAGTTTTCATGTCATCAAGATCTGTCACTGTCAAGTTTATAGTTTCTGAAATCGTAATTCGTACAAAACTTAATAAATGGATGTTAACGAAGATTTTACGTTAAAAGTCGACGGAAAAAATTTGTAACGAACTCTTATATTAAAAAGCGATTAATAATCTCGACAATTAACTCACGAGCGCAGCGAGAGAGTGAAAATGTCTCGATCATTAATCGCCTTTATTAATACACTTGTTCGTTAAATAACTATTATTACACTAACGCACAATTTATCACATCATTTATCATTATCAACTTATTATAAACGCGGACCTATCTTCGAAAAATTCACCACGTGCGTGAATAACCAATTGCACTAGATACCTTCATCACTAAATGTAATTTCGCCAGAGACATTTTGTAAATATGTGTTCATAACAATAACTTTCGAAGTGCAATAATTACAAATGTGAGAAAACTACTCTTTGAAGGCTGAAAATATCAAGAAATTAATTTTTGGTATTACTTTATGCTTTATGTAAAACTTACATTTCATAAACTACTATTTTATAAACCCATAATTATTATGTGACTGTATTGCTGGTAAGTACAGCAGGACATTGCAAGCATATATCAGCAGCTTCAAGATCCCAACATTTCCAGGTGCACTGTCTCTGATTTAGTTCGAGAAAAATCAATTTAGGTTAGTTACAGCAGTGTAGGAGTCAGTGGCTGTAGTCACGAGTTCCAGTTAAAATCAAACGCGAATATGTATTTTAATATTACCACTGCTTAATATTTAACAATTACACTCACAAACTGTTCTTTGATCACGAAAAGAAAACACTTTACATTATACGAGTAGTTGTCAACATGAATTGTTTTCATACCGCTTTAGTACAATACTTCGATTTGGTGGCGCTGCCTACTTATTTGCATATCGCATATAGGATTATTAGGATTATCTTGTTTTATACTATCTATTCATGCCTAGCTTTCTTTGTAATTGTACACTATTATTCAATTACATATTGTATATAACATTTAGTTATCATGTTTATTTGTTTCCCGCATATAAAGTAATAGTTTCTGTCCCGTAACCGTATGAGTAAAACTCGAACGGCTGGAGAGTTGAGCCAAGCGGGTTGTCTGTCCTTGTCTAAAATATCAAGCCACATTCACGGGCCTCGGCTCAAGCGGTAGTCGGACTACCTTCCCTATCCTCTATCCATGGTTTGGGTTTACTCCCACGTTCTGCATGTTAATCTGTACCGAAGTACATGTGCACTTAATACGTTACAGACACTACAAGGTGACCGAGATTATTTTATACCTTGCAAGCTCGGCGTTCTTCAGTTTGTTTATTTTCATACGTGCTAAGTTTTGTAAGAACCTAGAGTGCGCACTCAAGCCGCCATCTCGACTGCTACGTCATCATAATAAAACCAATGTATACTTTTATTGGGATATAATTAAAACTACAATATGTATATGTAGTATACAGAGTAGACATGCGTGTATATTCTGCGCAAATCGAAGCACTTTCCTGACCGATTCATTAGCCGGTGTATACTCAACGATGCGGTCATGCAGGATGAGACAGTATGCCGTTGTGTTGGTCGGAAAATTCTCGCTTGACTCAAATTCCAGACGCACATCTATGGGTCTTCACATCCGTACAGTGGTTCGTTGACCTTTCCATAATATGAACTCTGGAAGTTCTCGTACATTTTGTATAGCAGAGCATATTTCCCCGTGAAGAAATCCAAGTTTAAATTCTCATAGGGAAAGCACTCAGAATTCAGGTACAGTTTGACGTTTGTCAGATTTCAGTGGTTAAATTTGCTTGAATCCGTGGCCAAATTCGCCTTGCGGTTCATCTGGAAGGCAACAATAACGTAGCGGGGTTTCTCCAACCGTGTTTCAGTCTTGAAGGCCCACGTTTGTTCCGTCGCTCGCGGCAACGCCGGATACTCGTACAGCTCCCAGCTGCGAAAACATATCTGCAACGTTCTCTCGTCCTCGACAATATTGAGAAGTTTTAGGTATTCAGCATCCGATGGATAGACGTACGGTACCCTCCAATGAACCTTGCTCAACTCAATTCTGGTGTCCTCGTTCGTATCTTTTTTCGATCGAGTCAAAATGAGCTCGTGACACACATTTAACAGAAGTTTGGGGTAGTCTTCCAAAAATTCCAGCAGAATTCTTCCAGGGATGCACACGTTAAAGTTCCAGTTCGCGTCGAGAAGGTGGCTCGGTAAGTCTCCTGTAGTCGTCCAGCCGGCATTCTCCAGGGCACTTACCTCACCCTCATTCAGAGAAACTACACCCTTCAGTGTGCTCGTGATGCCCACGTTTTTTGTTCGATCCACCTCCACCCCGTTTATTTCACAGTGGATTTCGTCGAAGAGGAAATTGAGGGCGTTGTTTGTTAAAGCCGCATTTCTTCCTCCTGCATCCTTGATGAATCTGCCTTCTATGTAGATGCAGCTGAGATGCGGCAGTACGTAAACGTCTTGTTGGTGAATTGGTATGCGAATTTCGTCATTGGCGTTGAATGTTGTTGACACCAACGGCCGATGTACGTGCACCTCGACACGGCGTGCTGACTCATCCACAGCAGCACCGGACAGAACACGAAACGTGTCTACGTTTATGTGTGTCATTATTCAAATACTAGCCTTCTCTTGTTGAAGCACAAATACTGACAGCACCGTTAATTTGCTTGCTTAAACACTCACCACACAATATGATACCGCGCGCATGCGCGGACGCCGACTTCGCAGTCTGCCAGATGCAACGGCCTTGAGGAGGACACACACACCCACACGTACACACCCAAACCCACACAGATAGACAGACAGACAGACAGACAGACAGACAGACAGACAGACAGACAGACAGACAGACAGACAGACAGGCAGGCAGGCAGGCAGGCAGGCAGGCAGGCATGCAGGCAGGCAGGCAGACAGACAGACAGACAACTAATAAGAATTCGGAGGTAGAAGAATAACTATAGATTCAGATTTGTCTCATCGACCTGGTTAATTTGATACCCTACATGACCTAAGTGGGCGTGCAAGGGGGCGTGGTAAGGGGCGTGGTCAGTGGGTGGGGCAAGGGGGTGTGGCCAGGGGGCGTGGTCATTGGTCGGGGTCCTGCTTAGGGCTCAGTTGCGCATGTGCTAACCCAGAAACACATACTGAGAATCTGTATTTTGTAGAAAGGTCCTTTATAGTTCTGATTTATCAGCACTGGTTCCGCTTTCCTGCAGTAGAGAGTGCGCTCCATAGGTGTAACAGAAATCTACTTGCGTTCTATATTACCGACATTCAATTTGTAATTCCAGTACTCACCAGATGGGTCCCACTTGTTGAATTCGCATTAAAATTATACAGCAAATCCTCTCACACGTGTCCGAAACGCATTAAGATAACAAGTAATTTCAAAACTTAGCACGTATGAAAATAAACAAACTGAAGAACGCCAAGATTGCAAGGCGCTACACTTCAAACGTTTTATGTTCTAGAATGTTCATTTAATGTTATTTTATTGCAATAATACAAACAAACGGGTATAGAATAATCTCGGTCACCTTGTAGTGTCTGCAACGTATTAAGTACACATGTACTTCGATACAGATTAACATGCAGAACGTGGGAGTAAACCCAAACAAACATGTTCTGCCGGCAAGTTGAAAGGTTTTGCTCTCCAGAACTTTCTTAGGTATTAGTATTTCATAATAATATAAACAATTATAACATCTCTTATCGACGTCGGACGTGCTTCTTTCTTAAACTTTCCTATCAATATTTATTTAGTAAAAACAACAGCAACTTCAAACGTTCGAATATCCGAGAAAAACATTATTCTGCAACTTCTGTGTACCTACTATTGCATCAGCATTTCCAGAACTTTTGCGAAAACCCCGGCCCCAGCCCACAGCCACTCTCATTGGCTGTTGCCCCGCCTACAATTCTGATTGGCTGTTGCCTCGCCCACAACAATTCTGATTGGTCAGCAGAAAAGCGCGCATGCGCGTTACGTCACTCTATGCCTTCTAGCGTTGTTGGCGGCCATGTTGATACAGAATTGTCATATTCTAACTACTCAGCTCGAATCATGAAATATTAGCATCCACTGTTTTTGCTTGATTTTTATTTTATTTTATTTATTTTATTTATTTTATTTATTTTATTTGTAAACTTTTCAATTGCGCCGGTGAATAATAATTCATTACAGCTACTTTTCGCGCAGCTGGTTTCAAAAACGGCTGGTAAAATTACAACTTTACAGGCTCTGTAAAGCACTTCTTATTACAGCATACAGCACTGAGTTTGGCTTGGTATCTGTTACTACCTCCATCTTTAAGTGTTATTAAAGTTGAAACTGTCCGTACAATTTGAACTCTTTTTATAAAGCCGCGGGTTTACTTCACCAATAAATTTGCTCTTACTGTAATTGTAAATTTGTAATAAATTTTGCATTACTTATAAAAGATTTATCTGTTCACGAGAAAAGTCATAACGTAAAATTCTTAAGCGGTGACTTTTATTTAATAATTTAAAAGATACATTGGAAATAGGCTAAATTCGTGCATTGAATGTAAATAATTTTTCTAAGAAATGTAGCTACTTCAATAGTTAATTCAATTAGGTAATTCAAAATGAAAAATTACTTGCAGATAGTTTTTAAACAAGTATGTACACGTTTTTCACAAGGGTAAAGGTGTAAAAATGAGACGCACAAAATTTTTGGTAAAAATGAGACATTCGAATTCTTCTCACTAAACATAGTATTATTGGAACACTAAAGTGAAGAATTTATAACTTATATATTGTATAACCTAAACGTAATTAAGAGCAATCCGCCCAAAACACAGACAGCTAAAATGTGCAGTTTCGTGACTTACAGAATTTGCTCTGCAGCATTTAATCTTTGATATTTTTCTACAATTTTTTTTTTGATGAGTAGAGGAAAGAAAGTACTACGATAAGGTTTGATTATTTTCTGACGTAATGTTTTAGTTTTAATACAAAATAGAGATAAACATCAACTTTTTCAGGAATATACATAATTTTTGTCGGCCCGTAGCATCGTTACTATACCTGATATTTAAAATTTAATCAAACAAGCTTCTAGCTTCGTTCTTTGACTATACATTGGCAAAATTTCAGTATCTCAAGTGAATAAATTCCGGAGTTATGTAAAATGCAGTAATAAGTGATTGTGCAATTAATGTATGTCGAACTACAGTCGATCTGCCCTCTCCACTTCCATGTGCTCGTGTAGCGCGCCGGCAGTCGTGTCTGTTCGTTTGATTTCCACGCCCCGTCACACGTGCTTCAACGATCAGCGTAAATCCGTAAATTTTCATATTCCTCTATCTGACAAAAGTTCTCTTGTTTCTGTTTGATCTTGGAACTCGTCTTGGAACTAGTCGAGTTGAGTAAATCCTATTTCTGGAAAAATAATTTCTACGTAGAACCAAATGAAACCTATATGGTTGTGTTCCTTGTATTATTTTCCACATGAATCTTTGGTTTACGACATTTCCAGTCTGTGCAGAACTTTTTTATTTTCCAAAAATGTAAAATTTTGCATATGTATGAAGCAGTTGGTTTTTAGCAAGTAGCACGTCATATCTCCGTAAATATTCGAGATATCGATTTGATTTTTTTAAATTAAAGTAGAAAAATGAGCGCCTCTGACAGTACCAAAATATTTTATATTACCGCAATAGGTAAGTATTCTTTGGGGAAAATAAATAGAAACTTCATTTTACACCGCTCACGCAGTGTAAATTTCGACATTCGACAAACTTTTATATTTTTATAAATATGTCAGAAGGTATACAGGGTGTCCCACGGTGGTGGCCTGTTAGAAGTTTATGGAGAACGAAAAATTTGATAAATTTGAAACCTTGCATGGAGTTATAAGTAGTTGGTAGTGATCTACTTTTCTAAAATATTTTCGGACTTCTAGATTCTAGATTATACCGGAAGTTCACATAAAGTTCAGTTTTTTAAATCGGGCAACCCCCAAATATACCACTATTTGGTTTTATCACATGAGTTCGAATTATTTTTACTCGGAAAGTTTTTTGTTATCTCTTCTCTTTTTTGAGATAAAAATTATTTTTCACACATTTCCTCCACTTGAAAAATCGCTAATAACTTTTGATCCAAAACACTCACTAGCTTAAAATTAGGATCAATTCGTTGCTAATGAATGTTGCTCTCCGAAGAAACGTCTAAAAAAGTCTTCTAAATGAACACAAACTTCAAACGCTTAAAAGTCCGTTTTCCTAAATGGAACCCTATGTTCTTAATCACACCTGTGAATAGCCGAGAAAGTTTTCTAATTAACCATATTAGGTATCCCTATACCCAAACTCGACGGCTTTTGAGATATTTACAAAAATTCTTAAAAAATTTTTTTAGTCATTTCTGTGTAAGAAGGCTATGAAATTGTGTGTCAAAGGATTGCTAAATTAAATGAATTTTCTTAGATTTCCCAGATTTATTCTAAATCAATTTCAAGAACTCATTTTGCTAGTTCATTTAAAATTGAAATACATTTACCTAGTATTATTAATTTCAAATACGGTGAAATATTGCCATTATTTTAATCGACTTCAAGTTGACAGGAAAATTATTTTACAAAACTGTCGGTGGTTGCTAAGCATCTAAGCATCTTTTTATTATGCAGTAATAGTCTTAAGAGCCAGCAACATACATGGTGGACTGACGTCCGCAAATCTGAAATTAATTCACAAGATTACCATTATTGTGTAAAAACTGAATTGAATAGTCAGTCCGCCTAATCATATTGCTTCTGGCGCAGGTTTAATTATAAAGACATTATTTTTTTGAAAAAAAACTCATTTTAGCAAAACAAAAATTTTCATCTAATGATATCTTGTGATATGTAAAATACAAAATGGTAAGTGACGGACGTTTTTTGTATTGCTAAAATGGTGACTGATCGCCGCAAACATAATAAAAATGTTAAAAATTAAACTTATTTTGACAAGCGTCAAATTTATTCATGACACCTGACAGAAGAAATGAAGTATTACTACAGATTGATAATTTATTATAGAAAAGAGAAATTTGGCCCTTGCCAAAATAAGTCACTTACCAGTTCGTATTTTACACATCACAAGGTATCATTAGATGAAAATTTTTGTTTTGCTAAAATGAGTTAAAAAAAAATATGTCTTTATATTTAAACCTACGCCAAAAGCAATATGATTAGGCGGATTGACTATTCAATTCAGTTTTTACACATTAATGGTGTGGAATCTGGTATCTTCAGGCGCGAACTATTCGTTCCCCAATAAGCAGATCTCCGGTTAGTAATTGTGGACTGTAAATTCTCTTGAATGGAAAACTTTTATTGGATGTATCTTGCGATATTTATTACATGGAAAAATTTTGTACAAAAATTATGACATATTATTAAATTATTTTATATAACAACGAACCTTTTTGTTTTTTTACATTTATACAAAAATAGTTGGCCTATAATAAAAAATACAAAATACGGTTACCAAAGACACAGGTTCAAATCCTAATTAAGGCCTGAACATGCCCCCGGCCTTGAAAGGACAAACTTTCAAATTAGAACCCGGAACTAAAAAATTAAGAACAAAGTTTTCAACATAAACCAAATAAATAAATTCACCACATTGTCGCACTAATGTCCACAGGCAATGGGCACAGTTTCGAAAAAGAACGACGAACAACTCCATTGCGAGTGCGAACAGATGCAACTTGAACGATTCCGTCGCTTCCGGGATGCAGAGAGACAACTCGGCCTAGCTTCCACTGAAGAGGAGCCTGGTTGTCATCTTTGAGCAGAACAAGCATGTCTGCTTTCAAATCGGAATGATGAGAGCGCCACTTGGTGCGCTGCTGCAATTCGGAAATATATTCCAAACTCCATCTCTTCCATAGAGTTTGATGAAACTGCTGTAGACGTTGAAATGTAGACAAACGTGATTCAGGTATATGTGTGACGTCCGGATCAGGTAACGCTGTTAGCGGTCTCCCAACCAAAAAGTGAGCGGGAGTCAAGGGTTCAAGATCATTTGGATCAGATGATAAAGGTGAAATGGGACGTGAATTTAACGTTGCTTCCACTTGAGCAAGCAATGTACAGAACTCTTCATAATTTAAAATAGAGTTACCTATAACACGTTTTAAATGATGCTTGGAGGATTTGATTCCGGCCTCCCAAAGACCACCAAAGTGCGGACTATGCGCGGGAATGAAATGCCAGCTAATTGCGTCATTAGCAATTATACCTGAAATAGATGAACTTTCTTTCTTCAAAAAGTTACCTAATTCACACAATTCAGAATTCGCACCTACAAAGTTTGCTCCGTTGTCCGAATAAACTTGTAATGGCTTGCCGCGACGAGCAACAAAACGACGAAACGCGAGGAGAAATGTTCCGTAGATAAATCAGTCACCAATTCCAGGTGCACGGATTTTGTGGAAAAACACACGAATAAACAAAGATAGAATTTCAAAATTTTATAACCTCGACCTTTGCGGTCCTTTATCATAAATGGTCCGCCATAATCGATACCAGTGATATGGAATGGCGGAGATGGAACGACACGGGACAAAGGTAAGTTGCCCATAATTGGATGTGTCAATTTTGGAGAAAAACGAAAACATCTAACACATGCATGAAATACTTTTCTAGCTAGATTTCTCCCAGATGTTATCCAGTATCTGTCCCTCAGGGAACATAGCATAAGCTGAGGCCCCGCATGGAATAATTTTAAGTGTTCAGAGAAAACAATTATCTGGGATAAGGGATGCTTACCAGAAAGTATTATAGGGTGCTTTTTGCTATAAGAAAACTGGGAGTGATGGAGTCTGCCACCAACTCTAATGATGCCATCGGCATCCAAAAATGGATTAAGGCTTAGAAGGGACGATGATGATTTTAGAGGAGCTTCTTTCTTGAGATGTTCGAGCTCTCCAGGGAAAGATTCATGTTGAGAAATCCTAGCCACAGATATAAGAGCAAATTGGAGATCTTCAGGAGTAAGAATTCCATAGGATCGATTCTCTTTAGGAACCGAACAGTTTCTACGAAACCGAAAACAAAGTGCTACAGCACGCTTCAGACGTGTGAGACTTTTAAAATTTATTAATGGAAATGAGGAGGACATTGAAGCAGTAAGACACTCAAGTTCCTTTTTGAACTCAGGAAGTTTTGGGTATGACAAAGAAGAGCAAGGCCAGAAAGATTCATTTTCCATTAGAAAAGAAGGGCCGTTCCACCATATAGTGGAATCCCTTAGGGTTTGTGGAGAGACTCCTCTTGAAAGAAGATCAGCTGGGTTGGACTTAGTGGGAACATGTTTCCATGTGGCATACAGACAAAGGTTTTGAGTAGATTGGGACTGGTTTTTAGCCAACCCAATACTATAGACGAGTCTGTCCATAAAAAACAATGGGAAATTTGCAAATGGACGGCTTTCAGAACTTGTGTCATAAGCTTGGAAAGTAGTAAAGCTCCACAAAGCTCGAGCTTGGGTATTGTGATAGGTTTTAAGAGAGCCACCTTGGCTTTGGCGCATAAAAGATGGACTTGGACTAAATTGGCTTTGTCACAACAACGAATATAAATGCAGGTACCGTATCCTTGAATTGATGCATCAGAAAATCCATGCAACTGAATATTATGAGGATCCTTGCACAGCACATGGCGAGGAATCCGAAGCTCATTAAGATTAAATAATTCATTACGATACGATCTCCACCTATGTTGGATATTGGAGGGAACTTCATTGATACGACTAAAGTTACAGTAAATCTTTGAATCTAAATTGAAACCCATGGGGCCTGACACTACCCAACCGAAGCGGGTTTTTTGTAAAATTGGAAGATTTGGACCTAATCGAATTTGTCCAATACAAAGTATATGAAAGAAAACTGGAGCACCTATTAAAAGAGGAATCTGATAACCGAATGTTATCAGGAATCTTGAAATGCTGCCTATCTATATGAACACCAGGGATGGTACCTGCGATTTCATCTAACACTAAGCACGACAGGCGAGTTTTGAAAGGGGAATGATGAGCATGTACCTCGACTTCACACTTTGAGTGAACATGGGATGTGACCCTAGTTAATCCAGATATGGAGACATTGGCTGATTGAACAGGTAAGTTCAATCTTCTACATAGATGAGAACGTATGAAGTTAGATTGAGAACCGGAGTCGAGTAGTATTCTAACTGGATGGGAATTACCGGCAGAATCAAGGATCTGCGCAGATACAGTGGGTAATAGAACCTGAGAGGTATTTGACGAGAATGCAGAAATGGATGGAATAGGTAATATAGGAGCACCCATAGAGAAGGAACCCGTTTTCTCCTGAGACGAAGCTGGTGCGGTGTTAAAGTGCAAAAGAGTGTGATGTTTAGACTTGCAACTTTTGCAATTAAACTTTGAATTGCATTGAGGCAAAAAATGGCCTTTAGACAAACAATTAAGGCTAACTTTTAATTCCTTCGCCTTAACTAATCTCGCTTGAGGAGTTAGTTTGTGGAAATCATCACATTTGGAGAGAAAATGGGATTGTTTGCAGAGTATACAAATAGGATTACTAGACACGAACGATTTTGAATGAATCTTGGGATTATCTACGAATGTTTTGTTTGACCTGTGCTCGCAAGACTCTAAGAGATTAGCAGTATTTTTAAGAAAATCTTTAAATTGATCCAGAGTAGGCAACCGCGACCCTAAATTATTTTTGAAAGATTCCCATTCGCGGGAGGTGGTAGGATCGAGTTTGTTGGAAGTAACATGGATCAAGAATGCATCAAGAAGTTCACCTTTAGTGGATAGCGACTTGAGCGCTGTAACATGCTTAAAAAGTGTATCATTCATTTTTCTTAATTTGGAAGCTGATTCTTTGGATACATGATCAAAAGTAAGTATTGCCTTTAGGTGGTTGTGAACCAACATACGAGGATTGTTGTATCGCTCACATATAGAGTTCCAAGAAATATGATAGTTACGTGATGTAAACTCTAGAGATTTGATGATCCCAGATGCTTCACCAGAGAGACTAGCTTTCAAATAATGCAACTTTTGGATATCGCTGATTACAGAGTTTTCATGAATTAAATCTCTGAATATCTCTCTAAACTCCAGCCAATTTTCCATATCACCGTTAAATTTAGGCAAATTTATGGTGGGCAATTTTATAAAATTTGAATGAGGGGAATTCACGATAGAATGATGAATCGGTGAATTTAAAGCGGCATGAGAAACATTGGTAGCACAATCAAGTGCGCGAATTAAAAGTTTAGCTTGTGATATTGCTTGAAAATATTCGATTTCAAATCGTTCGAATTGTTCATTCTCATTGTCTATGCTTGTGCTAACATTGATTATTTCTGCATGAACATCTTCGAAATCGGATAAATAAGAAATTGCAGATTCTAAGTATGTTTGCAGTTGCATATATTGAACCGGACTAATATTATGTTCGGGATCTTCATGAGAATCTTGTAATTTTGCAATGAAGTTTCCAAATCGGGTCAGTTTCCCTTTGATTATAGACCTTTTTGATTTCAGAGCATCCATTTCGATGAAAAAATAAAATATCAACAATGCTTTCCCGGAAGTATTATAAATAGATATAAGCAAATGAGAAAAAAAATCACTAGAACAGACGTAACAAACCTTGTAGCTACATGTACATCTAAGACACAAATGCGCAAAATATAATAAGAAATTACGAAATTAGCTGGCGTCTTAAATCGTGGAAAACAGAAAATGCACTAAATTATGTATTTGAATTAGACATATAAATTGAAAATACTACGTCTGTAATTTGCTTACAGTGAAAAACATGCAATAAATAGGAAAATAACCAATAAAAATTAAAAGAAGTAACTCACTTATTCGCGCAATGGTTGGTGAAACCCACAGCGGTGACCTTATTGTATGAAAAGAAGCAACGCTGCTACGGCTCAACTCTGTAGTCTACGAATTCGGCGGGTTCCAATGAATATCCGTGCTCGTATGGACCAAAATGTGGAATCTGTTATCTTCAGGCGCGAACTATTCGTTCCCCAATAAGCAGATCTCCGGTTAGTAATTGTGGACTGTAAATTCTCTTGAATGGAAAACTTTTATTGGATGTATCTTGCGATATTTATTACATGGAAAAATTTTGTACAAAAATTATGACATATTATTAAATTATTTTATATAACAACGAACCTTTTTGTTTTTTTACATTTATACAAAAATAGTTGGCCTATAATAAAAAATACAAAATACGGTTACCAAAGACACAGGTTCAAATCCTAATTAAGGCCTGAACAAATGGTAAGCTCGTGAATTAATTTCAGATTTGCGGACGTCAGTCCACCATGTATGTTGCTGGCTCTTAGACTATAAATACTTATCATGGTCTTCTTACACAGAAATGACAAAAATTATGATTTTTAAGAATTTTTGTAAATATCTCAAAAGCCGTCGAGTTTGGGTATAGGGATACCTAATATGGTTAATTAGGAAACTTTCTCCGCTATTCACGGTGTAATTAAGAAAATAGGGATCTATTTAAGAAAACGGACTTTTAAGCGTTCGAAGTTTGGGTTCATTTAGAAGACGTTTTAGACTTCCTAATTGTAAAAACGCCAATTTAAACGATTCCTCGGAGAGCAACATTCATTAGCATCGAATTAATTCTAATTTTAAGCTAGTGAGTATTTTGGTTCAAAAGTTATTAGCGATTTTTCAAGCGGAGGAAATGTGTTAAAATTTCGAAAAATAATTTTTATCCCAAAAAAGAGAAGAGATAACAAAAAACTTTCCGAGTAAAAATAATTCAAACTCGCGTGTAAAACCAAATATTGGTATATTTGGGAATTGCCCTATTTAAACAACTGAACTTTATGTTAACTTCCGATATAATCGGAAGTGCTAGAAGTCTGAAAATATTTTAGAAAAGTAGATTACCACCAACCATAATTCCATGCAAAGTTTCAAATTTATCCCATTTTTCGTTCTCCATAAACTTCCAACAGGCCACCAACCGTGGGACACCCTGTATGCTTGGAACGAAATGAAGAGAAAGGTTGTAAAAAATTTTTGGAGAAAGAATTATTATTATTATTATATCATAGTTTTCAAATTACGATTTTTTTGTCAGACGCGGCCTAATGATGTCTCAAATATTTACTGAGATATGAAGTGCTATTTGTTAAAAACCAACTGTTTCATATATATGCAAAATTTACATTTTTCGAAAATAAAAAAGTTCTGCATAGATAGGAAATGTAAACCATCATTGTTAGTGGAAAATTATGTAAGGAACACAACTAAGTAGGTTTCATTTAGTTCTACGCTAAAAAATATTTTCGTAACAATTGAACGCTGATTTTACCCCACTAAACGTAGAAGTGGGTAGAGCCGATAATAAACACATACGAAGAGTTTCCTCAACAAAGAAACCTCCAAGAAAATTAAATAACGTCTCAGCTGCTCGGGCGAGAATTACCTCCAATTTTAACAATAAAAGTAAGTTCGCATTATAACAGAATTACCTAATCTCATCATCATAAAGTTTTCAGTCCGCGTACCTCCATCCTTTCCTATCCTGCGCTAACCTACGCATTTCCCCAAAAGTTGAACATCCTACATCCCTAACTATTTGAGAGCAGTAGCCTAATCTCGGCCTACCCCTACCTCTTTCTATTCCTATCTCTGACGCTAGTGAAATGCGGGAATATGAGTCAATAGTGTGAGATTCTTCCATAGCACCTCTTTTGTACCTACATTTTAGAGAAAAATGATATATAAGAGACCCCTTTAATTTGTGGTTCTATATCTTATAAAATTGTTTTCACTTATACAGACTGTCCCATTTCTTCTGCACAGCACCTAACTTCGTTTTTTTAAATGGAACATCCTGTAGGGCATTTCACTTCATTTTCGAATTCCTTCATCGATTTGACTATCAGGTTGTATAAAGTAATTTTTATATAAACTTCATACTGTTTAAGTTGCGGGCATATTTTGCAAATATAGACAAATGTATAGCAATTTTTAAATTTCAATATTTGGACATTGAATGAAACTGTAGCAGTAATACTTTAGTGGAGTGAATGCAATATGTAAGAACTACTTCTGCTGAAAGAAAAAAATGACACTGATCGGAATCCATATTTGCAACTAGCGCAGTGAAACGAACTCCTGTTTAAATCCTATGATGCATGAAGAAAATGGCATGCGTTTTCTGCCTTCTATGGCATGCGCAAATGCATGCAATTACGCATACATTGCCGCACCAAAAGATGCATCGTCTAAAGCCACCTTAACGCACCCAAAATGGGTGCGTTGAGAAGTTCTTAACTGACTGGCGTAGATAAATAAATTATCCTCACTATAATAATGATTTAATTGAACAGAATTAAACACGTGATCGAAAATACTGTTAAATGATTGGAAAATAGAAATGTCAAAAAATAATCAGAAAAAATTAAGAAAAATTAAGCAATGTCGGTGCGGATATCGGTAAAAAAATGTTTTGGAAATTGGTCCTGTTCAAATTTTAAAAAAAAGAAACCAAAATAGGCTTAACGAAGTTAGAACTATTTCTACTTGAAATAAATGGCGCACTATTTTAATACCTAAATATTCATGAACATGCTTTTTCTCCGGTTTAATAATATTTTAATAAAAATTTAATAACGTCAGAAAATGCATAAAAATTGATCGCTGAACTTAAACTGCCGTTAAGAGGGTTCCACAGTAATGCTATATGCAGACCTCTACGAACAACCTTGCCAATTTGTTATTTACAGCGATTTTCGGCTGAAATTTTGGGGATTTCTTATTGAAGGACCATTCTTTGGAGGGACGGTTCAATTTTTTTGTTACGACGAAAAATTAGAAAAAAATTGTAAATTAAAGTTAAGAAAAAAAATCGAGCCGTCACTCCAAAGATCTCTGTTTTCTGCACCCAAAAGTGAAAACGAAATTTTAAAAAAACTCGACCATAGAGTCACAAACTGGTTGTGTGCGTTATGCGAGCGTCGTGTACCACAGCACATGAATGGGAGATGGGCGGAGCTTAGAAATAGTGGGGAATCAGCAGCCAGAAATTCCGAGCGTAGGGTATCGACTCGAAGTCTCGAAGATACAGTTCTGAAAAAAATGTATACATTATCTGGAATGACCTTGTGGCTCTCAATACGGAAGGCGCGATTCTAACCGCAATTTATTGTAAAAGCGAGTAAAAATCCTTTTCCGAAAATTTTTGAATTGATGAAAATCGATTAATTTTATTTTTACACCGCATTTACAAGCTTATTTTTGACGCATATCTTAACGATTTTTACACCATATTGGAAAGCTTGTTCTTTCTAGATTTGATTCAGATGCTGCTAAATTAACTTCGAAATTTTTTGTTAACAAATGCAATACTTTTTAAGCATTTTTAACATTAGATTTCCCGTTTTTAAAGAAATGTACCTACCCGTATTTGCCGAACCCTGAACGATGTGATGTTTTTATATCTGTGTTACCTACGGTATTTTTGCTGCTAGTCCAGACGCTCTGGTTGGTTCGGAGTCATTTATTGATGCGTCATTTATTGATGCGTCCGACGGAATCTAATAAATACACTCCGCAATAAGCTATCGAAACGGAAAAAAATAAGCTTCATATTTGTACTGCCAAAGAAAATTCAAACCTTCTTGTAGACTGTAGAGGAAATAGAACGGGATGATCATTTTTGGAGCGATCAGATGCATCCCTAATTACATTCCTTTTATTTAAATTATTTATTAGCGGAGATCATTGACCCCAGACATTCTTCAAATTTGCCTATAAGAAATCCGAAACTATAAAATTTCATTATGCATAAGAGTTTCACACTCCATGTAATATACAGGGTGGAACTTTCTAATGGAATAAATTCAGTAAAGACTGAAAGGCTAATATTTGATGGAAATCCTGGGACACGTCGATTTTTGATTTTAATTGCGCACCTTCTAATGTAAATTTCATCATCATTTGGTCACGTGACTACGAGTTATGACGTCACAGTACATTTTTTTAAATAGCAAGGTATGTTCAATTTTATATCGTTGGATAGATTCTTTCGGGAGAAATTCAGTGCCGTTTTCCGTTTTTAATATTTTCATTAGTTTTCGAGAAAAATAGTTTCAAACTGCAGGGACGTATACGTCATAAAAATAAAGCTGACCATTTACTTTTATTGGAAATCACGTTTAATTTCTTTACACCGCTTTGTTATTAACAAATTACTTTACTTTAAAAATTCAATTTTGATAATAAAAATACGTTCAGTACACGCCGATCGTCAAGGACTTGCTTTGTAATTCAATGCCTGTCGGGGTATTTGCCCGGGGAGTAGTTGTTGGAGCAAGTTCGGGTCGAATTTTTATAAAAATACTTTTGTTTCATGGCCAGCTTTACTTTTATAACGAATACGTCACTGCAGTTTGAAACGAGTTTTCTCGAAAAGTAATAAAGATATTGGAAAACGGAAAACGGCACTGAATTTCTCTCGAAAAAATCCAACGATATAAAATTGAACATACCTTGCTATTTAAAAAATGGACCGTGACGTCATTACTCATAGTCACGTGACCAAATGGTGATGAAATTTACATTATAAGGTGCGCATTTAAAATCAAAAATCGACGTGTCCGAGGATTTCGATCAAATATTAGTCATCCAGTTTTTACTGAATTTATTCCATTAGAAAGTTCCACCCTGTATAGAAAACAGCATTTCTTTCTTTTGCGTACTTCATTGTACTATATAAGTTTATCTCATTCCACTTTCAGAAAAGCAATGTAGAGTGTAGACCTCTACAACTACCATGCCATCGAGAAGTTAGCTGAAATTTGGGGGTTTTATAAAATTAGGGATCATTCTGTAAAGACACGCTTTCCAAAAAAGACTAAAAGAATTCAAACTACAAAGCAAATGAAGGAAGACGTTCCACCAGAAAATAATTCTCAGTGACACAAATATCGCTATGAATAATGGGATGACACAGTTGTTGGTTCCTAGAATTCTACAATTCATTCTTGTGAGTGGGAGTGAGATACACAAAAATATGTACGATGGTGTTAAAAAATGATGGAACTAAATTCTCCGCCACACACTGGATGGAACCGCTCTTACTGAATACTCGTACATTGATAACTTTTGAGTTTATTATTTGTACCTTTTATATTTTCTTCGGGGATGCAGTCGTGAAGATAAATAAAAACTCTTTGTATTTTCTGAAGCTTTCGGCAATTTCTTTATGTACTTAGGTATGAATTTTTATTTTAACACAAATTTTATCAACTCACTTTTGTAATGAAGCCATTTCCTCACTTGTGTTATGTGTTACAATTTACTTTTGTTATGGTAGGCATACATGCCAATTTTCACAAAAATCGAATATTTCTGTTTTTCCCACTGTTTTTGAAATATAGAAATTAATAAATTTTTTCTCGATACCAGTATCAAAAATTGATTTAATAGTGGCACGTCTTGCAAAATAACTATATTTTATACATTTCTTTGTTTGATAAATGACGTTTTATTTAATGCGACTAAGATAATATAAGTAGGTAATTAGAAAAAATAAGAGTTCTAGTTTTGTTACTTCTTATTACTTTAACTTCATGAATGCAATACAATTTTTCGAAATTTTGTTGAAGATCGGTACCTATTGCAGTCCTTTACAAAGTTGTTTTTGGTAGGTAGTAGGCAAAGTTATTATATAGGAAGTTGCCTAATGCGCGTAAAGCGCTGTAGCACCGCCTGAAGTACGAATGGGGAAAGCATGTGACGTCAGCGTCGGACCTCAGTCGCGCTCCGCAAACATACTTGTACAGACGTCTGCAATGTGTTTATGCATGCCTTTGATGGCATAAATTTATGTCTAACCTGCGTTGTTATGAAGTTTCATCGTTCTGTAGGGTGCAAGTAAAGGTCCTAAAGCTAGGTACCTACCTCAAATTCCCGCACTAAATTTCCAAAACTTGTTACTTCCGTATTTAGGTAATTATGTATAAAAACGGCGGATCATTTCATTGAGAAATAGTTAGGTTTAAATTGGAATTTCATTCATTATACCTACAGACTTCCACGGTTTCTATAGTTTCTTCTGGGCGTGGGCCTGACTATTTCTGGTATACCTAAGATTTATGACTGAAACTGAACTACCTACCTAGGTATATGGATAGAGGATAGGTAATTTTGTAAAGCAAAAATGATCGTATTCTAATATTGTAGAGTAATTTAGACTTTTGAATTAGAAGTGTTAACCTAATGCAGTTAAATTTAGATTGAAAACGAAATCGCCCTCGATGCCGTTCATTTTTAACTGGAAATGAGAAATGATTAAAATAACAGTATACATACTAAAAACTAAAATCCACTTCCAGTATTTTATTTTCAGAAATAAGTACATACACCCATACTCCGACTAAATCCAAACAAAGTAAAAATTTGAAAAAAGTATGAGCATAAGTTGAAATGTAGTAGGCAGTATAGATATAGATAACATTAGGTACCGTTATTTGAATAAAAATACCTACTTATAAACATTTTCTACTCGCCGATATGTTTTTGAAAGTAAAACTAAGTATGTACCTACCTAATACCTACTAATGCTCCAATAAATACCTATCTATTTGCCTAATACCATTCCCGAAACTAATCTGGAAGTGTCTATAATAATATGGTAGCTGGTAGGCAAAGTTATTATATAGGAAGTTGCCTAATGCCCGTAAAGCGCTGTAGCACCGCGTGAAGTACGAGTGGGGGAAGCATGTGACGTCAGCGTCGGACCTCAGTCGCGCAAACATATTTGTACAGGCGTCTGCATGTGTTTCCCGATTCCCACGCTTTATGCATGCCTTTGATGGCATAAATTTATGTATAACCTGCGTTGTTATGAAGTTTCATCGTTCTGTAGGGTGTAAGTCAAGGTCCTAAAGGTAGATACCTACCTCAAATTCCCGCACTAAATTTCCGTTACTTGTTACTGCCGTAGGTAGGTAATTATAAAAACGGCGGATCATTTCATTGAGAAATAGTCAGGTTCAAATTGGAATTTCATTCATTCGATTCCTACGGACTTCCATGGATTCTACAGTTTCTTCTGGATAGGTAATTTGTAAAATTTAAAGCAGAAATGATCGTATTATAATATTGTAGAGTAATTTAGATTTTTGAATTAGCCATGTTAACCTAATGAAGTTAAATTTAGATTGAAAACGAAATCGCCCTCGATGCCGTTCATTTTTAACTGGAAATGATTAAAATAACAGTATACCTACTAAAAACTAAAATCCACTTCCAGTATTTTATTTTCAGAAATAAATACATACATAGGTACACCCATACTCCGACTAATTCCAAACAAAGTAAAAAGTTGAAAAAGGTATGTTCATAAGCTGAAATGTAGTAGGCAGTATAGATATACAAGGTGTTTCTAAATTGAGTACCATAAATTTAGGAGTTTGTAGAGAAAGTTAAAATAACACTAAAACCTTTATATAGTTTTGTACAAAAACGCTTCTCTTCCAAAATACAGAGTGTTATAATGTCGACTGGCGTATCAGTTATTTAGCTATATCTGTAACTAAAGCAGCCTGAGAAATCTAAATTTTTGTGGGCAAGTGCTACTCAAAACTACAGATAATCCAGCAATATTTTAAGTGTAATACGACAATTCAGTGGCGTAGGAAAAGGGGTCGTGTAATACCTTTTTGTTAATAAAAAGTTTGAGGTTAGGTTTTTTGGAAATATCGTTTTATTTTTAGATTCTCTAATCAAAATACTACAAAAAAGATTCTCTTTTTAAATATCTCTAAAGTCGTTTGTTTTTGAAATATTTGTGGTTTTATGTAGCAGTGCTCATAATATGAGAACTGGGGTATTACCTATTTATGGTTGATTTGCGAAAAAAAAATCGCATATGATTGCTACATGTTTTTGTAGGTACCTTCGTAATTTATACCTGCAAGCACTTCTAGATGATTTTGTTATCAAGTTTTACATAACTAATGATAATACAGCCCCGAATACAGCAAAACAAAGACAATATTTTAATAGCACTGCCACATAAAATCGTGCATATCTCGAAAACGAAAGACTCTAGAGATATTTAAAAAGAGTGTCTTTTTTGCAGTATTTCGATTAGAGAATCTAAAAATAAAACGATATTTTCAAAAAATCTAACCTCAAACTTTTTATTAACAAAAAGGTATTACACGACCCCTTTTCCTACGCTACTGAATTGTCGTATTACACTTAAAATATTGCTGGATTATCTGTAGTTTTGAGTAGCACTTGCCCACAAAAATTTAGATTCCTCAGGCTGCTCTAGTTACATATATAGCTAAATAACTGATACGCCAGTCGGCATTATAACACCCTGTATTTTGGAAGGGAAGCGTTTTTGTACAAAACTATATAAAGGTTTTAGTGTTATTTTAACTTTCTCTACAAACTCCTAAATTTATGGTACTCAATTTAGAAGCACCTTGTAGATAACATTATGTACCGTTATTGGATAAAAATACCTACTTATAAACATCTTATACTCCCCGATGTGTTTTTGAAAGTAAAACTAAATATGTACCTACCTAATACCTACCTACCTTCATACCTACTACTACTCGAATAAATACGTACCTACTTGCCTAATATCATTTCCGAGACTAATCTGGCAGTGTCTATAATAATATATGTATGGTAAATGGTAGGTACGTAAGTACTGAATTTTGTGCATTCATTGATTCATCACTCATCTTGGCGAAGAAAGTATACGTACCTACGGAAACGGATGTTCACCGAAATTTAGTTTTTGGGTTAATAATAAATAATTATTATTTTATGCTTAACGATGATTATTTTATTCCACCGTTCTATGCGCTCCGCTTATCGGCTAATGTACGGCAGGAAATTGCGGTCCCGCGGTGACGTCAATTTCCGATCGCAGCCGACTAAGAACGAACCTCGCATTAGGCAACTTCCCATATAATAACTTTGGCTGGTAGGTACGTAAGTACTGGTTTTTGTGCATTTATTGATTCATCGCTCATGATGGCGAAGAAAGTGTACAGGGTGTCCTATTTTCGTTGTGATTTGGGGGTTTCTCATAGAAGCAGCAGAGATAGAGCCTCGGGGTTTTCGCGAACCTGAGCTACTTTTTTGAGTATAATAGAAAGCTGAAACCAAAATTTGGATATCGTTTTTAGTTAATATCTTCTTGTTTTACTTTTTGGTAGAAGTTCATGATTTAACAAATAAATACTTCGCGAACTACCAATATATAACGTTTTATTTAAATATTTTACCGGTTTCAGGATTCACAAAGATCCCATCATCAGAAATGTACGAAAAATTGTAAACAAATTATTATGACAGTTGACAAGGAAACTAAAATTGACAAAACAATACAAAGAATAATGATATCCATGAAAAAAGATAACTAGATAACTGAATTTCAGTATTTACCTACGGGGTATAAGAAAAACACAAAGGAAAATCGAATACCTCGTAGCTTGAAGGGAAAAAACAATGAATTTAAAGAAAACCATATTGGAAAAAACAATAAATTCAATTGAAAAAACCTTCAAGTGAAATATCAGAACAGAAAAAACTAAATAAACAAAATATCCATGGAATCTTGACAACTGCCAACTGCTAATCTTGAAATAAACTCTGTGGTCAAGTCTATGTGTTCTGTCTTGACAACTGCCAACTGCTAGAATTGTAATAAACTAAAAAAGAGAGAAATAAGTCAAAAAACGGCATAATGGCAAAAAAGAAATAAGTCAAGGATTAAGATGGAGAGACTGTTGTTGAATAATTAATTCAAGAATCAATCCTAATAATACCAATAATAAAACAAAAAGAAGAAAAAGAATCCCATATTGCCAAATAACCTCGAAGGTCCATGGTTTATATGGGCTAGCTAATAAACTGTAATTGATTATTGAACTAATGTCATAATGGCAATAAGAGAACCTGTCCTACCGACACATGAGAATCATTTTGATCAAAAGACATTTACAAAAGTTTAAATAAACTAGATTGTATTAAATCTACTTGGTCATTAAGTAAGTTACAATTTTTATCATTTTTATGTTTATAAATTTCCATAGACTCTAATATATCTAACTGATAACTTTTTACAAAATTAAACAATAATTTAGTATTTTCTAAAGGAGGGAATCGATTCCCTCCTTTAGAAAATACTAAATTATTGTTTAATTTTGTAAAAAGTTATCAGTTAGATATATTAGAGTCTATGGAAATTTATAAACATAAAAATGATAAAAATTGTAACTTACTTAATGACCAAGTAGATTTAATACAATCTAGTTTATTTAAACTTTTGTAAATGTCTTTTGATCAAAATGATTCTCATGTGTCGGTAGGACAGGTTCTCTTATTGCCATTATGACATTAGTTCAATAATCAATTACAGTTTATTTGCTAGCCCATATAAACCATGGACCTTCGAGGTTATTTGGCAATATGGGATTCTTTTTCTTCTTTTTGTTTTATTATTGGTATTATTAGGATTGATTCTTGAATTAATTATTCAACAACAGTCTCTCCATCTTAATCCTTGACTTATTTCTTTTTTGCCATTATGCCGTTTTTTGACTTATTTCTCTCTTTTTTAGTTTATTACAATTCTAGCAGTTGGCAGTTGTCAAGACAGAACACATAGACTTGACCACAGAGTTTATTTCAAGATTAGCAGTTGGCAGTTGTCAAGATTCCATGGATATTTTGTTTATTTAGTTTTTTCTGTTCTGATATTTCACTTGAAGGTTTTTTCAATTGAATTTATTGTTTTTTCCAATATGGTTTTCTTTAAATTCATTGTTTTTTCCCTTCAAGCTACGAGGTATTCGATTTTCCTTTGTGTTTTTCTTATACCCCGTAGGTAAATACTGAAATTCAGTTATCTAGTTATCTTTTTTCATGGATATCATTATTCTTTGTATTGTTTTGTCAATTTTAGTTTCCTTGTCAACTGTCATAATAATTTGTTTACAATTTTTCGTACATTTCTGATGATGGGATCTTTGTGAATCCTGAAACCGGTAAAATATTTAAATAAAACGTTATATATTGGTAGTTCGCGAAGTATTTATTTGTTAAATCATTAAAAAATATCGTTTTTAGTTTTCGAGAAAAAGAATAATGTGGATTTTTATCGTTTTTCGAAAACTCTCCAATTCTTTTTGTTCTAAGCAGACTAAAACTGTTACGATTGAGTCATATAGAACTTTTTCCAAGGAATTCAGTGGCGTACGTAGTTTTTTTCTAGGGAGCGCATTTTTTGAGTTATGACATAAAGTTAAATTTTTTTAATGGAAATCATAGTAGGCTTTGGTCTAGTTCGAAAGGTCTTTTTTTAAGCTATCAAAATATATATATACTTTTATATTGTTATTTAAAAAAACGGCAACGATTTTGGTACTTTTTACCTTTAGAAAATATAAGATAGGTACATACATACAAGATACCTGTGATTTTATGTTAGCAACTTTTAATAACAACTGAAATAAAAGTAATAAAAACAGAAAAACAGAAAAACAGCGAAACAAACAAAAACAAGAAAAACATTTTCCATTATCGCCTCTGCGTTAATATTCAATATTTCAATAAATTAATGTACCTCAATCCTGTTAAGTTTCCATCAAAAATTTGGTATGCTAGTTGACCACCCAAAATAAAACACGAAACGTTAAATCCAAAACGTCCTTGCCTCTGACGTTCAAGTTTGGTGCTGATTTGTATCAGACCACTGACGCACATTATGTCTGTTAAATAATCCTACGCTGCTTATATGAGTTACATCTGTCCAAATGACTGACGGCCCAAATTCTGGATTTTCTTGAATTTTATTTAAGTACCACCTACAAAAATTAAGCCTTCTTTCTTGATCTCCCGGGAAGAGATGGTGAATAATTTGAATTTTAGATGGCCTATATTTGCCTTTTTTAATATTTTTTAAACTTTTGATTTGGAAACACCAACTTGTGATTCGATTTCGCGACAAGAAGTTTTTGGTGTCGCCTCAACCAACGATAAAACATTTATTTCTTCCTCTTCCCTATTTTCTTTATTATAAATTTTGTTTCTAGGTTTATTGAATTACCCATAGTGAATTAAATTTGATTTTAATCTCGAAAGCATCATTTTGCTTGGTTGTCTTCTTTCTGGGTATCTAAATTTAATGAATCGATGGATAGGTATTATACTGGAAATGGGTAACTAGGATTTTTTTTGTGTACCTGTTGAGATATAGATCCATTGATTCATTTACATTCTCACGACATTCATTGAAAACTGCAATTATGTCGTATTTTTCGAAATTTTGATAATTTTGAAGTGCCATTATGTATATAATATTAATAAAACTAGCTGCATGCAACTTTTGCTAATGTATGCCAACAGATAATTATTCAGTTGTTAACATAAAATCACAGACATCTTGGATGTACCTACCTATCTTATATTTTCTAAAGTTAAAACTTAAAAAGTACCAAAATCGTTGCCGTTTTTTGAAATAACAATATAAAAGTATATATATATATTTTGATAGCTTAAAAAAAGACCTTTCGAACTAGACCAAAGCCTACTATGATTTCCATTAAAAAAAACTTAACTTTATGTCATAACTCAAAAAATACGCTCCCTAGAAAAAAAACTACGTACGCCACTGAATTCCTTGGAAAAAGTTCTATATGAGTCAATCGTAACAGTTTTAGTCTGCTTAGTACAAAAAGAATTGGAGAGTTTTCGAAAAACGATAAAAATCAACATTATTTTTTTCTCGAAAACTAAAAACGATACCCAAATTATGGTTTCAGCTTTCTATTATACTCAAAAAAGTAGCTCAGGTTCGCGAAAACCCCGAGGCTCTATCTCTGCTGCTTCTATGAGAAACCCCCAAATCACAACGAAAATAGGACAGTCTGTACCCATACCTACAGAAACAGATGTTCACGGAAATTTAGTTTTAATTATTATTTTATATCTAACGATGATTATCTTATTCCTCCGTTCTATGCGCTCCTCTTATCCGCTAATGTACGGCAGGAAATTGGGGTCCCTCGGTGACGTCAATTTCCGATCGCAGCCGACTAAGAACGAACCTTACATTAGGCAACTTCCCATATAATAACTTTGGGTAGTAGGTAGGTACTTTTGATATCCCCCATTCTCTACGAAATTAATACTATATTTTAGTTAAAAAATCGTTGTGTGACTCACAGTAAAGATGCATTTGAGCATTCTTGTAATTGTTTTCAAATTTAAATTTTTTCCATACAAAACCGGCTTTCGTGGTCACGCTGCGTACATGACGTTTGCTAATTTTCTTTTCTTAAAAACGGATTGCATAATTATTAAGAATATTCCTATGTACTTTCGAAGAGCAAGATTTTTATGATGTTTTTTGAATACTTAAATGACTTAAGTAAAACTGCAAGATTTTTGTTCTAAATATACAGTGTGGAAAATAATTAAGGAACTAATTCGGTATCTTCTAAAATAGGGTGTTCCGGCAAAAACACTCGGACACGTCGATTTTGGTTGTAAGGAGGACATCTGAATTCGATGTTTTCATTCATGTAACGTCAACCCCAAAGCGGGAGGGGAAAGCACACCCTTAAATTAGTAAATGGAAGGTAGTGTCAAGATACGCACCGTTTGAAAGGTCTTTCAGTTCTCTTTACAGCAGTTTTTATTTTTTGATGTCGGTCCTCTAACCACCGAGAGAGTATGCCTTCAAGATAACATAAATTAACACCAGTAAGTGCAATTTTATACCATTTAACATCATTTTTACGCAAGAAGCGCAGACACGTCGATGTTGTTTTTAAGGGAGAAATCTGAATTCCATGTTTTCATTGATGTAACTTCAACCCCTATAAGCTGGAGGGGACAGCACCCTTAAATTTTTAAATGGAAGGTGGTGTCAAAATACACACCGATTGAAAGGCCTTCCAATTCTCTTTATAACAGTTTTTCATTTTTTGAAATCGGACTACTGACCTCTGAGAAAATGCAATTTAAATGGTATAAAATCGCACTTACTGGTGTTAAGAGTCCGGCAAACCCCTTTAAAATGAACCCGAAAACTGACTTCGTAGTGCTATGCTCATTTCTAAACGGTGAAAATTGAAGTGTTGAATTTTTGACAGTTTATTAACGAAACTTTATTTTATGTTTCCATTGAAAGAAAATTTAAAAATTTAATCTTAGAAAGTGTCAGTTCACTCATGAAATTGACCAACTTCACGCGTGCATAGCGCCAAGAGATTTACAGTTTTCTAAAAATTGTTTCAATGGCGACATAAAGTATACCTTCTTCTACCATAATCAGGTTTTCATGTTGCTAAATTTACTAGGATGACGGTGTAATCATGGTAGAGCGAGAGCGCTGCAAACGCAAAATATGGCTTGGTATGTGCTGCCGCCTCGTAGCGGCTGAGCGTAAACTCAGAGCGCCGTTGTCTCATTTACTAGGTACCGAACGCGCGGGCTTTGAATGTGCGTTGTTCCTGTGTCCATAAATGTGTTTAGCGCGACGGTGTTGCAACACAGCTGATAGTTTGCTCCGATTTCTAACGGATTCCTCACCGACCCGATGCCCCGCAGGTGTAACTTTTGATCTGCTTTGCCGGACTCTTAAGGTGCCTCAATTAATGTTATCTTTAAAGTGCATTTTCTCGAAGGTTAGTGGTCCAATTTTAAAAAGTAAAAAACCGTTATAAAGAGAATACGGTGTGCATTTTGACACCACTTTCCATTATTTAAAAATTTAAGGGTGCTTTCCCTCCCGCTTTGGGGTTGAAGTTACATGAATGAAAACATCGAATTCAGATGTCCCCCTTACAACCAAAATTGACGTGTCCGAGCGTTTTTGCCGCAACACCCTATTTTAGAAGATATTGATATACTCGTATGTATTTCAAATATTATAAAACAGATTAACATATTTACCACTTGTAGTTGGTATGGTTCGTTTATTATTATTCAATAGTAACAACATTCACAGTTTTTATTTTTTCCTAGATTCAAAATCTTACTTCGCTTAATTTAATCTACGCATAATTAATCCACGTATAATTAATTGTCTGCCTATTTATTTCCTAGGCAGTAGGTACGTAAACTGTAGGCAAGTAAGTTCAATACATAATAAAAGGAACGCACTTTTTGCAACTAGAACATTATGCAGATAACCAAGACAGAACAGGGAACACGCCATCCACTTTCATTTGCAACATAGAACCGAAACCAAAATAAAATTCGAACTAAATAATATATTTTTGTGTCTTAATATACTCCAGAATTAACGCACGCGTAGCTTTGCGTATCCGGGTCTGCTTCGCAGCCGACATCTAATGTGCGACAAGGATGGAGCTGCATGGCAGCATGCGCCTTGTCAGGGCTTGCGTAAAACCGTAGTATTATTTATTCATTGAGTTAAATGCAGCCGACTTAAGAAGTCACATGCTACCCATCTTCTTGACTGTCCTACGTGCCTATTTTATTTTCTATAGACGTGGAAGCTAACTTCCGATAGCGCTCCGCCCCTAGACGTGAATTTATGTGGACCCGAGGGGTGAGGGGAAATAGCGCCTGGCGAACGGTCGCCTACTAAAATGCCGTTAATCGATACTTTGCAAAAAATAACAATAAAATTCAAATTAGTGGATGTCTGTCTGACGTAATGGCGACCCTTATTTGTCCTTTTGGACCAGACTGCTTTTTTTTGTTCAAAAGAAAAAATCATAATAAAAAAAGGAACTGCGGTGAGGTGCGAACCCTCAGCGTGACGGCATGGTAGGATGAGATCACAACCAGTGAATCACCAAAGTGTGGTGGGAAGAACGTCTACGAAACTAGTACATAAGTCGATAAAAGCGAGAAAATACAACGGCATTTTAGTACGCGGCCGCTTAACGGCTTAACACCGAAAATCAATAGGTACTTAAACAATTTTCAGCAACAGTTGGACAAAAATTATGAGTTATGGAAATTTGGGAACAAGCAGGTCTTCTTATATTGATTTTTTTGAGAAGTTGGATAAGTTAATGAGGAAGACACGAATCAACATGTAGAAAATACATCTAGGTACAAATGACGTTGAGCAAATTCTTACCACCCAGTCTTCTTCATTTGAAAGTCATCATCATAAAGTTTTCAGTCCGAAGACTGGCTGGACGCGTACCTCCATCCTTTCCTATCCTGAACTAACTTACGCATTTCTCCAAAAGTTGAACCTCCTACATCCCTAACTATTTGAGAGCAGTAGTCTAATCTGGGCCTATACACCTACCTCTTTTTATTCCTATCTCTGACTCTAGTATGTTGCTAACTAAGCATTCGTGCCTCAGAAAGTGTCCCGTCATCCTATCTCTTCTATTCCTTATTGTCCTCCATAAATTTCGCTTTTCTCCAACTCTTTCTAATACCTCTATGTTGTTAACCTTATCCACGGTATTTTCATCATGCGTTTATAGCACCACATTTCAAATACTTCAATTTTTCTCTTATCCGCTTCTCCTATCGTCCAAGTTTTGTACCCGTACTCCATACATACGTTTCTAAGACCCTCTTTGGAGTTTCTACATTTATCATACCAGAACATAATAGTTGTTTAATTAAATGCAATATGCAACTCGACCCTGCGCTATTCTTTGTTTTATATCTTTACCTAGAGTTCCTACCATCGCGAGTTATTTGACTTCCCAAATAGTAGAAATCTGATACTCCTCTACCTTATCGTTTCCAATTTGTATTTTCGTTTTAGTCCTATTTTCACGCCCCCTACACACCAAAATTTTGGTTTTCTTTTTATTGATCTTCATACCATTGCCCTCCGTCAAAACCGCTTCCATTTCGTTCAGAGTCCTTCCTAATTTCTCTTTGCTGGATGCTAATACTGCTGTATCATCCACGAATCTGAGCATATTAATAGTTTGGGCCTGTATATTAATTCTAGCAGCTATTCTGTCTTTTACAATATTAATCACCTCTTCGATATATAAATTGAAAGCTAGAGGCGATAACGCACACCCCTGCCTCACTCCCTTTCGGATATCTACTTCTCTATGTTCCTGCTCAAATTTTATAACTGCCGTTTGCTCTTTGTATAGATTATATTATTCTATCCCTACACTTCATTCCTATATTTTTGAGCACTTCGAACATCTTCTTCCATTTTACATAGTCGAAGACTTTTTCCAAATCTACAAACCCTATATAGGCGCTCTTTCCCTTTTCTATTGTTTTTCTATTATTACTCGTAAAGCTAGAATGGCCTGGCGCTTTCCCATATTTCTTCGAAATCCGAACTGATCTCCTAATATTTCTTCCGCCCTTTTCTCCACATTTCTCCATAATTCTAATTAAAATTTTTGACGCGTGAAAAGTTAAACTGATCATACTAAAATTTTCACACTTATCCGCGCCTTTCCTTTTTTGGCAAAGCTAGTATGATGTTCCTTTTGCAATCTTCTGAAATCTCGCCTGTCTGGTATATGCAGCTAACTATACTTGGGCCGCCGAAAAGACGGAGTGATCACCCTGCAAGAACGTGCTCTAGGCGGGACCAGGACCACTATCAATTTACGACAACCGAACCGCAGTGATGGGCTTTCTTTAGACCCAACGAAGTCGCATCACTCCAATTTGGTTGTCATAAATTACTATAGGCCCCGCTAGAGTACGTTCTTGCAGGGTGATCACTCTGTCTGTTCGGTGGCCCAAGTATAGTTTAAATAAACGATCTATTACCTATTGACCTGCGCACTTTAAGATTTCTGCCTGCAAGCCATCTATACCTGGTGCTTTATTGTTTCTTAAACTTTTTTGTGCTAGCTCAAACTCTTCTCTCATTATAGGGCAGCCTACGTTGTTTTGCTCCATTGCTTTCCCTTTCTAATATGTCTCCTACTTCTTGTTCCGCATATAAGTCTCCCAAATATTCTTTCCACCTATCTGCCTTCTCCCCGCTTCCGATTAGGATAACTCCTGCCTCGTTTCTAATGTTTTTGTTACTAGGTCCAATTCGTCTGAAACTTCTAATTATTTTATATGCTTCACCAGTCTTACCTACTTCGAACTTATTTTCCACTTCTTTGAATTTAATATGAATCCATTGCTCTATCGCTTTCCTACATTTCCGAATAATTTCCCACTTGATCGTCTTATATCTTTGTTTCCCTCTTTCATCTACTTAACCTATTTTTATATTTTCGCCTTTCCTCTATTAGACTCAAAATATGATTTGTTATCCAGGGTTTTCTATCTTCATTCTGTTTTTTTACCCAAAATATCTCTAGCTGCGTAATCTAAACTATTTTTAATGCAATTCCATTCTGCCTCTATGTCCCTTACCATATTTTCACTCGCGCCCTTTAGTACTCCATTTATCTTTTTCTCGAACTTATCGCAAGTATCATCATCTTTTAGTTTCTCTAGATCAAGATACCTACCTTCTTCCGCTTCGTTTTTTTCGAAATCTCAAATTTACGATTGGCCTTCATAACCACTATGTTGTGATCACTATATCTGTATCTATGTCTGCTCTTGGATAACTTCTGCAGTCCCGAACTTGATTTATAAATCTTTACCTAACGAGAATGTAATCTATTTGATATCTTCCTAGGTCTCCTGGCATCTTACACGTATAGCGTCTCCTAACATGTTTATCACAGAACTCTATCAGTCTAACTCCCCTATCGTTCCTCTTGCCTAATCCAAAGGGGCCAACTATTCCGCCTTCTCTCCCTGTGCCCAGTAGCGTAACTTCAAATTAGGGGCCCTCCCGCATAGTTTCTGATTCCCCCCCTCCCCATTGAAAAACAAATTAAAGTAAAAACTGTATTAACAAAAAACATAATTTTAACTTTGAAAACATTTGTTTCCGGAATTATTAAGCGAAGCACGTGGCCTCAAAAGCGCCGAGGCCCACCCGCGGTGGCGGGCTTCGTGGGCCCCTGCCTGTGCCTACGACTGCATTGAAATCTCCTACAATTATTATTAAATTTTCATGCCCTCTCACATAATCTAGCACATATTCAATATCACTATAAACTGCCTCTACGGCCTCATCACTATAGTTAGAAGTGGACATCTATACCTGTAATTATTACTGTCTTTACAGGTTTCGAATCTAACCTAACCATAACTACCCTGTCACTTTGCTGTAAGAAATTTTCTACACTCTGCACCACTTTCTTCCGCATAACAATTCCTTCTAACATTCCACGTTCCGACTCGTGAAATGTTACACTTATCATTGCTGATGTCTCCCTCGAAGCAGTCCCCTCCCGGAGATCCGAATGTGGGACTATTTTGCCTCCGGAATATTTTACTCCAGAAGGTGCCATCATTATAAATTAAAGTACGCTGTACTAGGTATTTTATTTTAAAAAATGGAAATAAAATAAATCCTGAAATAAAAGGAAGGCCCAAAATTGATTCTAATTGTGCGGTTCTAACGAGCCTGTAATATTTAAGCCGTATTAAAGAGAAAGAAACTGCACAAAGAAAGACGAAAGTTTGAAAGAAAAAACTGGAAGAAACCTCGTCAGAAAGTGAGACCCAAGGTGTCGTCTACGATGATGAAAAACCTATTAAAGGGAAGTAATTTGTCGAATGAAGAAACTTATATCAAAAGAAGATGTAATGAAATTGCGAGTTCATACCAACATTCCATGGACGAACTGCTAGAGTTTCTCAACAGCTTCTATTTTCCATTAATTTTGGTAAATTTAATGTGCATTAATTAAATCAGGAGCACTGCAGCTGTTGTTTAAGAATTTTCAAAATTTCTGTTTATTTTCCAAAGATTTTCTAGCCGAATAATGTATTTGTTTTCTTTTCTAAAGTTTCTTGATTATTTTTGAACACGAGAACACGACCGTCAATGTTACCCCAGCAGCGTTAAATATCTCGCGAACTTAACCATGCGCCTAAAAAGAGTCTTTCATTTTCTTCCATGCTTGTGTCATTATCACCCCAAAGGCAGGTTAGACATGAGACAAGGTTTATATTTATATCTTTTAAAACTATATTTTTGAAAAAAACGTACTACAGATATAAAACAAACAATAGCACAGGGTCGAGTTGCATTTAAGAAAAAGAAACAACTGTTATGCTCTGGAACCGTTAATGTAGAAACTCGGAAGATGCTCTTAGGTCCGGTTTTTCAAAGAAACCAACACAGGATCAAGTCTGACACTGGCTTCGTTGCTATGATACCGGTTTCTGATTGGTTGTATCATAGCAATCCGGTGTTAGATTCTTTGAAAAACCGGGCCATAAAGACGTATGTATGGAATACGGCTTTGCACGGTTACTAAACTTGGACAATGGGAGAAGCGGATCGAAAAAGAATAGAAGCGTTTGAAATGTGGTGCTACAGACGCATTATGGAGATACCGCAGACAGATAAGGTTAGCAATATGGAGATATTAAAAAGAGTTGGGGAAAAGCGAAGAAGCCACTGTGTAGGCGAAACAATAAATTGTCATATTTTATTAATAATAAATTTACGAAAACCTAGACAATCTCGTCTCATTTAAATTATTATGGAAGACAATAAAGAATAGGAGAGATAGGATGGTAGGATACTTTCTGAGAATCCAAGGAATAGTCCGCGACATACTAGAGTCGGGGATAGAGGTAGGGGTAGGCCTAGATTACTGCTCTCAAATAGGATGTAGGATGCTCTATTTTTAGGGAAATGCGAGGTTAGCTCAGGACTGAGAACCTTATGATGATGAAAAATGAAGTTTTGTAAAGTGTCTTATTTTTGCACCAAATTGACCCATTTCAAACTTTTTGACATCTGAATCCATTTAGACGCAACGATTTGCTTAAAAATACAATGTCACAAACACACTTTTAGACACATCCAAACACTCGGAAGAATATTTTAGTTTATTTAACGGTCGAAATTCCAGATTTTATTGACTCCGCTCATCACCACAGTTTGCTTGTGATAAATATTAAACCAATGGCAATGAATGGTACACATAACATCCTTTATGCAATGTACGTAGTGGAAGTTAGCGACAGATTTAGATTTACTTTTCTCGTCTTTACAGTTGACCAAGCAAATATTGCCGATTATCATGAATTGCATATTTTTAAGTTACAAAAGCGACCTTGTTGATGAAATCTGTAATTATGTCACCTTAAATACTTATCAATTAACCTATTATTAATAACTTTAGAAAACTGAGGGTTAAATAAGAATAAACAAGTGACGAGAAAATAAAAGTATGCCTACTCTGCATCTTTGGTAGTTTTTATTGAATTGATTTGTGAATTGTATTGAAAACGCCGTGCAAAACATTTATTTCAATTCGCCGAGAATGCCATGCCCGACCGCCTCTAGGGTTGAACTACCCCAATCGTACACAGAGAGAAAAAATGACATAAAGAAAACAATAAGAAAACTCAACCATTGCATTGCATCAACTTGGACTTCGTTTCAAACGACGCAGGGGCGTAATTACGGGCCCGCGAAGCCCGCCACCGCGGGCAGGCCCCGGCGCTTTTGGGGCCCCGTGCTTCGCTTAATAATTCCGGAAACAAATGTTTTCAAAGTTAAAATTATGGTTTTGCTTTAATTTGTTTTTCAATGGGGAGGGGGGCCATCAGAAATTTTGCGGGCGTGCCCCTAATTTGAAGTTACGCTACTGAAACGACGGGTTGAAAATCTTCATTTATCATCGCATCAATGTAGATTTCGCTTTAAACGAAGTATTCTAAGCCCCTTTCAATGACCCGAGAGTATCATAGCCCCAGTCCCCTCACGACTTGAGCTATACCACAAATAAGGAAAATCGAAAAAAATCAAAATCTTTATTTATGATTGTATCAATGTGGATTTCGCTTTAAACGAAGTACACTAAGCTACTTTCAATGCCTCGAGAGTATCATAGCCCCAGTCCCTTCACGACTTGAGCTATCCCACAAATAAGGAAAATGAAAAATCAAAATCTTTATTTATGATTGTATCAATGTGGATTTCGCTTTGAACGAAGTATTCTAAGCCCCTTTCAATGACCTGAGAGTATCATAGCCCCTGTCCCCTCACGACTTGAGCTATACCACAAATAAGGAAAATCGAAAAAATCAAAATCTTTATTTATGATTGTATCAATGTGGATTTCCCTTTGGACGAAGTATTCTAAGCCCCCTTCAATGCCCCGAGAGTATCATAGCCCCAGTCCCCTCACGACTTGAGCTATCCCACAAATAAGGAAAATGAAAAAATCAAAATCTTTATTTATGATTGTATCAATGTGGATTTCGCTTTGGACGAAGTATTCTAAGCCCCTTTCAATGCCCCGAAAGTATCATAGCCCCAGTCCCCTCACGACTTGAGCTATACCACAAATAAGGAAAATGAAAAAATCAAAATCTTTATTTATGATTGTATCAATGTGGATTTCGCTTTGGACGAAGTATTCTAAGCCCCTTTCAATGCCCCGAAAGTATCATAGCCCCAGTCCCCTCACGACTTGAGCTATACCACAAATAAGGAAAATGAAAAAATCAAAATCTTTATTTATGATTGTATCAATGTGGATTTCGCTTTGAACGAAGTATTCTAAGCCCCTTTCAATGCCCCGAAAGTATCATAGCCCCAGTCCCCTCACAACTTGAGCTATACCACAAATAAATAATTTTTCCTTATTTTTTGTGGGACAGCTCAAGTCGTGAAGGGACTGGGGCTATGATGCTCTCGGGGTCTTGAAAGGGGCTTAGTATACTTCGTTTAAAGAGAAATCCACATTGATACAATCATAAATGAAAATTTTGATATTTTGAATTCTCCTTATTTGTGGGGTAGCTCAAGTCGTGATGGGACTGGGGCTATGATACTCTCGGGGTATTGAGAGGGACTCAATACACTTCGTTTTAAGTGAAATCCACATTGATACAATCGTGAATGAACATTTTGAATTTTTGAATTTTCGTTATTTGTAGGATAGCTCAAGCCGTGAGGGGACTGGGGCTATGATGCTCTCGGGGTATTGAAAGGGGCTTAGTATACTTCGTTTAAAGCGAAATCCACATTGATACAATGGTAAATGAAGATTTCGATTTTTTTGATTTTCCTTATTTGTGGTATAACTCAAGTCGTGAGGGGACTGGGGCTATGCTACTCCCGGGGCATTGAAAGGAGCTTAGTATACTTCGTTTAAAACGAAATCCACATTGATACAATCATAAATAAAGATTTTGATTTTTTCGATTTTCTTTATTGGTGGTATAGCTCAAGTCGTGAGGGGACTGGGGCTATGATACACTCGGGTCATTGAAAGGGTCTTAGTATACTTCGTTTAAGGCGATGTCCACATTGATACAATGATAAATAAAGATTTTGAATTTTTGCATTTTCTTTATTTGTAGGATAGCTCAAGCCGTGAGGGGACTGGGGCTATGATAATCTCGGGGTATTGAAAGGGACTCAATACACTTCGTTTCAAGTGAAATCCACATTGATACAATCATAAATGAAAATTTTGAAATTTTGAATTCTCCTTTGTGGGGCAGCTCAACTCGTGAGGGGACTGGGGCTATGATACTCTCGGGGTATTGAAAGGGGCATAGTATACTTCGTTTAAAGCGAAATCCACATTGATACAATGGTAAATGAAGGTTTTGATTTTTTTAATTTCCTTATTTTTTGTGGGACAGCTCAAGTCGTGAGGGGACTGGGGCTATGATACTCTCGGGATCTTGAAAGGGGCTTAGTATACTTCGTTTCAAGTGAAATCCACATTGATACAATCATAAATGAAAATTTTGAAATTTTGAATTCTCCTTCTTTGTGGGGCAGCTCAACTCGTGAGGGGACTGGGGCTATGATAGTCTCGGAGTATTGAAAGGGGCATAGTATACTTCGTTTAAAGCGAAATGCACATTGATACAATGGTAAATGAAGATTTTGATTTTTTTAATTTCCTTATTTGTCGGATAACTCAAGTCGTAAGGGGACTGGGGCTATGATACTCTCGGGGTCTTGAAAGGGGCTTAGTATACTTCGTTTAAAGAGAAATCCACATTGATACAATCATAAATGAAAATATTGAAATTTTGAATTCTCCTTCTTTGTGGGGCAGCTCAACTCGTGAGGGGACTGGGGCTATGATAGTCTCGGGGTATTGAAAGGGGCATAGTATACTTCGTTTAAAGCGAAATGCACATTGATACAATGGTAAATGAAGATTTTGATTTTTTTAATTTCCTTATTTGTCGGATAACTCAAGTCGTGAGGGGACTGGGGCTATGATACTCTCGGGGTCTTGAAAGGGGTGTTACGTTCCATAACTTCGAAAGGTATCAGCTGTTAAAATATTTCAGAGTTTCGTTCGGAGCTATTAATTTTTCTTTAATATTTTCTTGCTAAACGGTAAAAAATGGTTCACTACCTACTCGTATCGAGGTTTTGGCCGCATCGTGTCAGTAGTCTGGATATGCCGCGTGTGTAGGCTTGCTCATTTTTAAACGAAACGTTTATTCGTTCTTAATTGGATAAAAGGAGCAAAGCTACGTAAATTAGATATACTTCAGTTGTTTATTTAAGATCAATTGCTTATTGATTTTGGTTGTGGAAGTAATCTAACCACTTTGTGGGATTAGTTACGCTGGTTACCAGACGACTGTAACGAATTCCGTTTTTGTCATTTTAGGCCCTCCTCAGAGGTAAACTATTCAATTTATTAATTATTTTATCGAACTATGAATCATATTTAATCTTTTAGGGTTTTACTTCTGGGCAGAAGTAACATTAACGCTAATCATATGTCCGTTTTCTTTCTCGCCAGTGTCCCCGAGAATTTGTGATTTGGGAAATTTAGTTGAAGAATATTATATTTGCGGTATTCGATCGCCGCCTGCTACTTCTTTGAAGGCCAACAAAAACTCAGATAAGCTGCTTGTTTATTATTGTATTTTATTTTTACTTTCAATTCACATTTATATTTTCCAATCGTAGTCTTAACTAGTTTTTTTTGTATTGATCCGTATTTTCAGAATTTCATTAAGTAAAAGTTTTTTTTAATAGCTACCAAATATTACTATACACTGTGTGATAATTTACTCTTTGTAAACCTTGGGGTAAAGCGCTGTACACCGTGGTATATAGGTACCCATCTACCTGTCTCTTTTGGTAAGCTATTCTGGCGACCTTTTTTTTTGCCTTCAGCATAATATTTTGTTCTTACCAATTTAAAACGTACTGTGACACTTGCGATAATCGATATATTTATATTAAGCACTCCTTTTAAACCTTACTTCACTTTGCACTCATTTGATTCAATTTGTAATTATCTCTACTTGTACTTTGTTTATTAAAGCCTCTGGCTCCGTTCATGCTCTGGAATTATGCGCTGTTTTATTATATGACAACTGATACCGTTCGTAATTTGGGTACTCCAGCGTTAGAGTATTGTAACCCCTGTATAATTGCGTGGCGCCTAGGGTACATTTACTTTTTTTTTCTGTTTGTGGACCGTCACACCAGCTCCGTTGGGTCCAGCCGGGTTGGGGGTTGCCTTTTCCATTGTGTGGGGGTGTCGGGCTTTTGTAAGGATTTTGAGCGTCGCAATTGGCGCCCAGCGTGCAGGCCTTGAGTTTAACCTATTTAGTGTGCGAAGCGAAGTATTTTGAAGTGTGCCTACTATTTGTGATTGTGAAATTACATTCTTTTTGCGTCTTGTGTGCTTTGATTATATTTTTGATATTATCTTGTTTGGTGCGGATTGGTGTTTCGCCTTTTCATTTCCCAATCTTTTTGTGTTTTTCCTTGTTGTTTTTGAAACTGAATAGTCATGGAGTCGCGTTTGATACCGGAGTATCTGAAGAAGGACGAGTTAGCTTACGAGCTCATATATAGAGGTGCCAATCCTGCTGAGATGGATACGAACACCCTATACCTAACCCCGAAGAGAATACAGTTGAGAAGAGAAGAGTAGGATTTGCCAAGATGTTTGATGATGTTAGAAATAAGATAAGGGATGCTGCAGCCAGGAATAAGCGTAGATATGACCTCCGACGACGACCCGTGAGTTATACGGTCGGTCAGAAGGTATGGCGTCGTAATAAGGTTTTGTCAGACGCAGCTAATTATTTTAGTGCCAAACTTGCGCCAAAGTTTGTTGGACCTTTCACGGTTTTTAGGAAAATAGGTTCCGTTTCTTATGAATTGAAGGACGTGCGAGATAAACCTGCTGGTATTTGGCATGTTCAGGATTTAAAGCCTGCCTATGTTGCATAATAATGAGCGCCGGGGTGTGAGGCGAATTGAGGGTCACACTGTTGCTAGGGTACTACTGAAAATCTACAAGATCAGGATCGAGAACGTCGGTGTGTGAGACGACAAAAATTTTGGGTCACACAATTGCCTGGGTATCAACATATTCCACGAGATCTGGATTATTTCGTGTTCCAGAACGAAATATTGTGTTAGTGTTTAGTGATGTGTTATCTATTAGTGTATTGGTGATGGGTTATATTTGTCGGTAAATTTCGGGAAAATTCACCTCTTTCTAAGTGAGGGGGGAGTGTTACGTTCCATAACTTCGAAAGGTATCAGCTGTTAAAATATTTCAGAGTTTCGTTCGGAGCTATTAATTTTTCTTTAATATTTTCTTGCTAAACGGTAAAAAATGGTTCACTACCTACTCGTATCGAGGTTTTGGCCGCATCGTGTCAGTAGTCTGGATATGCCGCGTGTGTAGGCTTGCTCATTTTTAAACGAAACGTTTATTCGTTCTTAATTGGATAAAAGGAGCAAAGCTACGTAAATTAGATATACTTCAGTTGTTTATTTAAGATCAATTGCTTATTGATTTTGGTTGTGGAAGTAATCTAACCACTTTGTGGGATTAGTTACGCTGGTTACCAGACGACTGTAACGAATTCCGTTTTTGTCATTTTAGGCCCTCCTCAGAGGTAAACTATTCAATTTATTAATTATTTTATCGAACTATGAATCATATTTAATCTTTTAGGGTTTTACTTCTGGGCAGAAGTAACATTAACGCTAATCATATGTCCGTTTTCTTTCTCGCCAGTGTCCCCGAGAATTTGTGATTTGGGAAATTTAGTTGAAGAATATTATATTTGCGGTATTCGATCGCCGCCTGCTACTTCTTTGAAGGCCAACAAAAACTCAGATAAGCTGCTTGTTTATTATTGTATTTTATTTTTACTTTCAATTCACATTTATATTTTCCAATCGTAGTCTTAACTAGTTTTTTTTGTATTGATCCGTAATTTCAGAATTTCATTAAGTAAAAGTTTTTTTTAATAGCTACCAAATATTACTATACACTGTGTGATAATTTACTCTTTGTAAACCTTGGGGTAAAGCGCTGTACACCGTGGTATATAGGTACCCATCTACCTGTCTCTTTTGGTAAGCTATTCTGGCGACCTTTTTTTTTGCCTTCAGCATAATATTTTGTTCTTACCAATTTAAAACGTACTGTGACACTTGCGATAATCGATATATTTATATTAAGCACTCCTTTTAAACCTTACTTCACTTTGCACTCATTTGATTCAATTTGTAATTATCTCTACTTGTACTTTGTTTATTAAAGCCTCTGGCTCCGTTCATGCTCTGGAATTATGCGCTGTTTTATTATATGACAACTGATACCGTTCGTAATTTGGGTACTCCAGCGTTAGAGTATTGTAACCCCTGTATAATTGCGTGGCGCCTAGGGTACATTTACTTTTTTTTTCTGTTTGTGGACCGTCACACCAGCTCCGTTGGGTCCAGCCGGGATGGGGGTTGCCTTTTCCATTGTGTGGGGGTGTCGGGCTTTTGTAAAGATTTTGAGCGTCGCAGGGGCTTAGTATACTTCGTTTAAAGAGAAATCCACATTGATACAATCATAAATGAAAATTTTGAAATTTTGAATTCTCCTTATTTGTGGGGTAGCTCAAGTCGTGATGGGACTGGGGCTATGATACTCTCGGGGTATTGAGAGGGACTCAATACACTTCGTTTTAAGTGAAATCCACATTGATACAATCGTGAATGAACATTTTGAATTTTTGAATTTTCGTTATTTGTAGGATAGCTCAAGCCGTGAGGGGACTGGGGCTATGATACTCTCGGGGTATTGAAAGGGACTTAATACACTTCGTTTTAAGTGAAATCCACATTGATACAATCATAAATGAACATTTTGAATTTTTGAATTCTCCTTCTTTGTGGGGCAGCTCAACTCGTGAGGGAACTGGGGCTATGATACTCTCGGGGTATTGAAAGGGGCTTAGTGTACTTCGTTTTAAGCGAAATCCACATTGATACAATCATAAATGAAGATTTTGAAATTTTGAATTTTCGTTACTTGTAGGATTGCTCAAGCCGTGAGGGGACTGGGGCTATGATACTCTCGGGGTATTGAAAGGGACTCAATACACTTCGTTTTAAGTGAAATCCACATTGATACAATAATAAATGAATATTTTGAAATTTTCAATTTTCGTTATTTGTAGGATTGCTCAAGTCGTGAGGGGACTGGGGCTATGATTCTCTCGGGGTATTGAAAGTGACTCAGTATACTTCGTTTTAAATAAAATCCACATTGATACAATGGTAAATGAAGATTTATTTTTGAATTTTCCTTATTTATGGGGTAGCTCAAGCCGTGAGAGGAGTGGGGGTATGATATTCTCGGAGTATTGAAAGGGGCTTAGCATACTTCGTTTGAAGGGAACTTCACATTGATGCGATGGTAAATAGAGATTTTCAACCCGTGAGATGACTCGGAGTGTGACACTCTTGGAGCATAGGAAGAGCTTTGGTCTACGTCTAGCGAAATCCACATTGTTACAAGCAGAATGAAAATTTATATTTTTTTAATACAATGGTATTCAATAAAAATTACTAAAAATGCAGATTACGCCTACTTTTATTTTCTTGTCACCTGTTTATTCTTATTTAACCCTCACTTTTCTGTTATTAATAATAGGTTAATTGATAAGTATTTAAGGTGACATAATTACGAATTTTATCAACAAGACCGCTTTTGTAACTTAAAAATATACAATTTATAATAATCGGCAATATTTGCTTGGTCAACTGTAAAAACGAGAAAAGTAAATCTAAATCTGACGCTAACTTCCACTACGTATGCAATGTAACAACTTAACCCCAGTCCCAGCCTAGGTCCCAGCCGTTGAGTTGAATTGTTTACAGTTTCAAATTGATCATACACAAGCAGTGACGTAGTTTTCATTCGAAACAAACCTCCCACTATCCACCAACTAATCCGTGACTGGTTACGCTTTATTTCGTTATCTGCCGAGAATGGGTTTGTTTGGAATGAAAAGTGACGTGAGGAGTCACTTTTGAAGTGAATTATTATAACATAATTTTGTTGAACACGAAAATTGTTTCTGATTGCTTGTATATTTTCAGCTCGGTATTCACAAAATATTTGAGCCACGTCAGGCAGATTTTTCATCTATGACTTCTACATCCGATATCTATGTGACGAATATCGAGCAGGCTATCACTGTAACCATTAGGAATTACGTCGATCTTGGTTTGATGAGAAATCATGGTAAGTAGTTGTTGGAGCAAGTTCGGGTCGAATTTTATTTCATTGCGTTCTTCGACATTGACTAGTAATGTCTTAGAGGGGACGATCAGTGATTGAGAGCCAACTTTTTGGAGTTGGCGCTAGATGCTGGTTTTGTTTGTTCGCACACAGCTACACAGTACTGATGAGCTCCAACAAAGAGCGAAATCATAATATGCGTTTGCTGTGTGCGAACGAACCAAACACAAATACAAATTAAGTTGATATACCTATTATTATAGGATTGTGAATTCTTAATAAGACAGTGACACAGTAATTAAACTCGACACGTGTTTCGCTGACAACGTCGAGTTTAATTACTATGTGTCACTGTCTTTTGGCGTGTGAGGTTAAGCTATTAAGAATTCATAGTGAATTTACGTCAAAGTTCTTGATCCAACAACTGTGTGTATTATAGTATTATCACAAATTATACAAAACTGCCGTCTTGGTTTCTAAGCAAGGTAATCGCACTTGGATATGTGCGTAGATTGTTTTAAACTAATTGTACGCTCCTAGATATTTAGTATAAACACTTCAAATCTCATTGTTTTATCAGACTCGGCATTTTCATGGTCGTTCGCATTGGGCTGCTATTAATTATTGAGATAGTTATCAGATTTTGAAAATTCATGGTGATTCAAATTTATTGGAGGACCTCGCTTATATGAAATGATAGAGGACAGATTTAAATTTGGCACTTTTGCAAATTTGGTGGTCATTATCATTAATATGCCGTTAATAAATCTGATGTATGTATCTCAAGCGGTAACCAGTTAAGCCTTGGTTTAGTATAAAGGGTGGTTGGCCATTACGCAGCTTTTGGGGGCCACTGGTATGGGACATACTGACGTCAGTATGTGGAACTCTGGGGTGTTTTGTCGCGAACTACTGTAATTTCTAAAATCACCGGTTACCGTCAGCCGTCAACGACACTACGAGCATTATTTGCTCGTAGCAACGGCATAGTAGGAATTTGCTCTCAAACTTTGTGGAAGATCAAAATTTTTGGTTGAATTTGAATGTTGTTTTGCTTCAGTGTGAGAATAAATTATGGGAAAATCAAAAGAATAACATACCTGAAAGCGTAAATTACAATTTAAATAGTATTTGGAATAGAAATTGAAAATTTGTGACCAGATCATGAATTTTGAAATTTAAACTTTGAGAAATCTGGAAATCTGATCTGGAAATTAGCCGTTTTGCAGTTGACACCTATTTGGGCATTACGTAAAAACCAAAATAGTTCATGCAAGAACACTTTCGTGTTCAAACACTTTATATTAACGAAAAACTTGGGTATTAAATCCTGAAATTTATTTAATGGCAATTAAATGACGTTGCTAAATTGATATATTGGCAGTGTCACAAAGGGAAAAGAATCCGCCACTTCTGACTACAGAGGTTCTCAACAAGTTTGTCCACATGCGCAGAAGGCGACGAAAATCGGTTCTCGGAGTGTCGAACCATTATCTATAATACTAAACCAAGCAGCGTGGATTCACAATGGCCGTATACATAAAAAAGTCATAACTGTATTTTTTATTTAAACATAAGCATAAAATGTTAGGTATTCACAATAACCTTAATAATTACAGTGCCACCAAAGACGTTCTATTTCTATAAATACCAAGATAAACTTTAATATCACTGAAAACATGAGTGCGACAAAAAATATTTTCCGTCCTAGTTTAAAGCACGCAAAAATGGATTTTGCATTGTTATGTTATTGAAAATAAAGTGTGAAAATCTAGACAAGTTTGTCTTTATTATCAGATTTTGCATCTATTTTCCATAGCCAACAGTTAGGTACCATATAGGAAAATCTACAGTATGTGCAGTGGTTAATGAAGTGCTCCAGGTTATTTGGGATGTTTTAACGCCTAGTTTTAAATCCTCCAAATCAACAAAAATTCAAAGACTGCACTAGTTCTAGTTTATATTGATTGCTGAATTCCTCCTTTACTACTTTCATTAATTTTACTGTAGATTCCTCATCATCCCATGCGACAGAAACCACATCTTTTGAGACTTTACGAGCAGGGTACAGCTGAGATGTCAACCGAGACAACTAAGGATCAACTCTCTGATGCTTAATGACTTTATTAGTGTGTTACTTGACTGATTTTCATTCACATGTTTCATCACGAATGATGGCATATTGATATTGTTACGAACTACAACTGCATAATTCATTTTACTTTTTGAATAGCATTTATTTTCAAAATTTTTAGAAATCTCTAATCCTTTTTGTAAGGAATTCACTTTATAGCGCAACAGCTGACTCTTCTCCTGTAATTCCAGAATAAGTTGCTTCATAATAGCATTCTCGTATAAATTTCATTTTCCAGTTTTGAGGTTATGTCTATTTTGTAACACTTAATACTTGAAGATGTTAGCACAATCACCATTTATCACTACTATGAGCACTACCAATTATAATATAACATACAGTTACTTTCTGCGTTCGAGCGAAACAGAAGAAAGTTCGACGAGCCCCCTTGTTGGCACGCACAAATTGTTCGTGCGCGCATAATTCTCACGTGAGTCGCTGCTTGTCATTCTCGGTAACATGCTCAAAGGAAACTGTGGGCCATATACCTATTATATTAATACAAACAACTCCCCATTCCTTGCATGTGCAAGAAGCGTCCTAGAGAAAAGGCGATAGAAATAGTATATTCCACTTCGTCGTTTACATTTGTTAGATGCATACCAAGCATGCGCAGGTAGGTACGTTCGGTGGACGGTTGCGACTTATGCAGATGTTGTATACATCTGTCTCCCAATGTCTAGGACGCTTTCGGAGCGTAATGCAGACCCACTGCTGTGGGCATACAGTTTGGACGACCAAAAAACATCGGTCGTGCCAAAGTATAAGCATATATAGTATGCTCGATAGGCAGCCCAATTTTGTCACCACTCGCGCAAGACGTAGAGTGGCGAAGCAGAGATTTGCGGAAAACACATGACCGTGCTGTGCGAACGCAATGACGCGGTGTTAGTGTTTTGTATTATACGAATTTTAAGCATTATTTGCAATTTATGCTATGAAAAAAATTGTGTAAAATGCCTGGTTGTGTTGTAGCGAAGCGTGAAAATTTTCATTGCAAGGTAAAAGGTTGGTACCTCCGTGTTAAGAGGGATACGTACGTTGAAAACAGCGCCGATATCAAGCTCTATGTTACGAAACGTAGAGCTCTTACTAATAAATATTTTGCAGAAATTTCTTCTTTGTCAGAAAGAAGAAGACTTGTTCTACAATTTCGTCAAACCAAATTAAGAACAAATATGTAAATAATCACAGAAACGAGACGTGAAATTTGCCTTTTGGTGTATTTTCAGAGACTAAAAACTTGGTTCAAAAAGCAAATACTGGAAAACTAACTAGAGCACATTATAATATGAACATTAAATTGCTTGCGTTTCAAATTTGAATGCATTTAAACTGAAAATAAATAAGCTACATTAAATTTACTTCGACAATAAACCCATTTCTAAAAACGGGAGCGCCTCCTTCCACTAGCAGATTCTAACCGCCCCTCAGTAGTCGACGACAGCCGAGTACATTCGGGCCGTATCTGGCTGGCAGATCCGTTTCTCTTCGTGTTTCTCCTACGCTGGCTGGTGTAGTGGGGGAGACCGAGTGTTTAATTTTCTTGAGCAACGTACGTATCCCTCTTAAGATACGCAAAACGCCGGCCGCCGTTTCAAATTTTCTTCAACTCAGTTTTCCTAATTAATAATCCCAGATTTATTCTGTATCCGGCTCGATTTGGACCTTGTGTTGTATAAATCACCAACTAGGCGAAGGTATATAAAAGTATATAAAGTACATACTTACTTCAAGTTTTCAAAGATTAGCGAACTGCCAAAGCAATGAATTGTAGCTTGTAGACGAGATGATAAAATAAATTTCAAGAATGGTAAGTGGTGAATAATAGGTATTTATCTAATATATCTACTTTTTGTCAATTGCCATTACATTCTATTAAGCAATTTACAACATAACAGTTTCGTCCAACTTAAATACTTAAGATTTGAAATATGTATAATTATTTATTATGTACCTACCTAGGTAAACCTACCTAACATTATTTATAATGAAGCCATTTCCTCACTTGTGTTACAATTTATTTTTGTAATGATATGCATACATGCCAATTTTCACAAAAATCGGATATTTATGTTTTTCCCACTGTTTTTAAAATATTCATAAATTTCTTCCCGATAGCAGTATCGAAAATTGATTTAATAGTGGCACATCTTGCAGAATAACTCTATTTTATACATTTCTCTGTTTGATAAATGACGTTTTATTTAATGCGACTAAGATAATATAATTATAAAAATAAGAGTTCTAGTTTGTTACTTCTTATTACTAATTTTATAAATAATAACATGCAATAACATTTTCCGAAATTTTGTTGAGGATCAGTATTGCAGTCTTCTACAAAGTTGTTTTAGGTAGGTATTTTTGATATCCCCCATTCTGTACGAAATTAATATTTTAGTTAAAAAATCCATGTGTGATTCACAGTAAAGAGGCATTTGAGCATTCGTGTAATTATTTTCAAATTTTAATTTTTTTCGTATAAAACCGGCTATCATATGGCCACGTTGCGTACATGAAGTTTGCCAATTTTCTTTTCTTTAAAACAGTTTGCATAATAAATTAGTTCCTATGTACTTTCGAAGAACGAGATTTTAATGATGTTTTTTGAATACTTAAATGACTTAAAATTGTAATATTTTTGTTCTAAATATTTCAAACGAGATTATAAAACATATTAACATTTTTGGCACTTGTAGTTGATATGGTAGGTATATTATTATTCAATTGAACCAAATTAACAGTTTTTATTTTTCCTAGGCCCAAAATCTTACTACACTTAATTTAATCTACGCATAATTAATCTGCGAATAATTAATTGTTTTCCTACTTATTTCCTTGGCGGTACATGATCTGTAGGTAAGTAAGTAGGTAAAATACATAATAAAAGGAATGTACTTTTTACATCTAGGGGCTAGGGCATATGCAAATAACCAAGACAAAGCTGGGAGAACACCTTCCACTTTCTTGCAACGAGCGAGACCAAAATAAAATTTGACTCAAGAAATTTATTTTTATTTAATTTAATATACTGCAGAATTAACGCACGCGTAGCGCTGCGAATCCAGTTCTGCTTCGCAGCCGACGTCATAATGTGCGACAAGGATAGAGCTGCCCTGCGCGAAAAGCGGCTACGTATAGGGTACCGAAGCAATAACGAACCCACGAACGGAACGGCCAATGTCTTCGAAGGCATTGGAACGGCTCGCGCTCCACCCAAATCTCCGAGGAAGCGGTCCGCTAGCGGATTAACAAGTACCTTGTTAGCAGCAAACCGAACCAGCAATATCCGTGGTCGGCAGGTATCGCATAGAGCTTGTGTTTTGATACTCTCCGGCTATGTGGGGTCAACTCCCGTAAAACTTGTTTTGTTTTTCTTATGTTCCTACACTATCTTTTTTACGAAAAATGCGTGTGTCTGGTGCGAGAGGGCAGCTAACGAGTCTGTTTAAAGAGAAATCACATTATAAGAAAACAATACAGACATGATTATTGCACAGCACGGAGTGCGCGCCGTTCCGTTCGTGGGTTCATTGTTGCTTCGGTACCCTATACGTAGCCGCTTGTCCCTGCGCGTTGGTAGGGCTTGGGTCGTGCCAGTTCTTGTTTAGTTTAGTTGTCGACGGAGGAGGATACAAAGGTTTAAAGGTATATGCGGAGTGGCCAGCAGAAAATGCAATCAAATTAATTGCTGGCTACGAAAAATTTCTAAAATATGTATTAATCTTTTTAATTCTTGGATCAGCAGTAATCAACAGCATTTCAAAGTCCGTTGATGATATCCAGGCGAAGTTCTTGTAGTGGCCACTTATTTCTTGTTGCTTCAAGTCCAGCATCAGATTCGTTGCGACATTAATTTACGTTACCCACCAACATCATTTTCTTTTCTCCTTTTTTACATTGCTCAACACAGCATGCACAACTAGAAATGCAATGGACCATGTTGTTTCCGTTAAATCACACGAATAACTGGATCACGTTCTTGCATGCACGCATGGAAGATGAAAGTAAACAAATTAAATCAAGCGCACTGATGTTCATACATGCAAACTGCTCATGAGCGCAAATTTGCTCAAGTCTGTACCCACCTTTAATGAACACCAAATTTTGCTAAAGTATGAAATTTAAACCTACCCTAAATATGTATATTATTTGAAAGAAGATCTCAATATGGTGGCCCAAGAATTTGAATCACTCTGATTTGCACACTTGTTCCAAATATGCACCGAAACCGCAGACTACTGGTTTCGCCCGTGTGTGATCCATCAGTGCTGTACCCTCACGCACTCTTGGAAAACGTACCAGCATAACTTACATAATACATTTACAAATTCAGGGTGTCCCGAGGTAACGATCTGTTAGAAGTTTATGCAACAAAGTAGGCAACTCAAAATGCTTTTCTTAAAGTTTGGTTATGCAACCAAACGTACGTCACAAGAGTTGATTCCCATTCTCTTCAATCTACATAAAATTCGAAATAATAATTTGCATCATTATTAAATAAAGCAGTTGCAGCCTATTTTAGGTTAAGATACTACCTGCACCTGTATCAAAAACCTGAAATGTTTTTTTTTAATCTTCAGAAGATCTGATTCACTATGGACCAGTAGAATTTAAAGCCGATCGCCCGTTCTTATACTTCGTTATGGATTCTGAACTACATGTAGCTCTCGTGGCAGGAAAAGTTGTTAATCCTCTGAATTCTAGAATAAGATAGATAATGTGATATAGAATAGGGTACCTACTATTAAATTATTTTTACACTAATTTATTATAATTATTTCTCTCCCATTTCCTAAATATGCTGCCGTAGTCGTTGTCACAAAAAGGTCATAATTTTGGATTTTTTCGTGACAATTTTTTTCACTGTAGGCATAAAAGGCAGATTCTCATTTACACCAAACCGAGCTCGACAACGCGACGCGACGCAACAGTGCGATGCAATCTGTCGCAAGCATGGTAGGTATACCCACTTGCGCGGCAACGTGCAATGCGTCGCGTCGCGACGCCCGACGCGACACAACTTTGAAAGGTGCATTCAGTTAGCTTCAGCATTATCTTTCAATATGGCGAGTGACATACATCAAGCAGTTATAATATGCCATGAACGCAGCCAAGTAAAAAGAAGAAGAAAGGAGAAAAAAAGTACTGGGTCACGACATATTTAGAGTAAGCCTTCAAGACGAAGAATTTAACGTCCTTTTTAGAAGACCACAATAGGACGAAAGGAAATTTTATAAATATTTTAGAATGACATCTGAAAAATTTAACCAGTTGATTGAAATGTTACGTAGTACTTATCAAATCAATGAAATTCTCCAACTTTGAAATAGGAACTTCAAAAAATGAAGAATGGTGTTTTCAACGTTTTAAGAGAAAATAGCATGTTTCGTTCGGAGTAAAAGCGCTTTTTGTGACCCGTTAGTGTTGTAAATACTTGTACGTCAAACCCACAGACTCGGCACAAAAGTTACCACTTTTCCTCTTAATAAAATAATATACTTGTTGAGGAAGGCGACCAAACTCATGATCATGTCACTGGCTTGTCATTGGATGGCAGTTTTCGTCTTTTTTCCGTCAATAGTTCACTCAATCATCAAACTATCTCTAACTCGAACCAGCCTCGATATATTCATTTCTTCCATTGGGGCTTAGTAGTATTTCATCAGCTACCGCTCCCCAAAACTGGTCGACTTTAGTATCCCTGGTACCCGGAGGCACCAGCCTCGTCCTGATTATCTCTAACTCGAGTCACCCTCAATACATTTATTTCTTCCATTGGGGCTTAGTAGTATTCCATTAGCTATCGCTCCCCAAAACTGGTCCCTGGTTCCTGGAGGCACCAGCCTCGTCCTGATTATGTCTGGATCTATAGGTACATAATAATTATATTACGGCGGCAGCGTCCCTTTTCCAACATCGTAGGAAATTCTTCCTTTCCTCCCATCCCATAAGAGTCTCGTTACTGTTCGTGCATTCAATTTGTTTATCCATTTTAACTACCAATTTCCCTACAACTTTCTCCAAGAGGTCTTCGTCTGGTTCGTCTTTTGTCTATATCTGTTTCACCTTGGATTATCCCCTAGATGTTTGCCTCACAGCCTCATATTACAAGGCGGTGGCCAAAGTATCCGCCAGCGCCTCTCAAGTTGAGGGAACTCTCTCATTTATCTTCGATATATCTCCTTCATCCACCACTTTTCCTATTTCTCGCGTTTCCTCTGTGATTTGGGCCTCTAAGTGCGATCTTACTTCAGAAATAAATTGTTTAGCTACCTGTTCGGGGCTGTTCTTGACTTCTTTCTATAGCCGACTTCACTCCTTCCTTGAAGTTCTTAATTTCTTCAAAATTATTCTTCATTTCTTGAATGCTTTATTGCTTCTTCTAGAGTCTAGACTGTTCTTCTTTCTTCTTGACTGTTCTTCATTGCTTCTTCTAGGTTGTCATTCATTATTTCTTTGTTGTTTTTCATTGGTTCATTCAAATTCCTTATTACTAATTGATTATTCTATATTTCATCTAGATTTTCTTCATTCTTCTTGGCTCCAGCTCCCACTTCTGACACATCATCATCATAAGGTTCTCAGTCCGAAGACTGGTTGGACGCGTACCTCCATTCTTTTCTATCCTGAGCTAACCTTCGCATTTCCCTAAAAGTAGAACATCCTACATCCCTAACTATTTGAGAGCAGTAGTCTAATCTAGGCCTACCCCTACCTCTTTTTATTCCTATCTCTGACTCTAGTATGTCACGAACTATTCCTTCGTGTCTTAGAAGGTGTCCTACCATCCTATCTCTCCTACTCTTTATTGTTTTCCATACCTTTCGCTTTTCCCCAACTCTTTCTAATACTTCCCTATTGCTAACCTTATCTATCCACGGTATCTTCATCATGCGCCTGTAGCACCACATTTCAAACGCTTCTACTCTTTTTCTATCCGCTTCTCCTATTGTCCAAGTTTCGCACCCGTATAATGCCGTACTCCATACATACGACGTTAAGAGTCTCTTCCTAGTCTCTATATTAACTTCTGACACAAGTTGTAACAAATTTCTATTTAACTATTTTATTTAAAAGTGATTATTTACAAAGATTTACAATTTATAAGCGATTTGAATACAAAATATATACAGACTTTCTAATTAATTGTATTGAAACAACTGATCCTGTGTGTCAGACATGAGTCTGTGTAACTTTCTTCGAACAACCGGGCCTTATTATGTTACTACAGAGTACAGAAAATTTGAAGCTCTTTTCTGGGCAGTAATTATTTACTCCTCCATATATTCAGAGAGAAACACCATTAAGAGTCCGGCAAAGCAGATCAAAAGTTACACCTGCGGGGCATCGGGTCGGTGAGGTATCCTTTAGAAATCGGAGTAAACTATCAGCTGTGTTGCAAAACCGTCGTGCTAAACACATTTATGGACACAAGAACAACGCACATTCAAAGCCCGCGCGTTCGGTACCTAGTAAATGAGACAACGACGCTCTGAGTTTACGCTCAGTCGACACCGGGCGGCAGCACATACCAAGGTATATTTTGCGTTTGCAGTGCTCTCGCTGTACCACGATTAAACCTTCATCCTAATAAATTTAGCAACACGAAAGCTTGATTATGGTAGAAGAAGGTATATTTTATGTTTCCATTGAAACAGTTTTTCGAAAACTTGGCGCTATGCACGCGTGAAGTTGGTCAACTTCATGAGTGAACTTTCTAAGATAAAACTTTTAAATTTTGTTTCTATGGAAACATAAAATAAAATTTCGTTTATAAACTGTCCAAAATTCAACACTTCAATTTTCACCGTTTAGAAATGAGCACAGCACTACGAAGTCAGTTTTCAGGTTCATTTTAAAGGGGTTTGCCGGACTCTTAACAGAAGAGCAGTCGGTTCAAAGTCATATGGGTACTTCCCACATGTTTTATAAATTCAGAATATGTGCCACTGAAACGAGTATTGGATTTTTCCTTCACTGCATTTATTATTTTCTTACATTATTCTTAGTGGTCGTATGCTAACAATTGTCAGAAAGACATTTTTAAATATTTCGATCATATATCATCTGTCAAAAACTCACGGTAATAAAAAATAGTTTTTGGATTTGCTTCAAAATTCTCAGTTGCAAAAATGCTTCTTAAATTAATAGGAGATATTTTCGGAGAAAATCGACCACCAGTAGATGATCAAGATCCTATAGATTTCCACCCAGGGCATCTTGCTGATTACGGTATTTCCTGGATTTACGTAAGTCATAAATATTATATATTATTATAGGACTAAAGTACCTAAATATGCTCGAACGCAAATAAACTACATTATAATTTTTTAGACCTTCAAGAAATTACTAATTCCAAGTGTTATAAGAATGTGGACTTCAGGATGTCCTACAAATCTAAGACTACCGCCGAGCTCATCTAGTTCATGTTCTTGTTCTTGTTCGAAAAAGTGCAAGTAACACTTATTGTTAAGAAGATTTTCCGAAAAGTCTATAAACAAAATAATAAAATTATGTTTCATTTTTAAATGCACTTTAATATTTTTGTCGAAAAAGGAAGAACAGTGGGCGAGCTATCTTCGCTCTGGTTCAAAACCATTGCCTGGGGACTCTTATACCCCGTATTTCAAGGAATGCGATAGATGGCAAAATAACATGGGAAATTGAAAGTAGTCAAATATTTGCTTTCCAGTAGTACTTTGGAATTTAAATTGTTTTACAGACAATTCTTTATAAGCTTTTGGACAATTCATGTGTGATTTAATGTTTTAGAACGGAAAACTTTCACGGAAAATTTAGATTAGTGGTACTGGACCGTCCGAACAACTACTTCTTGAGCAAAAACCCCGCTAGGCATTGAATAATTATAATTATTTATAATTCAATGCCTGGCGGGGTTTTTGCTCAAGAAGTAGTTGTTCGAACGGTCCAATACCATTCATTAGATACATCTAAACAATTCATAAAGTAATTGGCGCTTGCTCATATATGATCAACACGTTCAATATTGTATGGCGACGTGTTATACTAGTAGAAAATGCGGCAAAATTAAAAGATGCCTATTTAGAGGAATTTAAAGAGAAAGTGAATGCAGTAGACAGGGTAAAAAGTGGTTTAATTATTGGAGACACGTACAAATAAATTTGAGCGATTACTTGACGAATTTCAGAAAATTAAAAATGTCTTAGAGACGGAGGTTAAGGTCAATGAAATCGATGAACACAAACTATAGATGTGAATTTGAGAACGTACATTTTGGAGTTTCAGCACAAAGCAGAGGTTTATTGAAAAAATACTTAGCAAGTGATGGGTCAAACGATGGTGAAATGGCAGATCAAGATACAACATCACAAAGAGGTTCTGATATTGCAGTGGTTAGGGCGATGGGCGAATTAGATAATAATTTAAGTTTAGAAAATTTAGTTGAAGAATTAGACATGGCAACAGACGCTTCAATTAATAGAAGTAACATAGCTTTATTAAGATACCAAGCGGATAATATACCGTCATTTGATGGTAAATCGCTTCATTTCTGCTTGTGAACATTTGTTAACAAATTTTCAGAATACAGCAAATATTTTAGATCCAATTAATGTGTGTTTAATTGATACGATTTTGAATAAACTAACTGGCAGAGCCGGCGATTTAATTTGTTCAAGAACCGAGTTATCAAACTGGAAAGACATAAAAAGTACTTTAATTTTGACGTTTTGCGATCAAAGAGGAATCGATTGTTTAATTCAGGAATTAGTCAATTTAAAACCAATCAGAAATGAACCACCTTTGCAGTTCGGTACCCGAATTCAGGATACACGCAGTTTGTTATTTTCTAAATTGAATTCAACAATACAGAACCCCCAAGAAAAATTAATAAAAATTAATCATTACGATGATTTTGCTCTGAAGACTTTTATAAACGGTCTACCGTATAATTTACAGTTGGTTGTTAGATTAAAAGATCCTGACTCAAGATCCTGACTCCTTAGAACAAGCTATGTCATTTGTGACAGAAGAAGAAAATTTCCGACGGTTCAGCCATAATTCACATCAGCCGTCTTTCAATAATCAAAAACCTGCCTTTAATTTTAACAACTCTCCTAAACGAAATTTTAACCCACAAATTCCACGACAACCTTTATTTAATAGACCACTATTCAACCCCAATCCTTATCGTCCCCAATTTGGACAAAATTATTTACAAAGACTGAGTTCTTCCAAAATTCCCAAAACCCATTCCAAAATCGAAATGTACAAGCTTCACAAAATTTCCCCAGACCTTTCCCAAATTTCCAGATCAATACTCAGATCAAGATTACTCAAACTACCTACAATACCTACACCTACAGCAAGACGACATATCAAACGTTTACCCTATACCCGACGAAAATCCGGAAGAAAATTACTACCAACCAGAAAACTCTGAGGAACCACAAACTGAGAATTTTACCCAAGCTTCGATCCCCACGGACGAGACGTAGTATTTATTAACAGTTTCAACCCAGACCTTCCTTACCTACAATACCTACACCTACAGCAAGACGACATATCAAACGTTTACCCTATACCCGACGAAAATCCGGAAGAAAATTACTACCAACCAGAAAACTCTGAGGAACCACAAACTGAGAATTTTACCCAAGCTTCGATCCCCACGGACGAGACGTAGTATTTATTAACAGTTTCAACCCAGACCTTCCTTACATCCACATTCCCGAATTAAATGCAAATTTCCTAATAAATACAGTGTAGTTCCAAAAGTTTTATAAAACCTAATTTAGCAGAAAATATGATGTATAACCAGTACGTTCAATACGAAATTTTCAATATTCAAACCGCTCATGGAACAACTTTTCATGACAGAGTAGCTCACATTCCAATATTCAATGTTTTTCAAACTCCAGGCTTTCACAAATTTTATCTGTTCGATTTTTCCGACAAATTTGATGGACTAATAGGTGCTGATTTACTGAAACATCTTAGATCTTAGCAATGTCACCAAGGAATTTCAACTTTTACAAGAACAGTTTAAAAGACTCCATCTCGCCCTCGAAAATACAACGGACCATCGATTGGAACATTATACGTCTTATAATTTAGTAAAAAATAAAGTAACCGCCCAATTCAATCAGTTAAATCCGAATTTTAGTAATAAAAGAAATAAGCGTGGGATTATAAACGGATTAGGATCAATAATCAAAATAATTACAGGTAATTTGGACAACGAAGATGCTGAAAAATATGACAACGCCATAAACTCACTAATAAAAAATCAGAATATTGTGGGCAAACAGATCACCCTCCTACAAACCTCCATTAACAATTTTCAAAATTTTACCAAATCCTTGGAACACAATCAAGTAACTTTATCGTCACGAATTATGCAAGCCGAATCTATCATACAAAGAATCAATATAAAAAATGCCGAAATCAAACAGTTGTTTCTGATACAACTGGTCATATCACAAATTCAATCATCATACCAAATGATATACGATGTACTAGAGAAAATCGAAGTTGCTATTTCATTTGCAAAACTAAATACACCTTCTTTATTTAAATACATTTCATAACTCTATCGTTGATCCTTTCGAATTACTCGAGGAGATATCAAAGATTGGCAAACAACTTGTGCATACTAAACTACCCTTCGAACCAGAAATAAAAAATATACTTCTTTTTGAAAAACTAGCAAATATTAAAAGTTATAGCAAATCCGACCAAATCATAGTAGTTAGAAAATGACAGCCTCAGATACGAACCCGTTCGGAGCACATAGCGCCATCGAGTTCTCCAGGTGCCATCGAGTTCTTCGGCAGTGACCTTGAAAGAGACCAGAGGCTGCTGAAGGAGTCGTTGAGTCATCTTCAGCAGCGGCATCTGCAGCAGCCTCTGGTGTCTTTCAAGGTCATTTCTGAAGAAGTGTGCATGTCTTCAGCAGCCTCTGGTGTCTTTCAAGGTCATTGCCGAAGAAGTGGGCATGTCTTCAGCAGCGTCTGGTGTCTTTCAAGGTCATTGCCGAAGAAGTGGTCTTCAGCAGCGGCCAGGCGCATGCGCCGGGGCTATTCCTCAGTCCATCGAGTTCTCCATCCACTTCAAGTGGGCGTGTCTGCAGCAGCCTCTGGTCATTGCTGAAGAAGGGCCTCTGGTGTCTTGCCATTGCGCACCCAAGCCGCCGTTTTGGGACCTTTGGTTGTGGCTCAGGCGCCTGCGCTGGGGCTCCGCCTTCAGCAGCTTCTGGTCATTGCTGAAGAAGTGGTGTCTCTCATTCTGTTGGGCCTTTGGATGTGGCTCAGGCGCCTGCGCCGGGGCTGTCGCGTACAAAGCACGTGTTGCTCACTGTTCAGGCCAGTCCATCCTGGCCCCATCCACTTTTTCGGCAATGACCAGAGGCTGCTGAAGGAGTCATGTCTTCAGCAACGGTGTCTTTGGGGCCTTTGGCCGTGGCTCAGGCGCATGCGCCGGGGTTTTCGCAAACGTTCTGGAAATGACGCCGACCGGGATTCGAACCCGGGTCCCCACGCACCGGAGCCCTCGCTCCAACCAACTGAGCTAATCGGCGGCCCACAAGCCCTTCTTTCAAATCATCCGTATATACTTATGATTGTAAACAGAAGTTACAGAATTAATATTTATTTTCTCGGAAATTTACAATTGCTTATACTAAATAAATATTGATATTAAAGTTTAAGAAAAAAGCACGTTCGCCGCCGATAAGAGATGTTATAATTGTTTTTATTATGGGAAATGACCTTTCATCTTGCCGATAGGATATGTTTGTTTAGGTTTGATCCCACGCTCTGCATGTGCATTTAATACGTTGTAGACACTACAAGGTGACCCGTTTGTTTGTTTGTATTGTTACAATAAAATAACATTCTAGAATATTCTTCTGATTGTTTATTTGAAATTACTTGTTATCTTAATGCGTTTCGGACACGTGTGGAAAAAAAACATTCTAGAACATTCTCCAGTTTGTTTATTTGAAATTACTTGTTATCTTAATGCGTTTCGGACACGTGTGGGAACCATCTGATTGATATATGCAAACATCTTAGTTCTCGGTAGTAGAACATTCTACATCGCTAATTATTTGAGAACAGTAGTCTAAATTTAGGCTAACCCCTACGTAAAAACTATGTCATGTGGGGTGTAAATTAAAGGACTCGACTAGAGGTATCGGAATATTGGGGTGGATTTTAGGGGTGGTTTTTGGGGGTCGTTTTTGGGTGTGGTTTTTGGGGTGTTTTTAGGGGTGGTTTTTAGGGGGTGGTTTTTAGGGGGTGGTTTTAGGGATGGTTTTAGGGGTAGCTTTTAGGGGTGGTTTTTAGGGGCGGCTCTTGGGGTGGCTTTGGAGGGTGATTTTTGGGGGTGGTTTTTAGGGGTGGCCACTCACTGATCGCGCCCCCGGCCACGCTCCTTGCCCCGCCCACCTAGATCATGTAGGGTATCAAATTAATCAGCTCGACGAGACAAAAAGGAATCTATAGTTATTCTCCTACTTCCGAATTCTTATCAGTAGTTGTCTGTCTGTATGTCTGTCGGTCCGTCTGTCTGTCTGTCTGTCTGTCTGTCTGTCTGTCTGTCTGTCTGGCTGTCCGTCTGTTTGCGAATACAGCTGTCTGTTGACACAGACAGCTGTATTCGCAAACACCATGGCTGATGACACAAGCAAGAATAAGACTGCGCATGCGCACGGTTGTATGGAGAGTATTTAAGCAAGAAAATTAACGGTGCTGTCAGTTAGTACTTGTGCTTCAACAAGGGAAACGCATTTGAATAATGACACACATAAACGTAGACACGTTTCGTGTTCTGGACGGTGCTGTTTTGGATGAGTCAGCACGCCGTGTCGAGGTGCACGTACATCAGTCGTTCGTGACAACAACAACATTCAACGCCAATGACGAAATTCGCATACCAATCCACCAACAAGACGTTTACGTACTGCCGCATCTAAGCAGCATCTACATAGAGGGCAGGTTCATCAAGGGTGCAGGAGGCGGAAATGCGGCTTTAACAAATAACGCCCTCAGTTTCCTCTTTGACGACGTCCGCTATGAAATAAACGGGGTGGAGGTGGATCGAACAAAAAACGTGGGCATCACGAGCACACTGAAGGGTGTAGTTTCTCTGAATGAGGGTGAGGTAGGTGCCCTGGAGAATGCCGGCTGGACGAATACGGGAGACTCACCGAGCCACCTTATCGACGCGAACGGGAACTTTAACGTGTGCATCCCGGGAAGAATCCTGCTGGGATTCTTGGAAGATTACCCCAAAATTCTGTTAAATGTGTGTCACGAGCTCATTTTGACTCGATCGAAAAACGATAGGAACGCTTTCGTGGGTAACGAGGACACCAGAATTGAGTTGAGCAAGGTTCATTGGAGGGTGCCGTACGTCTATCCATCGGATGCTGAATACCTAAAACTTCTCAATATTGTCGAGGAAGAGAGAACGTTGCAGATATGTTTTCGCAGCTGGGAGCTGTACGAGTATCCGGTGTTGCCGCAAGCTACGAAACAAACGTGGGCCGTCAAGACTGCAACACGGTTGGAGAAACCCCGCTACGTTATTGTCGCCTTCCAGACGAATCGCAAAGCGAATTTGGACACGGATTCAAGCAAATTTGACCACTGCAATCTGACAAACGTCAAACTGTACCTGAATTCTGAGTGCTTCCCCTACGAGAATTTAAACTTGGATTTCTCCACGGGGAAATACGCCCTGCTATACGAAATGTACCAGAACTTCCAGAGTTCATACTATGGAAAAGTTGGCGAGCCGTTATACGGCAAGGAACAGTTCAAGGATCTAGCACCCATCGTGGTGATTGACGCATCAAAGCAGTCGGAAAGCATCAAGCCTGGACCCATAGATATGCGTCTAGAATTTGAGTCGAGCGAGAATTTTCCGCCCAACACAACCGCATACTGTCTCATCCTGCATGACCGCATCGTTGAGTATACACCGGGTAATGAATCGGTCAGAAGGGTGGTATGAGAAGCTGCAGGGCTTCGATTTGCCCAGAAAATACACGCATGCCTACTCTGTATACAGATTATAGTTTTAATTATATTGATGTAAAAATATATTCAACGTTTTTATTTTTGCGAAAACCCCGGCGCAGGCGCCTGGGCAACATCCAAAGGCCCAACAGCACCTAACAACAAGATCAGTTCTGATTGGATGCTGCCCACAACCAATCTCATTGGCTGTTGCCCCGCCCACTCTCATAGCCAGAGCCCGGCGCATGCGCCTGAGCCACGGCCAAAGGCCCCAAAGGCACCGTTGCTGAAGACATGACTCCTTCAGCAGCCTCTGGTCATTGCCGAAGAAGTGGATGGGGCCAGGATGGACTGGCCTGAACAGTGAGCAACACGTGCTTTGTACGCGACAGCCCCGGCGCAGGCGCCTGAGCCACATCCAAAGGCCCAACAGAATGAGAGACACCAGGGGGGCCGCTGAAGACCACTTCTTCAGCAATGACCAGAAGCTGCTGAAGGCGGAGCCCCGGCGCAGGCGCCTGAGCCACAACCAAAGGCCCCAAAATGGCGGCTTGGGTGCGCAATGGCAAGACACCAGAGGCCCTTCTTCAGCAATGACCAGAGGCTGCTGCAGACACGCCCACTTGAAGTGGATGGAGAACTCGATGGACTGAGGAATAGCCCCGGCGCATGCGCCTGGCCGCTACTGAAGACCACTTCTTCGGCAATGACCTTGAAAGACACCAGACGCTGCTGAAGACATGCCCACTTCTTCGGCAATGACCTTGAAAGACACCAGAGGCTGCTGAAGACATGCACACTTCTTCAGAAATGACCTTGAAACCCACCAGAGGCTGCTGCAGATGCCGCTGCTGAAGACACTTCTTCGGATGACTCAACGACTCCTTCAGCAGCCTCTGGTCTCTTTCAAGGTCACTGCCGAAGAACTCGATGGCACCTGGAGAACTCGATGGCGCTATGTGCTCCGAACGGGTTCGTATCTGAGGCTGTCATTTTCTAACTACTAATCATATTTATATTGGATATCCCTGTAGTAGAGAGTGAAATTTACAAATACTATCATCTATACCCACTGCCTACACCTGATTTGAACCTATTCAAAGTAATTGTTCCACAAAATTCATACCTTATCCTTAATGAACAAACTTACGTACTTTTCGACGAAAAATGCCAAGAAATCCAACCAAACAAATATTTGTGTGAAGAAACAAAAACGAAAACCCACCAGTTTCCACCATGCCAAGTACAGATGTTAAGATATGAAACCAATCTCACCAGATGTCAATCAATTCAAACAGAGGTGAAGAAAACCAAAATCCAGAAGATCGAAGATAATAAATGGATATTGGTTGTACCGATTAGGACAGTTGCCGTTTCCCATTGTTTGGAAAATCTCGAAAATGTGCCTTTAAAATGTACATACCTAATGGAAGTCAACCCCGGGTGTGAAGTGCGGGTTGGTGATCAAATAATTAAAACATTGAAAGACGATAAGCAATACTTTAAAAATATTGAAGTGCCAAAATTAATCATTAGCGATCCGGAACAAATTTCATCTACAATAAACTTAAATCCAATCAATTTAGGCAACATCGACTTCCACGAATTGAAAATAGTCAGAAATGATCTTCGAGAACAACAAGAAAATTTAATAAAACTTTTCGACGAACCCTTGTATTCAAATAAAATGAGTGTTTGGACATTGTTATTGTACATTATAATGACTTTTGCTGTGCTTATAGGTTGCTATAGGATTATTATAACCAAAATCAAGAAAACACAAAAGAAAGAAAACGACGGAGAAGAAGAAAACTTCGAGGAAATTATAATTTGAACAATCGCTTTGCTTTATGTTCAAGACTAAGGGGGGAGGAGTTACGTCTTCCCAAACTGCTGAGATGACAACTATGCGGTCATCTACTCTCTTTATCTTTCTGTTTTGTCCATCATGCATTTTTAGGCTGTTCACACGCTTTGTAATAGACTTAAGTTAGTTGTAAGCTTCATATTGTACCTGTTACACGCATTTTAACTTGTATTAAAATAACAAAAGTTTTTTTTATAACAATTTCCTTTTGGGAAAACTTAACTCGCGCTTCGTCCTCCTCGCATTGTTATTGGGGGAAAAACTTTGTTTGTAGACCTCATAAAAAGATTACCAGACCATTTACACTTATTTCAAAAGGTAAGTGTTTTTGCTCGAAAGAATTACCTAAATCAACTTCAGAGATGTAAGTTTTCTGATTTGACCTTTTTATTCCTGAAACCAGTCACGAAAACTATGCTGAACTAATTAATGTAATACCTACCAATTGTCTACTCGTAAGTATGTATCGAAAGGAATAGCAATAGTCAAAAGCTGAAGCTAATTCGGATACAAAATATTTTAGAAACATTCGAAGACAGCTGCATTCTCTGCATTTCTTTGAAAAAATTTTAAGAAAAAATAATAACTTTTTAAAAATCTTCTATATTTCTTTGCAAAAATATTTTAAAACATAAGAACCTTTCAAGAATTTTTCAGACATTCATCCATATTGTATTTTTTCCTATGCTATATGCAGTATGATGGCACACGTAATTTTTTCTAAAAATAAATGTTGGTATTAGCGTATTTATGCAACGGTATAATAAAAATGAAATTTTTGAAATTTTGGATTTTCGTCAAGTAAAGGCAGATGCAGATACCATAAAATTTTTTTTAAATTTGCCCTAATGAACCTGTGGTATTATGCTCACACATTTTAGGATACCTATAGGCAAAATCGAGGCAAAACTAAATAAAAAATAGGCACCTACCTAACACGAATTGAATTCATAACCTACTTCTTATTTTTTTAGTCAGTAGATACATAATTTTGTATTTTGCATAAAAAGCGAGTCGACGCTGGTTTCGTTCGCCGTGCAATCCATTTCGTTGAGGTTAAGTTTGAAAATTGATCATTTTAGAATGACGTCACACAATTGACAGCTGGAGGGCACACATTTGTTTGTTTTAAAGCTTATTGGAGGGAAGAAGAGGATGAATAACTAAGCAGATGTTTGTGTTACCATTTGGCACCAAAAAAGGGGCGTAACTTAAACTTAGTCGCTTTACGCCGAGAATGGAATGAAAATTCTTAAAATGATATGACTGCTAAAATGATATGAGTGGTTGCTACACGGAGGATTGTGCGTCCTCCAAATTTTCACAGAAGTTTTCTCTTAGTATGTCCTTCCACCTCCAAGTGTCAATTTCATTTGCTCCCACGGAGGAACGGCCACAGAGCCCCGGCAATAAAACTATATTTTTGCGGCGCGCTCTCGGCGGAGATATCTAGGTGTCTGGCAGCTACAAGGAAGAGTGTGCGTCCTTCAAATTTTCACAGAAGTTTTCTCTTAGTATGTGCTTCTACCTCCAAGTGTCAAATTCATTTGCTCCCACGGAGGAGCCGGCACAGAGCCCTGGCAAACAAACTATATTTTTGGGGCGCCCTCTCCGCGGAGATATCTAGGTGTCTGACAGCTACACGGAGGATTGTGCGTCCTCCAAATTTTCACGGAATTTTTCTCCTAGTATCTCCTACCACCTCCAAGTGTCAAATTCATTTGCTCCCACGGAGGAACGGCCACAGACCCCTGGCAATAAAACTATTTTTTTGCGGTACCCTCTCCGCGGAGATGTCTAGGTGTCTGACAGCTACACGGAGGATTGTGCGTCCTCCAAATAAGCACAGAAGTTCTCTCTTAGTATGTCCTTCCACCTCCAAGTGTCAAATTCATTTGCTCCCACGGAGGAACGGCCACAGAGCCCTGGCAATAAAACTATATTTTTGCGGCGCGCTCTCCGCGGAGATATCTAGGTGTCTGACAGCTACATGGAGGAGTGTGCGTCCTTCAAATTTTCACAGAAGTTTTCTCTTAGCATGTGCTTCTACCTCCAAGTGTCAAATTCATTTACTCCCACGGAGGAACGGCCACAGAAACCTGGCAATAAAACTATTTTTTTGCGACGTCCTCTCCGCGGAGATGTCTAGGTGTCTGACAGCAACACGGAGGATTGTGCGTCCTCCAAATTTTCACGGAATTTTTCTCCTAGTATCTCCTTCCACCTCCAAGTGTCAAATTCATTTGTTCCCACGGAGGAACGGCAGTAGGGTAAAGTGGACAGTTCTGGATGTGGTGGGGGGTGCAAACCCCCACGACTCGACCTTGACCTTGAACTCGGTCAATGACCTTCGGGTTTTGCACCCCCCACCACATCCAGAACTGTCCACTTACATCCCAAGGTCATATTCAACTCAAGGTCAAATCCGCTCCAAGGTCAAGGTCAAATTTGAATTCAAGGTGAAGGATCCCAAGGTCATATTCAACTCAAGGTCAAAACCGTTTCAAGGTCAAGGTAAAATTTGAATTCAAGATGATCAAATTTTGAATTCAAGGTGAAGGATCGTTAAACTTTTCAAGGTCAAAGTCAAGGTTGAACGTACCCCACTTCTTCCTATATTTCAAGGTTATTCCTAAAATACATAAGCGGCGTAACTGATCATCTCAACATGATTGTGGTATCAGAGATATTGCAGTGTTAGCGTTACTATAGTTTAAAGTGAGTTTGTGGTGAAAGGTGTACAACAACATTAACAATGCAAACACAAGTTATGGAAAAAGATCCTGCAATCTACCAAACAATCGTAAACAAGAAAACTTATTATCTGAACAAGTCAAAAACGAAATGGGTAAATATTGGATTATCTCATTCTGTGAATTTTAAACCGGTAATTCAGATTGAAGGTGTTAGTGGTACTGTAACATTTGAAGAAGACCAGTGGTTACAATTTCTAGATCATCAAGGAATTATTGTTAATTATTCTTCGTGGAAGAAACTAGTTCCTGGCAACCTATAGAAGCGGGAAACTTTTCTATAAACTTTGAAAAAGTAAAGTTAACGAAAGTTATAGTTATACGTGAGAATTACACGAATCGTACTGTATACTTGGGTTCAGAATCTCTATTTGAATTATTGGGCTTGTTATCAGTAATAAAGTACAGAGTTGATATTGCGCGGAAGCAAGATTTTTACTCTTTCTATACAAGTGCAGTAAAAGGGACAACTCGCTGCAGCGGAAACTTTATTTCGACGCTTTCTGAAATTATTAAACCAGAAGAGAATAAGAATAGTGAAAATGTAAGCTCCATGATGGAGATGATATATTTCTGTCCAGATATTATAATATCTGACCAAGGTAAGATAGGTTTTGAATTTACATTCAGAGTAAGCAATTGAAATTTGACCTTGGTGCGATTTTACCTTGAAATGTGTGGTGGGGGAGGTGCATATATATTCACCTTTTGTGGAAATATTCTTCAGAACGTTCAAGATGTTGTATTGTGCTACTTCGTGGCCTGAGGCATATAACTTAAAATCCGCAGTTGCTCGATTGCGAGCCATGTTTAATTACTACGCAATTGAAACATGTTACAGTATCGATGTTTGCGACTGTGAAGAAACAATAGAAGAATTATTGGGGACCGAAGAAGAGTATAGTTTTGGAATGGAATTGTGTGATCAGTATATAGAAGGCGCTATCACACTAGATTTATTTCTGCAAAAAGTGAACGGAACAACTCTGAAATGGTACTTATACGTCTTAGAACCGTTTTTGCCACCGGAAATGTTAGGACAAGTACCCGAGGAGGAGGAATAAGTGAGAAGCAAAAGTGAAATTGAACATTTGAAATAAATACAACATTTTGCATGTGCACCATAAAATTTATTTGTAAGTTATTAATCAGAAAACCTCATGATCATAATTTTTTTGTATTGTACATCTTTCACCACAGAAATATATTTTTCATAATAAAAGTTATTACCTTAGTGCAACAATTGTTTTATCTTTCTCAAATACGTTTGAAGGTCTTTTAGAAACAGGGTGTGAAAGAACAAGAAATTTACTGAAGTAAAATATATTTTTTTTATTATAAGAAAAAAATGGAATAAAACAAAATATTTATTGAATATTTTTTTTAGAAATCCAAGAGTTGTGAGATTTATCTAATCCTAACCATTTCACAAAAACTTGATCTCCCTTTCTTCGCAGTACCTTCTCTACCAAATAAACGTCTGGGTATGTAACTTTCTGCAGTCCGTCCATATAAAAACCACCTTTTATATCTTGATTTCGATCATCTTTTAAAAGGTAAGTGGTGGGATTAGTTGACCGAACTCTCGAAATTGTAAATATTTCGTTTGACCAATTAGGTGTATAGCCTTTGGAGAATGCTTCGCGATATTTACTTATGCGAACTGGGTCTCTTACATGATATTTCTTGGACGTCACATCTACCAATTTTGGATGATTATAAGCTTCTTGTAACAATCGCTTTTCGATTTTCTTTGTTACGTCCTTAGGTTTCATTCCAGTTGTGCGGTGCTTCCGCGAGTTATTGCAATATTGCATAATTTAACCCAGAAACATTTTAGAACATTCCAAATTTACATTTTACATTCAAATTTAAATAAATAAATAATATCAATTCCTTTTTAAATTCATTGCTGAAGTAAACTGCAGCATTGACAGAAATTGCAAAGGTGAACGGATGTGCGATCGCGGCACGGGAGTCGCGTCACGGGGTCGGCAGAAGAAGGTTGAAGTAATGTGACATTTCCGATCATCCAGAAAACGTAAGTAAGATTTATAAATATTTGATTATCGTTGTTTGTAACATTATTCGATTATTGTTTCTTCATTTGTTTATTTCTTTGTTTGTTTGTTTCCATTGTTTCAAATTCCGAAAGTGTGAATTTAAATTCATGCGCAATTTTATAAGTAAACCGAAGAAAACTGGACATTAGGCTTATTAGTTAATCCTTTCCCGATCCCCAACGAAACCCCCTGCTGACCCAGATGCGAACTAGTTCAGGTAACAATTGTAAACGAACTAGTTCAGGTAACAATTGTAACCACTTGTAGTTTCCCTGGAGACTAAAACGCCTCCACATGGCTGATTTAAGGGTACGATTGCAACGTTCTACTACACTGGCTTTTAAGTTTGAGTATGTACTGTAGTGATTAATATTATATTTACTCATCAGGCTTTGAAAGTCTTTATTGTAGAATTCTTTCCCCATATCTGTTTGCAGGTTAAGCGGTACACGTTCAGATAGAACTTTTGTCATAGCTATAGAAACATCTTTACCGGTTTTACGTTTGACGGGATAAGCCCATACATACTTTGAAAATACATCAATAACGACTAAGATATATCGCACACCTCTGTTGACGTTAGAATATGGTATCATTTCTACCAAATCAGCTTGAAATAAATCGTTCAATCCTTTTACTATCACACGTCGTCTTTTAAAATGTTTGCGAGCTGGTTTATGTAATTCATCGACAACTGTTTGCATTACTGCAGACCTCATAGTTTACTCTCTGATAGTGGGACATTTTAACATTATTTTCACATTTATATGATCTGGGATGGGTATAGTGGAGGTGTTTAAGTGAATTTGTAGAAAATCGTTTTCTCGTAAATGCAATCCTCGAATGTTTTCTGTATTAAATGTTTTATTGTTAATTTTTATTTCCACGGCTGCTGGGTTTTCTGCAACGATTCCTCCAAAGAAACCATAGATAATTACGCTGTCGATAATTGGAGATTTGTAGGGTATTTGAAAGCGGTTACTTAAGGTTGAGAAAACATAATAGTTGTTCTGATCCCTTCCAGATAGAGGAAACTCAACTTGAACATTGTAATACAACTTGGGTTTGTGAATATGTCTTCCAAATTTGTCAAGAGTCATATTGGGGGGATTGCCGGAGACTGAAAAATTTTTGCGGTAAATTTATATTTTATAAGTTTTGCTTCAGTCAGTTCTTCAAGTATGGAGATGATTTCGTTGTCGTGACCGGTATGTCCAGCTGCTTTCGAAGCAATGAGAATGCGTAAACGATCAACCAACTCATTCGGATCATCCCAGTACACAAGCTCGGTAGGCTTTTCATTTACTGTCTTGAAGATACCCCTTCCTTTCTTTTTCCCTTCACGATTTTTAAATAACTGAGGTCCGATAATCTGAATATATTTTCCAGATTTATTTCCGGCAATTTGATTGTTTGCATTGTAATTCCTTCGAATCGCATTTGTTCGCTTAATTATATCCATATAATTATCCAAATCTTTCGGTTTATAACCGATTGGTTCCTTTTTAAACAGCAATTCATACAGTCCCGGTGTTCCTTCATAACGTAGATTCTGAACTAAAATATCAGGGCCATCAAATGTTAATTCAGAATCCCCTATGGTAAAGTTTTCGGTAAGAGAATCGTGCCGCACGCCGTATGTGAAATCGAACGAATCCTCAGTATCTGTAATGAGAAGTTCTATGTATATTCGTGGTAGAGGATCGTATTGTTGTAAATAATCAACAAAAACGTCCGATTCTATGAACTCTTGTAGTTGATTTCTTGTATCGTCTAAATACATATCACTAATGTCAAAAGATGTGTCAGCTTCAAACACTTCTTCGTCCTCCAGAAATTGAACGGATGTTTGAGGAGTTTGTGAAGTTTTCGTAGGTGTTGTTTCGCAAAATTCTGATTTCATATCAGGCTTAATAGGACATTCATATTTAGCAGTGTTGATGAAACTTGTAAACAACTCTTGAAGTGGTTTAGTTAGCGGTTTGTATGAGGTTTCTAAATTTAACTGTGATTGATATGTATCCTGTTTAAGATTCTGAAGTTTTTGCTTCACAGCCTTTCTCGTTTTAAGCAATTCTTTAGCTAATTTGTTGTTCATGTTCAAGTAATGACTGATGATGGAAACGATACTCTTGTAAGTTATATAGTTTTCGATATGCTGAGGAAAGAGTCAAAACCTTTTCGATACCTTCCCGAGCCTAAATCACTATCCTTATCAATAACCAAGAAACCATATTTATCTCTCCAACAATAAAAACACATATCCTTAAACTGGGAGTAATTCATGTCTATTCCTACATGATCGTCATAAATATGTTTCATACTTCTGTTATCTTGTTCGAACAAGATCAACATATTACAATTTCCTCGTATAAGTTGTCTTGGAACTTTAGAGTATGATTGACTCAAATACAGACAGTCAATATTATTGTGTCGCCCATAGCTAAAATATTCCCTCATTGGACTTTGATTACCACAAATCACATCATCAAAAACAAACACCGAATTTGCTTTTACGTCATTCGGGGAAAACATATTCTCCTCATCCGAAATCTCATAATAACCTATTCCTTTAATAGGTTTCAGTACTTCTCGTAAATATTTATACTTTGGTTGTTGTAATGTTTTAGAATATATATACACATTTTCAAATCTCAAACCGTTTGGTTGTAACAGTAAAGATAAGACAAGATTTGTTTTTCCAGAACCGGAACCGCCCACGATTAAAGCTCGCTTGCAACCATTTCTAAACAAAAAAACATGCTTTCGAGTTTCATCAATTGACATAGGTGTATCGTAATTTACGATTGGTAACGTGTACTGCTGTTGTTCTACGCGCATACTGAAGGAAACTAATACTTCTTCCATATTCTGTATACTTAAGTACGGGTTATGTACATGTACTTTAGTTGAGAGTTGATTGTCGTGAGAATACATAATGCCAATTATTTTTAAAAAGAATGCCGCTACCTATAGTGGGAAAGGTGTTGTGAATACATTGATCAATAAACTACCATTTGAGTTACATGTACCTGGATATAAATTTTGTGGGCCGGGAACGAAACTATCCAAAAGACTTGCTAGAGGTGATAAAGGTATAAATCCCCTGGATGATGCTTGTAGAGAACACGATATTGCATACTCTAAAAATGAAAATCTCTCGGATCGTCACGAAGCGGATCGTATTTTAGCACAAAACGCTTCAGCACGCGTTCATTCAAAGAACGCAATTGTAGGTGAAAAGATGGTCGCGCTGGGCGTAGCAAATATAATGAAAGCTAAGAAGAAGTTGGGTATGGTTGTGAAAAGACGCAAAGTTACTGGAAAAGGATTAAACTTTAATGAAGCCGTCAGACAAGTAAGAAAAAGTATTAGTAAAAAACCGAAATCAAGTCTTTATGCTATTATTAAAGTCGCATTGAACGCATTGAAAAACAGGATAGGAACACCGAGAAGCAGAATTATATCCGTTCCAAAAACTGGAGGTTTTTTACCTCTGATTCCAATTTTTGCTGCTCTTAGTGCCCTTGGTCAATTTAATCAATTAGATGGTGACCCCAAGGCAATGTTTTTGTGGTATTTGGTATAACAAAGCGTTTATCATCAGTAGACGACAAAGCCACTTTATTTTTCAACTCTGTATACATATTGTGCAAATGCGATTTAAAAACAACCATTTTACACGTAATACTTTCATTATTTTCGATGACTCGCTTATAATGGTCAAGCTCCAAAATTTTGTCAATCGTTGGTTTTGTTACCCCCTTGGCTTTCTTGATTATTTTTGAATTAACATTTACACAATATGCTTTAGCGCCGGTACCATAAAAACTTTCTATGTGTTCACCGGCATATTCATCCTTCATTTTACCTAAAACTGACTGGTTTCTGGGAATATTGTGAATGTTGTCCAGTTTATAATTTGATGTGTCAAACTTGTCTAAATTATTTTTCATGTCATCATAAAAATTGTCCGTAAAAATTTCTAAGATCAAGGAGTCTGTGTCGGTGTATAACAGCGACGCGTTATCTTCATACAGAGGTTTGAGAAAATCGTAAAAGAATTCGTAAATTACAGTTTTTGATAAATCCAAAATTGAAAATCCCACATAGATTGGTTTGTTATAAATTACCTTCAATTTCTTCATTTGTACAGCTACTAAATTTTCAGAGAAAACTGTTACATTTTGGAAGCTGGGTTTCGCGATCAAAGTTTCTGCACCTGTTTTATTGTTCTCTCTCTCCCAATGACTCACTAACCGCACGTCTACCCTTTTTTCAACATTTTCCATTGTTTTGCCAAATACGCTATTAACCATCAATTTAAAAAAATTTTTCTCGAAATTATTACTTGCCGCATTCCTCCTAAGAGTATTTAGTTCAATGTATGATTTTAGCCAGAATGATTGTTCAAACTTTCAAATTCGGTGACATTTTGATACAATTAAACCGTGTTTTAAACATTGTTTTAGATTTCTATAATGAATAATATACTGACTTTTATTATATAAATTTGGAATCAATTTTGAATATTTTCCATTAGGAGGGGTTATGTTTTCGGGACAAAATGGTAGATCTTTATGCAAATTGTGTAAATGTTTCGGATATTCCAGATCAACTTCAAATACCATCATCTGGAATATCGGAAACATTCAAATTTTCAATTTCTTCCTGGCTTAACCATGTAAAATCACCTTTAGGAAGCAATTGCGACATACTGTAGCCGTACAGATTAGTGGCGTCTAGATAGGTTATGTACGAAGAAGGAATTGAAGGATTATAATCCTTACAAAATTTATTGTTCCCGATTGCTTTCCGTGAAATACACTGACTAACTCCCCCACGAATTCCTTTTTTAAAAAAATGCAACATGTCTATATCCGTCAACAATTCTAATTCTACTTTTGTACTTCTCAGCATCGCATACCAGCTTAGGCCGGGTGCAGTATAATATCTCGAAGGGTCCAATTTATAAACGGATAAGCATACTTTTCTAAAATTTTCGAAAACGTCAGCCAAAAGTAACACGTCTGTTTTTAAATAAATATCGGAATATTCCCCCAATGTTTTACATTTAAACAAATTCCACACATCAACGGCACGGTTGTAATCCTCTTCGGAGATGTTTTCGTTACGTAATGTGTCGAAGAAGTCTTGTTTCGTTGGTAAAGTAGTTTGGTTAAGCTTATCAAAAGATGTCACGTATGAATAGGGAAAAATTCCTTTCCGTCTCATCAAGTCTGCATTGTATCCAAAGTATTTTTTAATTTCTACACATTGATCTAAAGAGAGATTATTTGCTAGATTTTCGAGGGAAGATGCCATAAACTGCAACGAGTCTAAAAATTTTATATTGAAATACACATTTTGTTCCTTACCAAACTTATTTACCCGCTGTTCTACTAAAATATGTTTACTAAACGAAATATATTTCTCTTTATTTTTAGCTAGCACATCAATTTTTTCCCGATTCATGGCTAAGTTTTTGACGAATAGGTGGCAATCGTATCCTCTTAAATTATGAAAGAATACCGGAATGAAATTTGGTAATTTATAATTTAAATTACATATCGAATGAGCAGCCCCTCGAAATAGACCTGCGACATGACAGTGATCCCTTACTTTCTCATTGATATTATCTATAACATTGTCGCAAATATGACAAACCTGTGAATCCTCATATCGCCGCATTTCTGCCGGTGTTAGAGGTGTCATAGGTTTAGAAGTTTTTAAGCATGTATCGTACAAAATCTTAACGTCCGTTTCCAATTTTTCCATAAAAATCTCCGAACAATTGTACCCGAGATACACAACCAATTTTGAAAATGAATCATCAAATGAACACTTTATATAATAGGCGAATGAGTGCGGTTCATGAACATACGTCGAGAGAGTAAAAGATTTTTCTGGGTTAGGCTCAACAGTGTGAATCGGTTTAAGAATACATTCGAAATCTGCGTAAACAACAAAAGGTAATTTCAACTGATTTTGGAAATTCTGAAATTTTAAAATATTGTCTGTTGTGATGTTGCCGTATTTGTCAAGTTTATTTTCAGTTGATGGCATCTTAACGGATAGGTGATTGCAGTCATGTTGGCAGTGAGTCAGCAAATGTTCCGGACTTCTGAAATATTGCAAACACCCATCACAAATATGTTTAGCTCCGTCATGATTTGAAATTTGGGATGAAGCCAGTCGCGATAAATTTTTTATCCAACAGTAGTGGTAGTTACCATCATCGTCGTCAATTACTAATAAATTAATGTGAGCGGCTTGCTTATGTTTTGTGTAATGCAATGGTCCGACAACTTGATATGTCATCGTATTATTCTCAAAAATTCTTTCTAACCCGTACACATTTATAGAAATAGTGTTCATCTCTTCAAATTTTGAAATATCGGTGATTTTGACGGGAAATTCTATACCTTCAAAATTGAAAAGCGGCTGCCAATCAGGATATGATGCGGGACTGCTGACATTATTCGGGGGTGGGAAAAGTGCAGCTGTCCCACACCAAGCGAAGCAGAACTCATCTTCATTTTGAATGTTTACAACAGCCTTCTTCATTTCTATACTACGCGGTAATTTTATATAGCTGGTAGCCCTAAGCGGATTAAATTTATTAATATTAACTTCTAAATACAAAATTCGTTCCAGCGCCCAACCTGAAAAGAGAAATCACGCTTAGAACTTGTTTTCGTATTAAAAAAGGAAAAAAAAAGCTTTTACCAGAATCTCTCTCCTGAAACTCTGATGCCTTCTTGTTGATGCTAGCAACAAAATCATCATACAATTCAGTCAGATTAGTAGACCCCGATGCTACTTTATTACTCGTGTTGAACGATTTAATTTCTTCAAGTTCTTTTTGTTCAATAATATATATCGCGAAAAGTTCCAAATTCAATTTCACTACACGATGTTCTATTAAAGCGGCTTTACAAAGTTCGATTACAACATTTTTAATTTCATCCGTAAAATCCCTGAGAATTATGTGATGATTATTGCTCCTAACTCTGTAGTTGGCTATTCTGTTTCTGAAGGCGCTGTTGATAACTTCAACGTTAGGAATGTCTAGGTGTTTGGTCGCTGCCTTGTCCTTGTGTCGCCGATCTCTCAGATGTCCGGGAAATATTTGCCTCGGTACTTCAACGAAACATGTGTGACAATAGACTGTAACAAGAGAGAGTATGTTGTCAGCTGTTGTCAGCAGTACAAGAATACTATTTACATACCATTTTCTAAATTTAGTTTCCGACGCTTATTTTCATTTTCTGGGACTGATGATTGAGTACCGCGACAACTTTCTTTCTGGTGGCGTTGCATAGAAGATTTTCGGCTGAACACCTGTCGACAATCCTGACATTCCCACATGATAGACAGTTTTTATGCACAAAGTCTCAACACTCTCGACAAATAAAAAGTTACTACAGCACGCACTCACGATACAGTTTTGCCCATAACCGTCACTGTTCAACTGCTACTTCGCGTAGGTTACAGTTGTTTTTTGTACGAACGGCGACAACCACGAGAAGGTAACAACTACTGCCGCCAGGAAACGGATCGGGTAGGTATGTTCGTGTGTTAGTGGAGGTGGGGAGTTAGACCGAAAACGTATCTTGGAGCTTCTTCTTTTTTTCTAAGATTTGTCGGAACAAGTTGCATTTCTTGCTCGTATAATTAACCAACCATTTATATTTTTGCAACTGAGCCCTCTGATATAAACTAGGAAAGGTTTTTACATCCTGCTCTTTCCTCAAAACAATAATTTTGAAATTGAACAATTTTTGTTCCCAACCCGAAAGAATTTTATTGATTCGAACGATCTCGCTTGCAAGATACTGCCGCTGACGATTTTCTGCCTCCACATCTACGTTGTTAGCGATTGCAGGAGAATTTATGTCTACAGTTAAATAAGGAACAACGCCACAACGCAGATACATCATAGCATCGTAAATGGTAGAAGGATCATTATCATCTTCTTCCTCCTCATCCTCATCGCTTGTGAATGATGCCGGATCACCTGTGTTTATAAACAGTTGAACGGCGTCATCAGAAACGATGAGGCTATCTCTATCATTTACAATTTGAAAATCGTCATCAACGTTTGCATGCACTTGCACCGACTCACCGAAAACTGTAGGAGAAGCTCCTCCGTCATAACCGTCAACTGTGAAAGGTGATCCGTCGTTCGGTGATGCTACCAGTTCACCGTTTTGATCGTCGAACAGATCGGTGCGAAACGTAGGAACCAATGGGAGACTGTCAGACAATTCCCCCCCTTTATCGTTGAATAAATAGTCACCAACTGGTGGAATTGATAGGGGGTAGTCAGATTTCAGAAGACAGTTGTTCATGTAGTCTTCCGCCATTGCGTCCCAAGCAGACATCAAACTGTTAGGTATTTGAGATGCATTAAAATCCATATCAGATCCAATTGTAAGAGCAAAATTAATTATTAATATTTGATACTAAAAATATATACTTAAAGTATGTAAAATTCTGGAGCTCTTGTGATAGACCGCTTTGTTTTGGTTTTAATAGCGAAATATTGAACGCTCGGTTGTTATGAAATGATTTATCCTGTTTTCTTATTATTTGATATCGTGTATTCAGTGAGCTGGGGTCGGCTGGGTCGAATTGTTTAAATATTCTGTTCTCCAAAACGAATGTTTAATTTTTACTAATTTGCTAAATTGTGCTTTCACATTAATTTGCAAGGAATCTAGGTGAGTTTATTCACTAAGCGTCTTAACTCTATTGTAGTATTCTTGCATGTTTTATGCGATTTATGTTAATTAAATTCCGATTAGTGACTGCTGATTAATTTATCGAAAATAGATATTCGTATGGGTGTGGTTTATTTTGTAAACGGTATTTAACAGAGAGAATGCATCGCGGGTTTAGCCCTTTGTGACCATTGCATTCTTCGTAAGTACCAGTAGTAATACGAATGTCCAAACTCTAGTAGCTGAAGAGACCTCAATGCGTGTACAGCCATTTGAGCTCATTGCACACCTTAGTACTAGCTGTTGAGTGAAGTAAAGCATTGCGTGTTCAGCCCTTTGCGTAGAAGGTTGGTCCTGGAGAGGGCAGAATGCGTGTCTAGCCCTTACTGCCCATTGCACCCCTCAGTACCATCGCTTGTTAACCATAAAATACGATCTACTTAAACGTTGCGAGTTCTACCCTTCGTTTCCAAATTCGACCATGAATATTATACAATCATACGATTACATTGTAACACTCTCTGGCAAATATGAAGTTAAATGATAATTAAGAATTTATAATGGGGCACGGACGCTTACTGCGGTTTTCTTTATTTCTAGAATGGATCCAGTTATGCTGACACCTATGCAGACGCCCTTAGTTTTCGACACCTCTGTATTTTGGGAAGTTTATAAATTTAGTTTTAAACTATTGTTTCATTTAGTTTTGTATTTAATATTTTGTTTACTTTGGTTCGTTAATTAAATTTATCTCATTACTTTTATTACTTTGATTTTATTTTATTACCCTCTCACACAATTAACTCTGAAATATCTGGCAAAGATGCTCTAGATATTTGAGATGTATTAAAATCTGACATAGATTTTAATAACTCTGAAATGTCTGGCAAAGATGAGTCTGATTGTTCCACACCGATCACTCTCTCATCAACAGCTCTTTGTTCTGTGGAGTTGGAATCTGAAAGATTGAAGTATTCGCATATGGCTTTGGAATTCTCCAATCCTGCAGATTCCTGAGGATTTGGAATAATGATATCCGATGCGTTGAAATTCTCTCCATTGTCCAAGCTTTCTAACGCATCGGATTTCATTGATACTTCTTTGGGCAGGTTACATGGGGCTTTCACAAGAACATTGCTGTGAATAATAATTCTTGGTGTTTTCCTACCTTTCTTTTTAAGAGAGAGTAGTTTACGACGATTGATACGAGTAACATCACCCTTTTGCGCACTATACTGCGTAGGTTTCTGTCCATATAGCAAAAACCTACGTAATATATCACCGTTTGGTTTAAGAGGTGCACTATCCGAAATCGAATTATGCACTCCCGAAACCACTAACTCACACTTTTCACAGTTACTACACCCCGAACAATCGAATATTGTATTCATTTTAGCGACGAATGACGGACTGAATTTCTGGCGTTGGGTGTAGCGTTTATATAGCTTGTCCCCACTATTTAGTATTAGTAGAGGGGCAAGAGTGGGGGTCGGAGTGGGGGTCAAGGTCAAAATTTTTCAAGGTTTCGGAAAAAAAAGTTGAAAAATTAAAAAAAAAAAAAAAAAAAAAAAAAAAAAAAAAAAAAACCCAAAAAAATCAAAAAAACGTAGTGATTTATTGCTGCAGTACATATATATCAACTACACCTCGGTTTGCTTACTCATTTTATTTTCAATAATAACACTTTATTAACTTGTGACAAAGCGATGTTTTATTGTTGAAGTTTATAATAAACCTTATATTACAAACATTTATTACTCCATTTTTCTTTACAGTACCATTAACTCTATTTTATTTTACATAAAACTAATTCTATTTCTATACACACTATATACACTAAATTAATCTTCTGTTTCTGTAAAAGAGGAAGGAAGGTTAGGTGCTTAATCTTCAAATAAGTTTTAAGTAACTTACTACTCCTCCCTGTCGATGTCGATGTTGACGTCGTCATCGTCGGTGAAGGAGAGGGAGATGGTGTCATCTTCGGAATACACTTCCGACTCCATCTCCTCATCGGATGGTGGTTGTGGTGATTCCGGATCCATCATCAACACATCGAGTGGTGAGGGACTCTCAGGAGTGTAACTGTCCCTCACCACAAAATTTGGATCCGGAGACCAAGATAACTCCGGCTCACTACTGATATCACTGTCCTCACCTTCACTCACGAACATTTCACTTTCGACATCGGATGGTACGTCTGCCATTGTTGTTAGGTATTAACAGACTGACGAAAGAGTGAAGCATCAAGAACAAAGTGGGGGTAGTGGTGGGGGAAGAAGTAGGGAAAGCCTTGACCTTGAATTCAGATTTGACCTTGAAACGGTTTTGACCTTGAGTTGAATATGACCTTGGGATCCTTCACCTTAAATTCTAATTTGACCTTGACCTTGGAACGGATTTGACCTTGAGTTGAATATGACCTTGGGATGTAAGTGGACAGTTCTGGACATCCAGAACTGTCCACTTTACCCTACTAACGGCCACAGAGCCCTGGAAATAAAAGTATATTTTGGCGGCACGCTCTCGCCTGAGATATCTAGGTGTCTGACAGCTACACGGAGGAGTGTGCGTCCTTCAAATTTTCACAGAAGTTTTCTCTTAGTAAGTGCTTCTACCTCCAAGTGTCAAATTCATTAATTTGCTCCCACGGAGGAACGGCCACAGACCCCTGGTAATAAAACTATTTTTTTGCGGCGCCCGCTCCGCGGAGATGTCTAGGTGTCTGACAGCTACACGGAGGATTGTGCGTCCTCCAAATTTTCACATAAGTTATCTCTTAGTATGTCCTTCCACCTCCAAGTGTCAAATTCATTTGCTCAAGCGGAGGAGCCGGCACAGAACCCAGGCAATGAAACTTGAATTTGTACGGGGCGCTCTCCCCGGTGATGTCTAGGTGTCTGAGAGCTACTCGGAGGACTGTGCGTCCTCCAAATTTTTACAGAAGTTTTCTCTTAGTATGTCCTTCCACCTCCAAGTGTCAATTTCATTTGCTCCCACGGAGGAACTGAAACAGAGCCCCGGCAATAAAACTGTATTTTTGCGGCGCGCTCTCGGCGGAGATATCTAGATGTCTGACAGCTACATGGAGGAGTGTGCGTCCTTCAAATTTTCACATAAGTTTTCTCTTAGTATGTCCTTCCACCTCCAAGTGTCAAATTCATTTGCTCCCACGGAGGAGCCGGCACAGAGCCCAGGCAATGAAACTTGAATTTGTATGAGGCGCTCTCCCTGGTGATGTCTAGGTGTCTGGCAGCTACACAGATTATTGTGGGTCCTCCAAATTTTCACAGAATTTTTCTCCTAGTATCTCCTTCCACCTCCAAGTATCGAATTCATTTGTTCCCACGGAGGAACGGCCACAGAGCCCTGGAAATAAAAGTATATTTTGGCGGCGCGCTCTCGGCGGAGATATCTAGGTGTCTGACAGCTAAATGGAGGAGTGCGCGTCCTTCAAATTTTCACAGAAGTTTTCTCTTAGTATGTGCTTCTACCTCCAAGTGTCAAATTCATTTACTCCCACGGAGGAACGGCCACAGACCCCTGGCAATAAAACTATATTTTTGCGGCGCCTTCTCCGCGGAGATATCTAGGTGTCTGACAGCTACACGGAGGAGTTTGCGTCCGCCAAATTTTCACAGAAGTTTTCACTTAGTATGTCCTCCCACCTCCAAGTGTCAAATTCATTTGCTCCCACGGAGGAACGGCCACAGAGCCCTGGCAATAAAACTATATTTTTGCGGCGCGCTCTCCGCGGAGATATCTAGGTGTCTGACAGCTACATGGAGGAGTGTGCGTCCTTCAAATTTTCACAGAAGTTTTCTCTTAGCATGTGCTTCTACCTCCAAGTGTCAAATTCATTTACTCCCACGGAGGAACGGACACAGAAACCTGGCAATAAAACTATTTTTTTGAGGCGCCCTCTCCGCGGAGATGTCTAGGTGTCTGACAGCTACACGGAGGATTGGGCGTCCTCCAAATTTTCACGGAACTTTTCTCCTAGTATCTCCTTCCACCTCCAAGTGTCAAATTCATTTGTTCCCACGGAGGAACGGCCACAGAGCCCTGGAAATAAAAGTATATTTTGGCGGCGCGCTCTCGGCCGAGATATCTAGGTGTCTGACAGCTACACGGAGGAGTGTGCGTCCTTCAAATTTTCACAGAAGTTTTCTCTTAGTATGTGCTTCTACATCCAAGTGCCAAATTCATTAATTTGCTCCCAAGGAGGAACGGCCACAGACCCCTGGTAATAAAACTATTTTTTTGCGGCGCCCTCTCCGCGGAGATGTCTAGGTGTCTGACAGCTACACGGAGGATTGTGCGTCCTTCAAATTTTCACATAAGTTATGTCTTAGTATGTCTTTCCACCTCCAAGTGTCAAATTCATTTGCTCCCACGGAGGAGCCGGCACAGAACCCAGGCAATGAAACTTGAATTTGTACGGGGCGGTCTCCCCGGTGATGTCTAGGTGACTGAGAGCTACACGGAGGATTGTGCGTCCTCCAAATTTTCACAGAAGCTTTCTCTTAGTATGTCCTTCCACCTCCAAGTGTCAATTTCATTTGCTCCCACGGAGGAACTGAAACAGAGCCCCGGAAATAAAACTGTATTTTTGCGGCGCGCTCTCGGCGGAGATATCTAAAGTGTCAAATTCATTTGCTCCCACGGAGGAGCCGGCACAGAGCCCAGGCAATGAAACTTGAATTTGTACGAGGCGCTCTCCCTGGTGATGTCTAGGTGTCTGACAGCTACACGGATTATTCTGGGTCCTCCAAATTTTCACAGAAGTTTTCTCTTAGTATGTCCTTCCACCTCCAAGTATCAATTTCATTTGCTCCATCGGAGGAACGGCCACAGAGCCCCGGCAATAAAACTATATTTTTGCGGCGCGCTCTCGGCGGAGATATCTAGGTGTCTGACAGCTACATGCAGGATTGTGCGTCCTTCAAATTTTCACAGAAGTTTTCTCTTAGTATGTGCTTCTACCTCCGAGTGTCAAATTCATTTGCTCCCACGGAGGAGCCGGCACAGAGCCCAGGCAATGAAACTTGAATTTGTACGGGGCGCTCTCCCCGATGATGTCTAGGTGTCTGACAGCTAGACGGAGGACTGTGCGTCTTTCATATTTTCACAGAAGCTTTCTCCTAGTATGTCCTTCCAACTCCAAGTGTCAAATTCATTTGCTCCCACGGAGGAACCGGCACAGAGCACTGGCAATAAAAATATTTTTTTGCGGCGCCCTCTCCGCGGGGAAGTCTAGGTGTCTGACAGCTACACGGAGGATTGTGCGTCCTTCAAATTTTCACATAAGTTTTCTCTTAGTATGTCCTTCCATGTCAAATTCATTTGCTCCCACGGAGGAGCCGGCACAGAGCGCAGGAAATGAAACTTGAATTTGTACGGGGCGCTTTCACCGGTGATGTCTGGGTATCTGACAGCTACACGGAGGATTGTGCGTCCTCCAAATTTTCACAGAAGTTTTCTCTTAGTATGTCTTTCCACCTCCAAGTGTCAAATTCATTTGCTCTCACGAAGGAACGGCCACAGAGCCCTGGAAATAAAACTATATTTTTGCGGCGCGCTCTCCGCGGAGATATCTAGGTGTCTGACAGCTTCACGGAGGAGTGTGCGTCCTTCAAATTTTCGCAGAAGTTTTCTCTTAGTATATGCTTCTACCTCCAAGTGTCAAATTCATTTGCTCCCACGGAGGAACGGCCACAGACCCCTGGCAATAAAACTATTTTTTTGCGGCGCCCTCTCCGCGGAGATGTCTAGGTGTCTGACAGCTACACGGAGGATTGTGCGTCCTTCAAATTTTCACATATGTTTTCTCTTAGTATAAAGGATTAAGATGTAAGAGACTGTGGTTAAATAATCAATTCAAGAATCAATTGTACCCCTAACCACATAAATTTTGAAATACTATATACGCATTTCGGCAGCTAAGCTGCCATCTTCAGTAGCAGGGAAAAACCTATAGTAATAAAAATAAAAATGGCAATAACATTAATGCAAAAAAAAAAACAATTATATATATGACTATAATAATAACAACAATAATGATGTGAAACAATGATAGTGACAATAACAATAATATAGGTCAGGTATTTTCTGCTCACCACTCCGAAAGAATCGAAGTGCACTCGATCAGCTCTCAAGCTGTCACTATCATTGTTTCACATCATTATTGTTGTTATTATTATTGTCATATATATAATTGTTTTTTTTTTTTTTTTTTTTTTTTTTGTGCATTAATGTGTTTTGCCATTTTTATTTTTATTACTATAGGTTTTTCCCCGCTACTGAAGATGGCAGCTTAGCTGCCGAAATGCGTATATAGTATTTCAAAATTTATGTGGTTAGGGGTACAATTGATTCTTGAATTGGTTCTCTTAGTATGTCCTTCAACCTCCAAGTGTCAAATTCATTTGCTCCCACGGAGGAGCCGGCACAGAATCCAGGCAATGAAACTTGAATTTGTACGGGGCGCTCTCCCCGGTGATGTCTAGGTGTCTGACAGCTACACGGAGGATTGTGCGTCCTCCAAATTTTCACAGAAGTTTTCTCTTAGTATGTCCTTCCACCTTCAAGTGTCAAATTCATTTGCTCCCACGGAGGAACGGATAAAGAGCCCCGGCAATAAAACTATATTTTTGCGGCGCGCTCTCGGCGGAGATATCTAGGTGTCTGACAGCTACATGGAGGAGTGTGCGTCCTTCAAATTTTCACAGAAGTTTTCTCTTAGTATGTGCTTCTACCTCCAAGTGTCAAATTCATTTGCTCCCACGGAGGAACGGCCACAGACCCCTGGCAATAAAACTATTTTTTTGCGGCGCCCTCTCCGCGGAGATGTCTAGGTGTCTGACAGCTACACAGAGGATTGTGCGTCCTTCAAATTTTCACAGAAGTTTTCTCTTAGTATGTGCTTCTACCTCCAAGTGTCAAATTCATTTGCTCCTACAGAGGAGCGGGCACAGAACCCAGGCAATGAAACTTGAATTTGTACGGGGCTCTCTCCCCGGTGATGTCTGGATGTCTGACAGCTACACGGATGATTGTGCGTCTTTCATATTTTCACAGAAATTTTCTCCTAGTATGTCCTTCCACCTCCAAGTGTCAAATTCATTTGCTCCCACGGAGGAACGGCCACAGACCCCTGGAAATGAAACTATTTCTTTGCGGAGCCCTCTCCGCGGAGATGTCTAGGTGTCTGACAGCTACACAGAGGATTGTGCGTCCTTCAAATTTTCACAGAAGTTTTCTCTTAGTATGTGCTTCTACCTCCAAGTGTCAAATTCATTTGCTCCTACGGAGGAGCGGGCACAGAACCCAGGCAATGAAACTTGAATTTGTACGGGGCTCTCTCCCCGGTGATGTCTGGGTGTCTGACAGCTACACGGATGATTGTGCGTCTTTCATATTTTCACAGAAATTTTCTATTAGTATGTCCTTCCACCTCCAAGTGTCAAATTCATTTGCTCCCACGGAGGAACGGCCACAGAGACCTGGCAATAAAATTATATTTTTGCGGCGCGCTCTCCGCGGAGATATCTAAGTGCCTGACAGCTACACGGAGGATTGTGGGTCCTTCAAATATGCACAGAAGTTCTCTCTTAGTATGTCCTTCCACCTCCAAGTGTTAAATTCATTTGCTCCCACGACGGAACGGCCACAGAGCCCTGGAAATAAAACTATACTTTTGCGGCGCGCTCTCTGCGGAGATATCTAGGTGTCTAACAGCTACACGGAGGAGTGTGCGTCCTTCAAATTTTCACAGAAGTTTTCTCTTAGTATGTCCTTCCACCTCCAAGTGTCAAATTCATTTGCTCCCACGGAGGAGATGGCACAGAGCCCAGGCAATGAAACTTGAATTTGTACGGGGCGCTCTCCCCGGTGATGCCTAGGTGTCTGACAGTTAGACGGAGGATTGAGCGTCTTTCACATTTTCACAGAAGCTTTCTCCTAGTATGTCCTTCCAACTCCAAGTGTCAAATTCATTTGCTCCCACGGAGGAACCGGCACAGAGCGCTGGCAATAAAAATATATTTTTGCGGCGCTCTCTCGGTGGAGATATCTAGGTGTCTGACAGCTACACGGAGTGTGCGTCCTTCAAATTTTCACAGAAGTTTTCTCTTAGTATGTGCTTCTACCTCCAAGTGTCAAATTCATTAATTTGCTCAGACGGAGGAACGGCCACAGACCCCTGGTAATAAAACTATTTTTTTGCGGCGCCCTCTTCGCGGAGATGTCTAGGTGTCTGACAGCTACACGGAGGATTGTGCGTCCTCCAAATTTTCACAGAAGCTTTCTCTTAGTATGTCTTTCCACCTCCAAGTGTCAATTTCATTTGCTCCCACGGAGGAACTGAAGCAGAGCCCCGGCAATAAAACTGTATTTTTGCGGCGCGCTCTCGGCGGAGATATCTAGGTGTCTGACAGCTACATGGAGGAGTGTGCGTCCTTCAAATTTTCACATAAGTTTTCTCTTAGTATGTCCTTCCACCTCCAAGTGTCAAATTCATTTGCTCCCACGGAGGAGCCGGCACAGAGCCCAGGCAATGAAACTTGAATTTATACGAGGCGCTCTCCCTGGTGATGTCTAGGTGTCTGACAGCTACACGGATTATTCTGGGTCCTCCAAATTTTCACAGAAGTTTTCTCTTAGCATGTCCTTCCACCTCCAAGGATCAATTTCATTTGCACCATCGGAGGAACGGCCACAGAGCCCCGGCAATAAAACTATATTTTTGCGGCGAGCTCTCGGCGGAGATATCTAGGTGTCTGACAGCTACATGGAGGATTGTGGGTCCTTCAAATTTTCACAGAAGTTTTGTCTTAGTATGTGCTTCTACCTCCGAGTGTCAAATTCATTTGCTCCCACGGAGGAGCCGACACAGAGCCCAGGCAATGAAACTTGAATTTGTACGGGGCGCTCTCCCCGGTGATGTCTAGGTGTCTGACAGCTAGACGGAGGATTGTGCGTCTTTCATACTTTCACAGAAGCTTTCTCCTAGTATGTCCTTCCAACTCCAAGTGTCAAATTCATTTGCTCCCACGGAGGAACCGGCTCTGTGCTCTGGCACTGGCGTCCTCCAAATTTTCACAGAAGTTTTCTCTTAGTATGTCCTTCCACCTTCACGTGTCAAATTCATTTGCTCCCACGGAGGAACGGATACAGAGCCCCGGCAATAAAACTATATTTTTGCGGCGCGCTCTCGGCGGAGATATCTAGGTGTCTGACAGCTACACGGAGGATTGTGCGTCCTTCAAATTTTCACAGAAGTTTTCTCTTAGTATGTGCTTCTACCTCCAAGTGTCAAATTCATTTGGTCCCACGGAGGAACGGCCACAGACCGATGGCAATAAAACTATTTTTTTGCGGCGCCCTCTCCGCGGAGATGTCTAGGTGTCTGACAGCTACACGGAGGATTGTGCGTCCTTCAAATTTTCACAGAAGTTTTCTCTTAGTATGTGCTTCTACCTCCAAGTGTCAAATTCATTTGCTCCCACGGAGGAACTGCCGCAGAGCCCCGGCAATAAAACTGTATCTTTGCGGCGCGCTCTCGGTGGAGATATCTAGGTGCCTGACAGCTACACGGAGGATTGTGCGTCCTCCAAATATGCACAGAAGTTCTCTCTTAGTATGTCCTTCCACCTCCAAGTGTTAAATTCATTTGCTCCCACGACGGAACGGCCACAGAGCCCTGGCAATAAAACTATATTTTTGCGGCGCGCTCTCCGCGGAGATATCTAGGTGTCTAACAGCTACACGGAGGAGTCTGCATCCTTCAAATTTTCACAGAAGTTTTCTCTTAGTATGTCATTCCACCTCCAAGTGTCAAATTCATTTGCTCCCACGGAGGAGCCGGCACAGAGCCCAGGCAATGAAACTTGAATTTGTACGGGGCGTTCTCCCCGGTGATGCCTAGGTGTCTGACAGCTAGACGGAGGATTGTGCGTCTTCATATTTTCACAGAAGATTTCTCCTAGTATGTCCTTCCAACTCCAAGTGTCAAATTCATTTGCTCCCACGGAGGAACCGGCACAGAGCACTGGCAATAAAAATATATTTTTGCAGCGCTCTCTCGGTGGAGATATCTAGGTGTCTGACAGCTACACGGAGGAGTGTGCGTCCTTCAAATTTTCACAGAAGTTTTCTCTTAGTATGTGCTTCTACCTCCAAGTGTCAAATTCATTTGCTCCCACGGAGGAACTGCCGCAGAGCCCCGGCAATAAAACTGTATTTTTGCGGCGCGCTCTCGGCGGAGATATCTAGGTGTCTGACAGCTACAAGGAATAGTGTGCGTCCTTCAAATTTTCACAGAAGTTTTCTCTTAGTATGTGCTTCTACCTCCAAGTGTCAAATTCATTTGCTCCCACGGAGGAACGGCCACAGACCCCTGAAAATAAAACTATTTTTTACGGCGCCCTCTCCGCGGAGATGTCTAGGTGTCTGACAGCTACACGGAGGATTGTGCGTCCTTCAAATTTTCACAGAAGTTTTCTCTTAGTATGTGCTTCTACCTCCAAGTGTCAAATTCATTTGCTCCCACGGAGGAACTGCCGCAGAGCCCCGGCAATAAAACTGTATTTTTGCGGCGCGCTCTCGGCGGAGATATCTAGGTGTCTGACAGCTACACGGAGGAGTGTGCGTCCTTCAAATTTTCACATAAGTTATGTCTTAGTATGTCCTTCCACCTCCAAGTGTCAAATTCATTTGCTCATACGGAGGAGCCGGCACAGAAGCCAGGCAATGAAACTTGAATTTGTACGGGGCGGTCTCCCCGGTGATGTCTAGGTGTCTGAGAGCTACACGGAGGATTGTGCGTCCTCCAAATTTTCAAAGAAGCTTTGTCTTAGTATGTCCTTCCACCTCCAAGTGTCAATTTCATTTGCTCCCACGGAGGAACTGAAACAGAGCCCCGGCAATAAAACTGTATTTTTGCGGCGCGCTCTCGGTGGAGATATCTAGGTGCCTGAGAGCTACACGGAGGATTGTGCGTCCCCCAAATATGCACAGAAGTTCTCTCTTAGTATGTCCTTCCACCTAAAAGTGTTAAATTCATTTGCTCCCACGACGGAACGGCCACAGAGCCCTGGCAATAAAACTATATTTTTGCGGCGCGCTCTCCGCGGAGATATCTAGGTGTCTAACAGCTACACGGAGGAGTGTCCGTCCTTCAAATTTTCACAGAAGTTTTCTCTTAGTATGTCCTTCCACCTCCAAGTGTCAAATTCATTTGCTCCCACGGAGGAGCCGGCACACAACCCAGGCAATTAAACTTGAATTTGTACGGGGCGCTCTCCCCGGTGATGCCTAGGTGTCTGACAGCTAGACGGAGGATTGTGCGTCTTTCATATTTTCATATAAGTTTTCTCTTAGTATGTCCTTCCACCTCCAAGTGTCAAATTCATTTGCTTCCATGGAGGAGCCGGCACAGAACCCAGGCAATGAAACTTGAATTTGTACGGGGCGCTCTCCCCGGTGATGTCTAGGTTTCTGACAGCTAGACGGAGGATTGTGCGTCTTTCATATTTTCACAGAAACTTTTACCTAGTATGTCCTTCCACCTCCAAGTGTCAAATTCATTTGCTCCCACGGAGGAACGGCCACAGAGCCCTGGAAATAAAAATATATCTTTGCAGCGCGCTCTCGGCGGAGATTTCTAGGTGTCTGACAGCTACACGGAGGATTGTGCGTCCTCCAAATTTTCACAGAAGTTTTCTCTTAGTATGTCCTTCCACGTCCAAGTGTCAATTTCATTTGCTCCCACGGAGGAACAGCCATAGAGCCCCGGCAATAAAAGTATATTTTTGCGGCGCGCTCTCGGCGGAGATATCTAGGTGTCTGACAGCTACACGGAGGAGTGTGCGTCCTTCAAATTTTCATAGAAGTTTTCTCTTAGCATGTGCTTCTACCTCCAAGTGTCAAATTCATTTGCTCCCACGGAGGAACGGCCACAGACCAATGGCAATACAACTATTTTTTTGCGGCGCCCTCTCCGCGGAGATGTCTAGGTGTCTGACAGCTACACGGAGGACTGTGCGTCCTCCAAATTTTCACAGAAGTTTTCTCTTAGTATGTCCTTCCACCTCCAAGTGTCAATTTCATTTGCTCCCACGGAGGAACGGCCACAGAGCCCTGGCAATAAAACTGTATTTTTGGGGCGCGCTCTCGGCGGAGATATCTAGGTGTCTGGCTGCTACACGGAGGAGTGTGCGTCCTTCAAATTTTCACAGAAGTTTTCTCTTAGTATGTGCTTCTACCTCCAAGTGTCAAATTCATTTGCTCCCACGGAGGAGCCGGCACAGATCCCTGGCAAAACTGCGCTCCTAAAGCAATTTATACACAAATTCAGACTATCTGATTTCTTGGAGTGTTTACTATCATTTATTGAGGTTACTTGAGTCCTAACTTTCAGTAATGGAATTACTTCAGAGTATATGGAGACTCATGGATACCGAGATATCCGACTCGACCGCCAAATTAGGGATTTTCACTCATTCTTGAAACAGCTTATGGCCAAAGCCTAATGTTACAATCTTAAAGGGTTCTTCTCCGGTAGCGCCTCCGAGAGTTACTCTTGCACTTTTCTCGTATGACGCTTCGTTTCCGAGCTGTAATCAAAAAGACGTTAAAATTGCTTAAATCGTCGAATTTCGCTGAAAATACGCCTTTTACGGTATTCGAGGACTTATGCAGGAAATCATCGATTCTTTCGGCCTTAAGGGGTACGTGTCGATGTATAAGTTCCTAGTAACTACTGAAGACTCAGTATGTCACAAAAATTTCCTAGATTACCTTGAAGTTAAGGGAGTTGTTGGAAAATTGCGCTCCTTAAGCAATTTATAGACAAATAAGACTATCTGATTTCTTGGAGTGTTTACTATCATTTATTGAGGTTACTTGAGTCCTAACTTTCAGTAATGGAGATACTTCAGAGTATATGGAGACTCATGGATACCGAGATATCCGACTCGACCGCCAAATTAGGGATTTTCACTCATTCTTGAAGCAGCTTATGGCCAAAGCCTAATCTTACAATCTTAAAGGGTTCTTCTCCGGTAGCGCCTCCGAGAGTTACTCTTGCACTTTTCTCGTATGACGCTTCGTTTCCGAGCTGTAATCAAAAAGACGTTAAAATTGCTTAAATCGTCGAATTTCGCTGAAAATACGCCTTTTACGGTATTCGTGGACTTATGCAGGAAATCATCCATTCTATCGGCTTTAAGGGGTACGTGTCGATGTATAAGTTCCTAGTAACTACTGAAGACTCAGTATGTAACAAAAATTTCCTCGATTACCTTGAAGTTAAGGGAGTTGTTGGAAAACTGCGCTCCTAAAGCAATTTATAGACAAATTCAGTCTATTTTATTTCTTGGAGTGTTTACTATCATTTATTGAGGTTACTTGAGTCTTAACTTTCAGTAATGGAGATACTTCAGAGTATATGGAGACTCATGGATACCGAGATATCCGACTCGACCGCCAAATTAGTCATTTGCACTCATTCTTGAAGCAGCTTATAGCCAAAGCCTAATGTTACAATCTTGAAGGGTTCTTCTCCGGTAGCGCCTCCGAAAGTTACTCTTGCACTTTTCTCGTATGACGCTTCGTTTCCGAGCTGTAATCAAAAAGACGTTAAAATTGCTTAAATCGTCGAATTTCGCTGAAAATACGCCTTTTACGGTATTCGAGGACTTATGCAGGAAATCATCCATTCTTCCGGCTTTAAGGGGTACGTGTCGATGTATAAGTTCCTAGTAACAACTGAACACTCAGTATGTCACAAAAATTTCGTTGATTACCTTGAAGTTAAGGGAGTTGTTGGAAAACTGCGCTCCTAAAGCAATTTATAGACAAATTCAGTCTATTTTATTTCTTGGAGTGTTTACTATCATTTATTGAGGTTACTTGAGTCCTAACTTTCAGTAATGGAGATACTTCAGGGTATATGGAGACCCATGGATACCGAGATATCCGACTCGACCGCCAAAGTAGGGAGTTTCACTCATTCTTCAAGCAGCTAATGGCCAAAGCCCAATGTTACAATCTTAAAGGGTTCTTCTCCGGTAGCGCCTCCGAAAGTTACTCTTGCACTTTTCTCGTATCTCGCTTCGTTTCCGAGCTGTAATCAAAAAGACGTTAAAATTGCTTAAATCCTCGAATTTCGCTGAAAATACGCCTTTTACGGTATTCGAGGACTTATGCAGGAAATCATCCATTCTTTCGGCTTTAAAGGGTACGTGTCGATGTATAAGTTCCTAGTAACTACTGAAGACTCAGTATGTCACAAAAATTTCCTCGATTACCTTGAAGTTAAGGGAGTTGTTGGAAAACTGCGCTCCTAAAGCAATTTATAGACAAATTCAGACTATCTGATTTCTTGGAGTGTTTACTATCATTTATTGAGGTTACTTGAGTCCTAACTTTCAGTAATGGAGATACTTCAGAGTATATGGAGACTCATGGATACCGAGATATCCGACTCGACCGCCAAATTAGTCATTTGCACTCATTCTTGAAGCAGCTTATAGCCAAAGCCTAATGTTACAATCTTGAAGGGTTCTTCTCCGGTAGCGCCTCCGAAAGTTACTCTTGCACTTTTCTCGTATGACGCTTCGTTTCCGAGCTGTAATCAAAAAGACGTTAAAATTGCTTAAATCGTCGAATTTCGCTGAAAATACGCCTTTTACGGTATTCGAGGACTTATGCAGGAAACCATCGATTCTTTCGGCTTTAAGGGGTACGTGTCGATGTATAAGTTCCTAGTAACTACTGAACACTCAGTATGTCACAAAAATTTCGTCGATTACCTTGAAGTTAAGGGAGTTGTTGGAAAACTGCGCTCCTAAAGCAATTTATAGACAAATTCAGTCTATTTTATTTCTTGGAGTGTTTACTATCATTTATTGAGGTTACTTGAGTCCTAACTTTCAGTAATGGAGATACTTCAGAGTATATGGAGACCCATGGATACCGAGATATCCGACTCGACCGCCAAATTAGGGATTTTCACTCATTCTTGAAGCAGCTTATGGCCAAAGCCTAATGTTACAATCTTGAAGGGTTCTTCTCCGGTAGCGCCTCCGAAAGTTACTCTTGCACTTTTCTCGTATGACGCTTCGTTTCCGAGCTGTAATCAAAAAGACGTTAAAATTGCTTAAATCGTCGAATTTCGCTGAAAATACGCCTTTTACGGTATTCGAGGACTTATGCAGGAAATCATCCATTCTTCCGGCTTTAAGGGGTACATGTCGATGTATAAGTTCCTAGTAACTACTGAACACTCAGTATGTCACAAAAATTTCGTTGATTACCTTGAAGTTAAGGGAGTTGTTGGAAAACTGCGCTCCTAAAGCAATTTATAGACAAATTCAGTCTATTTTATTTCTTGGAGTGTTTACTATCATTTATTGAGGTTACTTGAGTCCTAACTTTCAGTAATGGAGATACTTCAGGGTATATGGAGACCCATGGATACCGAGATATCCGACTCGACCGCCAAAGTAGGGAGTTTCACTCATTCTTCAAGCAGCTAATGGCCAAAGCCCAATGTTACAATCTTAAAGGGTTCTTCTCCGGTAGCGCCTCCGAAAGTTACTCTTGCACTTTTCTCGTATGACGCTTCGTTTCCGAGCTGTAATCAAAAAGACGTTAAAATTGCTTAAATCGTCGAATTTCGCTGAAAATACGCCTTTTACGGTATTCGAGGACTTATGCAGGAAACCATCGATTCTTTCGGCTTTAAGGGGTACGTGTCGATGTATAAGTTCCTAGTAACTACTGAACACTCAGTATGTCACAAAAATTTCGTCGATTGCCTTGAAGTTAAGGGAGTTGTTGGAAAACTGCGCTCCTAAAGCAATTTATAGACAAATTCAGTCTATTTTATTTCTTGGAGTGTTTACTATCATTTATTGAGGTTACTTGAGTCCTAACTTTCAGTAATGGAGATACTTCAGAGTATATGGAGACCCATGGATACCGAGATATCCGACTCGACCGCCAAATTAGGGATTTTCACTCATTCTTGAAGCAGCTTATGGCCAAAGCCTAATGTTACAATCTTGAAGGGTTCTTCACGGGTAGCGCCTCCGAAAGTTACTCTTGCACTTTTCTCGTATGACGCTTCGTTTCCGAGATGTAATCAAAAAGACGTTAAAATTGCTTAAATCGTCGAATTTCGCTGAAAATACGCCTTTTACGGTATTCGAGGACTTATGCAGGAAATCATCCATTCTTCCGGCTTTAAGGGGTACGTGTCGATGTATAAGTTCCTAGTAACTACTGAACACTCAGTATGTCACAAAAATTTCGTCGATTACCTTGAAGTTAAGGGAGTTGTTGGAAAACTGCGCTCCTAAAGCAATTTATAGACAAATTCAGTCTATTTTATTTCTTGGAGTGTTTACTATCATTTATTGAGGTTACTTCAGTCCTAACTTTCAGTAATGGAGATACTTCAGAGTATATGGAGAGCCATGGATACCGAGATATCCGACTCGACCGCCAAATTAGGGATTTTCACTCATTCTTGAAGCAGCTTATGGCCAAAGCCTAATGTTACAATCTTGAAGGGTTCTTCTCCGGTAGCGCCTCCGAAAGTTACTCTTGCACTTTTCTCGTATGACGCTTCGTTTCCGAGCTGTAATCAAAAAGACGTTAAAATTGCTTAAATCGTCGAATTTCGCTGAAAATACGCCTTTTACGGTATTCGAGGACTTATGCAGGAAACCATCGATTCTTTCGGCTTTAAGGGGTACGTGTCGATGTATAAGTTCCTAGTAACTACTGAAGACTCAGTATGTCACAAAAATTTCGTAGATTACCTTGAAGTTAAGGGAGTTGTTGGAAAACTGCGCTCCTAAAGCAATTTACAGACAAATTCAGACTATCTGTTTTCTTGGAGTGTTTACTATCATTTAAAGAGGTTAATTGAGTCCTAACTTTCAGTAATGGAGATACTTCAGAGTATATGGAGACCCATGGATACCGAGATATCCGACTCGACCGTTAAAATTAGGGAGTTTCACTAATTTTTGAAGCAGCTTATACCCAAAGCCCAATGTTACAATCTTAAAGGGTTCTTCTCCGGTAGCGCCTCCGAAAGTTACTCTTGCACTTTTCTCGTATCTCGCTTCGTTTCCGAGGTGTAATCAAAAAGACGTTAAAATTGCTTAAATCGTCGAATTTCGCTGAAAATACGCCTTTTACGGTATTCGAGGACTTATGCAGGAAATCATCGATTCTTTCGGCTCTAAGGGGTACGTGTCGATGTATAAGTTCCTAGTAACTACTGAAGACTCAGTATGTCACAAAAATTTCGTAGATTACCTTGAAGTTAAGGGAGTTGTTGGAAAACTGCGCTCCTAAAGCAATTTATAGACAAATAAGACTATCTGATTTCTTGGAGTGTTTACTATCATTTATTGAGGTTACTTGAATCCTAACTTTCCGTAATGGAGATACTTCAGAGTATATGGAGACCCATGGATACCGAGATATCCGACTCGACCGCCAAATTAGTCATTTTCACTCATTCTTGAAGCAGCTTATAGCCAAAGCCTAATGTTACAATCTTGAAGGGTTCTTCTCCGGTAGCGCCTCCGAGAGTTACTCTTGCACTTTTCTCGTATGACGGTTCGTTTCCGAGCTGTAATCAAAAAGACGTTAAAATTGCTTAAATCGTCGAATTTCGCTGAAAATACGCCTTTTACGGTATTCGTGGACTTATGCAGGAAATCATCTATTCTTTCGGCTTTAAGTGGTACGTGTCGATGTATAAGTTCCTAGTAACTTCTGAAGACTCAGTGTGTCATAAAAATTTCCTAGATTACCTTGAAGTGAAGGGAGTTGTTGGAAAACTGCGCTCCTAAAGCAATTTATAGACAAATAAGACTATCTGATTTCTTGGAGTGTTTACTATCATTTATTGAGGTTACTTGAGTCCTAACTTTCAGTAATGGAGATACTTCAGAGTATATGGAGACTCATGGATACCGAGATATCCGACTCGACCGCCAAATTAGGGATTTTCACTCATTCTTGAAGCAGCTTATGGCCAAAGCCTAATGTTACAATCTTAAAGGGTTCTTCTCCGGTAGCGCCTCCGAGAGTTACTCTTGCACTTTTCTCGTATGACGCTTCGTTTCCGAGCTGTAATCAAAAAGACGTTAAAATTGCTTAAATCGTCGAATTTCGCTGAAAATACGCCTTTTACGGTATTCGAGGACTTATGCAGGAAATCATCGATTCATTCGGCTTTAAGGGGTACGTGTCGATGTATAAGTTCCTAGTAACTACTGAAGACTCAGTATGTCACAAAAATTTCCTAGATTACCTTGAAGTTAAGGGAGTTGTTGGAAAATTGCGCTCCTTAAGCAATTTATAGACAAATAAGGCTATCTGATTTCTTGGAGTGTTTACTATCATTTATTGAGGTTACTTGAGTCCTAACTTTCAGTAATGGAGATACTTCAGAGTATATGGAGACTCATGGATACCGAGATATCCGACTCGACCGCCAAATTAGGGATTTTCACTCATTCTTGAAGCAGCTTATGGCCAAAGCCTAATGTTACAATCTTAAAGGGTTCTTCTCCGGTAGCGCCTCCGAGAGTTACTCTTGCACTTTTCTCGTATGACGCTTCGTTTCCGAGCTGTAATCAAAAAGACGTTAAAATTGCTTAAATCGTCGAATTTCGCTGAAAATACGCCTTTTACGGTATTCGTGGACTTATGCAGGAAATCATCCATTCTATCGGCTTTAAGGGGTACGTGTCGATGTATAAGTTCCTAGTAACTACTGAAGACTCAGTATGTAACAAAAATTTCCTCGATTACCTTGAAGTTAAGGGAGTTGTTGGAAAACTGCGCTCCTAAAGCAATTTATAGACAAATTCAGTCTATTTTATTTCTTGGAGTGTTTACTATCATTTATTGAGGTTACTTGAGTCCTAACTTTCAGTAATGGAGATACTTCAGAGTATATGGAGACACATGGATACCGAGATATCCGACTCGACCGTTAAAATTAGGGAGTTTCACTCATTTTTGAAGCAGCTTATGGCCAAAGCCCAATGTTACAATCTTAAAGGGTTCTTCTCCGGTAGCGCCTCCGAAAGTTACTCTTGCACTTTTCTCGTATCTCGCTTCGTTTCCGAGGTGTAATCAAAAAGACGTTAAAATTGCTTAAATCGTCGAATTTCGCTGAAAATACGCCTTTTACGGTATTCGAGGACTTATGCAGGAAATCATCGATTCTTTCAGCTTTAAGGGGTACGTGCCGATGTATAAGTTCCTAGTAACTACTGAAGACTCAGTATGTCACAAAAATTTCCTAGATTACCTTGAAGTTAACCGAGTTGTTGGAAAACTGCGCTCCTAAAGCAATTTATAGACAAATAAGACTATCTGATTTCTTGGAGTGTTTACTATCATTTATTGAGGTTACTTGAGTCCTAACTTTCCGTAATGGAGATACTTCAGAGTATATGGAGACTCATGGATACCGAAATATCCGACTCGACCGCCAAATTTGACATTTTCACTCATTCTTGAAGCAGCTTATAGCCAAAGCCTAATGTTACAATCTTGAAGGGTTCTTCTCCGGTAGCGCCTCCGAGAGTTACTCTTGCACTTTTCTCGTATGACGCTTCGTTTCCGAGCTGTAATCAAAAAGACGTTAAAATTGCTTAAATCGTCGAATTTCGCTGAAAATACGCCTTTTACGGTATTCGTGGACTTATGCAGGAAATCATCCATTCTTTCGGCTTTAAGTGGTACGTGTCGATGTATAAGTTCCTAGTAACTACTGAAGACTCAGTATGTCACAAAAATTTCCTAGATTACCTTGAAGTTAAGGGAGTTGTTGGAAAATTGCGCTCCTTAAGCAATTTATAGACAAATAAGACTATCTGATTTCTTGGAGTGTTTACTATCATTTATTGAGGTTACTTGAGTCCTAACTTTCAGTAATGGAGATACTTCAGAGTATATGGAGACTCATGGATACCGAGATATCCGACTCGACCGCCAAATTAGTCATTTTCACTCATTCTTGAAGCAGCTTATAGCCAAAGCCTAATGTTACAATCTTGAAGGGTTCTTCTCCGGTAGCGCCTCCGAGAGTTACTCTTGCACTTTTCTCGTATGACGCTTCGTTTCCGAGCTGTAATCAAAAAGACGTTAAAATTGCTTAAATCGTCGAATTTCGCTGAAAATACGCCTTTTACGGTATTCGAGGACTTATGCAGGAAATCATAGATTCTTTCGGCTTTAAGGGGTACGTGTCGATGTATAAGTTCCTAGTAACTACTGAAGACTCAGTATGTCACAAAAATTTCCTAGATTACCTTGAAGTTAAGGGAGTTGTTGGAAAATTGCGCTCCTTAAGCAATTTATAGACAAATAAGACTATCTGATTTCTTGGAGTGTTTACTATCATTTATTGAGGTTACTTGAGTCCTAACTTTCAGTAATGGAGATACTTCAGAGTATATGGAGACTCATGGATACCGAGATATCCGACTCGACCGCCAAATTAGTCATTTTCACTCATTCTTGAAGCAGCTTATAGCCAAAGCCTAATGGTACAATCTTGAAGGGTTCTTCTCCGGTAGCGCCTCCGAGAGTTACTCTTGCACTTTTCTCGTATGACGCTTCGTTTCCGAGCTGTAATCAAAAAGACGTTAAAATTGCTTAAATCGTCGAATTTCGCTGAAAATACGCCTTTTACGGTATTCGTGGACTTATGCAGGAAATCATCCATTCTTTCGGCTTTTCGGGGTACGTGTCGATGTATAAGTTCCTAGTAACTACTGAAGACTCAGTGTGTCATAAAAATTTCCTAGATTACCTTGAAGTGAAGGGAGTTGTTGGAAAACTGCGCTCCTAAAGCAATTTATAGACAAATAAGACTATCTGATTTCTTGGAGTGTTTACTATCATTTATTGAGGTTACTTGAGTCCTAACTTTCAGTAATGGAGATACTTCAGAGTATATGGAGACTCATGGATACCGAGATATCCGACTCGACCGCCAAATTAGGGATTTTCACTCATTCTTGAAGCAGCTTATGGCCAAAGCCTAATGTTACAATCTTAAAGGGTTCTTCTCCGGTAGCGCCTCCGAGAGTTACTCTTGCACTTTTCTCGTATGACGCTTCGTTTCCGAGCTGTAATCAAAAAGACGTTAAAATTGCTTAAATCGTCGAATTTCGCTGAAAATACGCCTTTTACGGTATTCGAGGACTTATGCAGGAAATCATCGATTCTTTCGGCCTTAAGGGGTACGTGTCGATGTATAAGTTCCTAGTAACTACTGAAGACTCAGTATGTCACAAAAATTTCCTAGATTACCTTGAAGTTAAGGGAGTTGTTGGAAAATTGCGCTCCTTAAGCAATTTATAGACAAATAAGACTATCTGATTTCTTGGAGTGTTTACTATCATTTATTGAGGTTACTTGAGTCCTAACTTTCAGTAATGGAGATACTTCAGAGTATATGGAGACTCATGGATACCGAGATATCCGACTCGACCGCCAAATTAGGGATTTTCACTCATTCTTGAAGCAGCTTATGGCCAAAGCCTAATCTTACAATCTTCAAGGGTTCTTCTCCGGTAGCGCCTCCGAGAGTTACTCTTGCACTTTTCTCGTATGACGCTTCGTTTCCGAGCTGTAATCAAAAAGACGTTAAAATTGCTTAAATCGTCGAATTTCGCTGAAAATACGCCTTTTACGGTATTCGTGGACTTATGCAGGAAATCATCCATTCTATCGGCTTTAAGGGGTACGTGTCGATGTATAAGTTCCTAGTAACTACTGAAGACTCAGTATGTAACAAAAATTTCCTCGATTACCTTGAAGTTAAGGGAGTTGTTGGAAAACTGCGCTCCTAAAGCAATTTATAGACAAATTCAGTCTATTTTATTTCTTGGAGTGTTTACTATCATTTATTGAGGTTACTTGAGTCTTAACTTTCAGTAATGGAGATACTTCAGAGTATATGGAGACCCATGGATACCGAGATATCCGACTCGACCGCCAAATTAGGGATTTTCACTCATTCTTGAAGCAGCTTATGGCCAAAGCCTAATGTTACAATCTTGAAGGGTTCTTCTCCGGTAGCGCCTCCGAAAGTTACTCTTGCACTTTTCTCGTATGACGCTTCGTTTCCGAGCTGTAATCAAAAAGACGTTAAAATTGCTTAAATCGTCGAATTTCGCTGAAAATACGCCTTTTACGGTATTCGAGGACTTATGCAGGAAATCATCCATTCTTCCGGCTTTAAGGGGTACGTGTCGATGTATAAGTTCCTAGTAACTACTGAACACTCAGTATGTCACAAAAATTTCGTTGATTACCTTGAAGTTAAGGGAGTTGTTGGAAAACTGCGCTCCTAAAGCAATTTATAGACAAATTCAGTCTATTTTATTTCTTGGAGTGTTTACTATCATCTATTGAGGTTACTTGAGTCCTAACTTTCAGTAATGGAGATACTTCAGGGTATATGGAGACCCATGGATACCGAGATATCCGACTCGACCGCCAAAGTAGGGAGTTTCACTCATTCTTCAAGCAGCTAATGGCCAAAGCCCAATGTTACAATCTTAAAGGGTTCTTCTCCGGTAGCGCCTCCGAAAGTTACTCTTGCACTTTTCTCGTATCTCGCTTCGTTTCCGAGCTGTAATCAAAAAGACGTTAAAATTGCTTAAATCCTCGAATTTCGCTGAAAATACGCCTTTTACGGTATTCGAGGACTTATGCAGGAAATCATCCATTCTTTCGGCTTTAAAGGGTACGTGCCGATGTATAAGTTCCTAGCAACTACTGAAGACTCAGTATGTCACAAAAATTTCCTCGATTACCTTGAAGTTAAGGGAGTTGTTGGAAAACTGCGCTCCTAAAGCAATTTATAGACAAATTCAGACTATCTGATTTCTTGGAGTGTTTACTATCATTTATTGAGGTTACTTGAGTCCTAACTTTCAGTAATGGAGATACTTCAGAGTATATGGAGACTCATGGATACCGAGATATCCGACTCGACCGCCAAATTAGTCATTTGCACTCATTCTTGAAGCAGCTTATAGCCAAAGCCTAATGTTACAATCTTGAAGGGTTCTTCTCCGGTAGCGCCTCCGAAAGTTACTCTTGCACTTTTCTCGTATGACGCTTCGTTTCCGAGCTGTAATCAAAAAGACGTTAAAATTGCTTAAATCGTCGAATTTCGCTGAAAATACGCCTTTTACGGTATTCGAGGACTTATGCAGGAAACCATCGATTCTTTCGGCTTTAAGGGGTACGTGTCGATGTATAAGTTCCTAGTAACTACTGAACACTCAGTATGTCACAAAAATTTCGTCGATTACCTTGAAGTTAAAGGAGTTGTTGGAAAACTGCGCTCCTAAAGCAATTTATAGACAAATTCAGTCTATTTTATTTCTTGGAGTGTTTACTATCATTTATTGAGGTTACTTGAGTCCTAACTTTCAGTAATGGAGATACTTCAGAGTATATGGAGACCCATGGATACCGAGATATCCGACTCGACCGCCAAATTAGGGATTTTCACTCATTCTTGAAGCAGCTTATGGCCAAAGCCTAATGTTACAATCTTGAAGGGTTCTTCACGGGTAGCGCCTCCGAAAGTTACTCTTGCACTTTTCTCGTATGACGCTTCGTTTCCGAGCTGTAATCAAAAAGACGTTAAAATTGCTTAAATCGTCGAATTTCGCTGAAAATACGCCTTTTACGGTATTCGAGGACTTATGCAGGAAATCATCCATTCTTCCGGCTTTAAGGGGTACGTGTCGATGTATAAGTTCCTAGTACCTACTGAACACTCAGTATGTCACAAAAATTTCGTCGATTACCTTGAAGTTAAGGGAGTTGTTGGAAAACTGCGCTCCTAAAGCAATTTATAGACAAATTCAGTCTATTTTATTTCTTGGAGTGTTTACTATCATTTATTGAGGTTACTTCAGTCCTAACTTTCAGTAATGGAGATACTTCAGAGTATATGGAGAGCCATGGATACCGAGATATCCGACTCGACCGCCAAATTAGGGATTTTCACTCATTCTTGAAGCAGCTTATGGCCAAAGCCTAATGTTACAATCTTGAAGGGTTCTTCTCCGGTAGCGCCTCCGAAAGTTACTCTTGCACTTTTCTCGTATGACGCTTCGTTTCCGAGCTGTAATCAAAAAGACGTTAAAATTGCTTAAATCGTCGAATTTCGCTGAAAATACGCCTTTTACGGTATTCGAGGACTTATGCAGGAAACCATCGATTCTTTCGGCTTTAAGGGGTACGTGTCGATGTATAAGTTCCTAGTAACTACTGAAGACTCAGTATGTCACAAAAATTTCCTCGATTACCTTGAAGTTAAGGGAGTTGTTGGAAAACTGCGCTCCTAAAGCAATTTACAGACAAATTCAGACTATCTGATTTCTTGGAGTGTTTACTATCATTTAAAGAGGTTAATTGAGTCCTAACTTTCAGTAATGGAGATACTTCAGAGTATATGGAGACCCATGGATACCGAGATATCCGACTCGACCGTTAAAATTAGGGAGTTTCACTAATTTTTGAAGCAGCTTATACCCAAAGCCCAATGTTACAATCTTAAAGGGTTCTTCTCCGGTAGCGCCTCCGAAAGTTACTCTTGCACTTTTCTCGTATCTCGCTTCGTTTCCGAGGTGTAATCAAAAAGACGTTAAAATTGCTTAAATCGTCGAATTTCGCTGAAAATACGCCTTTTACGGTATTCGAGGACTTATGCAGGAAATCATCGATTCTTTCGGCTCTAAGGGGTACGTGTCGATGTATAAGTTCCTAGTAACTACTGAAGACTCAGTATGTCACAAAAATTTCGTAGATTACCTTGAAGTTAAGGGAGTTGTTGGAAAACTGCGCTCCTAAAGCAATTTATAGACAAATAAGAATATCTGATTTCTTGGAGTGTTTACTATCATTTATTGAGGTTACTTGAGTCCTAACTTTCCGTAATGGAGATACTTCAGAGTATATGGAGACTAATGGATACCGAGATATCCGACTCGACCGCCAAATTAGTCATTTTCACTCATTCTTGAAGCAGCTTATAGCCAAAGCCTAATGTTACAATCTTGAAGGGTTCTTCTCCGGTAGCGCCTCCGAGAGTTACTCTTGCACTTTTCTCGTATGACGCTTCGTTTCCGAGCTGTAATCAAAAAGACGTTAAAATTGCTTAAATCGTCGAATTTCGCTGAAAATACGCCTTTTACGGTATTCGTGGACTTATGCAGGAAATCATCTATTCTTTCGGCTTTAAGTGGTACGTGTCGATGTATAAGTTCCTAGTAACTTCTGAAGACTCAGTGTGTCATAAAAATTTCCTAGATTACCTTGAAGTGAAGGGAGTTGTTGGAAAACTGCGCTCCTAAAGCAATTTATAGACAAATAAGACTATCTGATTTCTTGGAGTGTTTACTATCATTTATTGAGGTTACTTGAGTCCTAACTTTCAGTAATGGAGATACTTCAGAGTATATGGAGACTCATGGATACCGAGATATCCGACTCGACCGCCAAATTAGGGATTTTCACTCATTCTTGAAGCAGCTTATGGCCAAAGCCTAATGTTACAATCTTAAAGGGTTCTTCTCCGGTAGCGCCTCCGAGAGTTACTCTTGCACTTTTCTCGTATGACGCTTCGTTTCCGAGCTGTAATCAAAAAGACGTTAAAATTGCTTAAATCGTCGAATTTCGCTGAAAATACGCCTTTTACGGTATTCGAGGACTTATGCAGGAAATCATCGATTCATTCGGCTTTAAGGGGTACGTGTCGATGTATAAGTTCCTAGTAACTACTGAAGACTCAGTATGTCACAAAAATTTCCTAGATTACCTTGAAGTTAAGGGAGTTGTTGGAAAATTGCGCTCCTTAAGCAATTTATAGACAAATAAGGCTATCTGATTTCTTGGAGTGTTTACTATCATTTATTGAGGTTACTTGAGTCCTAACTTTCAGTAATGGAGATACTTCAGAGTATATGGAGACTCATGGATACCGAGATATCCGACTCGACCGCCAAATTAGGGATTTTCACTCATTCTTGAAGCAGCTTATGGCCAAAGCCTAATGTTACAATCTTAAAGGGTTCTTCTCCGGTAGCGCCTCCGAGAGTTACTCTTGCACTTTTCTCGTATGACGCTTCGTTTCCGAGCTGTAATCAAAAAGACGTTAAAATTGCTTAAATCGTCGAATTTCGCTGAAAATACGCCTTTTACGGTATTCGTGGACTTATGCAGGAAATCATCCATTCTATCGGCTTTAAGGGGTACGTGTCGATGTATAAGTTCCTAGTAACTACTGAAGACTCAGTATGTAACAAAAATTTCCTCGATTACCTTGAAGTTAAGGGAGTTGTTGGAAAACTGCGCTCCTAAAGCAATTTATAGACAAATTCAGTCTATTTTATTTCTTCGAGTGTTTACTATCATTTATTGAGGTTACTTGAGTCCTAACTTTCAGTAATGGAGATACTTCAGAGTATATGGAGACACATGGATACCGAGATATCCGACTCGACCGTTAAAATTAGGGAGTTTCACTCATTTTTGAAGCAGCTTATGGCCAAAGCCCAATGTTACAATCTTAAAGGGTTCTTCTCCGGTAGCGCCTCCGAAAGTTACTCTTGCACTTTTCTCGTATCTCGCTTCGTTTCCGAGGTGTAATCAAAAAGACGTTAAAATTGCTTAAATCGTCGAATTTCGCTGAAAATACGCCTTTTACGGTATTCGAGGACTTATGCAGGAAATCATCGATTCTTTCAGCTTTAAGGGGTACGTGCCGATGTATAAGTTCCTAGTAACTACTGAAGACTCAGTATGTCACAAAAATTTCCTAGATTACCTTGAAGTTAAGGGAGTTGTTGGAAAACTGCGCTCCTAAAGCAATTTATAGACAAATAAGACTATCTGATTTCTTGGAGTGTTTACTATCATTTATTGAGGTTACTTGAGTCCTAACTTTCCGTAATGGAGATACTTCAGAGTATATGGAGACTCATGGATACCGAAATATCCGACTCGACCGCCAAATTTGACATTTTCACTCATTCTTGAAGCAGCTTATAGCCAAAGCCTAATGTTACAATCTTGAAGGGTTCTTCTCCGGTAGCGCCTCCGAGAGTTACTCTTGCACTTTTCTCGTATGACGCTTCGTTTCCGAGCTGTAATCAAAAAGACGTTAAAATTGCTTAAATCGTCGAATTTCGCTGAAAATACGCCTTTTACGGTATTCGTGGACTTATGCAGGAAATCATCCATTCTTTCGGCTTTAAGTGGTACGTGTCGATGTATAAGTTCCTAGTAACTTCTGAAGACTCAGTGTGTCATAAAAATTTCTTAGATTACCTTGAAGTGAAGGGAGTTGTTGGAAAACTGCGCTCCTAAAGCAATTTATAGACAAATAAGACTATCTGATTTCTTGGAGTGTTTACTATCATTTATTGAGGTTACTTGAGTCCTAACTTTCAGTAATGGAGATACTTCAGAGTATATGGAGACTCATGGATTCCGAGATATCCGACTCGACCGCCAAATTAGGGATTTTCACTCATTCTTGAAGCAGCTTATGGCCAAAGCCTAATGTTACAATCTTAAAGGGTTCTTCTCCGGTAGCGCCTCCGAGAGTTACTCTTGCACTTTTCTCGTATGACGCTTCGTTTCCGAGCTGTAATCAAAAAGACGTTAAAATTGCTTAAATCGTCGAATTTCGCTGAAAATACGCCTTTTACGGTATTCGAGGACTTATGCAGGAAACCATCGATTCTTTCGGCTTTAAGGGGTACGTGTCGATGTATAAGTTCCTAGTAACTACTGAAGACTCAGTATGTCACAAAAATTTCCTCGATTACCTTGAAGTTAAGGGAGTTGTTGGAAAACTGCGCTCCTAAAGCAATTTACAGACAAATTCAGACTATCTGATTTCTTGGAGTGTTTACTATCATTTAAAGAGGTTAATTGAGTCCTAACTTTCAGTAATGGAGATACTTCAGAGTATATGGAGACCCATGGATACCGAGATATCCGACTCGACCGTTAAAATTAGGGAGTTTCACTAATTTTTGAAGCAGCTTATACCCAAAGCCCAATGTTACAATCTTAAAGGGTTCTTCTCCGGTAGCGCCTCCGAAAGTTACTCTTGCACTTTTCTCGTATCTCGCTTCGTTTCCGAGGTGTAATCAAAAAGACGTTAAAATTGCTTAAATCGTCGAATTTCGCTGAAAATACGCCTTTTACGGTATTCGAGGACTTATGCAGGAAATCATCGATTCTTTCGGCTCTAAGGGGTACGTGTCGATGTATAAGTTCCTAGTAACTACTGAAGACTCAGTATGTCACAAAAATTTCGTAGATTACCTTGAAGTTAAGGGAGTTGTTGGAAAACTGCGCTCCTAAAGCAATTTATAGACAAATAAGACTATCTGATTTCTTGGAGTGTTTACTATCATTTATTGAGGTTACTTGAGTCCTAACTTTCCGTAATGGAGATACTTCAGAGTATATGGAGACTCATGGATACCGAGATATCCGACTCGACCGCCAAATTAGTCATTTTCACTCATTCTTGAAGCAGCTTATAGCCAAAGCCTAATGTTACAATCTTGAAGGGTTCTTCTCCGGTAGCGCCTCCGAGAGTTACTCTTGCACTTTTCTCGTATGACGCTTCGTTTCCGAGCTGTAATCAAAAAGACGTTAAAATTGCTTAAATCGTCGAATTTCGCTGAAAATACGCCTTTTACGGTATTCGTGGACTTATGCAGGAAATCATCTATTCTTTCGGCTTTAAGTGGTACGTGTCGATGTATAAGTTCCTAGTAACTTCTGAAGACTCAGTGTGTCATAAAAATTTCCTAGATTACCTTGAAGTGAAGGGAGTTGTTGGAAAACTGCGCTCCTAAAGCAATTTATAGACAAATAAGACTATCTGATTTCTTGGAGTGTTTACTATCATTTATTGAGGTTACTTGAGTCCTAACTTTCAGTAATGGAGATACTTCAGAGTATATGGAGACTCATGGATACCGAGATATCCGACTCGACCGCCAAATTAGGGATTTTCACTCATTCTTGAAGCAGCTTATGGCCAAAGCCTAATGTTACAATCTTAAAGGGTTCTTCTCCGGTAGCGCCTCCGAGAGTTACTCTTGCACTTTTCTCGTATGACGCTTCGTTTCCGAGCTGTAATCAAAAAGACGTTAAAATTGCTTAAATCGTCGAATTTCGCTGAAAATACGCCTTTTACGGTATTCGAGGACTTATGCAGGAAATCATCGATTCATTCGGCTTTAAGGGGTACGTGTCGATGTATAAGTTCCTAGTAACTACTGAAGACTCAGTATGTCACAAAAATTTCCTAGATTACCTTGAAGTTAAGGGAGTTGTTGGAAAATTGCGCTCCTTAAGCAATTTATAGACAAATAAGGCTATCTGATTTCTTGGAGTGTTTACTATCATTTATTGAGGTTACTTGAGTCCTAACTTTCAGTAATGGAGATACTTCAGAGTATATGGAGACTCATGGATACCGAGATATCCGACTCGACCGCCAAATTAGGGATTTTCACTCATTCTTGAAGCAGCTTATGGCCAAAGCCTAATGTTACAATCTTAAAGGGTTCTTCTCCGGTAGCGCCTCCGAGAGTTACTCTTGCACTTTTCTCGTATGACGCTTCGTTTCCGAGCTGTAATCAAAAAGACGTTAAAATTGCTTAAATCGTCGAATTTCGCTGAAAATACGCCTTTTACGGTATTCGTGGACTTATGCAGGAAATCATCCATTCTATCGGCTTTAAGGGGTACGTGGCGATGTATAAGTTCCTAGTAACTACTGAAGACTCAGTATGTAACAAAAATTTCCTCGATTACGTTGAAGTTAAGGGAGTTGTTGGAAAACTGCGCTCCTAAAGCAATTTATAGACAAATTCAGTCTATTTTATTTCTTCGAGTGTTTACTATCATTTATTGAGGTTACTTGAGTCCTAACTTTCAGTAATGGAGATACTTCAGAGTATATGGAGACACATGGATACCGAGATATCCGACTCGACCGTTAAAATTAGGGAGTTTCACTCATTTTTGAAGCAGCTTATGGCCAAAGCCCAATGTTACAATCTTAAAGGGTTCTTCTCCGGTAGCGCCTCCGAAAGTTACTCTTGCACTTTTCTCGTATCTCGCTTCGTTTCCGAGGTGTAATCAAAAAGACGTTAAAATTGCTTAAATCGTCGAATTTCGCTGAAAATACGCCTTTTACGGTATTCGAGGACTTATGCAGGAAATCATCGATTCTTTCAGCTTTAAGGGGTACGTGCCGATGTATAAGTTCCTAGTAACTACTGAAGACTCAGTATGTCACAAAAATTTCCTAGATTACCTTGAAGTTAAGGGAGTTGTTGGAAAACTGCGCTCCTAAAGCAATTTATAGACAAATAAGACTATCTGATTTCTTGGAGTGTTTACTATCATTTATTGAGGTTACTTGAGTCCTAACTTTCCGTAATGGAGATACTTCAGAGTATATGGAGACTCATGGATACCGAAATATCCGACTCGACCGCCAAATTTGACATTTTCACTCATTCTTGAAGCAGCTTATAGCCAAAGCCTAATGTTACAATCTTGAAGGGTTCTTCTCCGGTAGCGCCTCCGAGAGTTACTCTTGCACTTTTCTCGTATGACGCTTCGTTTCCGAGCTGTAATCAAAAAGACGTTAAAATTGCTTAAATCGTCGAATTTCGCTGAAAATACGCCTTCTACGGTATTCGTGGACTTATGCAGGAAATCATCCATTCTTTCGGCTTTAAGTGGTACGTGTCGATGTATAAGTTCCTAGTAACTTCTGAAGACTCAGTGTGTCATAAAAATTTCTTAGATTACCTTGAAGTGAAGGGAGTTGTTGGAAAACTGCGCTCCTAAAGCAATTTATAGACAAATAAGACTATCTGATTTCTTGGAGTGTTTACTATCATTTATTGAGGTTACTTGAGTCCTAACTTTCAGTAATGGAGATACTTCAGAGTATATGGAGACTCATGGATTCCGAGATATCCGACTCGACCGCCAAATTAGGGATTTTCACTCATTCTTGAAGCAGCTTATGGCCAAAGCCTAATGTTACAATCTTAAAGGGTTCTTCTCCGGTAGCGCCTCCGAGAGTTACTCTTGCACTTTTCTCGTATGACGCTTCGTTTCCGAGCTGTAATCAAAAAGACGTTAAAATTGCTTAAATCGTCGAATTTCGCTGAAAATACGCCTTTTACGGTATTCGAGGACTTATGCAGGAAATCATCGATTCTTTCGGCCTTAAGGGGTACGTGTCGATGTATAAGTTCCTAGTAACTACTGAAGACTCAGTATGTCACAAAAATTTCCTAGATTACCTTGAAGTTAAGGGAGTTGTTGGAAAATTGCGCTCCTTAAGCAATTTATAGACAAATAAGACTATCTGATTTCTTGGAGTGTTTACTATCATTTATTGAGGTTACTTGAGTCCTAAGTTTCAGTAATGGAGATACTTCAGAGTATATGGAGACTCATGGATACCGAGATATCCGACTCGACCGCCAAATTAGGGATTTTCACTCATTCTTGAAGCAGCTTATGGCCAAAGCCTAATCTTACAATCTTAAAGGGTTCTTCTCCGGTAGCGCCTCCGAGAGTTACTCTTGCACTTTTCTCGTATGACGCTTCGTTTCCGAGCTGTAATCAAAAAGACGTTAAAATTGCTTAAATCGTCGATAATTTTATATAATTATTCGTGCCAATTTTTTTCTTTAAGTTTATAACTTTTGTGAATTTTTTGGCAAAATTGAAACTTCTTTTTGTAAAACACCAACGTTTCGCCTCCGTTAGGGGGCTTTATCAAGGTTTTATTCAAAATTGTATAAAGTATAAAAAAGTGACATTTTTTTTCTTAATAAAATTTGTAAATAACAGTAACTATGTTAAACTTAATAATAGAAATTATATCTAGCACATTTGATTTTGATAATTATGAATAAGGAAATAAATAATGTACATGAGTTAATTTAGAATCAAGTGGTAGAGAACAAATTACGTTATTATGTCACGGTATATTTGACTTAAATTTTGAATGTCAGATCTGTCATTTAAAGAATTTTTGTCTTTTTGGATGTGTATCATTTCTAAAATAAGTCTAGCTTTTAAATTTCTCTCTTGTTCAAGAATAGTAGTGTTATTAAAATCGAAATTATGTTTAGTATTTTTTATGTGTTTACTGATAGCTGAATTGCTATTTTGGTATGTATGTTGTTTTAACCTAGTCTCGAGATGATTTTTGGTTTGTCCAATGTATGTTTTATTACAGTTATTACAATTAATTTTGTATACGGTGTGAGTTTTCATCAATTTTGGAATGGGGGTTTTCAGATGAGAATATAAAAATTGTAAATTATTATGCTTTTTGTGAGCAATTACAAAATTATGTTTTCTTAATAAGTTACTAATATTGTGTGATATTTCTTTTATATAGGGTAAGGAAATGTAGTTTTTAGATTCTTTTTGGTTCTGATTAATATTGTTGTTATTATAAAATTGATGTAGTCTGTTTTTTATAATTTTGTCAATAAAATATCTTGGGTAGTTATTTTTTATTAAACAATTTATGGCTTTGTCAACTGCAGATTTTCTGAATTGTGGACTAGAAAGTTTGATTGCTCGATCGGCTAAACACATAACAATACTTCTTTTGTGACAAATTGGTTGTTTAGAATTAAAGTAAATGTAACGGCCAGACCAAGTGGGTTTAGTGTGCCATTCTGTTTCTATAGAATTATTAATTTTGTAAAGAGTTAAGTCTAAGAAGTTAATTTGGTTATTTTTTGAAATTTCTATAGTAAACTGTAATTTGGGATGATAGTTATTAAATTGATATAGTATTTCATTTTCTTTGCCAGGAGGAATAGCAGTGAGACAATCGTCCACATATCTTACAAAAAATGGTAAATTAAAAGATAATTTGGGAATAACAGTGCTTTCTAAATCTTCTAAGACTAATTGGGCAATAGTGCTTGAAATTGGAGAACCCATAGCACAGCCATCAGTTTGTTTGTAAATTTTATCTTTAAATTTGAAGTATGTAGTAGTTAAAGTAAGTTCAATTGCAGTAATAAAATTGTTTAAAGTAAGTGATGTGAAGGGTTCGATTTTATTCCAGTTTTTTTTGATAGTGGTAATTGCTAGATTTATTGGAATGTTTGTATAGAGTGATACAACATCCAGTGAAATTAAAGTAAAATTTTCCGGAATATAAAACGTTTTGCTTTTTTCTTTAAATGACCATGAATCTTTAATATAAAATTCATTTTGACCTGTAATATTAGATAAAATGTTGGATAAAAATTTCGATAATTTGTAGAAAGGACTTTGTATACATGATACTATTGGTCTAAGTGGAATATTAGTTTTATGTAATTTAGGGAGGCCATATATACGTGGGGGGAGAGAATTTTGTATTTTAAGTTTAAAGCTAAGATTAGGTGAAATGTTATTTTCATTTAATAATTTAGAAATAAAATTGTTATTTTTAGTTTGTAAACTTATTGTGGGATCTTTAGGAAGAGTTGTATATATTAGTTTGTCATTTAATAGATTAAACATTTTGTTTTCGTAATCAATGGAGTTCATAATTACAGTTTTATTACTTTTATCGGGTTTTAGGACGATAATTTGTGGGTTGTTTTTAAGGAAAGTTTTGGTAATTTTAATGTTATTCAAAAGATCTTTTTCATTTTTGTTAATTTTTGTAGATGAATAGCTAAATTTTTTAATGATTTGACAAATTTTATTTCTAATATTATTTTTTTCTTCGGAAGGAAGCCTTGTTATAGAACTTTCAATTGTGGCGATAATATTATTAATTGGAATTTCTGTATTACGTGTATTTATGGTAAAGTTGGGGCCTAATTGTAAAATTTTTTGTACATTGGTTGGGATGTTGGTGGTAGAAATGTTATGTATCCAATTAGTATTAATAGAAAAGTTGTAATCATTGTTATTTGTATGTTTATTAGTAAGATTTGTTAATTTGTGTTGTTGTTTATTTTTTATCTTAAGAAATTTAGTGTGAAATTTTCGGTTTTGTGATTGTTTGAAAAAATTGTTATATGTTTGTGGTAATATTTTATCGATTTGAACTTCTAGATACTGAAGAGTTTTAGTTATTTTTTGTATGCTTGTATAGTGATCAGAAATAAGAATATTTATACAAGATTTTTGACATTTTACAATAGTATCATGTATTTTATGCGAGTAATTTGGATTTTCAATATGTATATTTTTTGGGTTGAGGTAATTTAGAAAATTTGGGATTATATTTTGTTCTCTACACTTTAACAAAAATATTCTATTGTTTTTAAGTTGCGCGATTTTAATATTTAATTTGGAGTATTCTTTAAGGATATTTGTAGTGTATTTACCAAAATTTCGTGTTATGTCTTCATAAAAATTTTGTTTGTTCATCTTCAAAATACTGAGAAATGTTCTTGTTTGGGATATCTTCTTAAATATTGATTTTTCTCACTAAATTTTCTTAAATTTTGCTATTTCTTACCAATTTTCTTGTGTATTTCACTTTTTTTTTTATTTATTAAAATCTTTAATGTAGAGTTATGCACTGTTTCTTCAAGTTGTATATAATTTTATATAATTATTCGTGCCAATTTTTTTCTTTAAGTTTATAACTTTTGTGAATTTTTTGGCAAAATTGAAACTTCTTTTTGTAAAACACCAACGTTTCGCCTCCGTTAGGGGGCTTTATCAAGGTTTTATTCAAAATTGTATAAAGTATAAAAAAGTGACATTTTTTTTCTTAATAAAATTTGTAAATAACAGTAACTATGTTAAACTTAATAATAGAAATTATATCTAGCACATTTGATTTTGATAATTATGAATAAGGAAATAAATAATGTACATGAGTTAATTTAGAATCAAGTGGTAGAGAACAAATTACGTTATTATGTCACGGTATATTTGACTTAAATTTTGAATGTCAGATCTGTCATTTAAAGAATTTTTGTCTTTTTGGATGTGTATCATTTCTAAAATAAGTCTAGCTTTTAAATTTCTCTCTTGTTCAAGAATAGTAGTGTTATTAAAATCGAAATTATGTTTAGTATTTTTTATGTGTTTACTGATAGCTGAATTGCTATTTTGGTATGTATGTTGTTTTAACCTAGTCTCGAGATGATTTTTGGTTTGTCCAATGTATGTTTTATTACAGTTATTACAATTAATTTTGTATACGGTGTGAGTTTTCATCAATTTTGGAATGGGGGTTTTCAGATGAGAATATAAAAATTGTAAATTATTATGCTTTTTGTGAGCAATTACAAAATTATGTTTTCTTAATAAGTTACTAATATTGTGTGATATTTCTTTTATATAGGGTAAGGAAATGTAGTTTTTAGATTCTTTTTGGTTCTGATTAATATTGTTGTTATTATAAAATTGATGTAGTCTGTTTTTTATAATTTTGTCAATAAAATATCTTGGGTAGTTATTTTTTATTAAACAATTTATGGCTTTGTCAACTGCAGATTTTCTGAATTGTGGACTAGAAAGTTTGATTGCTCGATCGGCTAAACACATAACAATACTTCTTTTGTGACAAATTGGTTGTTTAGAATTAAAGTAAATGTAACGGCCAGACCAAGTGGGTTTAGTGTGCCATTCTGTTTCTATAGAATTATTAATTTTGTAAAGAGTTAAGTCTAAGAAGTTAATTTGGTTATTTTTTGAAATTTCTATAGTAAACTGTAATTTGGGATGATAGTTATTAAATTGATATAGTATTTCATTTTCTTTGCCAGGAGGAATAGCAGTGAGACAATCGTCCACATATCTTACAAAAAATGGTAAATTAAAAGATAATTTGGGAATAACAGTGCTTTCTAAATCTTCTAAGACTAATTGGGCAATAGTGCTTGAAATTGGAGAACCCATAGCACAGCCATCAGTTTGTTTGTAAATTTTATCTTTAAATTTGAAGTATGTAGTAGTTAAAGTAAGTTCAATTGCAGTAATAAAATTGTTTAAAGTAAGTGATGTGAAGGGTTCGATTTTATTCCAGTTTTTTTTGATAGTGGTAATTGCTAGATTTATTGGAATGTTTGTATAGAGTGATACAACATCCAGTGAAATTAAAGTAAAATTTTCCGGAATATAAAACGTTTTGCTTTTTTCTTTAAATGACCATGAATCTTTAATATAAAATTCATTTTGACCTGTAATATTAGATAAAATGTTGGATAAAAATTTCGATAATTTGGTAAATACACTACAAATATCCTTAAAGAATACTCCAAATTAAATATTAAAATCGCGCAACTTAAAAACAATAGAATATTTTTGTTAAAGTGTAGAGAACAAAATATAATCCCAAATTTTCTAAATTACCTCAACCCAAAAAATATACATATTGAAAATCCAAATTACTCGCATAAAATACATGATACTATTGTAAAATGTCAAAAATCTTGTATAAATATTCTTATTTCTGATCACTATACAAGCATACAAAAAATAACTAAAACTCTTCAGTATCTAGAAGTTCAAATCGATAAAATATTACCACAAACATATAACAATTTTTTCAAACAATCACAAAACCGAAAATTTCACACTAAATTTCTTAAGATAAAAAATAAACAACAACACAAATTAACAAATCTTACTAATAAACATACAAATAACAATGATTACAACTTTTCTATTAATACTAATTGGATACATAACATTTCTACCACCAACATCCCAACCAATGTACAAAAAATTTTACAATTAGGCCCCAACTTTACCATAAATACACGTAATACAGAAATTCCAATTAATAATATTATCGCCACAATTGAAAGTTCTATAACAAGGCTTCCTTCCGAAGAAAAAAATAATATTAGAAATAAAATTTGTCAAATCATTAAAAAATTTAGCTATTCATCTACAAAAATTAACAAAAATGAAAAAGATCTTTTGAATAACATTAAAATTACCAAAACTTTCCTTAAAAACAACCCACAAATTATCGTCCTAAAACCCGATAAAAGTAATAAAACTGTAATTATGAACTCCATTGATTACGAAAACAAAATGTTTAATCTATTAAATGACAAACTAATATATACAACTCTTCCTAAAGATCCCACAATAAGTTTACAAACTAAAAATAACAATTTTATTTCTAAATTATTAAATGAAAATAACATTTCACCTAATCTTAGCTTTAAACTTAAAATACAAAATTCTCTCCCCCCACGTATATATGGCCTCCCTAAATTACATAAAACTAATATTCCACTTAGACCAATAGTATCATGTATACAAAGTCCTTTCTACAAATTATCGAAATTTTTATCCAACATTTTATCTAATATTACAGGTCAAAATGAATTTTATATTAAAGATTCATGGTCATTTAAAGAAAAAAGCAAAACGTTTTATATTCCGGAAAATTTTACTTTAATTTCACTGGATGTTGTATCACTCTATACAAACATTCCAATAAATCTAGCAATTACCACTATCAAAAAAAACTGGAATAAAATCGAACCCTTCACATCACTTACTTTAAACAATTTTATTACTGCAATTGAACTTACTTTAACTACTACATACTTCAAATTTAAAGATAAAATTTACAAACAAACTGATGGCTGTGCTATGGGTTCTCCAATTTCAAGCACTATTGCCCAATTAGTCTTAGAAGATTTAGAAAGCACTGTTATTCCCAAATTATCTTTTAATTTACCATTTTTTGTAAGATATGTGGACGATTGTCTCACTGCTATTCCTCCTGGCAAAGAAAATGAAATACTATATCAATTTAATAACTATCATCCCAAATTACAGTTTACTATAGAAATTTCAAAAAATAACCAAATTAACTTCTTAGACTTAACTCTTTACAAAATTAATAATTCTATAGAAACAGAATGGCACACTAAACCCACTTGGTCTGGCCGTTACATTTACTTTAATTCTAAACAACCAATTTGTCACAAAAGAAGTATTGTTATGTGTTTAGCCGATCGAGCAATCAAACTTTCTAGTCCACAATTCAGAAAATCTGCAGTTGACAAAGCCATAAATTGTTTAATAAAAAATAACTACCCAAGATATTTTATTGACAAAATTATAAAAAACAGACTACATCAATTTTATAATAACAACAATATTAATCAGAACCAAAAAGAATCTAAAAACTACATTTCCTTACCCTATATAAAAGAAATATCACACAATATTAGTAACTTATTAAGAAAACATAATTTTGTAATTGCTCACAAAAAGCATAATAATTTACAATTTTTATATTCTCATCTGAAAACCCCCATTCCAAAATTGATGAAAACTCACACCGTATACAAAATTAATTGTAATAACTGTAATAAAACATACATTGGACAAACCAAAAATCATCTCGAGACTAGGTTAAAACAACATACATACCAAAATAGCAATTCAGCTATCAGTAAACACATAAAAAATACTAAACATAATTTCGATTTTAATAACACTACTATTCTTGAACAAGAGAGAAATTTAAAAGCTAGACTTATTTTAGAAATGATACACATCCAAAAAGACAAAAATTCTTTAAATGACAGATCTGACATTCAAAATTTAAGTCAAATATACCGTGACATAATAACGTAATTTGTTCTCTACCACTTGATTCTAAATTAACTCATGTACATTATTTATTTCCTTATTCATAATTATCAAAATCAAATGTGCTAGATATAATTTCTATTATTAAGTTTAACATAGTTACTGTTATTTACAAATTTTATTAAGAAAAAAAATGTCACTTTTTTATACTTTATACAATTTTGAATAAAACCTTGATAAAGCCCCCTAACGGAGGCGAAACGTTGGTGTTTTACAAAAAGAAGTTTCAATTTTGCCAAAAAATTCACAAAAGTTATAAACTTAAATCGTCGAATTTCGCTGAAAATACGCCTTTTACGGTATTCGTGGACTTATGCAGGAAATCATCCATTCTATCGGCTTTAAGGGGTACGTGTCGATGTATAAGTTCCTAGTAACTACTGAAGACTCAGTATGTAACAAAAATTTCCTCGATTACCTTGAAGTTAAGGGAGTTGTTGGAAAACTGCGCTCCTAAAGCAATTTATAGACAAATTCAGTCTATTTTATTTCTTGGAGTGTTTACTATCATTTATTGAGGTTACTTGAGTCTTAACTTTCAGTAATGGAGATACTTCAGAGTATATGGAGACTCATGGATACCGAGATATCCGACTCGACCGCCAAATTAGTCATTTGCACTCATTCTTGAAGCAGCTTATAGCCAAAGCCTAATGTTACAATCTTGAAGGGTTCTTCTCCGGTAGCGCCTCCGAAAGTTACTCTTGTACTTTTCTCGTATGACGCTTCGTTTCCGAGCTGTAATCAAAAAGACGTTAAAATTGCTTAAATCGTCGAATTTCGCTGAAAATACGCCTTTTACGGTATTCGAGGACTTATGCAGGAAATCATCCATTCTTCCGGCTTTAAGGGGTACGTGTCGATGTATAAGTTCCTAGTAACTACTGAACACTCAGTATGTCACAAAAATTTCGTTGATTACCTTGAAGTTAAGGGAGTTGTTGGAAAACTGCGCTCCTAAAGCAATTTATAGACAAATTCAGTCTATTTTATTTCTTGGAGTGTTTACTATCATTTATTGAGGTTACTTGAGTCCTAACTTTCAGTAATGGAGATACTTCAGGGTATATGGAGACCCATGGATACCGAGATATCCGACTCGACCGCCAAAGTAGGGAGTTTCACTCATTCTTCAAGCAGCTAATGGCCAAAGCCCAATGTTACAATCTTAAAGGGTTCTTCTCCGGTAGCGCCTCCGAAAGTTACTCTTGCACTTTTCTCGTATCTCGCTTCGTTTCCGAGCTGTAATCAAAAAGACGTTAAAATTGCTTAAATCCTCGAATTTCGCTGAAAATACGCCTTTTACGGTATTCGAGGACTTATGCAGGAAATCATCCATTCTTTCGGCTTTAAAGGGTACGTGTCGATGTATAAGTTCCTAGTAACTACTGAAGACTCAGTATGTCACAAAAATTTCCTCGATTACCTTGAAGTTAAGGGAGTTGTTGGAAAACTGCGCTCCTAAAGCAATTTATAGACAAATTCAGACTATCTGATTTCTTGGAGTGTTTACTATCATTTATTGAGGTTACTTGAGTCCTAACTTTCAGTAATGGAGATACTTCAGAGTATATGGAGACTCATGGATACCGAGATATCCGACTCGACCGCCAAATTAGTCATTTGCACTCATTCTTGAAGCAGCTTATAGCCAAAGCCTAATGTTACAATCTTGAAGGGTTCTTCTCCGGTAGCGCCTCCGAAAGTTACTCTTGCACTTTTCTCGTATGACGCTTCGTTTCCGAGCTGTAATCAAAAAGACGTTAAAATTGCTTAAATCGTCGAATTTCGCTGAAAATACGCCTTTTACGGTATTCGAGGACTTATGCAGGAAACCATCGATTCTTTCGGCTTTAAGGGGTACGTGTCGATGTATAAGTTCCTAGTAACTACTGAACACTCAGTACGTCACAAAAATTTCGTCGATTACCTTGAAGTTAAGGGAGTTGTTGGAAAACTGCGCTCCTAAAGCAATTTATAGACAAATTCAGTCTATTTTATTTCTTGGAGTGTTTACTATCATTTATTGAGGTTACTTGAGTCCTAACTTTCAGTAATGGAGATACTTCAGAGTATATGGAGACCCATGGATACCGAGATATCCGACTCGACCGCCAAATTAGGGATTTTCACTCATTCTTGAAGCAGCTTATGGCCAAAGCCTAATGTTACAATCTTGAAGGGTTCTTCTCCGGTAGCGCCTCCGAAAGTTACTCTTGCACTTTTCTCGTATGACGCTTCGTTTCCGAGCTGTAATCAAAAAGACGTTAAAATTGCTTAAATCGTCGAATTTCGCTGAAAATACGCCTTTTACGGTATTCGAGGACTTATGCAGGAAATCATCCATTCTTCCGGCTTTAAGGGGTACGTGTCGATGTATAAGTTCCTAGTAACTACTGAACACTCAGTATGTCACAAAAATTTCGTTGATTACCTTGAAGTTAAGGGAGTTGTTGGAAAACTGCGCTCCTAAAGCAATTTATAGACAAATTCAGTCTATTTTATTTCTTGGAGTGTTTACTATCATTTATTGAGGTTACTTGAGTCCTAACTTTCAGTAATGGAGATACTTCAGGGTATATGGAGACCCATGGATACCGAGATATCCGACTCGACCGCCAAAGTAGGGAGTTTCACTCATTCTTCAAGCAGCTAATGGCCAAAGCCCAATGTTACAATCTTAAAGGGTTCTTCTCCGGTAGCGCCTCCGAAAGTTACTCTTGCACTTTTCTCGTATCTCGCTTCGTTTCCGAGCTGTAATCAAAAAGACGTTAAAATTGCTTAAATCCTCGAATTTCGCTGAAAATACGCCTTTTACGGTATTCGAGGACTTATGCAGGAAATCATCCATTCTTTCGGCTTTAAAGGGTACGTGTCGATGTATAAGTTCCTAGTAACTACTGAAGACTCAGTATGTCACAAAAATTTCCTCGATTACCTTGAAGTTAAGGGAGTTGTTGGAAAACTGCGCTCCTAAAGCAATTTATAGACAAATTCAGACTATCTGATTTCTTGGAGTGTTTACTATCATTTATTGAGGTTACTTGAGTCCTAACTTTCAGTAATGGAGATACTTCAGAGTATATGGAGACTCATGGATACCGAGATATCCGACTCGACCGCCAAATTAGTCATTTGCACTCATTCTTGAAGCAGCTTATAGCCAAAGCCTAATGTTACAATCTTGAAGGGTTCTTCTCCGGTAGCGCCTCCGAAAGTTACTCTTGCACTTTTCTCGTATGACGCTTCGTTTCCGAGCTGTAATCAAAAAGACGTTAAAATTGCTTAAATCGTCGAATTTCGCTGAAAATACGCCTTTTACGGTATTCGAGGACTTATGCAGGAAACCATCGATTCTTTCGGCTTTAAGGGGTACGTGTCGATGTATAAGTTCCTAGTAACTACTGAACACTCAGTATGTCACAAAAATTTCGTCGATTGCCTTGAAGTTAAGGGAGTTGTTGGAAAACTGCGCTCCTAAAGCAATTTATAGACAAATTCAGTCTATTTTATTTCTTGGAGTGTTTACTATCATTTATTGAGGTTACTTGAGTCCTAACTTTCAGTAATGGAGATACTTCAGAGTATATGGAGACCCATGGATACCGAGATATCCGACTCGACCGCCAAATTAGGGATTTTCACTCATTCTTGAAGCAGCTTATGGCCAAAGCCTAATGTTACAATCTTGAAGGGTTCTTCACGGGTAGCGCCTCCGAAAGTTACTCTTGCACTTTTCTCGTATGACGCTTCGTTTCCGAGATGTAATCAAAAAGACGTTAAAATTGCTTAAATCGTCGAATTTCGCTGAAAATACGCCTTTTACGGTATTCGAGGACTTATGCAGGAAATCATCCATTCTTCCGGCTTTAAGGGGTACGTGTCGATGTATAAGTTCCTAGTAACTACTGAACACTCAGTATGTCACAAAAATTTCGTCGATTACCTTGAAGTTAAGGGAGTTGTTGGAAAACTGCGCTCCTAAAGCAATTTATAGACAAATTCAGTCTATTTTATTTCTTGGAGTGTTTACTATCATTTATTGAGGTTACTTCAGTCCTAACTTTCAGTAATGGAGATACTTCAGAGTATATGGAGAGCCATGGATACCGAGATATCCGACTCGACCGCCAAATTAGGGATTTTCACTCATTCTTGAAGCAGCTTATGGCCAAAGCCTAATGTTACAATCTTGAAGGGTTCTTCTCCGGTAGCGCCTCCGAAAGTTACTCTTGCACTTTTCTCGTATGACGCTTCGTTTCCGAGCTGTAATCAAAAAGACGTTAAAATTGCTTAAATCGTCGAATTTCGCTGAAAATACGCCTTTTACGGTATTCGAGGACTTATGCAGGAAACCATCGATTCTTTCGGCTTTAAGGGGTACGTGTCGATGTATAAGTTCCTAGTAACTACTGAAGACTCAGTATGTCACAAAAATTTCCTCGATTACCTTGAAGTTAAGGGAGTTGTTGGAAAACTGCGCTCCTAAAGCAATTTACAGACAAATTCAGACTATCTGTTTTCTTGGAGTGTTTACTATCATTTAAAGAGGTCAATTGAGTCCTAACTTTCAGTAATGGAGATACTTCAGAGTATATGGAGACCCATGGATACCGAGATATCCGACTCGACCGTTAAAATTAGGGAGTTTCACTAATTTTTGAAGCAGCTTATACCCAAAGCCCAATGTTACAATCTTAAAGGGTTCTTCTCCGGTAGCGCCTCCGAAAGTTACTCTTGCACTTTTCTCGTATCTCGCTTCGTTTCCGAGGTGTAATCAAAAAGACGTTAAAATTGCTTAAATCGTCGAATTTCGCTGAAAATACGCCTTTTACGGTATTCGAGGACTTATGCAGGAAATCATCGATTCTTTCGGCTCTAAGGGGTACGTGTCGATGTATAAGTTCCTAGTAACTACTGAAGACTCAGTATGTCACAAAAATTTCGTAGATTACCTTGAAGTTAAGGGAGTTGTTGGAAAACTGCGCTCCTAAAGCAATTTATAGACAAATAAGACTATCTGTTTTCTTGGAGTGTTTACTATCATTTATTGAGGTTACTTGAGTCCTAACTTTCCGTAATGGAGATACTTCAGAGTATATGGAGACTCATGGATACCGAGATATCCGACTCGACCGCCAAATTAGTCATTTTCACTCATTCTTGAAGCAGCTTATAGCCAAAGCCTAATGTTACAATCTTGAAGGGTTCTTCTCCGGTAGCGCCTCCGAGAGTTACTCTTGCACTTTTCTCGTATGACGCTTCGTTTCCGAGCTGTAATCAAAAAGACGTTAAAATTGCTTAAATCGTCGAATTTCGCTGAAAATACGCCTTTTACGGTATTCGTGGACTTATGCAGGAAATCATCTATTCTTTCGGCTTTAAGTGGTACGTGTCGATGTATAAGTTCCTAGTAACTTCTGAAGACTCAGTGTGTCATAAAAATTTCCTAGATTACCTTGAAGTGAAGGGAGTTGTTGGAAAACTGCGCTCCTAAAGCAATTTATAGACAAATAAGACTATCTGATTTCTTGGAGTGTTTACTATCATTTATTGAGGTTACTTGAGTCCTAACTTTCAGTAATGGAGATACTTCAGAGTATATGGAGACTCATGGATACCGAGATATCCGACTCGACCGCCAAATTAGGGATTTTCACTCATTCTTGAAGCAGCTTATGGCCAAAGCCTAATGTTACAATCTTAAAGGGTTCTTCTCCGGTAGCGCCTCCGAGAGTTACTCTTGCACTTTTCTCGTATGACGCTTCGTTTCCGAGCTGTAATCAAAAAGACGTTAAAATTGCTTAAATCGTCGAATTTCGCTGAAAATACGCCTTTTACGGTATTCGAGGACTTATGCAGGAAACCATCGATTCTTTCGGCTTTAAGGGGTACGTGTCGATGTATAAGTTCCTAGTAACTACTGAACACTCAGTACGTCACAAAAATTTCGTCGATTACCTTGAAGTTAAGGGAGTTGTTGGAAAACTGCGCTCCTAAAGCAATTTATAGACAAATTCAGTCTATTTTATTTCTTGGAGTGTTTACTATCATTTATTGAGGTTACTTGAGTCCTAACTTTCAGTAATGGAGATACTTCAGAGTATATGGAGACCCATGGATACCGAGATATCCGACTCGACCGCCAAATTAGGGATTTTCACTCATTCTTGAAGCAGCTTATGGCCAAAGCCTAATGTTACAATCTTGAAGGGTTCTTCTCCGGTAGCGCCTCCGAAAGTTACTCTTGCACTTTTCTCGTATGACGCTTCGTTTCCGAGCTGTAATCAAAAAGACGTTAAAATTGCTTAAATCGTCGAATTTCGCTGAAAATACGCCTTTTACGGTATTCGAGGACTTATGCAGGAAATCATCCATTCTTCCGGCTTTAAGGGGTACGTGTCGATGTATAAGTTCCTAGTAACTACTGAACACTCAGTATGTCACAAAAATTTCGTTGATTACCTTGAAGTTAAGGGAGTTGTTGGAAAACTGCGCTCCTAAAGCAATTTATAGACAAATTCAGTCTATTTTATTTCTTGGAGTGTTTACTATCATTTATTGAGGTTACTTGAGTCCTAACTTTCAGTAATGGAGATACTTCAGGGTATATGGAGACCCATGGATACCGAGATATCCGACTCGACCGCCAAAGTAGGGAGTTTCACTCATTCTTCAAGCAGCTAATGGCCAAAGCCCAATGTTACAATCTTAAAGGGTTCTTCTCCGGTAGCGCCTCCGAAAGTTACTCTTGCACTTTTCTCGTATCTCGCTTCGTTTCCGAGCTGTAATCAAAAAGACGTTAAAATTGCTTAAATCCTCGAATTTCGCTGAAAATACGCCTTTTACGGTATTCGAGGACTTATGCAGGAAATCATCCATTCTTTCGGCTTTAAAGGGTACGTGTCGATGTATAAGTTCCTAGTAACTACTGAAGACTCAGTATGTCACAAAAATTTCCTCGATTACCTTGAAGTTAAGGGAGTTGTTGGAAAACTGCGCTCCTAAAGCAATTTATAGACAAATTCAGACTATCTGATTTCTTGGAGTGTTTACTATCATTTATTGAGGTTACTTGAGTCCTAACTTTCAGTAATGGAGATACTTCAGAGTATATGGAGACTCATGGATACCGAGATATCCGACTCGACCGCCAAATTAGTCATTTGCACTCATTCTTGAAGCAGCTTATAGCCAAAGCCTAATGTTACAATCTTGAAGGGTTCTTCTCCGGTAGCGCCTCCGAAAGTTACTCTTGCACTTTTCTCGTATGACGCTTCGTTTCCGAGCTGTAATCAAAAAGACGTTAAAATTGCTTAAATCGTCGAATTTCGCTGAAAATACGCCTTTTACGGTATTCGAGGACTTATGCAGGAAACCATCGATTCTTTCGGCTTTAAGGGGTACGTGTCGATGTATAAGTTCCTAGTAACTACTGAACACTCAGTATGTCACAAAAATTTCGTCGATTGCCTTGAAGTTAAGGGAGTTGTTGGAAAACTGCGCTCCTAAAGCAATTTATAGACAAATTCAGTCTATTTTATTTCTTGGAGTGTTTACTATCATTTATTGAGGTTACTTGAGTCCTAACTTTCAGTAATGGAGATACTTCAGAGTATATGGAGACCCATGGATACCGAGATATCCGACTCGACCGCCAAATTAGGGATTTTCACTCATTCTTGAAGCAGCTTATGGCCAAAGCCTAATGTTACAATCTTGAAGGGTTCTTCACGGGTAGCGCCTCCGAAAGTTACTCTTGCACTTTTCTCGTATGACGCTTCGTTTCCGAGATGTAATCAAAAAGACGTTAAAATTGCTTAAATCGTCGAATTTCGCTGAAAATACGCCTTTTACGGTATTCGAGGACTTATGCAGGAAATCATCCATTCTTCCGGCTTTAAGGGGTACGTGTCGATGTATAAGTTCCTAGTAACTACTGAACACTCAGTATGTCACAAAAATTTCGTCGATTACCTTGAAGTTAAGGGAGTTGTTGGAAAACTGCGCTCCTAAAGCAATTTATAGACAAATTCAGTCTATTTTATTTCTTGGAGTGTTTACTATCATTTATTGAGGTTACTTCAGTCCTAACTTTCAGTAATGGAGATACTTCAGAGTATATGGAGAGCCATGGATACCGAGATATCCGACTCGACCGCCAAATTAGGGATTTTCACTCATTCTTGAAGCAGCTTATGGCCAAAGCCTAATGTTACAATCTTGAAGGGTTCTTCTCCGGTAGCGCCTCCGAAAGTTACTCTTGCACTTTTCTCGTATGACGCTTCGTTTCCGAGCTGTAATCAAAAAGACGTTAAAATTGCTTAAATCGTCGAATTTCGCTGAAAATACGCCTTTTACGGTATTCGAGGACTTATGCAGGAAACCATCGATTCTTTCGGCTTTAAGGGGTACGTGTCGATGTATAAGTTCCTAGTAACTACTGAAGACTCAGTATGTCACAAAAATTTCCTCGATTACCTTGCAGTTAAGGGAGTTGTTGGAAAACTGCGCTCCTAAAGCAATTTACAGACAAATTCAGACTATCTGTTTTCTTGGAGTGTTTACTATCATTTAAAGAGGTTAATTGAGTCCTAACTTTCAGTAATGGAGATACTTCAGAGTATATGGAGACCCATGGATACCGAGATATCCGACTCGACCGTTAAAATTAGGGAGTTTCACTAATTTTTGAAGCAGCTTATACCCAAAGCCCAATGTTACAATCTTAAAGGGTTCTTCTCCGGTAGCGCCTCCGAAAGTTACTCTTGCACTTTTCTCGTATCTCGCTTCGTTTCCGAGGTGTAATCAAAAAGACGTTAAAATTGCTTAAATCGTCGAATTTCGCTGAAAATACGCCTTTTACGGTATTCGAGGACTTATGCAGGAAATCATCGATTCTTTCGGCTCTAAGGGGTACGTGTCGATGTATAAGTTCCTAGTAACTACTGAAGACTCAGTATGTCACAAAAATTTCGTAGATTACCTTGAAGTTAAGGGAGTTGTTGGAAAACTGCGCTCCTAAAGCAATTTATAGACAAATAAGACTATCTGTTTTCTTGGAGTGTTTACTATCATTTATTGAGGTTACTTGAGTCCTAACTTTCCGTAATGGAGATACTTCAGAGTATATGGAGACTCATGGATACCGAGATATCCGACTCGACCGCCAAATTAGTCATTTTCACTCATTCTTGAAGCAGCTTATAGCCAAAGCCTAATGTTACAATCTTGAAGGGTTCTTCTCCGGTAGCGCCTCCGAGAGTTACTCTTGCACTTTTCTCGTATGACGCTTCGTTTCCGAGCTGTAATCAAAAAGACGTTAAAATTGCTTAAATCGTCGAATTTCGCTGAAAATACGCCTTTTACGGTATTCGTGGACTTATGCAGGAAATCATCTATTCTTTCGGCTTTAAGTGGTACGTGTCGATGTATAAGTTCCTAGTAACTTCTGAAGACTCAGTGTGTCATAAAAATTTCCTAGATTACCTTGAAGTGAAGGGAGTTGTTGGAAAACTGCGCTCCTAAAGCAATTTATAGACAAATAAGACTATCTGATTTCTTGGAGTGTTTACTATCATTTATTGAGGTTACTTGAGTCCTAACTTTCAGTAATGGAGATACTTCAGAGTATATGGAGACTCATGGATACCGAGATATCCGACTCGACCGCCAAATTAGGGATTTTCACTCATTCTTGAAGCAGCTTATGGCCAAAGCCTAATGTTACAATCTTAAAGGGTTCTTCTCCGGTAGCGCCTCCGAGAGTTACTCTTGCACTTTTCTCGTATGACGCTTCGTTTCCGAGCTGTAATCAAAAAGACGTTAAAATTGCTTAAATCGTCGAATTTCGCTGAAAATACGCCTTTTACGGTATTCGAGGACTTATGCAGGAAATCATCGATTCATTCGGCTTTAAGGGGTACGTGTCGATGTATAAGTTCCTAGTAACTACTGAAGACTCAGTATGTCACAAAAATTTCCTAGATTACCTTGAAGTTAAGGGAGTTGTTGGAAAATTGCGCTCCTTAAGCAATTTATAGACAAATAAGGCTATCTGATTTCTTGGAGTGTTTACTATCATTTATTGAGGTTACTTGAGTCCTAACTTTCAGTAATGGAGATACTTCAGAGTATATGGAGACTCATGGATACCGAGATATCCGACTCGACCGCCAAATTAGGGATTTTCACTCATTCTTGAAGCAGCTTATGGCCAAAGCCTAATGTTACAATCTTAAAGGGTTCTTCTCCGGTAGCGCCTCCGAGAGTTACTCTTGCACTTTTCTCGTATGACGCTTCGTTTCCGAGCTGTAATCAAAAAGACGTTAAAATTGCTTAAATCGTCGAATTTCGCTGAAAATACGCCTTTTACGGTATTCGTGGACTTATGCAGGAAATCATCCATTCTATCGGCTTTAAGGGGTACGTGTCGATGTATAAGTTCCTAGTAACTACTGAAGACTCAGTATGTAACAAAAATTTCCTCGATTACCTTGAAGTTAAGGGAGTTGTTGGAAAACTGCGCTCCTAAAGCAATTTATAGACAAATTCAGTCTATTTTATTTCTTGGAGTGTTTACTATCATTTATTGAGGTTACTTGAGTCCTAACTTTCAGTAATGGAGATACTTCAGAGTATATGGAGACACATGGATACCGAGATATCCGACTCGACCGTTAAAATTAGGGAGTTTCACTCATTTTTGAAGCAGCTTATGGCCAAAGCCCAATGTTACAATCTTAAAGGGTTCTTCTCCGGTAGCGCCTCCGAAAGTTACTCTTGCACTTTTCTCGTATCTCGCTTCGTTTCCGAGGTGTAATCAAAAAGACGTTAAAATTGCTTAAATCGTCGAATTTCGCTGAAAATACGCCTTTTACGGTATTCGAGGACTTATGCAGGAAATCATCGATTCTTTCAGCTTTAAGGGGTACGTGCCGATGTATAAGTTCCTAGTAACTACTGAAGACTCAGTATGTCACAAAAATTTCCTAGATTACCTTGAAGTTAAGGGAGTTGTTGGAAAACTGCGCTCCTAAAGCAATTTATAGACAAATAAGACTATCTGATTTCTTGGAGTGTTTACTATCATTTATTGAGGTTACTTGAGTCCTAACTTTCCGTAATGGAGATACTTCAGAGTATATGGAGACTCATGGATACCGAAATATCCGACTCGACCGCCAAATTTGACATTTTCACTCATTCTTGAAGCAGCTTATAGCCAAAGCCTAATGTTACAATCTTGAAGGGTTCTTCTCCGGTAGCGCCTCCGAGAGTTACTCTTGCACTTTTCTCGTATGACGCTTCGTTTCCGAGCAGTAATCAAAAAGACGTTAAAATTGCTTAAATCGTCGAATTTCGCTGAAAATACGCCTTTTACGGTATTCGTGGACTTATGCAGGAAATCATCCATTCTTTCGGCTTTAAGTGGTACGTGTCGATGTATAAGTTCCTAGTAACTACTGAAGACTCAGTATGTCACAAAAATTTCCTAGATTACCTTGAAGTTAAGGGAGTTGTTGGAAAATTGCGCTCCTTAAGCAATTTATAGACAAATAAGACTATCTGATTTCTTGGAGTGTTTACTATCATTTATTGAGGTTACTTGAGTCCTAACTTTCAGTAATGGAGATACTTCAGAGTATATGGAGACTCATGGATACCGAGATATCCGACTCGACCGCCAAATTAGTCATTTTCACTCATTCTTGAAGCAGCTTATAGCCAAAGCCTAATGTTACAATCTTGAAGGGTTCTTCTCCGGTAGCGCCTCCGAGAGTTACTCTTGCACTTTTCTCGTATGACGCTTCGTTTCCGAGCTGTAATCAAAAAGATGTTAAAATTGCTTAAATCGTCGAATTTCGCTGAAAATACGCCTTTTACGGTATTCGTGGACTTATGCAGGAAATCATCCATTCTTTCGGCTTTTCGGGGTACGTGTCGATGTATAAGTTCCTAGTAACTACTGAAGACTCAGTGTGTCATAAAAATTTCCTAGATTACCTTGAAGTGAAGGGAGTTGTTGGAAAACTGCGCTCCTATAGCAATTTATAGACAAATAAGACTATCTGATTTCTTGGAGTGTTTACTATCATTTATTGAGGTTACTTGAGTCCTAACTTTCAGTAATGGAGATACTTCAGAGTATATGGAGACTCATGGATACCGAGATATCCGACTCGACCGCCAAATTAGGGATTTTCACTCATTCTTGAAGCAGCTTATGGCCAAAGCCTAATGTTACAATCTTAAAGGGTTCTTCTCCGGTAGCGCCTCCGAGAGTTACTCTTGCACTTTTCTCGTATGACGCTTCGTTTCCGAGCTGTAATCAAAAAGACGTTAAAATTGCTTAAATCGTCGAATTTCGCTGAAAATACGCCTTTTACGGTATTCGAGGACTTATGCAGGAAATCATCGATTCTTTCGGCCTTAAGGGGTACGTGTCGATGTATAAGTTCCTAGTAACTACTGAAGACTCAGTATGTCACAAAAATTTCCTAGATTACCTTGAAGTTAAGGGAGTTGTTGGAAAATTGCGCTCCTTAAGCAATTTATAGACAAATAAGACTATCTGATTTCTTGGAGTGTTTACTATCATTTATTGAGGTTACTTGAGTCCTAACTTTCAGTAATGGAGATACTTCAGAGTATATGGAGACTCATGGATACCGAGATATCCGACTCGACCGCCAAATTAGGGATTTTCACTCATTCTTGAAGCAGCTTATGGCCAAAGCCTAATGTTACAATCTTGAAGGGTTCTTCTCCGGTAGCGCCTCCGAAAGTTACTCTTGCACTTTTCTCGTATGACGCTTCGTTTCCGAGCTGTAATCAAAAAGACGTTAAAATTGCTTAAATCGTCGAATTTCGCTGAAAATACGCCTTTTACGGTATTCGAGGACTTATGCAGGAAATCATCCATTCTTCCGGCTTTAAGGGGTACGTGTCGATGTATAAGTTCCTAGTAACTACTGAACACTCAGTATGTCACAAAAATTTCGTTGATTACCTTGAAGTTAAGGGAGTTGTTGGAAAACTGCGCTCCTAAAGCAATTTATAGACAAATTCAGTCTATTTTATTTCTTGGAGTGTTTACTATCATTTATTGAGGTTACTTGAGTCCTAACTTTCAGTAATGGAGATACTTCAGGGTATATGGAGACCCATGGATACCGAGATATCCGACTCGACCGCCAAAGTAGGGAGTTTCACTCATTCTTCAAGCAGCTAATGGCCAAAGCCCAATGTTACAATCTTAAAGGGTTCTTCTCCGGTAGCGCCTCCGAAAGTTACTCTTGCACTTTTCTCGTATCTCGCTTCGTTTCCGAGCTGTAATCAAAAAGACGTTAAAATTGCTTAAATCCTCGAATTTCGCTGAAAATACGCCTTTTACGGTATTCGAGGACTTATGCAGGAAATCATCCATTCTTTCGGCTTTAAAGGGTACGTGTCGATGTATAAGTTCCTAGCAACTACTGAAGACTCAGTATGTCACAAAAATTTCCTCGATTACCTTGAAGTTAAGGGAGTTGTTGGAAAACTGCGCTCCTAAAGCAATTTATAGACAAATTCAGACTATCTGATTTCTTGGAGTGTTTACTATCATTTATTGAGGTTACTTGAGTCCTAACTTTCAGTAATGGAGATACTTCAGAGTATATGGAGACTCATGGATACCGAGATATCCGACTCGACCCCCAAATTAGTCATTTGCACTCATTCTTGAAGCAGCTTATAGCCAAAGCCTAATGTTACAATCTTGAAGGGTTCTTCTCCGGTAGCGCCTCCGAAAGTTACTCTTGCACTTTTCTCGTATGACGCTTCGTTTCCGAGCTGTAATCAAAAAGACGTTAAAATTGCTTAAATCGTCGAATTTCGCTGAAAATACGCCTTTTACGGTATTCGAGGACTTATGCAGGAAACCATCGATTCTTTCGGCTTTAAGGGGTACGTGTCGATGTATAAGTTCCTAGTAACTACTGAACACTCAGTATGTCACAAAAATTTCGTCGATTACCTTGAAGTTAAAGGAGTTGTTGGAAAACTGCGCTCCTAAAGCAATTTATAGACAAATTCAGTCTATTTTATTTCTTGGAGTGTTTACTATCATTTATTGAGGTTACTTGAGTCCTAACTTTCAGTAATGGAGATACTTCAGAGTATATGGAGACCCATGGATACCGAGATATCCGACTCGACCGCCAAATTAGGGATTTTCACTCATTCTTGAAGCAGCTTATGGCCAAAGCCTAATGTTACAATCTTGAAGGGTTCTTCACGGGTACCGCCTCCGAAAGTTACTCTTGCACTTTTCTCGTATGACGCTTCGTTTCCGAGCTGTAATCAAAAAGACGTTAAAATTGCTTAAATCGTCGAATTTCGCTGAAAATACGCCTTTTACGGTATTCGAGGACTTATGCAGGAAATCATCCATTCTTCCGGCTTTAAGGGGTACGTGTCGATGTATAAGTTCCTAGTAACTACTGAACACTCAGTATGTCACAAAAATTTCGTCGATTACCTTGAAGTTAAGGGAGTTGTTGGAAAACTGCGCTCCTAAAGCAATTTATAGACAAATTCAGTCTATTTTATTTCTTGGAGTGTTTACTATCATTTATTGAGGTTACTTCAGTCCTAACTTTCAGTAATGGAGATACTTCAGAGTATATGGAGAGCCATGGATACCGAGATATCCGACTCGACCGCCAAATTAGGGATTTTCACTCATTCTTGAAGCAGCTTATGGCCAAAGCCTAATGTTACAATCTTGAAGGGTTCTTCTCCGGTAGCGCCTCCGAAAGTTACTCTTGCACTTTTCTCGTATGACGCTTCGTTTCCGAGCTGTAATCAAAAAGACGTTAAAATTGCTTAAATCGTCGAATTTCGCTGAAAATACGCCTTTTACGGTATTCGAGGACTTATGCAGGAAACCATCGATTCTTTCGGCTTTAAGGGGTACGTGTCGATGTATAAGTTCCTAGTAACTACTGAAGACTCAGTATGTCACAAAAATTTCCTCGATTACCTTGAAGTTAAGGGAGTTGTTGGAAAACTGCGCTCCTAAAGCAATTTACAGACAAATTCAGACTATCTGATTTCTTGGAGTGTTTACTATCATTTAAAGAGGTTAATTGAGTCCTAACTTTCAGTAATGGAGATACTTCAGAGTATATGGAGACTCATGGATACCGAGATATCCGACTCGACCGCCAAATTAGTCATTTTCACTCATTCTTGAAGCAGCTTATAGCCAAAGCCTAATGTTACAATCTTGAAGGGTTCTTCTCCGGTAGCGCCTCCGAGAGTTACTCTTGCACTTTTCTCGTATGACGCTTCGTTTCCGAGCTGTAATCAAAAAGACGTTAAAATTGCTTAAATCGTCGAATTTCGCTGAAAATACGCCTTTTACGGTATTCGTGGACTTATGCAGGAAATCATCTATTCTTTCGGCTTTAAGTGGTACGTGTCGATGTATAAGTTCCTAGTAACTTCTGAAGACTCAGTGTGTCATAAAAATTTCCTAGATTACCTTGAAGTGAAGGGAGTTGTTGGAAAACTGCGCTCCTAAGGCAATTTATAGACAAATAAGACTATCTGATTTCTTGGAGTGTTTACTATCATTTATTGAGGTTACTTGAGTCCTAACTTTCAGTAATGGAGATACTTCAGAGTATATGGAGACTCATGGATACCGAGATATCCGACTCGACCGCCAAATTAGGGATTTTCACTCATTCTTGAAGCAGCTTATGGCCAAAGCCTAATGTTACAATCTTAAAGGGTTCTTCTCCGGTAGCGCCTCCGAGAGTTACTCTTGCACTTTTCTCGTATGACGCTTCGTTTCCGAGCTGTAATCAAAAAGACGTTAAAATTGCTTAAATCGTCGAATTTCGCTGAAAATACGCCTTTTACGGTATTCGAGGACTTATGCAGGAAATCATCGATTCATTCGGCTTTAAGGGGTACGTGTCGATGTATAAGTTCCTAGTAACTACTGAAGACTCAGTATGTCACAAAAATTTCCTAGATTACCTTGAAGTTAAGGGAGTTGTTGGAAAATTGCGCTCCTTAAGCAATTTATAGACAAATAAGGCTATCTGATTTCTTGGAGTGTTTACTATCATTTATTGAGGTTACTTGAGTCCTAACTTTCCGTAATGGAGATACTTCAGAGTATATGGAGACTCATGGATACCGAAATATCCGACTCGACCGCCAAATTTGACATTTTCACTCATTCTTGAAGCAGCTTATAGCCAAAGCCTAATGTTACAATCTTGAAGGGTTCTTCTCCGGTAGCGCCTCCGAGAGTTACTCTTGCACTTTTCTCGTATGACGCTTCGTTTCCGAGCAGTAATCAAAAAGACGTTAAAATTGCTTAAATCGTCGAATTTCGCTGAAAATACGCCTTTTACGGTATTCGTGGACTTATGCAGGAAATCATCCATTCTTTCGGCTTTAAGTGGTACGTGTCGATGTATAAGTTCCTAGTAACTACTGAAGACTCAGTATGTCACAAAAATTTCCTAGATTACCTTGAAGTTAAGGGAGTTGTTGGAAAATTGCGCTCCTTAAGCAATTTATAGACAAATAAGACTATCTGATTTCTTGGAGTGTTTACTATCATTTATTGAGGTTACTTGAGTCCTAACTTTCAGTAATGGAGATACTTCAGAGTATATGGAGACTCACGGATACCGAGATATCCGACTCGACCGCCAAATTAGTCATTTTCACTCATTCTTGAAGCAGCTTATAGCCAAAGCCTAATGTTACAATCTTGAAGGGTTCTTCTCCGGTAGCGCCTCCGAGAGTTACTCTTGCACTTTTCTCGTATGACGCTTCGTTTCCGAGCTGTAATCAAAAAGACGTTAAAATTGCTTAAATCGTCGAATTTCGCTGAAAATACGCCTTTTACGGTATTCGAGGACTTATGCAGGAAATCATAGATTCTTTCGGCTTTAAGGGGTACGTGTCGATGTATAAGTTCCTAGTAACTACTGAAGACTCAGTATGTCACAAAAATTTCCTAGATTACCTTGAAGTTAAGGGAGTTGTTGGAAAATTGCGCTCCTTAAGCAATTTATAGACAAATAAGACTATCTGATTTCTTGGAGTGTTTACTATCATTTATTGAGGTTACTTGAGTCCTAACTTTCAGTAATGGAGATACTTCAGAGTATATGGAGACTCATGGATACCGAGATATCCGACTCGACCGCCAAATTAGTCATTTTCACTCATTCTTGAAGCAGCTTATAGCCAAAGCCTAATGTTACAATCTTGAAGGGTTCTTCTCCGGTAGCGCCTCCGAGAGTTACTCTTGCACTTTTCTCGTATGACGCTTCGTTTCCGAGCTGTAATCAAAAAGACGTTAAAATTGCTTAAATCGTCGAATTTCGCTGAAAATACGCCTTTTACGGTATTCGTGGACTTATGCAGGAAATCATCCATTCTTTCGGCTTTTCGGGGTACGTGTCGATGTATAAGTTCCTAGTAACTACTGAAGACTCAGTGTGTCATAAAAATTTCCTAGATTACCTTGAAGTGAAGGGAGTTGTTGGAAAACTGCGCTCCTAAAGCAATTTATAGACAAATAAGACTATCTGATATCTTGGAGTGTTTACTATCATTTATTGAGGTTACTTGAGTCCTAACTTTCAGTAATGGAGATACTTCAGAGTATATGGAGACTCATGGATACCGAGATATCCGACTCGACCGCCAAATTAGGGATTTTCACTCATTCTTGAAGCAGCTTATGGCCAAAGCCTAATGTTACAATCTTAAAGGGTTCTTCTCCGGTAGCGCCTCCGAGAGTTACTCTTGCACTTTTCTCGTATGACGCTTCGTTTCCGAGCTGTAATCAAAAAGACGTTAAAATTGCTTAAATCGTCGAATTTCGCTGAAAATACGCCTTTTACGGTATTCGAGGACTTATGCAGGAAATCATCGATTCTTTCGGCCTTAAGGGGTACGTGTCGATGTATAAGTTCCTAGTAACTACTGAAGACTCAGTATGTCACAAAAATTTCCTAGATTACCTTGAAGTTAAGGGAGTTGTTGGAAAATTGCGCTCCTTAAGCAATTTATAGACAAATAAGACTATCTGATTTCTTGGAGTGTTTACTATCATTTATTGAGGTTACTTGAGTCCTAACTTTCAGTAATGGAGATACTTCAGAGTATATGGAGACTCATGGATACCGAGATATCCGACTCGACCGCCAAATTAGGGATTTTCACTCATTCTTGAAGCAGCTTATGGCCAAAGCCTAATGTTACAATCTTGAAGGGTTCTTCTCCGGTAGCGCCTCCGAAAGTTACTCTTGCACTTTTCTCGTATGACGCTTCGTTTCCGAGCTGTAATCAAAAAGACGTTAAAATTGCTTAAATCGTCGAATTTCGCTGAAAATACGCCTTTTACGGTATTCGAGGACTTATGCAGGAAATCATCCATTCTTCCGGCTTTAAGGGGTACGTGTCGATGTATAAGTTCCTAGTAACTACTGAACACTCAGTATGTCACAAAAATTTCGTTGATTACCTTGAAGTTAAGGGAGTTGTTGGAAAACTGCGCTCCTAAAGCAATTTATAGACAAATTCAGTCTATTTTATTTCTTGGAGTGTTTACTATCATTTATTGAGGTTACTTGAGTCCTAACTTTCAGTAATGGAGATACTTCAGGGTATATGGAGACCCATGGATACCGAGATATCCGACTCGACCGCCAAAGTAGGGAGTTTCACTCATTCTTCAAGCAGCTAATGGCCAAAGCCCAATGTTACAATCTTAAAGGGTTCTTCTCCGGTAGCGCCTCCGAAAGTTACTCTTGCACTTTTCTCGTATCTCGCTTCGTTTCCGAGCTGTAATCAAAAAGACGTTAAAATTGCTTAAATCCTCGAATTTCGCTGAAAATACGCCTTTTACGGTATTCGAGGACTTATGCAGGAAATCATCCATTCTTTCGGCTTTAAAGGGTACGTGTCGATGTATAAGTTCCTAGCAACTACTGAAGACTCAGTATGTCACAAAAATTTCCTCGATTACCTTGAAGTTAAGGGAGTTGTTGGAAAACTGCGCTCCTAAAGCAATTTATAGACAAATTCAGACTATCTGATTTCTTGGAGTGTTTACTATCATTTATTGAGGTTACTTGAGTCCTAACTTTCAGTAATGGAGATACTTCAGAGTATATGGAGACTCATGGATACCGAGATATCCGACTCGACCGCCAAATTAGTCATTTGCACTCATTCTTGAAGCAGCTTATAGCCAAAGCCTAATGTTACAATCTTGAAGGGTTCTTCTCCGGTAGCGCCTCCGAAAGTTACTCTTGCACTTTTCTCGTATGACGCTTCGTTTCCGAGCTGTAATCAAAAAGACGTTAAAATTGCTTAAATCGTCGAATTTCGCTGAAAATACGCCTTTTACGGTATTCGAGGACTTATGCAGGAAACCATCGATTCTTTCGGCTTTAAGGGGTACGTGTCGATGTATAAGTTCCTAGTAACTACTGAACACTCAGTATGTCACAAAAATTTCGTCGATTACCTTGAAGTTAAAGGAGTTGTTGGAAAACTGCGCTCCTAAAGCAATTTATAGACAAATTCAGTCTATTTTATTTCTTGGAGTGTTTACTATCATTTATTGAGGTTACTTGAGTCCTAACTTTCAGTAATGGAGATACTTCAGAGTATATGGAGACCCATGGATACCGAGATATCCGACTCGACCGCCAAATTAGGGATTTTCACTCATTCTTGAAGCAGCTTATGGCCAAAGCCTAATGTTACAATCTTGAAGGGTTCTTCACGGGTAGCGCCTCCGAAAGTTACTCTTGCACTTTTCTCGTATGACGCTTCGTTTCCGAGCTGTAATCAAAAAGACGTTAAAATTGCTTAAATCGTCGAATTTCGCTGAAAATACGCCTTTTACGGTATTCGAGGACTTATGCAGGAAATCATCCATTCTTCCGGCTTTAAGGGGTACGTGTCGATGTATAAGTTCCTAGTAACTACTGAACACTCAGTATGTCACAAAAATTTCGTCGATTACCTTGAAGTTAAGGGAGTTGTTGGAAAACTGCGCTCCTAAAGCAATTTATAGACAAATTCAGTCTATTTTATTTCTTGGAGTGTTTACTATCATTTATTGAGGTTACTTCAGTCCTAACTTTCAGTAATGGAGATACTTCAGAGTATATGGAGAGCCATGGATACCGAGATATCCGACTCGACCGCCAAATTAGGGATTTTCACTCATTCTTGAAGCAGCTTATGGCCAAAGCCTAATGTTACAATCTTGAAGGGTTCTTCTCCGGTAGCGCCTCCGAAAGTTACTCTTGCACTTTTCTCGTATGACGCTTCGTTTCCGAGCTGTAATCAAAAAGACGTTAAAATTGCTTAAATCGTCGAATTTCGCTGAAAATACGCCTTTTACGGTATTCGAGGACTTATGCAGGAAACCATCGATTCTTTCGGCTTTAAGGGGTACGTGTCGATGTATAAGTTCCTAGTAACTACTGAAGACTCAGTATGTCACAAAAATTTCCTCGATTACCTTGAAGTTAAGGGAGTTGTTGGAAAACTGCGCTCCTAAAGCAATTTACAGACAAATTCAGACTATCTGATTTCTTGGAGTGTTTACTATCATTTAAAGAGGTTAATTGAGTCCTAACTTTCAGTAATGGAGATACTTCAGAGTATATGGAGACCCATGGATACCGAGATATCCGACTCGACCGTTAAAATTAGGGAGTTTCACTAATTTTTGAAGCAGCTTATACCCAAAGCCCAATGTTACAATCTTAAAGGGTTCTTCTCCGGTAGCGCCTCCGAAAGTTACTCTTGCACTTTTCTCGTATCTCGCTTCGTTTCCGAGGTGTAATCAAAAAGACGTTAAAATTGCTTAAATCGTCGAATTTCGCTGAAAATACGCCTTTTACGGTATTCGAGGACTTATGCAGGAAATCATCGATTCTTTCGGCTCTAAGGGGTACGTGTCGATGTATAAGTTCCTAGTAACTACTGAAGACTCAGTATGTCACAAAAATTTCGTAGATTACCTTGAAGTTAAGGGAGTTGTTGGAAAACTGCGCTCCTAAAGCAATTTATAGACAAATAAGACTATCTGATTTCTTGGAGTGTTTACTATCATTTATTGAGGTTACTTGAGTCCTAACTTTCCGTAATGGAGATACTTCAGAGTATATGGAGACTCATGGATACCGAGATATCCGACTCGACCGCCAAATTAGTCATTTTCACTCATTCTTGAAGCAGCTTATAGCCAAAGCCTAATGTTACAATCTTGAAGGGTTCTTCTCCGGTAGCGCCTCCGAGAGTTACTCTTGCACTTTTCTCGTATGACGCTTCGTTTCCGAGCTGTAATCAAAAAGACGTTAAAATTGCTTAAATCGTCGAATTTCGCTGAAAATACGCCTTTTACGGTATTCGTGGACTTATGCAGGAAATCATCTATTCTTTCGGCTTTAAGTGGTACGTGTCGATGTATAAGTTCCTAGTAACTTCTGAAGACTCAGTGTGTCATAAAAATTTCCTAGATTACCTTGAAGTGAAGGGAGTTGTTGGAAAACTGCGCTCCTAAAGCAATTTATAGACAAATAAGACTATCTGATTTCTTGGAGTGTTTACTATCATTTATTGAGGTTACTTGAGTCCTAACTTTCAGTAATGGAGATACTTCAGAGTATATGGAGACTCATGGATACCGAGATATCCGACTCGACCGCCAAATTAGGGATTTTCACTCATTCTTGAAGCAGCTTATGGCCAAAGCCTAATGTTACAATCTTAAAGGGTTCTTCTCCAGTAGCGCCTCCGAGAGTTACTCTTGCACTTTTCTCGTATGACGCTTCGTTTCCGAGCTGTAATCAAAAAGACGTTAAAATTGCTTAAATCGTCGAATTTCGCTGAAAATACGCCTTTTACGGTATTCGAGGACTTATGCAGGAAATCATCGATTCATTCGGCTTTAAGGGGTACGTGTCGATGTATAAGTTCCTAGTAACTACTGAAGACTCAGTATGTCACAAAAATTTCCTAGATTACCTTGAAGTTAAGGGAGTTGTTGGAAAATTGCGCTCCTTAAGCAATTTATAGACAAATAAGGCTATCTGATTTCTTGGAGTGTTTACTATCATTTATTGAGGTTACTTGAGTCCTAACTTTCAGTAATGGAGATACTTCAGAGTATATGGAGACTCATGGATACCGAGATATCCGACTCGACCGCCAAATTAGGGATTTTCACTCATTCTTGAAGCAGCTTATGGCCGAAGCCTAATGTTACAATCTTAAAGGGTTCTTCTCCGGTAGCGCCTCCGAGAGTTACTCTTGCACTTTTCTCGTATGACGCTTCGTTTCCGAGCTGTAATCAAAAAGACGTTAAAATTGCTTAAATCGTCGAATTTCGCTGAAAATACGCCTTTTACGGTATTCGTGGACTTATGCAGGAAATCATCCATTCTATCGGCTTTAAGGGGTACGTGTCGATGTATAAGTTCCTAGTAACTACTGAAGACTCAGTATGTAACAAAAATTTCCTCGATTACCTTGAAGTTAAGGGAGTTGTTGGAAAACTGCGCTCCTAAAGCAATTTATAGACAAATTCAGTCTATTTTATTTCTTGGAGTGTTTACTATCATTTATTGAGGTTACTTGAGTCCTAACTTTCAGTAATGGAGATACTTCAGAGTATATGGAGACACATGGATACCGAGATATCCGACTCGACCGTTAAAATTAGGGAGTTTCACTCATTTTTGAAGCAGCTTATGGCCAAAGCCCAATGTTACAATCTTAAAGGGTTCTTCTCCGGTAGCGCCTCCGAAAGTTACTCTTGCACTTTTCTCGTATCTCGCTTCGTTTCCGAGGTGTAATCAAAAAGACGTTAAAATTGCTTAAATCGTCGAATTTCGCTGAAAATACGCCTTTTACGGTATTCGAGGACTTATGCAGGAAATCATCGATTCTTTCAGCTTTAAGGGGTACGTGCCGATGTATAAGTTCCTAGTAACTACTGAAGACTCAGTATGTCACAAAAATTTCCTAGATTACCTTGAAGTTAAGGGAGTTGTTGGAAAACTGCGCTCCTAAAGCAATTTATAGACAAATAAGACTATCTGATTTCTTGGAGTGTTTACTATCATTTATTGAGGTTACTTGAGTCCTAACTTCCGTAATGGAGATACTTCAGAGTATATGGAGACTCATGGATACCGAAATATCCGACTCGACCGCCAAATTTGACATTTTCACTCATTCTTGAAGCAGCTTATAGCCAAAGCCTAATGTTACAATCTTGAAGGGTTCTTCTCCGGTAGCGCCTCCGAGAGTTACTCTTGCACTTTTCTCGTATGACGCTTCGTTTCCGAGCTGTAATCAAAAAGACGTTAAAATTGCTTAAATCGTCGAATTTCGCTGAAAATACGCCTTTTACGGTATTCGTGGACTTATGCAGGAAATCATCCATTCTTTCGGCTTTAAGTGGTACGTGTCGATGTATAAGTTCCTAGTAACTTCTGAAGACTCAGTGTGTCATAAAAATTTCTTAGATTACCTTGAAGTGAAGGGAGTTGTTGGAAAACTGCGCTCCTAAAGCAATTTATAGACAAATAAGACTATCTGATTTCTTGGAGTGTTTACTATCATTTATTGAGGTTACTTGAGTCCTAACTTTCAGTAATGGAGATACTTCAGAGTATATGGAGACTCATGGATTCCGAGATATCCGACTCGACCGCCAAATTAGGGATTTTCACTCATTCTTGAAGCAGCTTATGGCCAAAGCCTAATGTTATAATCTTAAAGGGTTCTTCTCCGGTAGCGCCTCCGAGAGTTACTCTTGCACTTTTCTCGTATGACGCTTCGTTTCCGAGCTGTAATCAAAAAGACGTTAAAATTGCTTAAATCGTCGAATTTCGCTGAAAATACGCCTTTTACGGTATTCGAGGACTTATGCAGGAAATCATCGATTCTTTCGGCTTTAAGGGGTACGTGTCGATGTATAAGTTCCTAGTAACTACTGAAGACTCAGTATGTCACAAAAATTTCCTAGATTACCTTGAAGTTAAGGGAGTTGTTGGAAAATTGCGCTCCTTAAGCAATTTATAGACAAATAAGGCTATCTGATTTCTTGGAGTGTTTACTATCATTTATTGAGGTTACTTGAGTCCTAACTTTCAGTAATGGAGATACTTCAGAGTATATGGAGACTCATGGATACCGAGATATCCGACTCGACCGCCAAATTAGGGATTTTCACTCATTCTTGAAGCAGCTTATGGCCAAAGCCTAATGTTACAATCTTAAAGGGTTCTTCTCCGGTAGCGCCTCCGAGAGTTACTCTTGCACTTTTCTCGTATGACGCTTCGTTTCCGAGCTGTAATCAAAAAGACGTTAAAATTGCTTAAATCGTCGAATTTCGCTGAAAATACGCCTTTTACGGTATTCGTGGACTTATGCAGGAAATCATCCATTCTATCGGCTTTAAGGGGTATGTGTCGATGTATAAGTTCCTAGTAACTACTGAAGACTCAGTATGTAACAAAAATTTCCTCGATTACCTTGAAGTTAAGGGAGTTGTTGGAAAACTGCGCTCCTAAAGCAATTTATAGACAAATTCAGTCTATTTTATTTCTTGGAGTGTTTACTATCATTTATTGAGGTTACTTGAGTCCTAACTTTCAGTAATGGAGATACTTCAGAGTATATGGAGACACATGGATACCGAGATATCCGACTCGACCGTTAAAATTAGGGAGTTTCACTCATTTTTGAAGCAGCTTATGGCCAAAGCCCAATGTTACAATCTTAAAGGGTTCTTCTCCGGTAGCGCCTCCAAAAGTTACTCTTGCACTTTTCTCGTATCTCGCTTCGTTTCCGAGGTGTAATCAAAAAGACGTTAAAATTGCTTAAATCGTCGAATTTCGCTGAAAATACGCCTTTTACGGTATTCGAGGACTTATGCAGGAAATCATCGATTCTTTCGGCTTTAAGGGGTACGTGCCGATGTATAAGTTCCTAGTAACTACTGAAGACTCAGTATGTCACAAAAATTTCCTAGATTACCTTGAAGTTAAGGGAGTTGTTGGAAAACTGCGCTCCTAAAGCAATTTATAGACAAATAAGACTATCTGATTTCTTGGAGTGTTTCCTATCATTTATTGAGGTTACTTGAGTCCTAACTTTCCGTAATGGAGATACTTCAGAGTATATGGAGACTCATGGATACCGAAATATCCGACTCGACCGCCAAATTTGACATTTTCACTCATTCTTGAAGCAGCTTATAGCCAAAGCCTAATGTTACAATCTTGAAGGGTTCTTCTCCGGTAGCGCCTCCAAGAGTTACTCTTGCACTTTTCTCGTATGACGCTTCGTTTCCGAGCTGTAATCAAAAAGACGTTAAAATTGCTTAAATCGTCGAATTTCGCTGAAAATACGCCTTTTACGGTATTCGTGGACTTATGCAGGAAATCATCCATTCTTTCGGCTTTAAGTGGTACGTGTCGATGTATAAGTTCCTAGTAACTACTGAAGACTCAGTGTGTCATAAAAATTTCCTAGATTACCTTGAAGTTAAGGGAGTTGTTGGAAAACTGCGCTCCTAAAGCAATTTATAGACAAATAAGACTATCTGATTTCTTGGAGTGTTTACTATCATTTATTGAGGTTACTTGAGTCCTAACTTTCAGTAATGGAGATACTTCAGAGTATATGGAGACTCATGGATACCGAGATATCCGACTCGACCGCCAAATTAGGGATTTTCACTCATTCTTGAAGGAGCTTATGGCCAAAGCCTAATGTTACAATCTTAAAGGGTTCTTCTCCTGTAGCGCCTCCGAGAGTTACTCTTGCACTTTTCTCGTATGACGCTTCGTTTCCGAGCTGTAATCAAAAAGACCTTAAAATTGCTTAAATCGTCGAATTTCGCTGAAAATACGCCTTTTACGGTATTCGAGGACTTATGCAGGAAATCATCGATTCTTTCGGCTTTAAGGGGTACGTGTCGATGTACAAGTTCCTAGTAACTACTGAAGACTCAGTATGTCACAAAAATTTCCTAGATTACCTTGAAGTTAAGGGAGTTGTTGGAAAACTGCGCTCCTAAAGCAATTTATAGACAAATAAGACTATCTGATTTCTTGGAGTGTTTACTATCATTTATTGAGGTTACTTGAGTCCTAACTTTCCGTAATGGAGATACTTCAGAGTATATGGAGACTCATGGATACCGAAATATCCGACTCGACCGCCAAATTTGACATTTTCACTCATTCTTGAAGCAGCTTATAGCCAAAGCCTAATGTTACAATCTTGAAGGGTTCTTCTCCGGTAGCGCCTCCGAGAGTTACTCTTGCACTTTTCTCGTATGACGCTTCGTTTCCGAGCTGTAATCAAAAAGACGTTAAAATTGCTTAAATCGTCGAATTTCGCTGAAAATACGCCTTTTACGGTATTCGTGGACTTATGCAGGAAATCATCCGTTCTTTCGGCTTTAAGTGGTACGTGTCGATGTATAAGTTCCTAGTAACTTCTGAAGACTCAGTGTGTCATAAAAATTTCCTAGATTACCTTGAAGTGAAGGGAGTTGTTGGAAAACTGCGCTCCTAAAGCAATTTATAGACAAATAAGACTATCTGATTTCTTGGAGTGTTTACTATCATTTATTGAGGTTACTTGAGTCCTAACTTTCAGTAATGGAGATACTTCAGAGTATATGGAGACTCATGGATACCGAGATATCCGACTCGACCGCCAAATTAGGGATTTTCACTCATTCTTGAAGCAGCTTATGGCCAATGCCTAATGTTACAATCTTAAAGGGTTCTTCTCCGGTAGCGCCTCCGAGAGTTACTCTTGCACTTTTCTCGTATGACGCTTCGTTTCCGAGCTGTAATCAAAAAGACGTTAAAATTGCTTAAATCGTCGAATTTCGCTGAAAATACGCCTTTTACGGTATTCGAGGACTTATGCAGGAAATCATCGATTCTTTCGGCTTTAAGGGGTACGTGTCGATGTATAAGTTCCTAGTAACTACTGAAGACTCAGTATGTCACAAAAATTTCCTAGATTACCTTGAAGTTAAGGGAGTTGTTGGAAAATTGCGCTCCTTAAGCAATTTATAGACAAATAAGGCTATCTGATTTCTTGGAGTGTTTACTATCATTTATTGAGGTTACTTGAGTCCTAACTTTCAGTAATGGAGATACTTCAGAGTATATGGAGACTCATGGATACCGAGATATCCGACTCGACCGCCAAATTAGGGATTTTCACTCATTCTTGAAGCAGCTTATGGCCAAAGCCTAATGTTACAATCTTAAAGGGTTCTTCTCCGGTAGCGCCTCCGAGAGTTACTCTTGCACTTTTCTCGTATGACGCTTCGTTTCCGAGCTGTAATCAAAAAGACGTTAAAATTGCTTAAATCGTCGAATTTCGCTGAAAATACGCCTTTTACGGTATTCGTGGACTTATGCAGGAAATCATCCATTCTATCGGCTTTAAGGGGTACGTGTCGATGTATAAGTTCCTAGTAACTACTGAAGACTCAGTATGTAACAAAAATTTCCTCGATTACCTTGAAGTTAAGGGAGTTGTTGGAAAACTGCGCTCCTAAAGCAATTTATAGACAAATTCAGTCTATTTTATTTCTTGGAGTGTTTACTATCATTTATTGAGGTTACTTGAGTCCTAACTTTCAGTAATGGAGATACTTCAGAGTATATGGAGACACATGGATACCGAGATATCCGACTCGACCGTTAAAATTAGGGAGTTTCACTCATTTTTGAAGCAGCTTATGGCCAAAGCCCAATGTTACAATCTTAAAGGGTTCTTCTCCGGTAGCGCCTCCGAAAGTTACTCTTGCACTTTTCTCGTATCTCGCTTCGTTTCCGAGGTGTAATCAAAAAGACGTTAAAATTGCTTAAATCGTCGAATTTCGCTGAAAATACGCCTTTTACGGTATTCGAGGACTTATGCAGGAAATCATCGAATCTTTCAGCTTTAAGGGGTACGTGCCGATGTATAAGTTCCTAGTAACTACTGAAGACTCAGTATGTCACAAAAATTTCCTAGATTACCTTGAAGTTAAGGGAGTTGTTGGAAAACTGCGCCCCTAAAGCAATTTATAGACAAATAAGACTATCTGATTTCTTGGAGTGTTTACTATCATTTATTGAGGTTACTTGAGTCCTAACTTTCCGTAATGGAGATACTTCAGAGTATATGGAGACTCATGGATACCGAAATATCCGACTCGACCGCCAAATTTGACATTTTCACTCATTCTTGAAGCAGCTTATAGCCAAAGCCTAATGTTACAATCTTGAAGGGTTCTTCTCCGGTAGCGCCTCCGAGAGTTACTCTTGCACTTTTCTCGTATGACGCTTCGTTTCCGAGCTGTTATCAAAAAGACGTTAAAATTGCTTAAATCGTCGAATTTCGCTGAAAATACGCCTTTTACGGTATTCGTGGACTTATGCAGGAAATCATCCATTCTTTCGGCTTTAAGTGGTACGTGTCGATGTATAAGTTCCTAGTAACTTCTGAAGACTCAGTGTGTCATAAAAATTTCCTAGATTACCTTGAAGTGAAGGGAGTTGTTGGAAAACTGCGCTCCTAAAGCAATTTATAGACAAATAAGACTATCTGATTTCTTGGAGTGTTTACTATCATTTATTGAGGTTACTTGAGTCCTAACTTTCAGTAATGGAGATACTTCAGAGTATATGGAGACTCATGGATACCGAGATATCCGACTCGACCGCCAAATTAGGGATTTTCACTCATTCTTGAAGCAGCTTATGGCCAAAGCCTAATGTTACAATCTTAAAGGGTTCTTCTCCGGTAGCGCCTCCGAGAGTTACTCTTGCACTTTTCTCGTATGACGCTTCGTTTCCGAGCTGTAATCAAAAAGACGTTAAAATTGCTTAAATCGTCGAATTTCGCTGAAAATACGCCTTTTACGGTATTCGAGGACTTATGCAGGAAATCATCGATTCTTTCGGCTTTAAGGGGTACGTGTCGATGTATAAGTTCCTAGTAACTACTGAAGACTCAGTATGTCACAAAAATTTCCTAGATTACCTTGAAGTTAAGGGAGTTGTTGGAAAATTGCGCTCCTTAAGCAATTTATAGACAAATAAGGCTATCTGATTTCTTGGAGTGTTTACTATCATTTATTGAGGTTACTTGAGTCCTAACTTTCAGTAATGGAGATACTTCAGAGTATATGGAGACTCATGGATACCGAGATATCCGACTCGACCGCCAAATTAGGGATTTTCACTCATTCTTGAAGCAGCTTATGGCCAAAGCCTAATGTTACAATCTTAAAGGGTTCTTCTCCGGTAGCGCCTCCGAGAGTTACTCTTGCACTTTTCTCGTATGACGCTTCGTTTCCGAGCTGTAATCAAAAAGACGTTAAAATTGCTTAAATCGTCGAATTTCGCTGAAAATACGCCTTTTACGGTATTCGTGGACTTATGCAGGAAATCATCCATTCTATCGGCTTTAAGGGGTACGTGTCGATGTATAAGTTCCTAGTAACTACTGAAGACTCAGTATGTAACAAAAATTTCCTCGATTACCTTGAAGTTAAGGGAGTTGTTGGAAAACGGCGCTCCTAAAGCAATTTATAGACAAATTCAGTCTATTTTATTTCTTGGAGTGTTTACTATCATTTATTGAGGTTACTTGAGTCCTAACTTTCAGTAATGGAGATACTTCAGAGTATATGGAGACACATGGATACCGAGATATCCGACTCGACCGTTAAAATTAGGGAGTTTCACTCATTTTTGAAGCAGCTTATGGCCAAAGCCCAATGTTACAATCTTAAAGGGTTCTTCTCCGGTAGCGCCTCCGAAAGTTACTCTTGCACTTTTCTCGTATCTCGCTTCGTTTCCGAGGTGTAATCAAAAAGACGTTAAAATTGCTTAAATCGTCGAATTTCGCTGAAAATACGCCTTTTACGGTATTCGAGGACTTACGCAGGAAATCATCGATTCTTTCGGCTTTAAGGGGTACGTGCCGATGTATAAGTCCCTAGTAACTACTGAAGACTCAGTATGTCACAAAAATTTCCTAGATTACCTTGAAGTTAAGGGAGTTGTTGGAAAACTGCGCTCCTAAAGCAATTTATAGACAAATAAGACTATCTGATTTCTTGGAGTGTTTACTATCATTTATTGAGGTTACTTGAGTCCTAACTTTCCGTAATGGAGATACTTCAGAGTATATGGAGACTCATGGATACCGAAATATCCGACTCGACCGCCAAATTTGACATTTTCACTCATTCTTGAAGCAGCTTATAGCCAAAGCCTAATGTTACAATCTTGAAGGGTTCTTCTCCGGTAGCGCCTCCGAGAGTTACTCTTGCACTTTTCTCGTATGACGCTTCGTTTCCGAGCTGTAATCAAAAAGACGTTAAAATTGCTTAAATCGTCGAATTTCGCTGAAAATACGCCTTTTACGGTATTCGTGGACTTATGCAGGAAATCATCCATTCTTTCGGCTTTAAGTGGTACGTGTCGATGTATAAGTTCCTAGTAACTACTGAAGACTCAGTGTGTCATAAAAATTTCCTAGATTACCTTGAAGTTAAGGGAGTTGTTGGAAAACTGCGCTCCTAAAGCAATTTATAGACAAATTCAGACTATCTGATTTCTTGGAGTGATTACTATCATTTAAAGATTTTACTTGAGTCCTAACTTTCAGTAATGGAGATACTTCAGAGTATATGGAGACCCATGGATACCGAGATATCCGACTCGACCGTTAAAATTAGGGAGTTTCACTCATTCTTGAAGCAGCTTATAGCCAAAGCCTAATGTAATAATCTTGAAGGGTTCTTCTCCGGTAGCGCCTCCGAAAGTTACTCTTGCACTTTTCTCGTATGACGCTTCGTTTCCGAGCTGTAATCAAAAAGACGTTAAAATTGCTTAAATCGTCGAATTTCGCTGAAAATACGCCTTTTACGGTATTCGTGGACTTATGCAGGAAATCATCCATTCTTTCGGCTTTAAGTGGTACGTGTCGATGTATAAGTTCCTAGTAACTACTGAAGACTCAGTGTGTCATAAAAATTTCCTAGATTACCTTGAAGTTAAGGGAGTTGTTGGAAAACTGCGCTCCTAAAGCAATTTATAGACAAATAAGACTATCTGATTTCTTGGAGTGTTTATTATCATTTATTGAGGTTACTTGAGTCCTAACTTTCAGTAATGGAGATACTTCAGAGTATATGGAGACTCATGGATACCGAGATATCCGACTCGACCGCCAAATTAGGGATTTTCACTCATTCTTGAAGCAGCTTATGGCCAAAGCCTAATGTTACAATCTTAAAGGGTTCTTCTCCGGTAGCGCCTCCGAGAGTTACTCTTGCACTTTTCTCGTATGACGCTTCGTTTCCGAGCTGTAATCAAAAAGACGTTAAAATTGCTTAAATCGTCGAATTTCGCTGAAAATACGCCTTTTACGGTATTCGTGGACTTATGCAGGAAATCATCCATTCTTTCGGCTTTAAGGGGTACGTGTCGATGTATAAGTTCCTAGTAACTACTGAAGACTCAGTATGTCACAAAAATTTCCTCGATTACCTTGAAGTTAAGGGAGTTGTTGGAAAACTGCGCTCCTAAAACAATTTATAGACAAATTCAGACTATTTTATTTCTTGGAGTGTTTACTATCATTTATTGAGGTTACTTGAGTCCTAACTTTCGGTAATGGAGATACTTCAGAGTATATGGAGACTCATGGATACCGAGATATCCGACTCGACCGCCAAATTAGTCATTTCCACTCATTCTTGAAGCAGCTTATAGCCAAAGCCTAATGTTACAATCTTGAAGGGTTCTTCTCCGGTAGCGCCTCCGAAAGTTACTCTTGCACTTTTCTCGTATGACGCTTCGTTTCCGAGCTGTAATCAAAAAGACGTTAAAATTGCTTAAATCGTCGAATTTCGCTGAAAATACGCCTTTTACGGTATTCGAGGACTTATGCAGGAAATCATCCATTCTTCCGGCTTTAAGGGGTACGTGTCGATATATAAGTTCCTAGTAACTACTGAACAATCAGTATGTCACAAAAATTTCGTCGATTACCTTGAAGTTAAGGGAGTTGTTGGAAAACTGCGCTCCTAAAGCAATTTATAGACAAATTCAGTCTATTTTATTTCTTGGAGTGTTTACTATCATTTACTGAGGTTACTTGAGTCCTAACTTTCAGTAATGGATATACTTCAGAGTATATGGAGACCCATGGATACCGAGATATCCGACTCGACCGCCAAATTAGGGATTTTCATTCATTCTTGAAGCAGCTTATGGCCAAAGCCTAATGTTACAATCTTGAAAGGTTCTTCTCCGGTAGCGCCTCCGAAAGTTACTCTTGCACTTTTCTCGTATGACGCTTCGTTTCCGAGCTGTAATCAAAAAGACGTTAAAATTGCTTAAATCGTCGAATTTCGCTGAAAATACGCCTTTTACGGTATTCGAGGACTTATGCAGGAAATCATCCATTCTTCCGGCTTTAAGGGGTACGTGTCGATATATAAGTTCCTAGTAACTACTGAACAATCAGTATGTCACAAAAATTTCGTCGATTACCTTGAAGTTAAGGGAGTTGTTGGAAAACTGCGCTCCTAAAGCAATTTATAGACAAATTCAGTCTATTTTATTTCTTGGAGTGCTTACTATCATTTATTGAGGTTACTTGAGTCCTAACTTTCAGTAATGGAGATACTTCAGAGTATATGGAGACCCATGGATACCGAGATATCCGACTCGACCGCTAAAGGAGGGAGTTTCACTCATTCTTCAAGCAGCTAATGGCCAAAGCCCAATGTTACAATCTTAAAGGGTTCTTCTCCGGTAGCGCCTCCGAAAGTTACTCTTGCACTTTTCTCGTATCTCGCTTCGTTTCCGAGCTGTAAGCAAAAAGACGTTAAAATTGCTTGAATCGTCGAATTTCGCTGAAAATACGCCTTTTACGGTATTCGAGGACTTATGCAGGAAATCATCCATTCTTTCGGCTTTATGGGGTACGTGTCGATGCATAAGTTCCTAGTAACTACTGAACACTCAGTATTTCACAAAAATTTCCTCGATTACCTTGAAGTTAAGGGAGTTGTTGGAAAACTGCGCTCCTAAAGCAATTTATAGACAAATTCAGACTATCTGATTTCTTGGAGTGTTTACTATCATTTAAAGAGGTTACTTGAGTCCTAACTTTCAGTAATGGAGATACTTCAGAGTATATGGATACCGAGATATCCGACTCGACCGCCAAATTAGGGAGTTTCACTCATTCTTGAAGCAGCTTATGGCCAAAGCCCAATGTTACAATCTTAAAGGGTTCTTCTCCGGTAGCGCCTCCGAAAGTTACTCTTGCACTTTTCTCGTATCTCGCTTCGTTTCCGAGGTGTAATCAAAAAGACGTTAAAATTGCTTAAATCTTCGAATTTCGCTGAAAATACGCCTTTTACGGTATTCGAGGACTTATGCAGGAAATCATCGGTTCTTTCGGCTTTAAGGGGTACGTGTCGATGTATAAGTTCCTAGTAACTACTGAAGACTCAGTATGTCACAAAAATTTCCTAGATTACCTTGAAGTTAAGGGAGTTGTTGGAAAACTGCGCTCCTAAAGCAATTTATAGACAAATTCAGACTATCTGATTTCTTGGAGTGTTTACTATCATTTTTTGAGGTTACTTGAGTCCTAACTTTCAGTAATGGAGATACTTCAGAGTATATGGAGACTCATGGATACCGAGATATCCGACTCGACCGCCAAATTAGGGAGTTTCACTCATTCTTGAAGCAGCTTATGGCCAAAGCCTAATGTTACAATCTTAAAGGGTTCTTCTCCGGTAGCGCCTCCGAGAGTTACTCTTGCACTTTTCTCGTATCTCGCTTCGTTTCCGAGCTGTAATCAAAAAGACGTTAAAATTGCTTGAATCGTCGAATTTCGCTGAAAATACGCCCTTTACGGTATTCGAGGACTTATGCAGGAAATCATCCATTCTTTCGGCTTTATGGGGTACGTGTCGATGTATAAGTTCCTAGTAACTACTGAACACTCAGTATTTCACAAAAATTTCCTGCATTACCTTGAAGTTAAGGGAGTTGTTGGAAAACTGCGCTCCTAAAGCAATTTATAGACAAATTCAGACTATCTGATTTCTTGGAGTGTTTACTATCATTTATTGAGGTTACTTGAGTCCTAACTTTCAGTAATGGAGATACTTCAGAGTATATGGAGACTCATGGATACCGAGATATCCGCCTCGACCGCCAAATTAGGGAGTTTCACTCATTCTTCAAGCAGCTAATGGCCAAAGCCCAATGTTACAATCTTAAAGGGTTCTTCTCCGGTAGCGCCTCCGAAAGTTACTCTTGCACTTTTCTCGTATCTCGCTTCGTTTCCGAGCTGTAATCAAAAAGACGTTAAAATTGCTTGAATCGTCGAATTTCGCTGAAAATACGCCTTTTACGGTATTCGAGGACTTATGCAGGAAATCATCCATTCTTTCGGCTTTAAGGGGTACGTGTCGATGTATAAGTTCCTAGTAACTACTGAAGACTCAGTATGTCACAAAAATTTCCTCGATTACCTTGAAGTTAAGGGAGTTGTTGGAAAACTGCGCTTCTAAAGCAATTTATAGACAAATTCAGACTATCTGATTTCTTGGAGTGTTTACTATAATTTATTGAGGTTACTTGAGTTCTAACTTTCAGTAACGGGATACTTCAGAGTACATGGAGACCCATGGACACCGAGATATCCGACTCGACCGCCAAATTAGTTATTTTCACTCATTCTTGAAGCAGCTTATGGCCAAAGCCCAATGTTACAATCTTAAAGGGTTCTTCTCCAGTAGCGCCTCCGAAAGTTACTCTTGCACTTTTCTCGTATCTCGCTTCGTTTCCGAGGTGTAATCAAAAAGACGTTAAAATTGCTTAAATCGTCGAATTTCGCTGAAAATACGCCTTTTACGGTATTCGAGGACTTATGCAGGAAATCATCCATTCTTTCGGCTTTAAAGGGTACGTGTCGATGTATAAGTTCCTAGTAACTACTGAAGACTCAGTATGTCACAAAAATTTCCTCGATTACCTTGAAGTTAAGGGAGTTGTTGGAAAACTGCGCTCCTAAATCAATTTATAGACAAATTCAGACTATCTGATTTCTTGGAGTGTTTACTATCATTTATTGAGGTTACATGAGTCCTAACTTTCAGTAATGGAGATACTTCAGAGTATATGGTGACCCATGGATACCGAGATATCCGACTCGACCGCCAAATTAGGGAGTTTCACTCATTCTTCAAGCAGCTAATGGCCAAAGCCCAATGTTACAATCTTAAAGGGTTCTTCTCCGGTAGCGCCTCCGAAAGTTACTCTTGCACTTTTCTCGTATCTCGCTTCGTTTCCGAGCTGTAATCAAAAAGACTTTAAAATTGCTTGAATCGTCGAATTTCGCTGAAAATACGCCTTTTACGGTATTCGAGGACTTATGCAGGAAATCATCCATTCTTTCGGCTTTAAGGGGTACGTGTCGATGTATAAGTTCCTAGTAACTACTGAACACTCAGTATGTCACAAAAATTTCGTCGATTACCTTGAAGTTAAGGGAGTTGTTGGAAAACTGCGCTCCTAAAGCAATTTATAGACAAATTCAGTCTATTTTATTTCTTGGAGTGTTTACTATCATTTATTGAGGTTACTTGAGTCCTAACTTTCAGTAATGGAGATACTTCAGAGTATATGGAGACCCATGGATACCGAGATATCCGACTCGACCGCCAAAGTAGGGAGTTTCACTCATTCTTCAAGCAGCTAATGGCCAAAGCCCAATGTTACAATCTTAAAGGGTTCTTCTCCGGTAGCGCCTCCGAAAGTTACTCTTGCACTTTTCTCGTATCTCGCTTCGTTTCCGAGCTGTAATCAAAAAGACGTTAAAATTGCTTAAATCCTCGAATTTCGCTGAAAATACGCCTTTTACGGTATTCGAGGACTTATGCAGGAAATCATCCATTCTTTCGGCTTTAAAGGGTACGTGTCGATGTATAAGTTCCTAGTAACTACTGAAGACTCAGTATGTCACAAAAATTTCCTCGATTACCTTGAAGTTAAGGGAGTTGTTGGAAAACTGCGCTCCTAAAGCAATTTATAGACAAATTCAGACTATCTGATTTCTTGAAGTGTTTACTATCATTTATTGAGGTTACCTGAGTCCTAACTTTCAGTAATGGAGATACTTCAGAGTATATATGGAGACCCATGGATACCGAGATATCCGACTCGACCGCCAAATTAGGGAGATTCACTCATTCGTGAAGCAGCTTATGGCCAAAGCCCAATGTTACAATCTTAAAGGGTTCTTCTCCGGTAGCGTCTCCGAAAGTTACTCTTGCACTTTTCTCGTATCTCGCTTCGTTTCCGAGGTGTAATCAAAAAGACGTTAAAATTGCTTAACTCGTCGAATTTCGCTGAAAATACGCCTTTTACGGTATTCGAGGACTTATGCAGGAAATCATCGTTTCTTTCGTCTTTAAGGGGTACGTGTCGATGTATAAGTTCCTAGTAACTACTGAAGACTCAGTATGTCACAAAAATTTCCTAGATTACCTTGAAGTTAAGGGAGTTGTTGGAAAACTGCGCTCCTAAAGCAATTTATAGACAAATAAGACTATCTGATTTCTTGGAGTGTTTACTATCATTTATTGAGGTTACTTGAGTCCTAACTTTCCGTAATGGAGATACTTCAGAGTATATGGAGACTCATGGATACCGAGATATCCGACTCGACCGCCAAATTAGTCATTTTCACTCATTCTTGAAGCAGCTTATAGCCAAAGCCTAATGTTACAATCTTGAAGGGTTCTTCTCCGGTAGCGCCTCCGAGAGTTACTCTTGCACTTTTCTCGTATGACGCTTCGTTTCCGAGCTGTAATCAAAAAGACGTTAAAATTGCTTAAATCGTCGAATTTCGCTGAAAATACGCCTTTTACGGTATTCGTGGACTTATGCAGGAAATCATCCATTCTTTCGGCTTTAAGTGGTACGTGTCGATGTATAAGTTCCTAGTAACTACTGAAGACTCAGTGTGTCATAAAAATTTCCTAGATTACCTTGAAGTTAAGGGAGTTGTTGGAAAACTGCGCTCCTAAAGCAATTTATAGACAAATAAGACTATCTGATTTCTTGGAGTGTTTACTATCATTTATTGAGGTTACTTGAGTCCTAACTTTCAGTAATGGAGATACTTCAGAGTATATGGAGACTCATGGATACCGAGATATCCGACTCGACCGCCAAATTAGGGATTTTCACTCATTCTTGAAGCAGCTTATGGCCAAAGCCTAATGTTACAATCTTAAAGGGTTCTTCTCCGGTAGCGCCTCCGAGAGTTACTCTTGCACTTTTCTCGTATGACGCTTCGTATCCAAGCTGTAATCAAAAAGACGTTAAAATTGCTTATATCGTCGAATTTCGCTGAAAATACGCCTTTTACGGTATTCGAGGACTTATGCAATAAATCATCGATTCTTTCGGCTTTAAGGGGTACGTGTCGATTTATAAGTTCCTAGTAACTACTGAAGACTCAGTATGTCACAAAAATTTCCTAGATTACCTTGAAGTTAAGGGAGTTGTTGGAAAATTGCGCTCCTTAAGCAATTTATAGACAAATAAGACTATCTGATTTCTTGGAGTGTTTACTATCATTTATTGAGGTTACTTGAGTCCTAACTTTCAGTAATGGAGATACTTCAGAGTATATGGAGACTCATGGATACCGAGATATCCGACTCGACCGCCAAATTAGGGATTTTCACTCATTCTTGAAGCAGCTTATGGCCAAAGCCTAATGTTACAATCTTAAAGGGTTCTTCTCCGGTAGCGCCTCCGAGAGTTACTCTTACACTTTTCTCGTATGACGCTTCGTTTCCGAGCTGTAATCAAAAAGACGTTAAAATTGCTTAAATCGACGAATTTCGCTGAAAATACGCCTTTTACGGTATTCGTGGACTTATGCAGGAAATCATCCATTCTATCGGCTTTAAGGGGTACGTGTCGATGTATAAGTTCCTAGTAACTACTGAAGATTCAGTATGTCACAAAAATTTCCTCGATTACCTTGAAGTTAAGGGAGTTGTTGGAAAACTGCGCTCCTAAAACAATTTATAGACAAATTCAGACTATTTTATTTCTTGGAGTGTTTACTATCATTTATTGAGGTTACTTGAGTCCTAACTTTCAGTAATGGAGATACTTCAGAGTATATGGAGACTCGACCGCCAAATTAGCCATTTCCACTCATTCTTGAAGCAGCTTATAGCCAAAGCCTAATGTTACAATCTTGAAGGGTTCTTCTCCGGTAGCGCCTCCGAAAGTTACTCTTGCACTTTTCTCGTATGACGCTTCGTTTCCGAGCTGTAATCAAAAAGACGTTAAAATTGCTTAAATCGTCGAATTTCGCTGAAAATACGCCTTTTACGGTATTCGAGGACTTATGCAGGAAATCATCCATTCTTTCGGCTTTAAGGGGTACGTGTCGATGTATAAGTTCCTAGTAACTACTGAAGACTCAGTATGTCACAAAAATTTCCTCGATTACCTTGAAGTTAAGGGAGTTGTTGGAAAACTGCGCTCCTAAAGCAATTTATAGACAAATTCAGTCTATTTTATTTCTTGGAGTGTTTACTATCATTTATTGAGGTTACTTGAGTCCTAACTTTCAGTAATGGAGATACTTCAGAGTATATGGAGACCCATGGATACCGAGATATCCGACTCGACCGCCAAATTAGGGATTTTCACTCATTCTTGAAGCAGCTTATGGCCAAAGCCTAATGTTACAATCTTAAAGGGTTCTTCTCCGGTAGCGTCTCCGAAAGTTACTCTTGCACTTTTCTCGTATCTCGCTTCGTTTCCGAGGTGTAATCAAAAAGACGTTAAAATTGCTTAACTCGTCGAATTTCGCTGAAAATACGCCTTTTACGGTATTCAAGGACTTATGCAGGAAATCATAGTTTCTTTCGTCTTTAAGGGGTACGTGTCGATGTATAAGTTCCTAGTAACTACTGAAGACTCAGTATGTCACAAAAATTTCCTAGATTACCTTGAAGTTAAGGGAGTTGTTGGAAAACTGCGCTCCTAAAGCAATTTATAGACAAATAAGACTATCTGATTTCTTGGAGTGTTTACTATCATTTATTGAGGTTACTTGAGTCCTAACTTTCCGTAATGGAGATACTTCAGAGTATATGGAGACTCATGGATACCGAGATATCCGACTCGACCGCCAAATTAGTCATTTTCACTCATTCTTGAAGCAGCTTATAGCCAAAGCCTAATGTTACAATCTTGAAGGGTTCTTCTCCGGTAGCGCCTCCGAGAGTTACTCTTGCACTTTTCTCGTATGACGCTTCGTTTCCGAGCTGTAATCAAAAAGACGTTAAAATTGCTTAAATCGTCGAATTTCGCTGAAAATACGCCTTTTACGGTATTCGTGGACTTATGCAGGAAATCATCCATTCTTTCGGCTTTAAGTGGTACGTGTCGATGTATAAGTTCCTAGTAACTACTGAAGACTCAGTGTGTCATAAAAATTTCCTAGATTACCTTGAAGTTAAGGGAGTTGTTGGAAAACTGCGCTCCTAAAGCAATTTATAGACAAATAAGACTATCTGATTTCTTGGAGTGTTTACTATCATTTATTGAGGTTACTTGAGTCCTAACTTTCAGTAATGGAGATACTTCAGAGTATATGGAGACTCATGGATACCGAGATATCCGACTCGACCGCCAAATTAGGGATTTTCACTCATTCTTGAAGCAGCTTATGGCCAAAGCCTAATGTTACAATCTTAAAGGGTTCTTCTCCGGTAGCGCCTCCGAGAGTTACTCTTGCACTTTTCTCGTATGACGCTTCGTTTCCAAGCTGTAATCAAAAAGACGTTAAAATTGCTTATATCGTCGAATTTCGCTGAAAATACGCCTTTTACGGTATTCGAGGACTTATGCAGGAAATCATCGATTCTTTCGGCTTTAAGGGGTACGTGTCGATTTATAAGTTCCTAGTAACTACTGAAGACTCAGTATGTCACAAAAATTTCCTAGATTACCTTGAAGTTAAGGGAGTTGTTGGAAAATTGCGCTCCTTAAGCAATTTATAGACAAATAAGACTATCTGATTTCTTGGAGTGTTTACTATCATTTATTGAGGTTACTTGAGTCCTAACTTTCAGTAATGGAGATACTTCAGAGTATATGGAGACTCATGGATACCGAGATATCCGACTCGACCGCCAAATTAGGGATTTTCACTCATTCTTGAAGCAGCTTATGGCCAAAGCCTAATGTTACAATCTTAAAGGGTTCTTCTCCGGTAGCGCCTCCGAGAGTTACTCTTACACTTTTCTCGTATGACGCTTCGTTTCCGAGCTGTAATCAAAAAGACGTTAAAATTGCTTAAATCGACGAATTTCGCTGAAAATACGCCTTTTACGGTATTCGTGGACTTATGCAGGAAATCATCCATTCTATCGGCTTTAAGGGGTACGTGTCGATGTATAAGTTCCTAGTAACTACTGAAGATTCAGTATGTCACAAAAATTTCCTCGATTACCTTGAAGTTAAGGGAGTTGTTGGAAAACTGCGCTCCTAAAACAATTTATAGACAAATTCAGACTATTTTATTTCTTGGAGTGTTTACTATCATTTATTGAGGTTACTTGAGTCCTAACTTTCAGTAATGGAGATACTTTAGAGTATATGGAGACTCATGGATACCGAGATATCCGACTCGACCGCCAAATTAGCCATTTCCACTCATTCTTGAAGCAGCTTATAGCCAAAGCCTAATGTTACAATCTTGAAGGGTTCTTCTCCGGTAGCGCCTCCGAAAGTTACTCTTGCACTTTTCTCGTATGACGCTTCGTTTCCGAGCTGTAATCAAAAAGACGTTAAAATTGCTTAAATCGTCGAATTTCGCTGAAAATACGCCTTTTACGGTATTCGAGGACTTATGCAGGAAATCATCCATTCTTTCGGCTTTAAGGGGTACGTGTCGATGTATAAGTTCCTAGTAACTACTGAAGACTCAGTATGTCACAAAAATTTCCTCGATTACCTTGAAGTTAAGGGAGTTGTTGGAAAACTGCGCTCCTAAAGCAATTTATAGACAAATTCAGTCTATTTTATTTCTTGGAGTGTTTACTATCATTTATTGAGGTTACTTGAGTCCTAACTTTCAGTAATGGAGATACTTCAGAGTATATGGAGACCCATGGATACCGAGATATCCGACTCGACCGCCAAATTAGGGATTTTCACTCATTCTTGAAGCAGCTTATGGCCAAAGCCTAATGTTACAATCTTGAAGGGTTCTTCTCCGGTAGCGCCTCCGAAAGTTACTCTTGCACTTTTCTCGTATGACGCTTCGTTTCCGAGCTGTAATCAAAAAGACGTTAAAATTGTTTAAATCGTCGAATTTCGCTGAAAATATGCCTTTTACGGTATTCGAGGACTTATGCAGGAAATCATCCATTCTTCCGGCTTTAAGGGGTACGTGTCGATGTATAAGTTCCTAGTAACTACTGGACACTCAGAATGTCACAAAAATTTCCTCGATTACCTTGAAGTTAAGGGAGTTGTTGGAAAACTGCGCTCCTAAAGCAATTTATAGACAAATTCAGACTATCTGATTTCTTGGAGTGTTTACTATCATTTAAAGAGGTTACTTGAGTCCTAACTTTCAGTAATGGAGACACTTCAGAGTATATGGAGACCCATGGATACCGAGATATCCGACTCGACCGCCAAAGTAGGGAGTTTCACTCATTCTTCAAGCAGCTAATGGCCAAAGCCCAATGTTACAATATTAAAGGGTTCTTCTCCGGTAGCGCCTCCGAAAGTTACTCTTGCACTTTTCTCGTATCTCGCTTCGTTTCCGAGGTGTAATCAAAAAGACGTTAAAATTGCTTAAATCGTCGAATTTCGCTGAAAATACGCCTTTTACGGTATTCGAGGACTTATGCAGGAAATCATCCATTCTTTCGGCTTTAAGGGCTACGTGTCGATGTATAAGTTCCTAGTAACTACTGAAGACTCAGTATGTCACAAAAATTTCCTCGATTACCTTGAAGTTAAGGGAGTTGTTGGAAAACTGCGCTCCTAAAGCAATTTATAGACAAATTCAGACTATTTTATTTCTTGGAGTGTTTACTATCATTTAAAGGTTTACTTGAGTCCTAACTTTCAGTAATGGAGATACTTCAGAGTATATGGAGACCCATCGATACCGAGATATCCGACTCGACCGCCAAATTAGGGAGTTTCACTCATTCTTGAAGCAGCTTATGGCCAAATCCCAATGTTACAATTTTAAAGGGTTCTCCTCCGGTAGCGCCTCCGAAAGTTACTCTTGCACTTGTCTCGTATGACGCTTCGTTTCCGAGCTGTAATCAAAAAGACGTTAAAATTGCTTAAATCGTCGAATTTCAATGAAAATACGCCTTTTCCGGTATTCGAGGACTTATGCAGGAAATCATCCATTCTTTCGGCTTTAAGGGCTACGTGTCGATGTATAAGTTCCTAGTAACTACTGAAGACTCAGTATGTCACAAAAATTTCCTCGATTACCTTGAAGTTAAGGGAGTTGTTGGAAAACTGCGCTCCTAAAGCAATTTATAGACAAATTCAGACTATCTGATTTCTTGGAGTGTTTACTATCATTTAATGAGGCGACTTGAGTCCTAACTTTCAGTAATGGAGATACTTCAGAGTATATGGAGACTCATGGATACCGAGATATCCGACTCGACCGCCAAATTAGGGATTTTCACTCATTCTTGAAGCAGCTTATGGCCAAAGCCTAATGTTACAATCTTAAAGGGTTCTTCTCCGGTAGCGCCTCCGAGAGTTACTCTTGCACTTTTCTCGTATGACGCTTCGTTTCCGAGCTGTAATTAAAGAGACGTTAAAATAGCTTAAATCGTCGAATTTCGCTGAAAATACGCCTTTTACGGTATTCGAGGACTTATGCAGGAAATCATCCATTCTTTCGGCTTTAAGGGGTACGTGTCGATGTATAAGTTCCGAGTAACTACTGAAGACTCAGTATGTCACAAAAATTTCCTAGATTACCTTGAAGTTAAGGGAGTTGTTGGCAAATTGCGCTCCTTAAGCAATTTATAGACAAATAAGGCTATCTGATTTCTTGGAGTGTTTACTATCATTTATTGAGGTTACTTGAGTCCTAACTTTCAGTAATGGAGATACTTCAGAGTATATGGAGACTCATGGATACCGAGATATCCGACTCGACCGCCAAATTAGGGATTTTCACTCATTCTTGAAGCAGCTTATGGCCAAAGCCTAATGTTACAATCTTAAAGGGTTCTTCTCCGGTAGCGCCTCCGAGAGTTACTCTTGCACTTTTCTCGTATGACGCTTCGTTTCCGAGCTGTAATCAAAAAGACGTTAAAATTGCTTAAATCGTCGAATTTCGCTGAAAATACGCCTTTTACGGTATTCGTGGACTTATGCAGGAAATTATATATTCTTTCGGCTTTAAGTGGTACGTGTCGATGTATAAGTTCCTAGTAACTACTGAAGGCTCAGTGTGTCATAAAAATTTCCTAGATTACCTTGAAGTTAAGGGAGTTGTTGGAAAACTGCGCTCCTAAAGCAATTTATAGACAAATAAGACTATCTGATTTCTTGGAGTGTTTACTATCATTTATTGAGGTTACTTGAGTCCTAACTTTCAGTAATGGAGATACTTCAGAGTATATGGAGACTCATGGATACCGAGATATCCGACTCGACCGCCAAATTAGGGATTTTCACTCATTCTTGAAGCAGCTTATGGCCAAAGCCTAATGTTACAATCTTAAAGGGTTCTTCTCCGGTAGCGCCTCCGAGAGTTACTCTTGCACTTTTCTCGTATGACGCTTCGTTTCCGAGCTGTAACCAAAAGACGTTAAAATTGCTTAAATCGTCGAATTTCGCTGAAAATACGCCTTTTACGGTATTCGTGGACTTATGCAGGAAATCATCCATTCTATCGGCTTTAAGGGGTACGTGTCGATGTATAAGTTCCTAGTAACTACTGAAGACTCAGTATGTCACAAAAATTTCCTCGATTACCTTGAAGTTAAGGGAGTTGTTGGAACACTGCGCTCCTAAAACAATTTATAGACAAATTCAGACTATTTTATTTCTTGGAGTGTTTACTATCATTTATTGAGGTTACTTGAGTCCTAACTTTCAGTAATGGAGATATTTCAGAGTATATGGGGACCCATGGATACCGAGATATCCGACTCGACCGCGAAATTAGGGATTTTCACTCATTCTTGAAGCAGCTAATGGCCAAAGCCCAATGTTACAATCTTAAAGGGTTCTTCTCCGGTAGCGCCTCCGAAAGTTACTCTTGCACTTTTCTCGTATCTCGCTTCGTTTCCGAGCTGTAATCAAAAAGACGTTAAAATTGCTTAAATCCACGAATTTCGCTGAAAATACGCCTTTTACGGTATTCCAGGACTTATGCAGGAAATCATCCATTCATTCGGCTTTAAGGGGTACGTGTCGATGTATAAGTTCCTAGTAACTACTGAAGACTCAGTATGTCACAAAAATTTCCTCGATTACCTTGAAGTTAAGGGAGTTGTTGGAAAACTGCGCTCCTAAAGCAATTTATAGACAAATTCAGACTATCTGATTTCTTGGAGTGTTTACTATCATTTATTGAGGTTACCTGAGTCCTAACTTTCAGTAATGGAGATACTTCAGAGTATATGGAGACCCATGGATAACGAGATATCCGACTCGACCGCCAAATTAGGGAGATTCACTCTATCGTGAAGCAGCTTATGGCCAAAGCCCAATGTTACAATCTTAAAGGGTTCTTCTCCGGTAGCGTCTCCGAAAGTTACCCTTGCACTTTTCTCGTATCTCGCTTCGTTTCCGAGGTGTAATCAAAAAGACGTTAAAATTGCTTAAATCGTCGAATTTCGCTGAAAATACGCCTTTTACGGTATTCGAGGACTTATGCAGGAAATCATCCATTCTTCCGGCTTTAAGGGGTACGTGTCGATGTATAAGTTCCTAGTAACTACTGAACACTCAGTATGTCACAAAAATTTCGTCGATTACCTTGAAGTTAAGGGAGTTGTTGGAAAACTGCGCTCCTAAAGCAATTTATAGACAAATTCAGTCTATTTTATTTCTTGGAGTGTTTACTATCATTTATTGAGGTTACTTGAGTCCTAACTTTCAGTAATGGAGATACTTCAGAGTATATGGAGACCCATGGATACCGAGATATCCGACTCGACCGCCAAAGTAGGGAGTTTCACTCATTCTTCAAGCAGCTAATGGCCAAAGCCCAATGTTACAATCTTAAAGGGTTCTTCTCCGGTAGCGCCTCCGAAAGTTACTCTTGCACTTTTCTCGTATCTCGCTTCGTTTCCGAGCTGTAATCAAAAAGACGTTAAAATTGCTTAAATCCTCGAATTTCGCTGAAAATACGCCTTTTACGGTATTCGAGGACTTATGCAGGAAATCATCCATTCATTCGGCTTTAAGGGGTACGTGTCGATGTATAAGTTCCTAGTAACTACTGAAGACTCAGTATGTCACAAAAATTTCCTCGATTACCTTGAAGTTAAGGGAGTTGTTGGAAAACTGCGCTCCTAAAGCAATTTATAGACAAATTCAGACTATCTGATTTCTTGGAGTGTTTACTATCATTTATTGAGGTTACCTGAGTCCTAACTTTCAGTAATGGAGATACTTCAGAGTATATGGAGACCCATGGATACCGAGATATCCGACTCGACCGCCAAATTAGGGAGATTCACTCTATCGTGAAGCAGCTTATGGCCAAAGCCCAATGTTACAATCTTAAAGGGTTCTTCTCCGGTAGCGTCTCCGAAAGTTACCCTTGCACTTTTCTCGTATCTCGCTTCGTTTCCGAGGTGTAATCAAAAAGACGTTAAAATTGCTTAAATCGTCGAATTTCGCTGAAAATACGCCTTTTACGGTATTCGAGGACTTGTGCAGGAAAGCATCGATTCTTTCGGCTTTAAGGGGTACGTGTCGATGTATAAGTTCCTAGTAACTACTGAAGGCTCAGTGTGTCATAAAAATTTCCTAGATTACCTTGAAGTTAAGGGAGTTGTTGGAAAACTGCGCTCCTAAAGCAATTTATAGACAAATAAGACTATCTGATTTCTTGGAGTGATTACTATCATTTAAAGAGGTTACTTGAGTCCTAACTTTCAGTAATGGAGATACTTCAGAGTAAATGGAGACCCATGGATACCGAGATATCCGACTCGACCGTTAAAATTAGGGAGTTTCACTCATTCTTGAAGCAGCTTATAGCCAAAGCCTAATGTTATAATCTTGAAGGGTTCTTCTCCGGTAGCGCCTCCGAGAGTTACTCTTGCACTTTTCTCGTATGACGCTTCGTTTCCGAGCTGTAATCAAAAAGACGTTAAAATTGCTTAAATCGTCGAATTTCGCTGAAAATACGCCTTTTACGGTATTCGTGGACTTATGCAGGAAATCATCCATTCTTTCGGCTTTAAGTGGTACGTGTCGATGTATAAGTTCCTAGTAACTACTGAAGACTCAGTGTGTCATAAAAATTTCCTAGATTACCTTGAAGTTAAGGGAGTTGTTGGAAAACTGCGCTCCTAAAGCAATTTATAGACAAATTCAGTCTATTTTATTTCTTGGAGTGTTTACTATCATTTATTGAGGTTACTTGAGTCCTAACTTTCAGTAATGGAGATACTTCAGAGTATATGGAGACCCATGGATACCGAGATATCCGACTCGACCGCCAAAGTAGGGAGTTTCACTCATTCTTCAAGCAGCTAATGGCCAAAGCCCAATGTTACAATCTTAAAGGGTTCTTCTCCGGTAGCGCCTCCGAAAGTTACTCTTGCACTTTTCTCGTATCTCGCTTCGTTTCCGAGCTGTAATCAAAAAGACGTTAAAATTGCTTAAATCCTCGAATTTCGCTGAAAATTCGCCTTTTACGGTATTCGAGGACTTATGCAGGAAATCATCGATTCTTTCGGCTTTAAGGGGTACGTGTCGATGTATAAGTTCCTAGTAACTACTGAAGACTCAGTATGTCACAAAAATTTCCTAGATTACCTTGAAGTTAAGGGAGTTGTTGGAAAATTGCGCTCCTTAAGCAATTTATAGACAAATAAGACTATCTGATTTCTTGGAGTGTTTACTATCATTTATTGAGGTTACTTGAGTCCTAACTTTCAGTAATGGAGATACTTCAGAGTATATGGAGACTCATGGATACCGAGATATCCGACTCGACCGCCAAATTAGGGATTTTCACTCATTCTTGAAGCAGCTTATGGCCAAAGCCTAATGTTACAATCTTAAAGGGTTCTTCTCCGGTAGCGCCTCCGAGAGTTACTCTTGCACTTTTCTCGTATGACGCTTCGTTTCCGAGCTGTAATCAAAAAGACGTTAAAATTGCTTAAATCGTCGAATTTCGCTGAAAATACGCCTTTTACGGTATTCGTGGACTTATGCAGGAAATCATCCATTCTATCGGCTTTAAGGGGTACGTGTCGATGTATAAGTTCCTAGTAACTACTGAAGACTCAGTATGTCACAAAAATTTCCTCGATTACCTTGAAGTTAAGGAAGTTGTTGGAAAACTGCGCTCCTAAAACAATTTATAGACAAATTCAGACTATTTTATTTCTTGGAGTGTTTACTATCATTTATTGAGGTTACTTAAGTCCTAACTTTCAGTAATGGAGATACTTCAGAGTATATGGATACGGAGATATCCGACTCGACCACCAAATTAGGAAGTTTCACTCATTCTTGAAGCAGCTTATGGCCAAAGCCCAATGTTACAATCTTAAAGGGTTCTTCTCCGGTAGCGCCTCCGAAAGTTACTCTTGCACTTTTCTCGTATCTCGCTTCGTTTCCGAGGTGTAATCAAAAAGACGTTAAAATTGCTTAAATCCTCGAATTTCGCTGAAAATACGCCTTTTACGGTATTCGAGGACTTATGCAGGAAATCATCCATTCTTTCGGCTTTAAAGGGTACGTGTCGATGTATAAGTTCCTAGTAACTACTGAAGACTCAGTATGTCACAATAATTACCTCGAATACCTTGAAGTTAAGGGAGTTGTTGGAAAACTGCGCTCCTAAAGCAATTTATAGACAAATTCAGACTATCTGATTTCTTGGAGTGTTTACTATCATTTATTGAGGTTACCTGAGTCCTAACTTTCAGTAATGGAGATACTTCAGAGTATATGGAGACCCATGGATACCGAGATATCCGACTCGACCGCCAAATTAGGGAGATTCACTCATTCGTGAAGCAGCTTATGGCCAAAGCCCAATGTTACAATCTTAAAGGTTTCTTCTCCGGTAGCGCCTCCGAGAGTTACTCTTGCACTTTTCTCGTATGACGCTTCGTTTCCGAGCTGTAATCAAAAAGACGTTAAAATTGCTTAAATCGTCGAATTTCGCTGAAAATACGCCTTTTACGGTATTCGTGGACTTATGCAGGAAATCATCCATTCTTTCGGCTTTAAAGGGTACGTGTCGATGTATAAGTTCCTAGTAACTACTGAAGACTCAGTATGTCACAATAATTACCTCGATTACCTTGAAGTTAAGGGAGTTGTTGGAAAACTGCGCTCCTAAAGCAATTTATAGACAAATAAGACTATCTGATTTCTTGGAGTGTTTACTATCATTTATTGAGGTTACTTGAGTCCTAACTTTCAGTAATGGAGATACTTCAGAGTATATGGAGACTCATGGATACCGAGATATCCGACTCGACCGCCAAATTAGGGATTTTCACTCATTCTTGAAGCAGCTTATGGCCAAAGCCTAATGTTACAATCTTAAAGGGTTCTTCTCCGGTAGCGCCTCCGAGAGTTACTCTTGCACTTTTCTCGTATGACGCTTCGTTTCCGAGCTGTAATCAAAAAGACGTTAAAATTGCTTAAATCGTCGAATTTCGCTGAAAATACGCCTTTTACGGTATTCGAGGACTTATGCAGGAAATCATCGATTCTTTCGGCTTTAAGGGGTACGTGTCGATGTATAAGTTCCTAGTAACTACTGAAGACTCAGTATGTCACAAAAATTTCCTAGATTACCTTGAAGTTAAGGGAGTTGTTGGCAAATTGCGCTCATAAGCAATTTATAGACAAATAAGACTATCTGATTTCTTGGAGTGTTTACTATCATTTATTGAGGTTACTTGAGTCCTAACTTTCAGTAATGGAGATACTTCAGAGTATATGGAGACTCATGGATACCGAGATATCCGACTCGGCCGCCAAATTAGGGATTTTCACTCATTCTTGAAGCAGCTTATGGCCAAAGCCTAATGTTACAATCTTAAAGGGTTCTTCTCCGGTAGCGCCTCCGAGAGTTACTCTTGCACTTTTCTCGTATGACGCTTCGTTTCCGAGCTGTAATCAAAAAGACGTTAAAATTGCTTAAATCGTCGAATTTCGCTGAAAATACGCCTTTTACGGTATTCGTGGACTTATGCAGGAAATTATATATTCTTTCGGCTTTAAGTGGTACGTGTCGATGTATAAGTTCCTAGTAACTACTGAAGGCTCAGTGTGTCATAAAAATTTCCTAGATTACCTTGAAGTTAAGGGAGTTGTTGGAAAACTGCGCTCCTAAAGCAATTTATAGACAAATAAGACTATCTGATTTCTTGGAGTGTTTACTATCATTTATTGAGGTTACTTGAGTCCTAACTTTCAGTAATGGAGATACTTCAGAGTATATGGAGACTCATGGATACCGAGATATCCGACTCGACCGCCAAATTAGGGATTTTCACTCATTCTTGAAGCAGCTTATGGCCAAAGCCTAATGTTACAATCTTAAAGGGTTCTTCTCCGGTAGCGCCTCCGAGAGTTACTCTTGCACTTTTCTCGTATGACGCTTCGTTTCCGAGCTGTAACCAAAAGACGTTAAAATTGCTTAAATCGTCGAATTTCTCTGAAAATACGCCTTTTACGGTATTCGTGGACTTATGCAGGAAATCATCCATTCTATCGGCTTTAAGGGGTACGTGTCGATGTATAAGTTCCTAGTAACTACTGAAGACTCAGTATGTCACAAAAATTTCCTCGATTACCTTGAAGTTAAGGGAGTTGTTGGAACACTGCGCTCCTAAAACAATTTATAGACAAATTCAGACTATTTTATTTCTTGGAGTGTTTACTATCATTTATTGAGGTTACTTGAGTCCTAACTTTCAGTAATGGAGATACTTCAGAGTATATGGAGACTCATGGATTCCGAGATATCCGACTCGACCGCCAAATTAGTCATTTCCACTCATTCTTGAAGCAGCTTATAGCCAAAGCCTAATGTTACAATCTTGAAGGGTTCTTCTCCGGTAGCGCCTCCGAAAGTTACTCTTGCACTTTTCTCGTATGACGCTTCGTTTCCGAGCTGTAATCAAAAAGACGTTAAAATTGCTTAAATCGTCAAATTTCGCTGAAAATACGCCTTTTACGGTATTCGAGGACTTATGCAGGAAATCATCCATTCTTTCGGCTTTAAGGGGTACGTGTCGATGTATAAGTTCCTAGTAACTACTGAAGACTCAGTATGTCACAAAAATTTCCTCGACTACCTTGAAGTTAAGGGAGTTGTTGGAAAACTGCGCTCCTAAAGCAATTTATAGACAAATTCAGTCTATTTTATTTCTTGGAGTGTTTACTATCATTTATTGAGGTTACTTGAGTCCTAACTTTCAGTAATGGAGATACTTCAGAGTATATGGAGACCCATGGATACCGAGATATCCGACTCGACCGCCAAAGTAGGGAGTTTCACTCATTCTTCAAGCAGCTAATGGCCAAAGCCCAATGTTACAATCTTAAAGGGTTCTTCTCCGGTAGCGCCTCCGAAAGTTACTCTTGCACTTTTCTCGTATCTCGCTTCGTTTCCGAGCTGTAATCAAAAAGACGTTAAAATTGCTTAAATCCTCGAATTTCGCTGAAAATACGCCTTTTACGGTATTCGAGGACTTATGCAGGAAATCATCCATTCATTCGGCTTTAAGGGGTACGTGTCGATGTATAAGTTCCTAGTAACTACTGAAGACTCAGTATGTCACAAAAATTTCCTCGATTACCTTGAAGTTAAGGGAGTTGTTGGAAAACTGCGCTCCTAAAGCAATTTATAGACAAATTCAGACTATCTGATTTCTTGGAGTGTTTACTATCATTTATTGAGGTTACCTGAGTCCTAACTTTCAGTAATGGAGATACTTCAGAGTATATGGAGACCCATGGATACCGAGATATCCGACTCGACCGCCAAATTAGGGAGATTCACTCTATCGTGAAGCAGCTTATGGCCAAAGCCCAATGTTACAATCTTAAAGGGTTCTTCTCCGGTAGCGTCTCCGAAAGTTACCCTTGCACTTTTCTCGTATCTCGCTTCGTTTCCGAGGTGTAATCAAAAAGACGTTAAAATTGCTTAAATCGTCGAATTTCGCTGAAAATACGCCTTTTACGGTATTCGAGGACTTGTGCAGGAAAGCATCGATTCTTTCGGCTTTAAGGGGTACGTGTCGATGTATAAGTTCCTAGTAACTACTGAAGACTCAGTATGTCACAAAAATTTCCTCGATTACCTTGAAGTTAAGGGAGTTGTTGGAAAACTGCGCTCCTAAAGCAATTTATAGACAAATTCAGACTATCTGATTTCTTGGAGTGATTACTATAATTTAAAGAGGTTACTTGAGTCCTAACTTTCAGTAATGGAGATACTTCAGAGTATATGGAGACCCATGGATACCGAGATATCCGACTCGACCGTTAAAATTAGGGAGTTTCACTCATTCTTGAAGCAGCTTATAGCCAAAGCCTAATGTTATAATCTTGAAGGGTTCTTCTCCGGTAGCGCCTCCGAGAGTTACTCTTGCACTTTTCTCGTATGACGCTTCGTTTCCGAGCTGTAATCAAAAAGACGTTAAAATTGCTTAAATCGTCGAATTTCGCTGAAAATACGCCTTTTACGGTATTCGTGGACTTATGCAGGAAATCACCCATTCTTTCGGCTTTAAGTGGTACGTGTCGATGTATAAGTTCCTAGTAACTACTGAAGACTCAGTGTGTCATAAAAATTTCCTAGATTACCTTGAAGTTAAGGGAGTTGTTGGAAAACTGCGCTCCTAAAGCAATTTATAGACAAATAAGACTATCTGATTTCTTGGAGTGTTTACTATCATTTATTGAGGTTACTTGAGTCCTAACTTTCAGTAATGGAGATACTTCAGAGTATATGGAGACTCATGGATACCGAGATATCCGACTCGACCGCCAAATTAGGGATTTTCACTCATTCTTGAAGCAGCTTATGGCCAAAGCCTAATGTTACAATCTTAAAGGGTTCTTCTCCGGTAGCGCCTCCGAGAGTTACTCTTGCACTTTTCTCGTATGACGCTTCGTTTCCGAGCTGTAATCAAAAAGACGTTAAAATTGCTTAAATCGTCGAATTTCGCTGAAAATACGCCTTTTACGGTATTCGAGGACTTATGCAGGAAATCATCCATTCTTCCGGCTTTAAGGGGTACGTGTCGATGTATAAGTTCCTAGTAACTACTGAACACTCAGTATGTCACAAAAATTTCGTCGATTACCTTGAAGTTAAGGGAGTTGTTGGAAAACTGCGCTCCTAAAGCAATTTATAGACAAATTCAGTCTATTTTATTTCTTGGAGTGTTTACTATCATTTATTGAGGTTACTTGAGTCCTAACTTTCAGTAATGGAGATACTTCAGAGTATATGGAGACCCATGGATACCGAGATATCCGACTCGACCGCCAAAGTAGGGAGTTTCACTCATTCTTCAAGCAGCTAATGGCCAAAGCCCAATGTTACAATCTTAAAGGGTTCTTCTCCGGTAGCGCCTCCGAAAGTTACTCTTGCACTTTTCTCGTATCTCGCTTCGTTTCCGAGCTGTAATCAAAAAGACGTTAAAATTGCTTAAATCCTCGAATTTCGCTGAAAATACGCCTTTTACGGTATTCGAGGACTTATGCAGGAAATCATCCATTCATTCGGCTTTAAGGGGTACGTGTCGATGTATAAGTTCCTAGTAACTACTGAAGACTCAGTATGTCACAAAAATTTCCTCGATTACCTTGAAGTTAAGGGAGTTGTTGGAAAACTGCGCTCCTAAAGCAATTTATAGACAAATTCAGACTATCTGATTTCTTGGAGTGTTTACTATCATTTATTGAGGTTACCTGAGTCCTAACTTTCAGTAATGGAGATACTTCAGAGTATATGGAGACCCATGGATACCGAGATATCCGACTCGACCGCCAAATTAGGGAGATTCACTCTATCGTGAAGCAGCTTATGGCCAAAGCCCAATGTTACAATCTTAAAGGGTTCTTCTCCGGTAGCGTCTCCGAAAGTTACCCTTGCACTTTTCTCGTATCTCGCTTCGTTTCCGAGGTGTAATCAAAAAGACGTTAAAATTGCTTAAATCGTCGAATTTCGCTGAAAATACGCCTTTTACGGTATTCGAGGACTTGTGCAGGAAAGCATCGATTCTTTCGGCTTTAAGGGGTACGTGTCGATGTATAAGTTCCTAGTAACTACTGAAGACTCAGTATGTCACAAAAATTTCCTCGATTACCTTGAAGTTAAGGGAGTTGTTGGAAAACTGCGCTCCTAAAGCAATTTATAGACAAATTCAGACTATCTGATTTCTTGGAGTGATTACTATAATTTAAAGAGGTTACTTGAGTCCTAACTTTCAGTAATGGAGATACTTCAGAGTATATGGAGACCCATGGATACCGAGATATCCGACTCGACCGTTAAAATTAGGGAGTTTCACTCATTCTTGAAGCAGCTTATAGCCAAAGCCTAATGTTATAATCTTGAAGGGTTCTTCTCCGGTAGCGCCTCCGAGAGTTACTCTTGCACTTTTCTCGTATGACGCTTCGTTTCCGAGCTGTAATCAAAAAGACGTTAAAATTGCTTAAATCGTCGAATTTCGCTGAAAATACGCCTTTTACGGTATTCGTGGACTTATGCAGGAAATCACCCATTCTTTCGGCTTTAAGTGGTACGTGTCGATGTATAAGTTCCTAGTAACTACTGAAGACTCAGTGTGTCATAAAAATTTCCTAGATTGCCTTGAAGTTAAGGGAGTTGTTGGAAAACTGCGCTCCTAAAGCAATTTATAGACAAATAAGACTATCTGATTTCTTGGAGTGTTTACTATCATTTATTGAGGTTACTTGAGTCCTAACTTTCAGTAATGGAGATACTTCAGAGTACATGGAGACTCATGGATACCGAGATATCCGACTCGACCGCCAAATTAGGGATTTTCACTCATTCTTGAAGCAGCTTATGGCCAAAGCCTAATGTTACAATCTTGAAGGGTTCTTCTCCGGTAGCGCCTCCGAAAGTTACTCTTGCACTTTTCTCGTATGACGCTTCGTTTCCGAGCTGTAATCAAAAAGACGTTAAAATTGCTTAAATCGTCGAATTTCGCTGAAAATATGCCTTTTACGGTATTCGAGGACTTATGCAGGAAATCATCCATTCTTCCGGCTTTAAGGGGTACGTGTCGATGTATAAGTTCCTAGTAACTACTGAACACTCAGTATGTCACAAAAATTTCGTCGATTACCTTGAAGTTAAGGGAGTTGTTGGAAAACTGCGCTCCTAAAGCAATTTATAGACAAATTCAGTCTATTTTATTTCTTGGAGTGTTTACTATCATTTATTGAGGTTACTTGAGTCCTAACTTTCAGTAATGGAGATACTTCAGAGTATATGGAGACCCATGGATACCGAGATATCCGACTCGACCGCCAAAGTAGGGAGTTTCACTCATTCTTCAAGCAGCTAATGGCCAAAGCCCAATGTTACAATCTTAAAGGGTTCTTCTCCGGTAGCGCCTCCGAAAGTTACTCTTGCACTTTTCTCGTATCTCGCTTCGTTTCCGAGCTGTAATCAAAAAGACGTTAAAATTGCTTAAATCCTCGAATTTCGCTGAAAATACGCCTTTTACGGTATTCGAGGACTTATGCAGGAAATCATCCATTCATTCGGCTTTAAGGGGTACGTGTCGATGTATAAGTTCCTAGTAACTACTGAAGACTCAGTATGTCACAAAAATTTCCTCGATTACCTTGAAGTTAAGGGAGTTGTTGGAAAACTGCGCTCCTAAAGCAATTTATAGACAAATTCAGACTATCTGATTTCTTGGAGTGTTTACTATCATTTATTGAGGTTACCTGAGTCCTAACTTTCAGTAATGGAGATACTTCAGAGTATATGGAGACCCATGGATACCGAGATATCCGACTCGACCGCCAAATTAGGGAGATTCACTCTATCGTGAAGCAGCTTATGGCCAAAGCCCAATGTTACAATCTTAAAGGGTTCTTCTCCGGTAGCGTCTCCGAAAGTTACCCTTGCACTTTTCTCGTATCTCGCTTCGTTTCCGAGGTGTAATCAAAAAGACGTTAAAATTGCTTAAATCGTCGAATTTCGCTGAAAATACGCCTTTTACGGTATTCGAGGACTTGTGCAGGAAAGCATCGATTCTTTCGGCTTTAAGGGGTACGTGTCGATGTATAAGTTCCTAGTAACTACTGAAGACTCAGTATGTCACAAAAATTTCCTCGATTACCTTGAAGTTAAGGGAGTTGTTGGAAAACTGCGCTCCTAAAGCAATTTATAGACAAATTCAGACTATCTGATTTCTTGGAGTGATTACTATAATTTAAAGAGGTTACTTGAGTCCTAACTTTCAGTAATGGAGATACTTCAGAGTATATGGAGACCCATGGATACCGAGATATCCGACTCGACCGTTAAAATTAGGGAGTTTCACTCATTCTTGAAGCAGCTTATAGCCAAAGCCTAATGTTATAATCTTGAAGGGTTCTTCTCCGGTAGCGCCTCCGAGAGTTACTCTTGCACTTTTCTCGTATGACGCTTCGTTTCCGAGCTGTAATCAAAAAGACGTTAAAATTGCTTAAATCGTCGAATTTCGCTGAAAATACGCCTTTTACGGTATTCGTGGACTTATGCAGGAAATCACCCATTCTTTCGGCTTTAAGTGGTACGTGTCGATGTATAAGTTCCTAGTAACTACTGAAGACTCAGTGTGTCATAAAAATTTCCTAGATTGCCTTGAAGTTAAGGGAGTTGTTGGAAAACTGCGCTCCTAAAGCAATTTATAGACAAATAAGACTATCTGATTTCTTGGAGTGTTTACTATCATTTATTGAGGTTACTTGAGTCCTAACTTTCAGTAATGGAGATACTTCAGAGTACATGGAGACTCATGGATACCGAGATATCCGACTCGACCGCCAAATTAGGGATTTTCACTCATTCTTGAAGCAGCTTATGGCCAAAGCCTAATGTTACAATCTTGAAGGGTTCTTCTCCGGTAGCGCCTCCGAAAGTTACTCTTGCACTTTTCTCGTATGACGCTTCGTTTCCGAGCTGTAATCAAAAAGACGTTAAAATTGCTTAAATCGTCGAATTTCGCTGAAAATATGCCTTTTACGGTATTCGAGGACTTATGCAGGAAATCATCCATTCTTCCGGCTTTAAGGGGTACGTGTCGATGTATAAGTTCCTAGTAACTACTGAACACTCAGTATGTCACAAAAATTTCGTCGATTACCTTGAAGTTAAGGGAGTTGTTGGAAAACTGCGCTCCTAAAGCAATTTATAGACAAATTCAGTCTATTTTATTTCTTGGAGTGTTTACTATCATTTATTGAGGTTACTTGAGTCCTAACTTTCAGTAATGGAGATACTTCAGAGTATATGGAGACCCATGGATACCGAGATATCCGACTCGACCGCCAAAGTAGGGAGTTTCACTCATTCTTCAAGCAGCTAATGGCCAAAGCCCAATGTTACAATCTTAAAGGGTTCTTCTCCGGTAGCGCCTCCGAAAGTTACTCTTGCACTTTTCTCGTATCTCGCTTCGTTTCCGAGCTGTAATCAAAAAGACGTTAAAATTGCTTAAATCCTCGAATTTCGCTGAAAATACGCCTTTTACGGTATTCGAGGACTTATGCAGGAAATCATCCATTCATTCGGCTTTAAGGGGTACGTGTCGATGTATAAGTTCCTAGTAACTACTGAAGACTCAGTATGTCACAAAAATTTCCTCGATTACCTTGAAGTTAAGGGAGTTGTTGGAAAACTGCGCTCCTAAAGCAATTTATAGACAAATTCAGACTATCTGATTTCTTGGAGTGATTACTATAATTTAAAGAGGTTACTTGAGTCCTAACTTTCAGTAATGGAGATACTTCAGAGTATATGGAGACCCATGGATACCGAGATATCCGACTCGACCGTTAAAATTAGGGAGTTTCACTCATTCTTGAAGCAGCTTATAGCCAAAGCCTAATGTTATAATCTTGAAGGGTTCTTCTCCGGTAGCGCCTCCGAGAGTTACTCTTGCACTTTTCTCGTATCTCGCTTCGCTTCCGAGCTGTAATCAAAAAGACGTTAAAATTGCTTAAATCCTCGAATTTCGCTGAAAATACGCCTTTTACGGTATTCGTGGACTTATGCAGGAAATCACCCATTCTTTCGGCTTTAAGTGGTACGTGTCGATGTATGAGTTCCTAGTAACTACTGAAGACTCAGTGTGTCATAAAAATTTCCTAGATTACCTTGAAGTTAAGGGAGTTGTTGGAAAACTGCGCTCCTAAAGCAATTTATAGACAAATAAGACTATCTGATTTCTTGGAGTGTTTACTATCATTTATTGAGGTTACTTGAGTCCTAACTTTCAGTAATGGAGATACTTCAGAGTATATGGAGACTCATGGATACCGAGATATCCGACTCGACCGCCAAATTAGGGATTTTCACTCATTCTTGAAGCAGCTTATGGCCAAAGCCTAATGTTACAATCTTGAAGGGTTCTTCTCCGGTAGCGCCTCCGAAAGTTACTCTTGCACTTTTCTCGTATGACGCTTCGTTTCCGAGCTGTAATCAAAAAGACGTTAAAATTGCTTAAATCGTCGAATTTCGCTGAAAATACGCCTTTTACGGTATTCGAGGACTTGTGCAGGAAAGCATCGATTCTTTCGGCTTTAAGGGGTACGTGTCGATGTATAAGTTCCTAGTAACTACTGAAGACTCAGTATGTCACAAAAATTTCCTCGATTACCTTGAAGTTAAGGGAGTTGTTGGAAAACTGCGCTCCTAAAGCAATTTATAGACAAATTCAGACTATCTGATTTCTTGGAGTGATTACTATAATTTAAAGAGGTTACTTGAGTCCTAACTTTCAGTAATGGAGATACTTCAGAGTATATGGAGACCCATGGATACCGAGATATCCGACTCGACCGTTAAAATTAGGGAGTTTCACTCATTCTTGAAGCAGCTTATAGCCAAAGCCTAATGTTATAATCTTGAAGGGTTCTTCTCCGGTAGCGCCTCCGAGAGTTACTCTTGCACTTTTCTCGTATGACGCTTCGTTTCCGAGCTGTAATCAAAAAGACGTTAAAATTGCTTAAATCGTCGAATTTCGCTGAAAATACGCCTTTTACGGTATTCGTGGACTTATGCAGGAAATCACCCATTCTTTCGGCTTTAAGTGGTACGTGTCGATGTATAAGTTCCTAGTAACTACTGAAGACTCAGTGTGTCATAAAAATTTCCTAGATTGCCTTGAAGTTAAGGGAGTTGTTGGAAAACTGCGCTCCTAAAGCAATTTATAGACAAATAAGACTATCTGATTTCTTGGAGTGTTTACTATCATTTATTGAGGTTACTTGAGTCCTAACTTTCAGTAATGGAGATACTTCAGAGTATATGGAGACTCATGGATACCGAGATATCCGACTCGACCGCCAAATTAGGGATTTTCACTCATTCTTGAAGCAGCTTATGGCCAAAGCCTAATGTTACAATCTTAAAGGGTTCTTCTCCGGTAGCGCCTCCGAGAGTTACTCTTGCACTTTTCTCGTATGACGCTTCGTTTCCGAGCTGTAATCAAAAAGACGTTAAAATTGCTTAAATCGTCGAATTTCGCTGAAAATTCGCCTTTTACGGTATTCGAGGACTTATGCAGGAAATCATCGATTCTTTCGGCTTTAAGGGGTACGTGTCGATGTATAAGTTCCTAGTAACTACTGAAGACTCAGTATGTCACAAAAATTTCCTAGATTACCTTGAAGTTAAGGGAGTTGTTCGAAAATTGCGCTCCTTAAGCAATTTATAGACAAATAAGACTATCTGATTTCTTGGAGTGTTTACTATCATTTATTGAGGTTACTTGAGTCCTAACTTTCAGTAATGGAGATACTTCAGAGTATATGGAGACTCATGGATACCGAGATATCCGACTCGACCGCCAAATTAGGGATTTTCACTCATTCTTGAAGCAGCTTATGGCCAAAGCCTAATGTTACAATCTTAAAGGGTTCTTCTCCGGTAGCGCCTCCGAGAGTTACTCTTGCACTTTTCTCGTATGACGCTTCGTTTCCGAGCTGTAATCAAAAAGACGTTAAAATTGCTTAAATCGTCGAATTTCGCTGAAAATACGCCTTTTACGGTATTCGTGGACTTATGCAGGAAATCATCCATTCTATCGGCTTTAAGGGGTACGTGTCGATGTATAAGTTCCTAGTAACTACTGAAGACTCAGTATGTCACAAAAATTTCCTCGATTACCTTGAAGTTAAGGAAGTTGTTGGAAAACTGCGCTCCTAAAACAATTTATAGACAAATTCAGACTATTTTATTTCTTGGAGTGTTTACTATCATTTATTGAGGTTACTTAAGTCCTAACTTCCAGTAATGGAGATACTTCAGAGTATATGGATACCGAGATATCCGACTCGACCACCAAATTAGGAATTTTCACTCATTCTTGAAGCAGCTTATGGCCAAAGCCCAATGTTACAATCTTAAAGGGTTCTTCTCCGGTAGCGCCTCCGAAAGTTACTCTTGCACTTTTCTCGTATCTCGCTTCGTTTCCGAGGTGTAATCAAAAAGACGTTAAAATTGCTTAAATCCTCGAATTTCGCTGAAAATACGCCTTTTACGGTATTCGAGGACTTATGCAGGAAATCATCCATTCTTTCGGCTTTAAAGGGTACGTGTCGATGTATAAGTTCCTAGTAACTACTGAAGACTCAGTATGTCACAATAATTTCCTCGATTACCTTGAAGTTAAGGGAGTTGTTGGAAAACTGCGCTCCTAAAGCAATTTATAGACAAATTCAGACTATCTGATTTCTTGGAGTGTTTACTATCATTTATTGAGGTTACCTGAGTCCTAACTTTCAGTAATGGAGATACTTCAGAGTATATGGAGACCCATGGATACCGAGATATCCGACTCGACCGCCAAATTAGGGAGATTCACTCATTCGTGAAGCAGCTTATGGCCAAAGCCCAATGTTACAATCTTAAAGGGTTCTTCTCCGGTAGCGTCTCCGAAAGTTACCCTTGCACTTTTCTCGTATCTCGCTTCGTTTCCGAGGTGTAATCAAAAAGACGTTAAAATTGCTTCAATCGTCGAATTTCGCTGAAAATACGCCTTTTACGGTATTCGAGGACTTATGCAGGAAATCATCCATTCTTTCGGCTTTAAAGGGTACGTGTCGATGTATAAGTTCCTAGTAACTACTGAAGACTCAGTATGTCACAATAATTTCCTCGATTACCTTGAAGTTAAGGGAGTTGTTGGAAAACTGCGCTCCTAAAGCAATTTATTGACAAATTCAGACTATCTGATTTCTTGGAGTGTTTACTATCATTTATTGAGGTTACCTGAGTCCTAACTTTCAGTAATGGAGATACTTCAGAGTATATGGAGACCCATGGATACCGAGATATCCGACTCGACCGCCAAATTAGGGAGATTCACTCTATCGTGAAGCAGCTTATGGCCAAAGCCCAATGTTACAATCTTAAAGGGTTCTTCTCCGGTAGCGTCTCCGAAAGTTACCCTTGCACTTTTCTCGTATCTCGCTTCGTTTCCGAGGTGTAATCAAAAAGACGTTAAAATTGCTTAAATCGTCGAATTTCGCTGAAAATACGCCTTTTACGGTATTCGAGGACTTGTGCAGGAAAGCATCGATTCTTTCGGCTTTAAGGGGTACGTGTCGATGTATAAGTTCCTAGTAACTACTGAAGACTCAGTATGTCACAAAAATTTCCTCGATTACCTTGAAGTTAAGGGAGTTGTTGGAAAACTGCGCTCCTAAAGCAATTTATAGACAAATTCAGACTATCTGATTTCTTGGAGTGATTACTATCATTTAAAGAGGTTACTTGAGTCCTAACTTTCAGTAATGGAGATACTTCAGAGTATATGGAGACCCATGGATACCGAGATATCCGACTCGACCGTTAAAATTAGGGAGTTTCACTCATTCTTGAAGCAGCTTATAGCCAAAGCCTAATGTTATAATCTTGAAGGGTTCTTCTCCGGTAGCGCCTCCGAGAGTTACTCTTGCACTTTTCTCGTATGACGCTTCGTTTCCGAGCTGTAATCAAAAAGACGTTAAAATTGCTTAAATAGTCGAATTTCGCTGAAAATACGCCTTTTACGGTATTCGTGGACTTATGCAGGAAATCATCCATTCTTTCGGCTTTAAGTGGTACTTGTCGATGTATAAGTTCCTAGTAACTACTGAAGACTCAGTGTGTCATAAAAATTTCCTAGATTACCTTGAAGTTAAGGGAGTTGTTGGAAAACTGCGCTCCTAAAGCAATTTATAGACAAATAAGACTATCTGATTTCTTGGAGTGTTTACTATCATTTATTGAGGTTACTTGAGTCCTAACTTTCAGTAATGGAGATACTTCAGAGTATATGGAGACTCATGGATACCGAGATATCCGACTCGACCGCCAAATTAGGGATTTTCACTCATTCTTGAAGCAGCTTATGGCCAAAGCCTAATGTTACAATCTTAAAGGGTTCTTCTCCGGTAGCGCCTCCGAGAGTTACTCTTGCACTTTTCTCGTATGACGCTTCGTTTCCGAGCTGTAATCAAAAAGACGTTAAAATTGCTTAAATCGTCGAATTTCGCTGAAAATACGCCTTTTACGGTATTCGAGGACTTATGCAGGAAATCATCGATTCTTTCGGCTTTAAGGGGTACGTGTCGATGTATAAGTTCCTAGTAACTACTGAAGACTCAGTATGTCACAAAAATTTCCTAGATTACCTTGAAGTTAAGGGAGTTGTTGGCAAATTGCGCTCCTTAAGCAATTTATAGACAAATAAGACTATCTGATTTCTTGGAGTGTTTACTATCATTTATTGAGGTTACTTGAGTCCTAACTTTCAGTAATGGAGATACTTCAGAGTATATGGAGACTCATGGATACCGAGGTATCCGACTCGACCGCCAAATTAGGGATTTTCACTCATTCTTGAAGCAGCTTATGGCCAAAGCCTAATGTTACAATCTTAAAGGGTTCTTCTCCGGTAGCGCCTCCGAGAGTTACTCTTGCACTTTTCTCGTATGACGCTTCGTTTCCGAGCTGTAATCAAAAAGACGTTAAAATTGCTTAAATCGTCGAATTTCGCTGAAAATACGCCTTTTACGGTATTCGTGGACTTATGCAGGAAATTATATATTCTTTCGGCTTTAAGTGGTACGTGTCGATGTATAAGTTCCTAGTAACTACTGAAGGCTCAGTGTGTCATAAAAATTTCCTAGATTACCTTGAAGTTAAGGGAGTTGTTGGAAAACTGCGCTCCTAAAGCAATTTATAGACAAATAAGACTATCTGATTTCTTGGAGTGTTTACTATCATTTATTGAGGTTACTTGAGTCCTAACTTTCAGTAATGGAGATACTTCAGAGTATATGGAGACTCATGGATACCGAGATATCCGACTCGACCGCCAAATTAGGGATTTTCACTAATTCTTGAAGCAGCTTATGGCCAAAGCCTAATGTTACAATCTTAAAGGGTTCTTCTCCGGTAGCGCCTCCGAGAGTTACTCTTGCACTTTTCTCGTATGACGCTTCGTTTCCGAGCTGTAACCAAAAGACGTTAAAATTGCTTAAATCGTCGAATTTCGCTGAAAATACGCCTTTTACGGTATTCGTAGACTTATGCAGGAAGTCATCCATTCTATCGGCTTTAAGGGGTACGTGTCGATGTATAAGTTCCTAGTAACTACTGAAGACTCAGTATGTCACAAAAATTTCCTCGATTACCTTGAAGTTAAGGGAGTTGTTGGAACACTGCGCTCCTAAAACAATTTATAGACAAATTCAGACTATTTTATTTCTTGGAGTGTTTACTATCATTTATTGAGGTTACTTGAGTAATAACTTTCAGTAATGGAGATACTTCAGAGTATATGGAGACTCATGGATTCCGAGATATCCGACTCGACCGCCAAATTAGTCATTTCCACTCATTCTTGAAGCAGCTTATAGCCAAAGCCTAATGTTACAATCTTGAAGGGTTCTTCTCCGGTAGCGCCTCCGAAAGTTACTCTTGCACTTTTCTCGTATGACGCTTCGTTTCCGAGCTGTAATCAAAAAGACGTTAAAATTGCTTAAATCGTCGAATTTCGCTGAAAATACGCCTTTTACGGTATTCGAGGACTTATGCAGGAAATCATCCATTCTTCCGGCTTTAAGGGGTACGTGTCGATGTATAAGTTCCTAGTAACTACTGAACACTCAGTATGTCACAAAAATTTCGTCGATTACCTTGAAGTTAAGGGAGTTGTTGGAAAACTGCGCTCCTAAAGCAATTTATAGACAAATTCAGTCTATTTTATTTCTTGGAGTGTTTACTATCATTTATTGAGGTTACTTGAGTCCTAACTTTCAGTAATGGAGATACTTCAGAGTATATGGAGACCCATGGATACCGAGATATCGGACTCGACCGCCAAAGTAGGGAGTTTCACTCATTCTTCAAGCAGCTAATGGCCAAAGCCCAATGTTACAATCTTAAAGGGTTCTTCTCCGGTAGCGCCTCCGAAAGTTACTCTTGCACTTTTCTCGTATCTCGCTTCGTTTCCGAGCTGTAATCAAAATGACGTTAAAATTGCTTAAATCCTCGAATTTCGCTGAAAATACGCCTTTTACGGTATTCGAGGACTTATGCAGGAAATCATCCATTCATTCGGCTTTAAGGGGTACGTGTCGATGTATAAGTTCCTAGTAACTACTGAAGACTCAGTATGTCACAAAAATTTCCTCGATTACCTTGAAGTTAAGGGAGTTGTTGGAAAACTGCGCTCCTAAAGCAATTTATAGACAAATTCAGACTATCTGATTTCTTGGAGTGTTTACTATCATTTATTGAGGTTACCTGAGTCCTAACTTTCAGTAATGGAGATACTTCAGAGTATATGGAGACCCATGGATACCGAGATATCCGACTCGACCGCCAAATTAGGGAGATTCACTCTATCGTGAAGCAGCTTATGGCCAAAGCCCAATGTTACAATCTTAAAGGGTTCTTCTCCGGTAGCGTCTCCGAAAGTTACCCTTGCACTTTTCTCGTATCTCGCTTCGTTTCCGAGGTGTAATCAAAAAGACGTTAAAATTGCTTAAATCGTCGAATTTCGCTGAAAATACGCCTTTTACGGTAATCGAGGACTTGTGCAGGAAAGCATCGATTCTTTCGGCTTTAAGGGGTACGTGTCGATGTATAAGTTCCTAGTAACTACTGAAGACTCAGTATGTCACAAAAAATTCCTCGATTACCTTGAAGTTAAGGGAGTTGTTGGAAAACTGCGCTCCTAAAGCAATTTATAGACAAATTCAGACTATCTGATTTCTTGGAGTGATTACTATCATTTAAAGAGGTTACTTGAGTCCTAACTTTCAGTAATGGAGATACTTCAGAGTATATGGAGACCCATGGATACCGAGATATCCGACTCGACCGTTAAAATTAGGGAGTTTCACTCATTCTTGAAGCAGCTTATAGCCAAAGCCTAATGTTATAATCTTCTCCGGTAGCGCCTCCGAGAGTTACTCTTGCACTTTTCTCGTATGACGCTTCGTTTCCGAGCTGTAATCAAAAAGACGTTAAAATTGCTTAAATCGTCGAATTTCGCTGAAAATACGCCTTTTACGGTATTCGAGGACTTATGCAGGAAATCATCGATTCTTTCGGCTTTAAGGGGTACGTGTCGATGTATAAGTTCCTAGTAACTACTGAAGACTCAGTATGTCACAAAAATTTCCTAGATTACCTTGAAGTTAAGGGAGTTGTTGGCAAATTGCGCTCCTTAAGCAATTTATAGACAAATAAGTCTATCTGATTTCTTGGAGTGTTTACTATCATTTATTGAGGTTACTTGAGTCCTAACTTTCAGTAATGGAGATACTTCAGAGTATATGGAGACTCATGGATACCGAGATATCCGACTCGACCGCCAAATTAGGGATTTTCACTCATTCTTGAAGCAGCTTATGGCCAAAGCCTAATGTTACAATCTTAAAGGGTTCTTCTCCGGTAGCGCCTCCGAGAGTTACTCTTGCACTTTTCTTGTATGACGCTTCGTTTCCGAGCTGTAATCAAAAAGACGTTAAAATTGCTTAAATCGTCGAATTTCGCTGAAAATACGCCTTTTACGGTATTCGTGGACTTATGCAGGAAATTATATATTCTTTCGGCTTTAAGTGGTACGTGTCGATGTATAAGTTCCTAGTAACTACTGAAGGCTCAGTGTGTCATAAAAATTTCCTAGATTACCTTGAAGTTAAGGGAGTTGTTGGAAAACTGCTCTCCTAAAGCAATTTATAGACAAATAAGACTATTTGATTTCTTGGAGTGTTTACTATCATTTATTGAGGTTACTTGAGTCCTAACTTTCAGTAATGGAGATACTTCAGAGTATATGGAGACTCATGGATACCGAGATATCCGACTCGTCCGCCAAATTAGGGATTTTCACTCATTCTTGAAGCAGCTTATGGCCAAAGCCTAATGTTACAATCTTAAAGGGTTCTTCTCCGGTAGCGCCTCCGAGAGTTACTCTTGCACTTTTCTCGTATGACGCTTCGTTTCCGAGCTGTAACCAAAAGACGTTAAAATTGCTTAAATCGTCGAATTTCGCTGAAAATACGAATTTACGGTATTCGTGGACTTATGCAGGAAATCATCCATTCTATCGGCTTTAAGGGGTACGTGTCGATGTATAAGTTCCTAGTAACTACTGAAGACTCAGTATGTCACAAAAATTTCCTCGATTACCTTGAAGTTAAGGGAGTTGTTGGAACACTGCGCTCCTAAAACAATTTATAGACAAATTCAGACTATTTTATTTCTTGGAGTGTTTACTATCATTTATTGAGGTTACTTGAGTCCTAACTTTCAGTAATGGAGATACTTCAGAGTATATGGAGACTCATGGATTCCGAGATATCCGACTCGACCGCCAAATTAGTCATTTCCACTCATTCTTGAAGCAGCTTATAGCCAAAGCCTAATGTTACAATCTTGAAGGGTTCTTCTCCGGTAGCGCCTCCGAAAGTTACTCTTGCACTTTTCTCGTATGACGCTTCGTTTCCGAGCTGTAATCAAAAAGACGTTAAAATTGCTTAAATCGTCAAATTTCGCTGAAAATAGGCCTTTTACGGTATTCGAGGACTTATGCAGGAAATCATCCATTCTTTCGGCTTTAAGGGGTACGTGTCGATGTATAAGTTCCTAGTAACTACTGAAGACTCAGTATGTCACAAAAATTTCCTCGACTACCTTGAAGTTAAGGGAGTTGTTGGAAAACTGCGCTCCTAAAGCAATTTATAGACAAATTCAGTCTATTTTATTCCTTGGAGTGTTTACTATCATTTATTGAGGTTACTTGAGTCCTAATTTTCAGTAATGGAGATACTTCAGAGTATATGGAGACCCATGGATACCGAGATATCCGACTCGACCGCCAAATTAGGGATTTTCACTCATTCTTGAAGCAGCTTATGGCCAAAGCCTAATGTTACAATCTTGAAGGGTTCTTCTCCGGTAGCGCCTCCGAAAGTTACTCTTGCACTTTTCTCGTATGACGCTTCGTTTCCGAGCTGTAATCAAAAAGACGTTAAAATTGCTTAAATCGTCGAATTTCGCTGAAAATACGCCTTTTACGGTATTCGAGGACTTATGCAGGAAATCATCCATTCTTCCGGCTTTAAGGGGTACGTGTCGATGTATAAGTTCCTAGTAACTACTGAACACTCAGTATGTCACAAAAATTTCGTCGATTACCTTGAAGTTAAGGGAGTTGTTGGAAAACTGCGCTCCTAAAGCAATTTATAGACAAATTCAGTCTATTTTATTTCTTGGAGTGTTTACTATCATTTATTGAGGTTACTTGAGTCCTAACTTTCAGTAATGGAGATACTTCAGAGTATATGGAGACCCATGGATACCGAGATATCCGACTCGACCGCCAAAGTAGGGAGTTTCACTCATTCTTCAAGCAGCTAATGGAAAAAGCCCAATGTTACAATCTTAAAGGGTTCTTCTCCGGTAGCGCCTCCGAAAGTTACTCTTGCACTTTTCTCGTATCTCGCTTCGTTTCCGAGCTGTAATCAAAATGACGTTAAAATTGCTTAAATCCTCGAATTTCGCTGAAAATACGCCTTTTACGGTATTCGAGGACTTATGCAGGAAATCATCCATTCATTCGGCTTTAAGGGGTACGTGTCGATGTATAAGTTCCTAGTAACTACTGAAGACTCAGTATGTCACAAAAATTTCCTCGATTACCTTGAAGTTAAGGGAGTTGTTGGAAAACTGCGCTCCTAAAGCAATTTATAGACAAATTCAGACTATCTGATTTCTTGGAGTGTTTACTATCATTTATTGAGGTTACCTGAGTCCTAACTTTCAGTAATGGAGATACTTCAGAGTATATGGAGACCCATGGATACCGAGATATCCGACTCGACCGCCAAATTAGGGAGATTCACTCTATCGTGAAGCAGCTTATGGCCAAAGCCCAATGTTACAATCTTAAAGGGTTCTTCTCCGGTAGCGTCTCCGAAAGTTACCCTTGCACTTTTCTCGTATCTCGCTTCGTTTCCGAGGTGTAATCAAAAAGACGTTAAAATTGCTTAAATCGTCGAATTTCGCTGAAAATACGCCTTTTACGGTATTCGAGGACTTGTGCAGGAAAGCATCGATTCTTTCGGCTTTAAGGGGTACGTGTCGATGTATAAGTTCCTAGTAACTACTGAAGACTCAGTATGTCACAAAAATTTCCTCGATTACCTTGAAGTTAAGGGAGTTGTTGGAAAACTGCGCTCCTAAAGCAATTTATAGACAAATTCAGACTATCTGATTTCTTGGAGTGATTACTATCATTTAAAGAGGTTACTTGAGTCCTAACTTTCAGTAATGGAGATACTTCAGAGTATATGGAGACCCATGGATACCGAGATATCCGACTCGACCGTTAAAATTAGGGAGTTTCACTCATTCTTGAAGCAGCTTATAGCCAAAGCCTAATGTTATAATCTTGAAGGGTTCTTCTCCGGTAGCGCCTCCGAGAGTTACTCTTGCACTTTTCTCGTATGACGCTTCGTTTCCGAGCTGTAATCAAAAAGACGTTAAAATTGCTTAAATCGTCGAATTTCGCTGAAAATACGCCTTTTACGGTATTCGTGGACTTATGCAGGAAATCATCCATTCTTTCGGCTTTAAGTGGTACGTGTCGATGTATAAGTTCCTAGTAACTACTGAAGACTCAGTGTGTCATAAAAATTTCCTAGATTACCTTGAAGTTAAGGGAGTTGTTGGAAAACTGCGCTCCTAAAGCAATTTATAGACAAATAAGACTATCTGATTTCTTGGAGTGTTTACTATCATTTATTGAGGTTACTTGAGTCCTAACTTTCAGTAATGGAGATACTTCAGAGTATATGGAGACTCATGGATACCGAGATATCCGACTCGACCGCCAAATTAGGGATTTTCACTCATTCTTGAAGCAGCTTATGGCCAAAGCCTAATGTTACAATCTTAAAGGGTTCTTCTCCGGTAGCGCCTCCGAGAGTTACTCTTGCACTTTTCTCGTATGACGCTTCGTTTCCGAGCTGTAATCAAAAAGACGTTAAAATTGCTTAAATCGTCGAATTTCGCTGAAAATACGCCTTTTACGGTATTCGAGGACTTATGCAGAAAATCATCGATTCTTTCGGCTTTAAGGGGTACGTGTCGATGTATAAGTTCCTAGTAACTACTGAAGACTCAGTATGTCACAAAAATTTCCTAGATTACCTTGAAGTTAAGGGAGTTGTTGGCAAATTGCGCTCCTTAAGCAATTTATAGACAAATAAGACTATCTGATTCCTTGGAGTGTTTACTATCATTTATTGAGGTTACTTGAGTCCTAACTTTCAGTAATGGAGATACTTCAGAGTATATGGAGACTCATGGATACCGAGATATCCGACTCGACCGCCAAATTAGGGATTTTCACTCATTCTTGAAGCAGCTTATGGCCAAAGCCTAATGTTACAATCTTAAAGGGTTCTTCTCCGGTAGCGCCTCCGAGAGTTACTCTTGCACTTTTCTCGTATGACGCTTCGTTTCCGAGCTGTAATCAAAAAGACGTTAAAATTGCTTAAATCGTCGAATTTCGCTGAAAATACGCCTTTTACGGTATTCGTGGACTTATGCAGGAAATTATATATTCTTTCGGCTTTAAGTGGTACGTGTCGATGTATAAGTTCCTAGTAACTACTGAAGGCACAGTGTGTCATAAAAATTTCCTAGATTACCTTGAAGTTAAGGGAGTTGTTGGAAAACTGCGCTCCTAAAGCAATTTATAGACAAATAAGACTATCTGATTTCTTGGAGTGTTTACTATCATTTATTGAGGTTACTTGAGTCCTAACTTTCAGTAATGGAGATACTTCAGAGTATATGGAGACTCATGGATACCGAGTTATCCGACTCGACCGCCAAATTAGGGATTTTCACTCATTCTTGAAGCAGCTTATGGCCAAAGCCTAATGTTACAATCTTAAAGGGTTCTTCTCCGGTAGCGCCTCCGAGAGTTACTCTTGCACTTTTCTCGTATGACGCTTCGTTTCCGAGCTGTAACCAAAAGACGTTAAAATTGCTTAAATCGTCGAATTTCGCTGAAAATACGCCTTTTACGGTATTCGTGGACTTATGCAGGAAATCATCCATTCTATCGGCTTTAAGGGGTACGTGTCGATCTATAAGTTCCTAGTAACTACTGAAGACTCAGTATGTCACAAAAATTTCCTCGATTACCTTGAAGTTAAGGGAGTTGTTGGAACACTGCGCTCCTAAAACAATTTATAGACAAATTCAGACTATTTTATTTCTTGGAGTGTTTACTATCATTTATTGAGGTTACTTGAGTCCTAACTTTCAGTAATGGAGATACTTCAGAGTATATGGAGACTCATGGATACCGAGATATCCGACTCGACCGCCAAATTAGGGATTTTCACTCATTCTTGAAGCAGCTTATGGCCAAAGCCTAATGTTACAATCTTAAAGGGTTCTTCTCCGGTAGCGCCTCCGAGAGTTACTCTTGCACTTTTCTCGTATGACGCTTCGTTTCCGAGCTGTAACCAAAAGACGTTAAAATTGCTTAAATCGTCGAATTTCGCTGAAAATACGCCTTTTACGGTATTCGTAGACTTATGCAGGAAGTCATCCATTCTATCGGCTTTAAGGGGTACGTGTCGATGTATAAGTTCCTAGTAACTACTGAAGACTCAGTATGTCACAAAAATTTCCTCGATTACCTTGAAGTTAAGGGAGTTGTTGGAACACTGCGCTCCTAAAACAATTTATAGACAAATTCAGACTATTTTATTTCTTGGAGTGTTTACTATCATTTATTGAGGTTACTTGAGTCCTAACTTTCAGTAATGGGGATACTTCAGAGTATATGGAGACTCATGGATTCCGAGATATCCGACTCGACCGCCAAATTAGTCATTTCCACTCATTCTTGAAGCAGCTTATAGCCAAAGCCTAATGTTACAATCTAGAAGGGTTCTTCTCCGGTAGCGCCTCCGAAAGTTACTCTTGCACTTTTCTCGTATGACGCTTCGTTTCCGAGCTGTAATCAAAAAGACGTTAAAATTGCTTAAATCGTCAAATTTCGCTGAAAATACGCCTTTTACGGTATTCGAGGACTTATGCAGGAAATCATCCATTCTTTCGGCTTTAAGGGGTACGTGTCGATGTATAAGTTCCTAGTAACTACTGAAGACTCAGTATGTCACAAAAATTTCCTCGACTACCTTGAAGTTAAGGGAGTTGTTGGAAAACTGCGCTCCTAAAGCAATTTATAGACAAATTCAGTCTATTTTATTTCTTGGAGTGTTTACTATCATTTATTGAGGTTACTTGAGTCCTAACTTTCAGTAATGGAGATACTTCAGAGTATATGGAGACTCATGGATACCGAGATATCCGACTCGACCGCCAAATTAGGGATTTTCACTCATTCTTGAAGCAGCTTATGGCCAAAGCCTAATGTTACAATCTTGAAGGGTTCTTCTCCGGTAGCGCCTCCGAAAGTTACTCTTGCACTTTTCTCGTATGACGCTTCGTTTCCGAGCTGTAATCAAAAAGACGTTAAAATTGCTTAAATCGTCGAATTTCGCTGAAAATACGCCTTTTACGGTATTCGAGGACTTATGCAGGAAATCATCCATTCTTCCGGCTTTAAGGGGTACGTGTCGATGTATAAGTTCCTAGTAACTACTGAACACTCAGTATGTCACAAAAATTTCGTCGATTACCTTGAAGTTAAGGGAGTTGTTGGAAAACTGCGCTCCTAAAGCAATTTATAGACAAATTCAGTCTATTTTATTTCTTGGAGTGTTTACTATCATTTATTGAGGTTACTTGAGTCCTAACTTTCAGTAATGGAGATACTTCAGAGTATATGGAGACCCATGGATACCGAGATATCCGACTCGACCGCCAAAGTAGGGAGTTTCACTCATTCTTCAAGCAGCTAATGGCCAAAGCCCAATGTTACAATCTTAAAGGGTTCTTCTCCGGTAGCGCCTCCGAAAGTTACTCTTGCACTTTTCTCGTATCTCGCTTCGTTTCCGAGCTGTAATCAAAATGACGTTAAAATTGCTTAAATCCTCGAATTTCGCTGAAAATACGCCTTTTACGGTATTCGAGGACTTATGCAGGAAATCATCCATTCATTCGGCTTTAAGGGGTACGTGTCGATGTATAAGTTCCTAGTAACTACTGAAGACTCAGTATGTCACAAAAATTTCCTCGATTACCTTGAAGTTAAGGGAGTTGTTGGAAAACTGCGCTCCTAAAGCAATTTATAGACAAATTCAGACTATCTGATTTCTTGGAGTGTTTACTATCATTTATTGAGGTTACCTGAGTCCTAACTTTCAGTAATGGAGATACTTCAGAGTATATGGAGACCCATGGATACCGAGATATCCGACTCGACCGCCAAATTAGGGAGATTCACTCTATCGTGAAGCAGCTTATGGCCAAAGCCCAATGTTACAATCTTAAAGGGTTCTTCTCCGGTAGCGTCTCCGAAAGTTACCCTTGCACTTTTCTCGTATCTCGCTTCGTTTCCGAGGTGTAATCAAAAAGACGTTAAAATTGCTTAAATCGTCGAATTTCGCTGAAAATACGCCTTTTACGGTATTCGAGGACTTGTGCAGGAAAGCATCGATTCTTTCGGCTTTAAGGGGTACGTGTCGATGTATAAGTTCCTAGTAACTACTGAAGACTCAGTATGTCACAAAAAATTCCTCGATTACCTTGAAGTTAAGGGAGTTGTTGGAAAACTGCGCTCCTAAAGCAATTTATAGACAAATTCAGACTATCTGATTTCTTGGAGTGATTACTATCATTTAAAGAGGTTACTTGAGTCCTAACTTTCAGTAATGGAGATACTTCAGAGTATATGGAGACCCATGGATACCGAGATATCCGACTCGACCGTTAAAATTAGGGAGTTTCACTCATTCTTGAAGCAGCTTATAGAAAAAGCCTAATGTTATAATCTTCTCCGGTAGCGCCTCCGAGAGTTACTCTTGCACTTTTCTCGTATGACGCTTCGTTTCCGAGCTGTAATCAAAAAGACGTTAAAATTGCTTAAATCGTCGAATTTCGCTGAAAATACGCCTTTTACGGTATTCGAGGACTTATGCAGGAAATCATCGATTCTTTCGGCTTTAAGGGGTACGTGTCGATGTATAAGTTCCTAGTAACTACTGAAGACTCAGTATGTCACAAAAATTTCCTAGATTACCTTGAAGTTAAGGGAGTTGTTGGCAAATTGCACTCCTTAAGCAATTTATAGACAAATAAGACTATCTGATTTCTTGGAGTGTTTACTATCATTTATTGAGGTTACTTGAGTCCTAACTTTCAGTAATGGAGATACTTCAGAGTATATGGAGACTCATGGATACCGAGATATCCGACTCGACCGCCAAATTAGGGATTTTCACTCATTCTTGAAGCAGCTTATGGCCAAAGCCTAATGTTACAATCTTAAAGGGTTCTTCTCCGGTAGCGCCTCCGAGAGTTACTCTTGCACTTTTCTTGTATGACGCTTCGTTTCCGAGCTGTAATCAAAAAGACGTTAAAATTGCTTAAATCGTCGAATTTCGCTGAAAATACGCCTTTTACGGTATTCGTGGACTTATGCAGGAAATTATATATTCTTTCGGCTTTAAGTGGTACGTGTCGATGTATAAGTTCCTAGTAACTACTGAAGGCTCAGTGTGTCATAAAAATTTCCTAGATTACCTTGAAGTTAAGGGAGTTGTTGGAAAACTGCGCTCCTAAAGCAATTTATAGACAAATAAGACTATCTGATTTCTTGGAGTGTTTACTATCATTTATTGAGGTTACTTGAGTCCTAACTTTCAGTAATGGAGATACTTCAGAGTATATGGAGACTCATGGATACCGAGATATCCGACTCGACCGCCAAATTAGGGATTTTCACTCATTCTTGAAGCAGCTTATGGCCAAAGCCTAATGTTACAATCTTAAAGGGTTCTTCTCCGGTAGCGCCTCCGAGAGTTACTCTTGCACTTTTCTCGTATGACGCTTCGTTTCCGAGCTGTAATCAAAAAGACGTTAAAATTGCTTAAATCGTCGAATTTCGCTGAAAATACGCCTTTTACGGTATTCGAGGACTTATGCAGAAAATCATCGATTCTTTCGGCTTTAAGGGGTACGTGTCGATGTATAAGTTCCTAGTAACTACTGAAGACTCAGTATGTCACAAAAATTTCCTAGATTACCTTGAAGTTAAGGGAGTTGTTGGCAAATTGCGCTCCTTAAGCAATTTATAGACAAATAAGACTATCTGATTTCTTGGAGTGTTTACTATCATTTATTGAGGTTACTTGAGTCCTAACTTTCAGTAATGGAGATACTTCAGAGTATATGGAGACTCATGGATACCGAGATATCCGACTCGACCGCCAAATTAGGGATTTTCACTCATTCTTGAAGCAGCTTATGGCCAAAGCCTAATGTTACAATCTTAAAGGGTTCTTCTCCGGTAGCGCCTCCGAGAGTTACTCTTGCACTTTTCTCGTATGACGCTTCGTTTCCGAGCTGTAATCAAAAAGACGTTAAAATTGCTTAAATCGTCGAATTTCGCTGAAAATACGCCTTTTACGGTATTCGTGGACTTATGCAGGAAATTATATATTCTTTCGGCTTTAAGTGGTACGTGTCGATGTATAAGTTCCTAGTAACTACTGAAGGCACAGTGTGTCATAAAAATTTCCTACATTACCTTGAAGTTAAGGGAGTTGTTGGAAAACTGCGCTCCTAAAGCAATTTATAGACAAATAAGACTATCTGATTTCTTGGAGTGTTTACTATCATTTATTGAGGTTACTTGAGTCCTAACTTTCAGTAATGGAGATACTTCAGAGTATATGGAGACTCATGGATACCGAGATATCCGACTCGACCGCCAAATTAGGGATTTTCACTCATTCTTGAAGCAGCTTATGGCCAAAGCCTAATGTTACAATCTTAAAGGGTTCTTCTCCGGTAGCGCCTCCGAGAGTTACTCTTGCACTTTTCTCGTATGACGCTTCGTTTCCGAGCTGTAACCAAAAGACGTTAAAATTGCTTAAATCGTCGAATTTCGCTGAAAATACGCCTTTTACGGTATTCGTGGACTTATGCAGGAAATCATCCATTCTATCGGCTTTAAGGGGTACGTGTCGATGTATAAGTTCCTAGTAACTACTGAAGACTCAGTATGTCACAAAAATTTCCTCGATTACCTTGAAGTTAAGGGAGTTGTTGGAACACTGCGCTCCTAAAACAATTTATAGACAAATTCAGACTATTTTATTTCTTGGAGTGTTTACTATCATTTATTGAGGTTACTTGAGTCCTAACTTTCAGTAATGGAGATACTTCAGAGTATATGGAGACTCATGGATACCGAGATATCCGACTCGACCGCCAAATTAGGGATTTTCACTCATTCTTGAAGCAGCTTATGGCCAAAGCCTAATGTTACAATCTTAAAGGGTTCTTCTCCGGTAGCGCCTCCGAGAGTTACTCTTGCACTTTTCTCGTATGACGCTTCGTTTCCGAGCTGTAATCAAAAAGACGTTAAAATTGCTTAAATCGTCGAATTTCGCTGAAAATACGCCTTTTACGGTATTCGAGGACTTATGCAGAAAATCATCGATTCTTTCGGCTTTAAGGGGTACGTGTCGATGTATAAGTTCCTAGTAACTACTGAAGACTCAGTATGTCACAAAAATTTCCTAGATTACCTTGAAGTTAAGGGAGTTGTTGGCAAATTGCGCTCCTTAAGCAATTTATAGACAAATAAGACTATCTGATTCCTTGGAGTGTTTACTATCATTTATTGATGTTACTTGAGTCCTAACTTTCAGTAATGGAGATACTTCAGAGTATATGGAGACTCATGGATACCGAGATATCCGACTCGACCGCCAAATTAGGGATTTTCACTCATTCTTGAAGCAGCTTATGGCCAAAGCCTAATGTTACAATCTTAAAGGGTTCTTCTCCGGTAGCGCCTCCGAGAGTTACTCTTGCACTTTTCTCGTATGACGCTTCGTTTCCGAGCTGTAATCAAAAAGACGTTAAAATTGCTTAAATCGTCGAATTTCGCTGAAAATACGCCTTTTACGGTATTCGTGGACTTATGCAGGAAATTATATATTCTTTCGGCTTTAAGTGGTACGTGTCGATGTATAAGTTCCTAGTAACTACTGAAGGCACAGTGTGTCATAAAAATTTCCTAGATTACCTTGAAGTTAAGGGAGTTGTTGGCAAATTGCGCTCCTTAAGCAATTTATAGACAAATAAGACTATCTGATTTCTTGGAGTGTTTACTATCATTTATTGAGGTTACTTGAGTCCTAACTTTCAGTAATGGAGATACTTCAGAGTATATGGAGACTCATGGATACCGAGGTATCCGACTCGACCGCCAAATTAGGGATTTTCACTCATTCTTGAAGCAGCTTATGGCCAAAGCCTAATGTTACAATCTTAAAGGGTTCTTCTCCGGTAGCGCCTCCGAGAGTTACTCTTGCACTTTTCTCGTATGACGCTTCGTTTCCGAGCTGTAATCAAAAAGACGTTAAAATTGCTTAAATCGTCGAATTTCGCTGAAAATACGCCTTTTACGGTATTCGTGGACTTATGCAGGAAATTATATATTCTTTCGGCTTTAAGTGGTACGTGTCGATGTATAAGTTCCTAGTAACTACTGAAGGCTCAGTGTGTCATAAAAATTTCCTAGATTACCTTGAAGTTAAGGGAGTTGTTGGAAAACTGCGCTCCTAAAGCAATTTATAGACAAATAAGACTATCTGATTTCTTGGAGTGTTTACTATCATTTATTGAGGTTACTTGAGTCCTAACTTTCAGTAATGGAGATACTTCAGAGTATATGGAGACTCATGGATACCGAGATATCCGACTCGACCGCCAAATTAGGGATTTTCACTAATTCTTGAAGCAGCTTATGGCCAAAGCCTAATGTTACAATCTTAAAGGGTTCTTCTCCGGTAGCGCCTCCGAGAGTTACTCTTGCACTTTTCTCGTATGACGCTTCGTTTCCGAGCTGTAACCAAAAGACGTTAAAATTGCTTAAATCGTCGAATTTCGCTGAAAATACGCCTTTTACGGTATTCGTAGACTTATGCAGGAAGTCATCCATTCTATCGGCTTTAAGGGGTACGTGTCGATGTATAAGTTCCTAGTAACTACTGAAGACTCAGTATGTCACAAAAATTTCCTCGACTACCTTGAAGTTAAGGGAGTTGTTGGAAAACTGGGCTCCTAAAGCAATTTATAGACAAATTCAGTCTATTTTATTTCTTGGAGTGTTTACTATCATTTATTGAGGTTACTTGAGTCCTAACTTTCAGTAATGGAGATACTTCAGAGTATATGGAGACCCATGGATACCGAGATATCCGACTCGACCGCCAAATTAGGGATTTTCTCTCATTCTTGAAGCAGCTTATGGCCAAAGCCTAATGTTACAATCTTGAAGGGTTCTTCTCCGGTAGCGCCTCCGAAAGTTACTCTTGCACTTTTCTCGTATGACGCTTCGTTTCCGAGCTGTAATCAAAAAGACGTTAAAATTGCTTAAATCGTCGAATTTCGCTGAAAATACGCCTTTTACGGTATTCGAGGACTTATGCAGGAAATCATCCATTCTTCCGGCTTTAAGGGGTACGTGTCGATGTATAAGTTCCTAGTAACTACTGAACACTCAGTATGTCACAAAAATTTCGTCGATTACCTTGAAGTTAAGGGAGTTGTTGGAACACTGCGCTCCTAAAACAATTTATAGACAAATTCAGACTATTTTATTTCTTGGAGTGTTTACTATCATTTATTGAGGTTACTTGAGTAATAACTTTCAGTAATGGAGATACTTCAGAGTATATGGAGACTCATGGATTCCGAGATATCCGACTCGACCGCCAAATTAGTCATTTCCACTCATTCTTGAAGCAGCTTATAGCCAAAGCCTAATGTTACAATCTTGAAGGGTTCTTCTCCGGTAGCGCCTCCAAAAGTTACTCTTGCACTTTTCTCGTATGACGCTTCGTTTCCGAGCTGTAATCAAAAAGACGTTAAAATTGCTTAAATCGTCAAATTTCGCTGAAAATACGCCTTTTACGGTATTCGAGGACTTATGCAGGAAATCATCCATTCTTTCGGCTTTAAGGGGTACGTGTCGATGTATAAGTTCCTAGTAACTACTGAAGACTCAGTATGTCACAAAAATTTCCTCGACTACCTTGAAGTTAAGGGAGTTGTTGGAAAACTGGGCTCCTAAAGCAATTTATAGACAAATTCAGTCTATTTTATTTCTTGGAGTGTTTACTATCATTTATTGAGGTTACTTGAGTCCTAACTTTCAGTAATGGAGATACTTCAGAGTATATGGAGACCCATGGATACCGAGATATCCGACTCGACCGCCAAATTAGGGATTTTCTCTCATTCTTGAAGCAGCTTATGGCCAAAGCCTAATGTTACAATCTTGAAGGGTTCTTCTCCGGTAGCGCCTCCGAAAGTTACTCTTGCACTTTTCTCGTATGACGCTTCGTTTCCGAGCTGTAATCAAAAAGACGTTAAAATTGCTTAAATCGTCGAATTTCGCTGAAAATACGCCTTTTACGGTATTCGAGGACTTATGCAGGAAATCATCCATTCTTCCGGCTTTAAGGGGTACGTGTCGATGTATAAGTTCCTAGTAACTACTGAACACTCAGTATGTCACAAAAATTTCGTCGATTACCTTGAAGTTAAGGGAGTTGTTGGAAAACTGCGCTCCTAAAGCAATTTATAGACAAATTCAGTCTATTTTATTTCTTGGAGTGTTTACTATCATTTATTGAGGTTACTTGAGTCCTAACTTTCAGTAATGGAGATACTTCAGAGTATATGGAGACCCATGGATACCGAGATATCGGACTCGACCGCCAAAGTAGGGAGTTTCACTCATTCTTCAAGCAGCTAATGGCCAAAGCCCAATGTTACAATCTTAAAGGGTTCTTCTCCGGTAGCGCCTCCGAAAGTTACTCTTGCACTTTTCTCGTATCTCGCTTCGTTTCCGAGCTGTAATCAAAATGACGTTAAAATTGCTTAAATCCTCGAATTTCGCTGAAAATACGCCTTTTACGGTATTCGAGGACTTATGCAGGAAATCATCCATTCATTCGGCTTTAAGGGGTACGTGTCGATGTATAAGTTCCTAGTAACTACTGAAGACTCAGTATGTCACAAAAATTTCCTCGATTACCTTGAAGTTAAGGGAGTTGTTGGAAAACTGCGCTCCTAAAGCAATTTATAGACAAATTCAGACTATCTGATTTCTTGGAGTGTTTACTATCATTTATTGAGGTTACCTGAGTCCTAACTTTCAGTAATGGAGATACTTCAGAGTATATGGAGACCCATGGATACCGAGATATCCGACTCGACCGCCAAATTAGGGAGATTCACTCTATCGTGAAGCAGCTTATGGCCAAAGCCCAATGTTACAATCTTAAAGGGTTCTTCTCCGGTAGCGTCTCCGAAAGTTACCCTTGCACTTTTCTCGTATCTCGCTTCGTTTCCGAGGTGTAATCAAAAAGACGTTAAAATTGCTTAAATCGTCGAATTTCGCTGAAAATACGCCTTTTACGGTAATCGAGGACTTGTGCAGGAAAGCATCGATTCTTTCGGCTTTAAGGGGTACGTGTCGATGTATAAGTTCCTAGTAACTACTGAAGACTCAGTATGTCACAAAAAATTCCTCGATTACCTTGAAGTTAAGGGAGTTGTTGGAAAACTGCGCTCCTAAAGCAATTTATAGACAAATTCAGACTATCTGATTTCTTGGAGTGATTACTATCATTTAAAGAGGTTACTTGAGTCCTAACTTTCAGTAATGGAGATACTTCAGAGTATATGGAGACCCATGGATACCGAGATATCCGACTCGACCGTTAAAATTAGGGAGTTTCACTCATTCTTGAAGCAGCTTATAGCCAAAGCCTAATGTTATAATCTTCTCCGGTAGCGCCTCCGAGAGTTACTCTTGCACTTTTCTCGTATGACGCTTCGTTTCCGAGCTGTAATCAAAAAGACGTTAAAATTGCTTAAATCGTCGAATTTCGCTGAAAATACGCCTTTTACGGTATTCGAGGACTTATGCAGGAAATCATCGATTCTTTCGGCTTTAAGGGGTACGTGTCGATGTATAAGTTCCTAGTAACTACTGAAGACTCAGTATGTCACAAAAATTTCCTAGATTACCTTGAAGTTAAGGGAGTTGTTGGCAAATTGCGCTCCTTAAGCAATTTATAGACAAATAAGACTATCTGATTTCTTGGAGTGTTTACTATCATTTATTGAGGTTACTTGAGTCCTAACTTTCAGTAATGGAGATACTTCAGAGTATATGGAGACTCATGGATACCGAGATATCCGACTCGACCGCCAAATTAGGGATTTTCACTCATTCTTGAAGCAGCTTATGGCCAAAGCCTAATGTTACAATCTTAAAGGGTTCTTCTCCGGTAGCGCCTCCGAGAGTTACTCTTGCACTTTTCTTGTATGACGCTTCGTTTCCGAGCTGTAATCAAAAAGACGTTAAAATTGCTTAAATCGTCGAATTTCGCTGAAAATACGCCTTTTACGGTATTCGTGGACTTATGCAGGAAATTATATATTCTTTCGGCTTTAAGTGGTACGTGTCGATGTATAAGTTCCTAGTAACTACTGAAGGCTCAGTGTGTCATAAAAATTTCCTAGATTACCTTGAAGTTAAGGGAGTTGTTGGAAAACTGCTCTCCTAAAGCAATTTATAGACAAATAAGACTATCTGATTTCTTGGAGTGTTTACTATCATTTATTGAGGTTACTTGAGTCCTAACTTTCAGTAATGGAGATACTTCAGAGTATATGGAGACTCATGGATACCGAGATATCCGACTCGTCCGCCAAATTAGGGATTTTCACTCATTCTTGAAGCAGCTTATGGCCAAAGCCTAATGTTACAATCTTAAAGGGTTCTTCTCCGGTAGCGCCTCCGAGAGTTACTCTTGCACTTTTCTCGTATGACGCTTCGTTTCCGAGCTGTAACCAAAAGACGTTAAAATTGCTTAAATCGTCGAATTTCGCTGAAAATACGAATTTACGGTATTCGTGGACTTATGCAGGAAATCATCCATTCTATCGGCTTTAAGGGGTACGTGTCGATGTATAAGTTCCTAGTAACTACTGAAGACTCAGTATGTCACAAAAATTTCCTCGATTACCTTGAAGTTAAGGGAGTTGTTGGAACACTGCGCTCCTAAAACAATTTATAGACAAATTCAGACTATTTTATTTCTTGGAGTGTTTACTATCATTTATTGAGGTTACTTGAGTCCTAACTTTCAGTAATGGAGATACTTCAGAGTATATGGAGACTCATGGATTCCGAGATATCCGACTCGACCGCCAAATTAGTCATTTCCACTCATTCTTGAAGCAGCTTATAGCCAAAGCCTAATGTTACAATCTTGAAGGGTTCTTCTCCGGTAGCGCCTCCGAAAGTTACTCTTGCACTTTTCTCGTATGACGCTTCGTTTCCGAGCTGTAATCAAAAAGACGTTAAAATTGCTTAAATCGTCAAATTTCGCTGAAAATAGGCCTTTTACGGTATTCGAGGACTTATGCAGGAAATCATCCATTCTTTCGGCTTTAAGGGGTACGTGTCGATGTATAAGTTCCTAGTAACTACTGAAGACTCAGTATGTCACAAAAATTTCCTCGACTACCTTGAAGTTAAGGGAGTTGTTGGAAAACTGCGCTCCTAAAGCAATTTATAGACAAATTCAGTCTATTTTATTCCTTGGAGTGTTTACTATCATTTATTGAGGTTACTTGAGTCCTAATTTTCAGTAATGGAGATACTTCAGAGTATATGGAGACCCATGGATACCGAGATATCCGACTCGACCGCCAAATTAGGGATTTTCTCTCATTCTTGAAGCAGCTTATGGCCAAAGCCTAATGTTACAATCTTGAAGGGTTCTTCTCCGGTAGCGCCTCCGAAAGTTACTCTTGCACTTTTCTCGTATGACGCTTCGTTTCCGAGCTGTAATCAAAAAGACGTTAAAATTGCTTAAATCGTCGAATTTCGCTGAAAATACGCCTTTTACGGTATTCGAGGACTTATGCAGGAAATCATCCATTCTTCCGGCTTTAAGGGGTACGTGTCGATGTATAAGTTCCTAGTAACTACTGAACACTCAGTATGTCACAAAAATTTCGTCGATTACCTTGAAGTTAAGGGAGTTGTTGGAAAACTGCGCTCCTAAAGCAATTTATAGACAAATTCAGTCTATTTTATTTCTTGGAGTGTTTACTATCATTTATTGAGGTTACTTGAGTCCTAACTTTCAGTAATGGAGATACTTCAGAGTATATGGAGACCCATGGATACCGAGATATCGGACTCGACCGCCAAAGTAGGGAGTTTCACTCATTCTTCAAGCAGCTAATGGCCAAAGCCCAATGTTACAATCTTAAAGGGTTCTTCTCCGGTAGCGCCTCCGAAAGTTACTCTTGCACTTTTCTCGTATCTCGCTTCGTTTCCGAGCTGTAATCAAAATGACGTTAAAATTGCTTAAATCCTCGAATTTCGCTGAAAATACGCCTTTTACGGTATTCGAGGACTTATGCAGGAAATCATCCATTCATTCGGCTTTAAGGGGTACGTGTCGATGTATAAGTTCCTAGTAACTACTGAAGACTCAGTATGTCACAAAAATTTCCTCGATTACCTTGAAGTTAAGGGAGTTGTTGGAAAACTGCGCTCCTAAAGCAATTTATAGACAAATTCAGACTATCTGATTTCTTGGAGTGTTTACTATCATTTATTGAGGTTACCTGAGTCCTAACTTTCAGTAATGGAGATACTTCAGAGTATATGGAGACCCATGGATACCGAGATATCCGACTCGACCGCCAAATTAGGGAGATTCACTCTATCGTGAAGCAGCTTATGGCCAAAGCCCAATGTTACAATCTTAAAGGGTTCTTCTCCGGTAGCGTCTCCGAAAGTTACCCTTGCACTTTTCTCGTATCTCGCTTCGTTTCCGAGGTGTAATCAAAAAGACGTTAAAATTGCTTAAATCGTCGAATTTCGCTGAAAATACGCCTTTTACGGTATTCGAGGACTTGTGCAGGAAAGCATCGATTCTTTCGGCTTTAAGGGGTACGTGTCGATGTATAAGTTCCTAGTAACTACTGAAGACTCAGTATGTCACAAAAAATTCCTCGATTACCTTGAAGTTAAGGGAGTTGTTGGAAAACTGCGCTCCTAAAGCAATTTATAGACAAATTCAGACTATCTGATTTCTTGGAGTGATTACTATCATTTAAAGAGGTTACTTGAGTCCTAACTTTCAGTAATGGAGATACTTCAGAGTATATGGAGACCCATGGATACCGAGATATCCGACTCGACCGTTAAAATTAGGGAGTTTCACTCATTCTTGAAGCAGCTTATAGAAAAAGCCTAATGTTATAATCTTCTCCGGTAGCGCCTCCGAGAGTTACTCTTGCACTTTTCTCGTATGACGCTTCGTTTCCGAGCTGTAATCAAAAAGACGTTAAAATTGCTTAAATCGTCGAATTTCGCTGAAAATACGCCTTTTACGGTATTCGAGGACTTATGCAGGAAATCATCGATTCTTTCGGCTTTAAGGGGTACGTGTCGATGTATAAGTTCCTAGTAACTACTGAAGACTCAGTATGTCACAAAAATTTCCTAGATTACCTTGAAGTTAAGGGAGTTGTTGGCAAATTGCACTCCTTAAGCAATTTATAGACAAATAAGACTATCTGATTTCTTGGAGTGTTTACTATCATTTATTGAGGTTACTTGAGTCCTAACTTTCAGTAATGGAGATACTTCAGAGTATATGGAGACTCATGGATACCGAGATATCCGACTCGACCGCCAAATTAGGGATTTTCACTCATTCTTGAAGCAGCTTATGGCCAAAGCCTAATGTTACAATCTTAAAGGGTTCTTCTCCGGTAGCGCCTCCGAGAGTTACTCTTGCACTTTTCTTGTATGACGCTTCGTTTCCGAGCTGTAATCAAAAAGACGTTAAAATTGCTTAAATCGTCGAATTTCGCTGAAAATACGCCTTTTACGGTATTCGTGGACTTATGCAGGAAATTATATATTCTTTCGGCTTTAAGTGGTACGTGTCGATGTATAAGTTCCTAGTAACTACTGAAGGCTCAGTGTGTCATAAAAATTTCCTAGATTACCTTGAAGTTAAGGGAGTTGTTGGAAAACTGCGCTCCTAAAGCAATTTATAGACAAATAAGACTATCTGATTTCTTGGAGTGTTTACTATCATTTATTGAGGTTACTTGAGTCCTAACTTTCAGTAATGGAGATACTTCAGAGTATATGGAGACTCATGGATACCGAGATATCCGACTCGACCGCCAAATTAGGGATTTTCACTCATTCTTGAAGCAGCTTATGGCCAAAGCCTAATGTTACAATCTTAAAGGGTTCTTCTCCGGTAGCGCCTCCGAGAGTTACTCTTGCACTTTTCTCGTATGACGCTTCGTTTCCGAGCTGTAATCAAAAAGACGTTAAAATTGCTTAAATCGTCGAATTTCGCTGAAAATACGCCTTTTACGGTATTCGAGGACTTATGCAGAAAATCATCGATTCTTTCGGCTTTAAGGGGTACGTGTCGATGTATAAGTTCCTAGTAACTACTGAAGACTCAGTATGTCACAAAAATTTCCTAGATTACCTTGAAGTTAAGGGAGTTGTTGGCAAATTGCGCTCCTTAAGCAATTTATAGACAAATAAGACTATCTGATTTCTTGGAGTGTTTACTATCATTTATTGAGGTTACTTGAGTCCTAACTTTCAGTAATGGAGATACTTCAGAGTATATGGAGACTCATGGATACCGAGATATCCGACTCGACCGCCAAATTAGGGATTTTCACTCATTCTTGAAGCAGCTTATGGCCAAAGCCTAATGTTACAATCTTAAAGGGTTCTTCTCCGGTAGCGCCTCCGAGAGTTACTCTTGCACTTTTCTCGTATGACGCTTCGTTTCCGAGCTGTAATCAAAAAGACGTTAAAATTGCTTAAATCGTCGAATTTCGCTGAAAATACGCCTTTTACGGTATTCGTGGACTTATGCAGGAAATTATATATTCTTTCGGCTTTAAGTGGTACGTGTCGATGTATAAGTTCCTAGTAACTACTGAAGGCACAGTGTGTCATAAAAATTTCCTACATTACCTTGAAGTTAAGGGAGTTGTTGGAAAACTGCGCTCCTAAAGCAATTTATAGACAAATAAGACTATCTGATTTCTTGGAGTGTTTACTATCATTTATTGAGGTTACTTGAGTCCTAACTTTCAGTAATGGAGATACTTCAGAGTATATGGAGACTCATGGATACCGAGATATCCGACTCGACCGCCAAATTAGGGATTTTCACTCATTCTTGAAGCAGCTTATGGCCAAAGCCTAATGTTACAATCTTAAAGAGTTCTTCTCCGGTAGCGCCTCCGAGAGTTACTCTTGCACTTTTCTCGTATGACGCTTCGTTTCCGAGCTGTAACCAAAAGACGTTAAAATTGCTTAAATCGTCGAATTTCGCTGAAAATACGCCTTTTACGGTATTCGTGGACTTATGCAGGAAATCATCCATTCTATCGGCTTTAAGGGGTACGTGTCGATGTATAAGTTCCTAGTAACTACTGAAGACTCAGTATGTCACAAAAATTTCCTCGATTACCTTGAAGTTAAGGGAGTTGTTGGAACACTGCGCTCCTAAAACAATTTATAGACAAATTCAGACTATTTTATTTCTTGGAGTGTTTACTATCATTTATTGATGTTACTTGAGTCCTAACTTTCAGTAATGGAGATACTTCAGAGTATATGGAGACTCATGGATACCGAGATATCCGACTCGACCGCCAAATTAGGGATTTTCACTCATTCTTGAAGCAGCTTATGGCCAAAGCCTAATGTTACAATCTTAAAGGGTTCTTCTCCGGTAGCGCCTCCGAGAGTTACTCTTGCACTTTTCTCGTATGACGCTTCGTTTCCGAGCTGTAACCAAAAGACGTTAAAATTGCTTAAATCGTCGAATTTCGCTGAAAATACGCCTTTTACGGTATTCGTAGACTTATGCAGGAAGTCATCCATTCTATCGGCTTTAAGGGGTACGTGTCGATGTATAAGTTCCTAGTAACTACTGAAGACTCAGTATGTCACAAAAATTTCCTCGATTACCTTGAAGTTAAGGGAGTTGTTGGAACACTGCGCTCCTAAAACAATTTATAGACAAATTCAGACTATTTTATTTCTTGGAGTGTTTACTATCATTTATTGAGGTTACTTGAGTCCTAACTTTCAGTAATGGAGATACTTCAGAGTATATGGAGACTCATGGATTCCGAGATATCCGACTCGACCGCCAAATTAGTCATTTCCACTCATTCTTGAAGCAGCTTATAGCCAAAGCCTAATGTTACAATCTTGAAGGGTTCTTCTCCGGTAGCGCCTCCGAAAGTTACTCTTGCACTTTTCTCGTATGACGCTTCGTTTCCGAGCTGTAATCAAAAAGACGTTAAAATTTCTTAAATCGTCAAATTTCGCTGAAAATACGCCTTTTACGGTATTCGAGGACTTATGCAGGAAATCATCCATTCTTTCGGCTTTAAGGGGTACGTGTCGATGTATAAGTTCCTAGTAACTACTGAAGACTCAGTATGTCACAAAAATTTCCTCGACTACCTTGAAGTTAAGGGAGTTGTTGGAAAACTGCGCTCCTAAAGCAATTTATAGACAAATTCAGTCTATTTTATTTCTTGGAGTGTTTACTATCATTTATTGAGGTTACTTGAGTCCTAACTTTCAGTAATGGAGATACTTCAGAGTATATGGAGACTCATGGATACCGAGATATCCGACTCGACCGCCAAATTAGGGATTTTCACTCATTCTTGAAGCAGCTTATGGCCAAAGCCTAATGTTACAATCTTGAAGGGTTCTTCTCCGGTAGCGCCTCCGAAAGTTACTCTTGCACTTTTCTCGTATGACGCTTCGTTTCCGAGCTGTAATCAAAAAGACGTTAAAATTGCTTAAATCGTCGAATTTCGCTGAAAATACGCCTTTTACGGTATTCGAGGACTTATGCAGGAAATCATCCATTCTTCCGGCTTTAAGGGGTACGTGTCGATGTATAAGTTCCTAGTAACTACTGAACACTCAGTATGTCACAAAAATTTCGTCGATTACCTTGAAGTTAAGGGAGTTGTTGGAAAACTGCGCTCCTAAAGCAATTTATAGACAAATTCAGTCTATTTTATTTCTTGGAGTGTTTACTATCATTTATTGAGGTTACTTGAGTCCTAACTTTCAGTAATGGAGATACTTCAGAGTATATGGAGACCCATGGATACCGAGATATCCGACTCGACCGCCAAAGTAGGGAGTTTCACTCATTCTTCAAGCAGCTAATGGCCAAAGCCCAATGTTACAATCTTAAAGGGTTCTTCTCCGGTAGCGCCTCCGAAAGTTACTCTTGCACTTTTCTCGTATCTCGCTTCGTTTCCGAGCTGTAATCAAAATGACGTTAAAATTGCTTAAATCCTCGAATTTCGCTGAAAATACGCCTTTTACGGTATTCGAGGACTTATGCAGGAAATCATCCATTCATTCGGCTTTAAGGGGTACGTGTCGATGTATAAGTTCCTAGTAACTACTGAAGACTCAGTATGTCACAAAAATTTCCTCGATTACCTTGAAGTTAAGGGAGTTGTTGGAAAACTGCGCTCCTAAAGCAATTTATAGACAAATTCAGACTATCTGATTTCTTGGAGTGTTTACTATCATTTATTGAGGTTACCTGAGTCCTAACTTTCAGTAATGGAGATACTTCAGAGTATATGGAGAACCATGGATACCGAGATATCCGACTCGACCGCCAAATTAGGGAGATTCACTCTATCGTGAAGCAGCTTATGGCCAAAGCCCAATGTTACAATCTTAAAGGGTTCTTCTCCGGTAGCGTCTCCGAAAGTTACCCTTGCACTTTTCTCGTATCTCGCTTCGTTTCCGAGGTGTAATCAAAAAGACGTTAAAATTGCTTAAATCGTCGAATTTCGCTGAAAATACGCCTTTTACGGTATTCGAGGACTTGTGCAGGAAAGCATCGATTCTTTCGGCTTTAAGGGGTACGTGTCGATGTATAAGTTCCTAGTAACTACTGAAGACTCAGTATGTCACAAAAAATTCCTCGATTACCTTGAAGTTAAGGGAGTTGTTGGAAAACTGCGCTCCTAAAGCAATTTATAGACAAATTCAGACTATCTGATTTCTTGGAGTGATTACTATCATTTAAAGAGGTTACTTGAGTCCTAACTTTCAGTAATGGAGATACTTCAGAGTATATGGAGACCCATGGATACCGAGATATCCGACTCGACCGTTAAAATTAGGGAGTTTCACTCATTCTTGAAGCAGCTTATAGCCAAAGCCTAATGTTATAATCTTCTCCGGTAGCGCCTCCGAGAGTTACTCTTGCACTTTTCTCGTATGACGCTTCGTTTCCGAGCTGTAATCAAAAAGACGTTAAAATTGCTTAAATCGTCGAATTTCGCTGAAAATACGCCTTTTACGGTATTCGAGGACTTATGCAGGAAATCATCGATTCTTTCGGCTTTAAGGGGTACGTGTCGATGTATAAGTTCCTAGTAACTACTGAAGACTCAGTATGTCACAAAAATTTCCTAGATTACCTTGAAGTTAAGGGAGTTGTTGGCAAATTGCGCTCCTTAAGCAATTTATAGACAAATAAGACTATCTGATTTCTTGGAGTGTTTACTATCATTTATTGAGGTTACTTGAGTCCTAACTTTCAGTAATGGAGATACTTCAGAGTATATGGAGACTCATGGATACCGAGATATCCGACTCGACCGCCAAATTAGGGATTTTCACTCATTCTTGAAGCAGCTTATGGCCAAAGCCTAATGTTACAATCTTAAAGGGTTCTTCTCCGGTAGCGCCTCCGAGAGTTACTCTTGCACTTTTCTTGTATGACGCTTCGTTTCCGAGCTGTAATCAAAAAGACGTTAAAATTGCTTAAATCGTCGAATTTCGCTGAAAATACGCCTTTTACGGTATTCGTGGACTTATGCAGGAAATTATATATTCTTTCGGCTTTAAGTGGTACGTGTCGATGTATAAGTTCCTAGTAACTACTGAAGGCTCAGTGTGTCATAAAAATTTCCTAGATTACCTTGAAGTTAAGGGAGTTGTTGGAAAACTGCGCTCCTAAAGCAATTTATAGACAAATATGACTATCTGATTTCTTGGAGTGTTTACTATCATTTATTGAGGTTACTTGAGTCCTAACTTTCAGTAATGGAGATACTTCAGAGTATATGGAGACTCATGGATACCGAGATATCCGACTCGTCCGCCAAATTAGGGATTTTCACTCATTCTTGAAGCAGCTTATGGCCAAAGCCTAATGTTACAATCTTAAAGGGTTCTTCTTCGGTAGCGCCTCCGAGAGTTACTCTTGCACTTTTCTCGTATGACGCTTCGTTTCCGAGCTGTAACCAAAAGACGTTAAAATTGCTTAAATCGTCGAATTTCGCTGAAAATACGCCTTTTACGGTATTCGTGGACTTATGCAGGAAATCATCCATTCTATCGGCTTTAAGGGGTACGTGTCGATGTATAAGTTCCTAGTAACTACTGAAGACTCAGTATGTCACAAAAATTTCCTCGATTACCTTGAAGTTAAGGGAGTTGTTGGAACACTGCGCTCCTAAAACAATTTATAGACAAATTCAGACTATTTTATTTCTTGGAGTGTTTACTATCATTTATTGAGGTTACTTGAGTCCTAACTTTCAGTAATGGAGATACTTCAGAGTATATGGAGACTCATGGATTCCGAGATATCCGACTCGACCGCCAAATTAGTCATTTCCACTCATTCTTGAAGCAGCTTATAGCCAAAGCCTAATGTTACAATCTTGAAGGGTTCTTCTCCGGTAGCGCCTCCGAAAGTTACTCTTGCACTTTTCTCGTATGACGCTTCGTTTCCGAGCTGTAATCAAAAAGACGTTAAAATTGCTTAAATCGTCAAATTTCGCTGAAAATAGGCCTTTTACGGTATTCGAGGACTTATGCAGGAAATCATCCATTCTTTCGGCTTTAAGGGGTACGTGTCGATGTATAAGTTCCTAGTAACTACTGAAGACTCAGTATGTCACAAAAATTTCCTCGACTACCTTGAAGTTAAGGGAGTTGTTGGAAAACTGCGCTCCTAAAGCAATTTATAGACAAATTCAGTCTATTTTATTCCTTGGAGTGTTTACTATCATTTATTGAGGTTACTTGAGTCCTAACTTTCAGTAATGGAGATACTTCAGAGTATATGGAGACCCATGGATACCGAGATATCCGACTCGACCGCCAAATTAGGGATTTTCACTCATTCTTGAAGCAGCTTATGGCCAAAGCCTAATGTTACAATCTTGAAGGGTTCTTCTCCGGTAGCGCCTCCGAAAGTTACTCTTGCACTTTTCTCGTATGACGCTTCGTTTCCGAGCTGTAATCAAAAAGACGTTAAAATTGCTTAAATCGTCGAATTTCGCTGAAAATACGCCTTTTACGGTATTCGAGGACTTATGCAGGAAATCATCCATTCTTCCGGCTTTAAGGGGTACGTGTCGATGTATAAGTTCCTAGTAACTACTGAACACTCAGTATGTCACAAAAATTTCGTCGATTACCTTGAAGTTAAGGGAGTTGTTGGAAAACTGCGCTCCTAAAGCAATTTATAGACAAATTCAGTCTATTTTATTTCTTGGAGTGTTTACTATCATTTATTGAGGTTACTTGAGTCCTAACTTTCAGTAATGGAGATACTTCAGAGTATATGGAGACCCATGGATACCGAGATATCCGACTCGACCGCCAAAGTAGGGAGTTTCACTCATTCTTCAAGCAGCTAATGGAAAAAGCCCAATGTTACAATCTTAAAGGGTTCTTCTCCGGTAGCGCCTCCGAAAGTTACTCTTGCACTTTTCTCGTATCTCGCTTCGTTTCCGAGCTGTAATCAAAATGACGTTAAAATTGCTTAAATCCTCGAATTTCGCTGAAAATACGCCTTTTACGGTATTCGAGGACTTATGCAGGAAATCATCCATTCATTCGGCTTTAAGGGGTACGTGTCGATGTATAAGTTCCTAGTAACTACTGAAGACTCAGTATGTCACAAAAATTTCCTCGATTACCTTGAAGTTAAGGGAGTTGTTGGAAAACTGCGCTCCTAAAGCAATTTATAGACAAATTCAGACTATCTGATTTCTTGGAGTGTTTACTATCATTTATTGAGGTTACCTGAGTCCTAACTTTCAGTAATGGAGATACTTCAGAGTATATGGAGACCCATGGATACCGAGATATCCGACTCGACCGCCAAATTAGGGAGATTCACTCTATCGTGAAGCAGCTTATGGCCAAAGCCCAATGTTACAATCTTAAAGGGTTCTTCTCCGGTAGCGTCTCCGAAAGTTACCCTTGCACTTTTCTCGTATCTCGCTTCGTTTCCGAGGTGTAATCAAAAAGACGTTAAAATTGCTTAAATCGTCGAATTTCGCTGAAAATACGCCTTTTACGGTATTCGAGGACTTGTGCAGGAAAGCATCGATTCTTTCGGCTTTAAGGGGTACGTGTCGATGTATAAGTTCCTAGTAACTACTGAAGACTCAGTATGTCACAAAAATTTCCTCGATTACCTTGAAGTTAAGGGAGTTGTTGGAAAACTGCGCTCCTAAAGCAATTTATAGACAAATTCAGACTATCTGATTTCTTGGAGTGATTACTATCATTTAAAGAGGTTACTTGAGTCCTAACTTTCAGTAATGGAGATACTTCAGAGTATATGGAGACCCATGGATACCGAGATATCCGACTCGACCGTTAAAATTAGGGAGTTTCACTCATTCTTGAAGCAGCTTATAGCCAAAGCCTAATGTTATAATCTTGAAGGGTTCTTCTCCGGTAGCGCCTCCGAGAGTTACTCTTGCACTTTTCTCGTATGACGCTTCGTTTCCGAGCTGTAATCAAAAAGACGTTAAAATTGCTTAAATCGTCGAATTTCGCTGAAAATACGCCTTTTACGGTATTCGTGGACTTATGCAGGAAATCATCCATTCTTTCGGCTTTAAGTGGTACGTGTCGATGTATAAGTTCCTAGTAACTACTGAAGACTCAGTGTGTCATAAAAATTTCCTAGATTACCTTGAAGTTAAGGGAGTTGTTGGAAAACTGCGCTCCTAAAGCAATTTATAGACAAATAAGACTATCTGATTTCTTGGAGTGTTTACTATCATTTATTGAGGTTACTTGAGTCCTAACTTTCAGTAATGGAGATACTTCAGAGTATATGGAGACTCATGGATACCGAGATATCCGACTCGACCGCCAAATTAGGGATTTTCACTCATTCTTGAAGCAGCTTATGGCCAAAGCCTAATGTTACAATCTTAAAGGGTTCTTCTCCGGTAGCGCCTCCGAGAGTTACTCTTGCACTTTTCTCGTATGACGCTTCGTTTCCGAGCTGTAATCAAAAAGACGTTAAAATTGCTTAAATCGTCGAATTTCGCTGAAAATACGCCTTTTACGGTATTCGAGGACTTATGCAGAAAATCATCGATTATTTCGGCTTTAAGGGGTACGTGTCGATGTATAAGTTCCTAGTAACTACTGAAGACTCAGTATGTCACAAAAATTTCCTAGATTACCTTGAAGTTAAGGGAGTTGTTGGCAAATTGCGCTCCTTAAGCAATTTATAGACAAATAAGACTATCTGATTTCTTGGAGTGTTTACTATCATTTATTGAGGTTACTTGAGTCCTAACTTTCAGTAATGGAGATACTTCAGAGTATATGGAGACTCATGGATACCGAGATATCCGACTCGACCGCCAAATTAGGGATTTTCACTCATTCTTGAAGCAGCTTATGGCCAAAGCCTAATGTTACAATCTTAAAGGGTTCTTCTCCGGTAGCGCCTCCGAGAGTTACTCTTGCACTTTTCTCGTATGACGCTTCGTTTCCGAGCTGTAATCAAAAAGACGTTAAAATTGCTTAAATCGTCGAATTTCGCTGAAAATACGCCTTTTACGGTATTCGTGGACTTATGCAGGAAATTATATATTCTTTCGGCTTTAAGTGGTACGTGTCGATGTATAAGTTCCTAGTAACTACTGAAGGCACAGTGTGTCATAAAAATTTCCTAGATTACCTTGAAGTTAAGGGAGTTGTTGGAAAACTGCGCTCCTAAAGCAATTTATGGACAAATAAGACTATCTGATTTCTTGGAGTGTTTACTATCATTTATTGAGGTTACTTGAGTCCTAACTTTCAGTAATGGAGATACTTCAGAGTATATGGAGACTCATGGATACCGAGATATCCGACTCGACCGCCAAATTAGGGATTTTCACTCATTCTTGAAGCAGCTTATGGCCAAAGCCTAATGTTACAATCTTAAAGGGTTCTTCTCCGGTAGCGCCTCCGAGAGTTACTCTTGCACTTTTCTCGTATGACGCTTCGTTTCCGAGCTGTAACCAAAAGACGTTAAAATTGCTTAAATCGTCGAATTTCGCTGAAAATACGCCTTTTACGGTATTCGTGGACTTATGCAGGAAATCATCCATTCTATCGGCTTTAAGGGGTACGTGTCGATGTATAAGTTCCTAGTAACTACTGAAGACTCAGTATGTCACAAAAATTTCCTCGATTACCTTGAAGTTAAGGGAGTTGTTGGAACACTGCGCTCCTAAAACAATTTATAGACAAATTCAGACTATTTTATTTCTTGGAGTGTTTACTATCATTTATTGAGGTTACTTGAGTCCTAACTTTCAGTAATGGAGATACTTCAGAGTATATGGAGACTCATGGATACCGAGATATCCGACTCGACCGCCAAATTAGGGATTTTCACTCATTCTTGAAGCAGCTTATGGCCAAAGCCTAATGTTACAATCTTAAAGGGTTCTTCTCCGGTAGCGCCTCCGAGAGTTACTCTTGCACTTTTCTCGTATGACGCTTCGTTTCCGAGCTGTAACCAAAAGACGTTAAAATTGCTTAAATCGTCGAATTTCGCTGAAAATACGCCTTTTACGGTATTCGTAGACTTATGCAGGAAGTCATCCATTCTATCGGCTTTAAGGGGTACGTGTCGATGTATAAGTTCCTAGTAACTACTGAAGACTCAGTATGTCACAAAAATTTCCTCGATTACCTTGAAGTTAAGGGAGTTGTTGGAACACTGCGCTCCTAAAACAATTTATAGACAAATTCAGACTATTTTATGTCTTGGAGTGTTTACTATCATTTATTGAGGTTACTTGAGTCCTAACTTTCAGTAATGGAGATACTTCAGAGTATATGGAGACTCATGGATTCCGAGATATCCGACTCGACCGCCAAATTAGTCATTTCCACTCATTCTTGAAGCAGCTTATAGCCAAAGCCTAATGTTACAATCTTGAAGTGTTCTTCTCCGGTAGCGCCTCCGAAAGTTACTCTTGCACTTTTCTCGTATGACGCTTCGTTTCCGAGCTGTAATCAAAAAGACGTTAAAATTGCTTAAATCGTCAAATTTCGCTGAAAATACGCCTTTTACGGTATTCGAGGACTTATGCAGGAAATCATCCATTCTTTCGGCTTTAAGGGGTACGTGTCGATGTATAAGTTCCTAGTAACTACTGAAGACTCAGTATGTCACAAAAATTTCCTCGACTACCTTGAAGTTAAGGGAGTTGTTGGAAAACTGCGCTCCTAAAGCAATTTATAGACAAATTCAGTCTATTTTATTTCTTGGAGTGTTTACTATCATTTATTGAGGTTACTTGAGTCCTAACTTTCAGTAATGGAGATACTTCAGAGTATATGGAGACCCATGGATACTGAGATATCCGACTCGACCGCCAAATTAGGGATTTTCACTCATTCTTGAAGCAGCTTATGGCCAAAGCCTAATGTTACAATCTTGAAGGGTTCTTCTCCGGTAGCGCCTCCGAAAGTTACTCTTGCACTTTTCTCGTATGACGCTTCGTTTCCGAGCTGTAATCAAAAAGACGTTAAAATTGCTTAAATCGTCGAATTTCGCTGAAAATACGCCTTTTACGGTATTCGAGGACTTATGCAGGAAATCATCCATTCTTCCGGCTTTAAGGGGTACGTGTCGATGTATAAGTTCCTAGTAACTACTGAACACTCAGTATGTCACAAAAATTTCGTCGATTACCTTGAAGTTAAGGGAGTTGTTGGAAAACTGCGCTCCTAAAGCAATTTATAGACAAATTCAGTCTATTTTATTTCTTGGAGTGTTTACTATCATTTATTGAGGTTACTTGAGTCCTAACTTTCAGTAATGGAGATACTTCAGAGTATATGGAGACCCATGGATACCGAGATATCCGACTCGACCGCCAAAGTAGGGAGTTTCACTCATTCTTCAAGCAGCTAATGGCCAAAGCCCAATGTTACAATCTTAAAGGGTTCTTCTCCGGTAGCGCCTCCGAAAGTTACTCTTGCACTTTTCTCGTATCTCGCTTCGTTTCCGAGCTGTAATCAAAATGACGTTAAAATTGCTTAAATCCTCGAATTTCGCTGAAAATACGCCTTTTACGGTATTCGAGGACTTATGCAGGAAATCATCCATTCATTCGGCTTTAAGGGGTACGTGTCGATGTATAAGTTCCTAGTAACTACTGAAGACTCAGTATGTCACAAAAATTTCCTCGATTACCTTGAAGTTAAGGGAGTTGTTGGAAAACTGCGCTCCTAAAGCAATTTATAGACAAATTCAGACTATCTGATTTCTTGGAGTGTTTACTATCATTTATTGAGGTTACCTGAGTCCTAACTTTCAGTAATGGAGATACTTCAGAGTATATGGAGACCCATGGATACCGAGATATCCGACTCGACCGCCAAATTAGGGAGATTCACTCTATCGTGAAGCAGCTTATGGCCAAAGCCCAATGTTACAATCTTAAAGGGTTCTTCTCCGGTAGCGTCTCCGAAAGTTACCCTTGCACTTTTCTCGTATCTCGCTTCGTTTCCGAGGTGTAATCAAAAGACGTTAAAATTGCTTAAATCGTCGAATTTCGCTGAAAATACGCCTTTTACGGTATTCGAGGACTTGTGCAGGAAAGCATCGATTCTTTCGGCTTTAAGGGGTACGTGTCGATGTATAAGTTCCTAGTAACTACTGAAGACTCAGTATGTCACAAAAAATTCCTCGATTACCTTGAAGTTAAGGGAGTTGTTGGAAAACTGCGCTCCTAAAGCAATTTATAGACAAATTCAGACTATCTGATTTCTTGGAGTGTTTACTATCATTTAAAGAGGTTACTTGAGTCCTAACTTTCAGTAATGGAGATACTTCAGAGTATATGGATACCGAGATATCCGACTCGACCGCCAAATTAGGGAGTTTCACTCATTCTTGAAGCAGCTTATGGCCAAAGCCCAATGTTACAATCTTAAAGGGTTCTTCTCCGGTAGCGCCTCCGAAAGTTACTCTTGCACTTTTCTCGTATCTCGCTTCGTTTCCGAGGTGTAATCAAAAAGACGTTAAAATTGCTTAAATCTTCGAATTTCGCTGAAAATACGCCTTTTACGGTATTCGAGGACTTATGCAGGAAATCATCGGTTCTTTCGGCTTTAAGGGGTACGTGTCGATGTATAAGTTCCTAGTAACTACTGAAGACTCAGTATGTCACAAAAATTTCCTAGATTACCTTGAAGTTAAGGGAGTTGTTGGAAAACTGCGCTCCTAAAGCAATTTATAGACAAATTCAGACTATCTGATTTCTTGGAGTGTTTACTATCATTTATTGAGGTTACTTGAGTCCTAACTTTCAGTAATGGAGATACTTCAGAGTATATGGAGACTCATGGATACCGAGATATCCGACTCGACCGCCAAATTAGGGAGTTTCACTCATTCTTGAAGCAGCTTATGGCCAAAGCCTAATGTTACAATCTTAAAGGGTTCTTCTCCGGTAGCGCCTCCGAGAGTTACTCTTGCACTTTTCTCGTATCTCGCTTCGTTTCCGAGCTGTAATCAAAAAGACGTTAAAATTGCTTGAATCGTCGAATTTCGCTGAAAATACGCCCTTTACGGTATTCGAGGACTTATGCAGGAAATCATCCATTCTTTCGGCTTTATGGGGTACGTGTCGATGTATAAGTTCCTAGTAACTACTGAACACTCAGTATTTCACAAAAATTTCCTGCATTACCTTGAAGTTAAGGGAGTTGTTGGAAAACTGCGCTCCTAAAGCAATTTATAGACAAATTCAGACTATCTGATTTCTTGGAGTGTTTACTATCATTTATTGAGGTTACTTGAGTCCTAACTTTCAGTAATGGAGATACTTCAGAGTATATGGAGACTCATGGATACCGAGATATCCGCCTCGACCGCCAAATTAGGGAGTTTCACTCATTCTTCAAGCAGCTAATGGCCAATCTTAAAGGGTTCTTCTCCGGTAGCGCCTCCGAAAGTTACTCTTGCACTTTTCTCGTATCTCGCTTCGTTTCCGAGCTGTAATCAAAAAGACGTTAAAATTGCTTGAATCGTCGAATTTCGCTGAAAATACGCCTTTTACGGTATTCGAGGACTTATGCAGGAAATCATCCATTCTTTCGGCTTTAAGGGGTACGTGTCGATGTATAAGTTCCTAGTAACTACTGAAGACTCAGTATGTCACAAAAATTTCCTCGATTACCTTGAAGTTAAGGGTGTTGTTGGAAAACTGCGCTTCTAAAGCAATTTATAGACAAATTCAGACTATCTGATTTCTTGGAGTGTTTACTATAATTTATTGAGGTTACTTGAGTTCTAACTTTCAGTAACGGGATACTTCAGAGTACATGGAGACCCATGGACACCGAGATATCCGACTCGACCGCCAAATTAGTTATTTTCACTCATTCTTGAAGCAGCTTATGGCCAAAGCCCAATGTTACAATCTTAAAGGGTTCTTCTCCAGTAGCGCCTCCGAAAGTTACTCTTGCACTTTTCTCGTATCTCGCTTCGTTTCCGAGGTGTAATCAAAAAGACGTTAAAATTGCTTAAATCGTCGAATTTCGCTGAAAATACGCCTTTTACGGTATTCGAGGACTTATGCAGGAAATCATCCATTCTTTCGGCTTTAAAGGGTACGTGTCGATGTATAAGTTCCTAGTAACTACTGAAGACTCAGTATGTCACAAAAATTTCCTCGATTACCTTGAAGTTAAGGGAGTTGTTGGAAAACTGCGCTCCTAAATCAATTTATAGACAAATTCAGACTATCTGATTTCTTGGAGTGTTTACTATCATTTATTGAGGTTACATGAGTCCTAACTTTCAGTAATGGAGATACTTCAGAGTATATGGTGACCCATGGATACCGAGATATCCGACTCGACCGCCAAATTAGGGAGTTTCACTCATTCTTCAAGCAGCTAATGGCCAAAGCCCAATGTTACAATCTTAAAGGGTTCTTCTCCGGTAGCGCCTCCGAAAGTTACTCTTGCACTTTTCTCGTATCTCGCTTCGTTTCCGAGCTGTAATCAAAAAGACTTTAAAATTGCTTGAATCGTCGAATTTCGCTGAAAATACGCCTTTTACGGTATTCGAGGACTTATGCAGGAAATCATCCATTCTTTCGGCTTTAAGGGGTACGTGTCGATGTATAAGTTCCTAGTAACTACTGAACACTCAGTATGTCACAAAAATTTCGTCGATTACCTTGAAGTTAAGGGAGTTGTTGGAAAACTGCGCTCCTAAAGCAATTTATAGACAAATTCAGTCTATTTTATTTCTTGGAGTGTTTACTATCATTTATTGAGGTTACTTGAGTCCTAACTTTCAGTAATGGAGATACTTCAGAGTATATGGAGACCCATGGATACCGAGATATCCGACTCGACCGCCAAAGTAGGGAGTTTCACTCATTCTTCAAGCAGCTAATGGCCAAAGCCCAATGTTACAATCTTAAAGGGTTCTTCTCCGGTAGCGCCTCCGAAAGTTACTCTTGCACTTTTCTCGTATCTCGCTTCGTTTCCGAGCTGTAATCAAAAAGACGTTAAAATTGCTTAAATCCTCGAATTTCGCTGAAAATACGCCTTTTACGGTATTCGAGGACTTATGCAGGAAATCATCCATTCTTTCGGCTTTAAAGGGTACGTGTCGATGTATAAGTTCCTAGTAACTACTGAAGACTCAGTATGTCACAAAAATTTCCTCGATTACCTTGAAGTTAAGGGAGTTGTTGGAAAACTGCGCTCCTAAAGCAATTTATAGACAAATTCAGACTATCTGATTTCTTGAAGTGTTTACTATCATTTATTGAGGTTACCTGAGTCGTAACTTTCAGTAATGGAGATACTTCAGAGTATATATGGAGACCCATGGATACCGAGATATCCGACTCGACCGCCAAATTAGGGAGATTCACTCATTCGTGAAGCAGCTTATGGCCAAAGCCCAATGTTACAATCTTAAAGGGTTCTTCTCCGGTAGCGTCTCCGAAAGTTACTCTTGCACTTTTCTCGTATCTCGCTTCGTTTCCGAGGTGTAATCAAAAAGACGTTAAAATTGCTTAACTCGTCGAATTTCGCTGAAAATACGCCTTTTACGGTATTCGAGGACTTATGCAGGAAATCATCGTTTCTTTCGTCTTTAAGGGGTACGTGTCGATGTATAAGTTCCTAGTAACTACTGAAGACTCAGTATGTCACAAAAAGTTCCTAGATTACCTTGAAGTTAAGGGAGTTGTTGGAAAACTGCGCTCCTAAAGCAATTTATAGACAAATAAGACTATCTGATTTCTTGGAGTGTTTACTATCATTTATTGAGGTTACTTGAGTCCTAACTTTCCGTAATGGAGATACTTCAGAGTATATGGAGACTCATGGATACCGAGATATCCGACTCGACCGCCAAATTAGTCATTTTCACTCATTCTTGAAGCAGCTTATAGCCAAAGCCTAATGTTACAATCTTGAAGGGTTCTTCTCCGGTAGCGCCTCCGAGAGTTACTCTTGCACTTTTCTCGTATGACGCTTCGTTTCCGAGCTGTAATCAAAAAGACGTTAAAATTGTTAAATCGTCGAATTTCGCTGAAAATACGCCTTTTACGGTATTCGTGGACTTATGCAGGAAATCATCCATTCTTTCGGCTTTAAGTGGTACGTGTCAATGTATAAGTTCCTAGTAACTACTGAAGACTCAGTGTGTCATAAAAATTTCCTAGATTACCTTGAAGTTAAGGGAGTTGTTGGAAAACTGCGCTCCTAAAGCAATTTATAGACAAATAAGACTATCTGATTTCTTGGAGTGTTTACTATCATTTATTGAGGTTACTTGAGTCCTAACTTTCAGTAATGGAGATACTTCAGAGTATATGGAGACTCATGGATACCGAGATATCCGACTCGACCGCCAAATTAGGGATTTTCACTCATTCTTGAAGCAGCTTATGGCCAAAGCCTAATGTTACAATCTTAAAGGGTTCTTCTCCGGTAGCGCCTCCGAGAGTTACTCTTGCACTTTTCTCGTATGACGCTTCGTTTCCAAGCTGTAATCAAAAAGACGTTAAAATTGCTTATATCGTCGAATTTCGCTGAAAATACGCCTTTTACGGTATTCGAGGACTTATGCAGGAAATCATCGATTCTTTCCTCTTTAAGGGGTACGTGTCGATTTATAAGTTCCTAGTAACTACTGAAGACTCAGTATGTCACAAAAATTTCCTAGATTACCTTGAAGTTAAGGGAGTTGTTGGAAAATTGCGCTCCTTAAGCAATTTATAGACAAATAAGACTATCTGATTTCTTGGAGTGTTTACTATCATTTATTGAGGTTACTTGAGTCCTAACTTTCAGTAATGGAGATACTTCAGAGTATATGGAGACTCATGGATACCGAGATATCCGACTCGACCGCCAAATTAGGGATTTTCACTCATTCTTGAAGCAGCTTATGGCCAAAGCCTAATGTTACAATCTTAAAGGGTTCTTCTCCGGTAGCGCCTCCGAGAGTTACTCTTACACTTTTCTCGTATGACGCTTCGTTTCCGAGCTGTAATCAAAAAGACGTTAAAATTGCTTAAATCGACGAATTTCGCTGAAAATACGCCTTTTACGGTATTCGTGGACTTATGCAGGAAATCATCCATTCTATCGGCTTTAAGGGGTACGTGTCGATGTATAAGTTCCTAGTAACTACTGAAGATTCAGTATGTCACAAAAATTTCCTCGATTACCTTGAAGTTAAGGGAGTTGTTGGAAAACTGCGCTCCTAAAACAATTTATAGACAAATTCAGACTATTTTATTTCTTGGAGTGTTTACTATCATTTATTGAGGTTACTTGAGTCCTAACTTTCAGTAATGGAGATACTTCAGAGTATATGGAGACTCATGGATACCGAGATATCCGACTCGACCGCCAAATTAGCCATTTCCACTCATTCTTGAAGCAGCTTATAGCCAAAGCCTAATGTTACAATCTTGAAGGGTTCTTCTCCGGTAGCGCCTCCGAAAGTTACTCTTGCACTTTTCTCGTATGACGCTTCGTTTCCGAGCTGTAATCAAAAAGACGTTAAAATTGCTTAAATCGTCGAATTTCGCTGAAAATACGCCTTTTACGGTATTCGAGGACTTATGCAGGAAATCATCCATTCTTTCGGCTTTAAGGGGTACGTGTCGATGTATAAGTTCCTAGTAACTACTGAAGACTCAGTATGTCACAAAAATTTCCTCGATTACCTTGAAGTTAAGGGAGTTGTTGGAAAACTGCGCTCCTAAAGCAATTTATAGACAAATTCAGTCTATTTTATTTCTTGGAGTGTTTACTATCATTTATTGAGGTTACTTGAGTCCTAACTTTCAGTAATGGAGATACTTCAGAGTATATGGAGACCCATGGATACCGAGATATCCGACTCGACCGCCAAATTAGGGATTTTCACTCATTCTTGAAGCAGCTTATGGCCAAAGCCTAATGTTACAATCTTGAAGGGTTCTTCTCCGGTAGCGCCTCCGAAAGTTACTCTTGCACTTTTCTCGTATGACGCTTCGTTTCCGAGCTGTAATCAAAAAGACGTTAAAATTGTTTAAATCGTCGAATTTCGCTGAAAATATGCCTTTTACGGTATTCGAGGACTTATGCAGGAAATCATCCATTCTTCCGGCTTTAAGGGGTACGTGTCGATGTATAAGTTCCTAGTAACTACTGGACACTCAGAATGTCACAAAAATTTCCTCGATTACCTTGAAGTTAAGGGAGTTGTTGGAAAACTGCGCTCCTAAAGCAATTTATAGACAAATTCAGACTATCTGATTTCTTGGAGTGTTTACTATCATTTAAAGAGGTTACTTGAGTCCTAACTTTCAGTAATGGAGACACTTCAGAGTATATGGAGACCCATGGAGACCGAGATATCCGACTCGACCGCCAAAGTAGGGAGTTTCACTCATTCTTCAAGCAGCTAATGGCCAAAGCCCAATGTTACAATATTAAAGGGTTCTTCTCCGGTAGCGCCTCCGAAAGTTACTCTTGCACTTTTCTCGTATCTCGCTTCGTTTCCGAGGTGTAATCAAAAAGACGTTAAAATTGCTTAAATCGTCGAATTTCGCTGAAAATACGCCTTTTACGGTATTCGAGGACTTATCCAGGAAATCATCCATTCTTTCGGCTTTAAGGGCTACGTGTCGATGTATAAGTTCCTAGTAACTACTGAAGACTCAGTATGTCACAAAAATTTCCTCGATTACCTTGAAGTTAAGGGAGTTGTTGGAAAACTGCGCTCCTAAAGCAATTTATAGACAAATTCAGACTATTTTATTTCTTGGAGTGTTTACTATCATTTAAAGGTTTACTTGAGTCCTAACTTTCAGTAATGGAGATACTTCAGAGTATATGGAGACCCATCGATACCGAGATATCCGACTCGACCGCCAAATTAGGGAGTTTCACTCATTCTTGAAGCAGCTTATGGCCAAATCCCAATGTTACAATTTTAAAGGGTTCTCCTCCGGTAGCGCCTCCGAAAGTTACTCTTGCACTTGTCTCGTATGACGCTTCGTTTCCGAGCTGTAATCAAAAAGACGTTAAAATTGCTTAAATCGTCGAATTTCAATGAAAATACGCCTTTTCCGGTATTCGAGGACTTATGCAGGAAATCATCCATTCTTTCGGCTTTAAGGGCTACGTGTCGATGTATAAGTTCCTAGTAACTACTGAAGACTCAGTATGTCACAAAAATTTCCTCGATTACCTTGAAGTTAAGGGAGTTGTTGGAAAACTGCGCTCCTAAAGCAATTTATAGACAAATTCAGACTATCTGATTTCTTGGAGTGTTTACTATCATTTAATGAGGCGACTTGAGTCCTAACTTTCAGTAATGGAGATACTTCAGAGTATATGGAGACTCATGGATACCGAGATATCCGACTCGACCGCCAAATTAGGGATTTTCACTCATTCTTGAAGCAGCTTATGGCCAAAGCCTAATGTTACAATCTTAAAGGGTTCTTCTCCGGTAGCGCCTCCGAGAGTTACTCTTGCACTTTTCTCGTATGACGCTTCGTTTCCGAGCTGTAATTAAAGAGACGTTAAAATAGCTTAAATCGTCGAATTTCGCTGAAAATACGCCTTTTACGGTATTCGAGGACTTATGCAGGAAATCATCCATTCTTTCGGCTTTAAGGGGTACGTGTCGATGTATAAGTTCCGAGTAACTACTGAAGACTCAGTATGTCACAAAAATTTCCTAGATTACCTTGAAGTTAAGGGAGTTGTTGGCAAATTGCGCTCCTTAAGCAATTTATAGACAAATAAGACTATCTGATTTCTCGGAGTGTTTACTATCATTTATTGAGGTTACTTGAGTCCTAACTTTCAGTAATGGAGATACTTCAGAGTATATGGAGACTCATGGATACCGAGATATCCGACTCGACCGCCAAATTAGGGATTTTCACTCATTCTTGAAGCAGCTTATGGCCAAAGCCTAATGTTACAATCTTAAAGGGTTCTTCTCCGGTAGCGCCTCCGAGAGTTACTCTTGCACTTTTCTCGTATGACGCTTCGTTTCCGAGCTGTAATCAAAGAGACGTTAAAATTGCTTAAATCGTCGAATTTCGCTGAAAATACGCCTTTTACGGTATTCGAGGACTTATGCAGGAAATCATCGATTCTTTCGGCTTTAAGGGGTACGTGTCGATTTATAAGTTCCTAGTAACTACTGAAGACTCAGTATGTCACAAAAATTTCCTAGATTACCTTGAAGTTAAGGGAGTTGTTGGAAAATTGCGCTCCTTAAGCAATTTATAGACAAATAAGACTATCTGATTTCTTGGAGTGTTTACTATCATTTATTGAGGTTACTTGAGTCCTAACTTTCAGTAATGGAGATACTTCAGAGTATATGGAGACTCATGGATACCGAGATATCCGACTCGACCGCCAAATTAGTGATTTTCACTCATTCTTGAAGCAGCTTATGGCCAAAGCCTAATGTTACAATCTTAAAGGGTTCTTCTCCGGTAGCGCCTCCGAGAGTTACTCTTACACTTTTCTCGTATGACGCTTCGTTTCCGAGCTGTAATCAAAAAGACGTTAAAATTGCTTAAATCGACGAATTTCGCTGAAAATACGCCTTTTACGGTATTCGTGGACTTATGCAGGAAATCATCCATTCTATCGGCTTTAAGGGGTACGTGTCGATGTATAAGTTCCTAGTAACTACTGAAGATTCAGTATGTCACAAAAATTTCCTCGATTACCTTGAAGTTAAGGGAGTTGTTGGAAAACTGCGCTCCTAAAACAATTTATAGACAAATTCAGACTATTTTATTTCTTGGAGTGTTTACTATCATTTATTGAGGTTACTTGAGTCCTAACTTTCAGTAATGGAGATACTTCAGAGTATATGGAGACTCATGGATACCGAGATATCCGACTCGACCGCCAAATTAGCCATTTCCACTCATTCTTGAAGCAGCTTATAGCCAAAGCCTAATGTTACAATCTTGAAGGGTTCTTCTCCGGTAGCGCCTCCGAAAGTTACTCTTGCACTTTTCTCGTATGACGCTTCGTTTCCGAGCTGTAATCAAAAAGACGTTAAAATTGCTTAAATCGTCGAATTTCGCTGAAAATACGCCTTTTACGGTATTCGAGGACTTATGCAGGAAATCATCCATTCTTTCGGCTTTAAGGGGTACGTGTCGATGTATAAGTTCCTAGTAACTACTGAAGACTCAGTATGTCACAAAAATTTCCTCGATTACCTTGAAGTTAAGGGAGTTGTTGGAAAACTGCGCTCCTAAAGCAATTTATAGACAAATTCAGTCTATTTTATTTCTTGGAGTGTTTACTATCATTTATTGAGGTTACTTGAGTCCTAACTTTCAGTAATGGAGATACTTCAGAGTATATGGAGACCCATGGATACCGAGATATCCGACTCGACCGCCAAATTAGGGATTTTCACTCATTCTTGAAGCAGCTTATGGCCAAAGCCTAATGTTACAATCTTGAAGGGTTCTTCTCCGGTAGCGCCTCCGAAAGTTACTCTTGCACTTTTCTCGTATGACGCTTCGTTTCCGAGCTGTAATCAAAAAGACGTTAAAATTGTTTAAATCGTCGAATTTCGCTGAAAATATGCCTTTTACGGTATTCGAGGACTTATGCAGGAAATCATCCATTCTTCCGGCTTTAAGGGGTACGTGTCGATGTATAAGTTCCTAGTAACTACTGGACACTCAGAATGTCACAAAAATTTCCTCGATTACCTTGAAGTTAAGGGAGTTGTTGGAAAACTGCGCTCCTAAAGCAATTTATAGACAAATTCAGACTATCTGATTTCTTGGAGTGTTTACTATCATTTAAAGAGGTTACTTGAGTCCTAACTTTCAGTAATGGAGACACTTCAGAGTATATGGAGACCCATGGATACCGAGATATCCGACTCGACCGCCAAAGTAGGGAGTTTCACTCATTCTTCAAGCAGCTAATGGCCAAAGCCCAATGTTACAATATTAAAGGGTTCTTCTCCGGTAGCGCCTCCGAAAGTTACTCTTGCACTTTTCTCGTATCTCGCTTCGTTTCCGAGGTGTAATCAAAAAGACGTTAAAATTGCTTAAATCGTCGAATTTCGCTGAAAATACGCCTTTTACGGTATTCGAGGACTTATGCAGGAAATCATCCATTCTTTCGGCTTTAAGGGCTACGTGTCGATGTATAAGTTCCTAGTAACTACTGAAGACTCAGTATGTCACAAAAATTTCCTCGATTACCTTGAAGTTAAGGGAGTTGTTGGAAAACTGCGCTCCTAAAGCAATTTATAGACAAATTCAGACTATTTTATTTCTTGGAGTGTTTACTATCATTTAAAGGTTTACTTGAGTCCTAACTTTCAGTAATGGAGATACTTCAGAGTATATGGAGACCCATCGATACCGAGATATCCGACTCGACCTCCAAATTAGGGAGTTTCACTCATTCTTGAAGCAGCTTATGGCCAAATCCCAATGTTACAATTTTAAAGGGTTCTCCTCCGGTAGCGCCTCCGAAAGTTACTCTTGCACTTGTCTCGTATGACGCTTCGTTTCCGAGCTGTAATCAAAAAGACGTTAAAATTGCTTAAATCGTCGAATTTCAATGAAAATACGCCTTTTCCGGTATTCGAGGACTTATGCAGGAAATCATCCATTCTTTCGGCTTTAAGGGCTACGTGTCGATGTATAAGTTCCTAGTAACTACTGAAGACTCAGTATGTCACAAAAATTTCCTCGATTACCTTGAAGTTAAGGGAGTTGTTGGAAAACTGCGCTCCTAAAGCAATTTATAGACAAATTCAGACTATCTGATTTCTTGGAGTGTTTACTATCATTTAATGAGGCGACTTGAGTCCTAACTTTCAGTAATGGAGATACTTCAGAGTATATGGAGACTCATGGATACCGAGATATCCGACTCGACCGCCAAATTAGGGATTTTCACTCATTCTTGAAGCAGCTTATGGCCAAAGCCTAATGTTACAATCTTAAAGGGTTCTTCTCCGGTAGCGCCTCCGAGAGTTACTCTTGCACTTTTCTCGTATGACGCTTCGTTTCCGAGCTGTAATTAAAGAGACGTTAAAATAGCTTAAATCGTCGAATTTCGCTGAAAATACGCCTTTTACGGTATTCGAGGACTTATGCAGGAGATCATCCATTCTTTCGGCTTTAAGGGGTACGTGTCGATGTATAAGTTCCGAGTAACTACTGAAGACTCAGTATGTCACAAAAATTTCCTAGATTACCTTAAAGTTAAGGGAGTTGTTGGCAAATTGCGCTCCTTAAGCAATTTATAGACAAATAAGACTATCTGATTTCTTGGAGTGTTTACTATCATTTATTGAGGTTACTTGAGTCCTAACTTTCAGTAATGGAGATACTTCAGAGTATATGGAGACTCATGGATACCGAGATATCCGACTCGACCGCCAAATTAGGGATTTTCACTCATTCTTGAAGCAGCTTATGGCCAAAGCCTAATGTTACAATCTTAAAGGGTTCTTCTCCGGTAGCGCCTCCGAGAGTTACTCTTGCACTTTTCTCGTATGACGCTTCGTTTCCGAGCTGTAATCAAAAAGACGTTAAAATTGCTTAAATCGTCGAATTTCGCTGAAAATACGCCTTTTACGGTATTCGTGGACTTATGCAGGAAATTATATATTCTTTCGGCTTTAAGTGGTACGTGTCGATGTATAAGTTCCTAGTAACTACTGAAGGCTCAGTGTGTCATAAAAATTTCCTAGATTACCTTGAAGTTAAGGGAGTTGTTGGAAAACTGCGCTCCTAAAGCAATTTATAGACAAATAAGACTATCTGATTTCTTGGAGTGTTTACTATCATTTATTGAGGTTACTTGAGTCCTAACTTTCAGTAATGGAGATACTTCAGAGTATATGGAGACTCATGGATACCGAGATATCCGACTCGACCGCCAAATTAGGGATTTTCACTCATTCTTGAAGCAGCTTATGGCCAAAGCCTAATGTTACAATCTTAAAGGGTTCTTCTCCGGTAGCGCCTCCGAGAGTTACTCTTGCACTTTTCTCGTATGACGCTTCGTTTCCGAGCTGTAATCAAAAAGACGTTAAAATTGCTTAAATCGTCGAATTTCGCTGAAAATACGCCTTTTACGGTATTCGAGGACTTGTGCAGGAAAGCATCGATTCTTTCGGCTTTAAGGGGTACGTGTCGATGTATAAGTTCCTAGTAACTACTGAAGACTCAGTATGTCACAAAAATTTCCTCGATTACCTTGAAGTTAAGGGAGTTGTTGGAAAACTGCGCTCCTAAAGCAATTTATAGACAAATTCAGACTATCTGATTTCTTGGAGTGTTTACTATCATTTATTGAGGTTACCTGAGTCCTAACTTTCAGTAATGGAGATACTTCAGAGTATATGGAGACCCATGGATAACGAGATATCCGACTCGACCGCCAAATTAGGGAGATTCACTCTATCGTGAAGCAGCTTATGGCCAAAGCCCAATGTTACAATCTTAAAGGGTTCTTCTCCGGTAGCGTCTCCGAAAGTTACCCTTGCACTTTTCTCGTATCTCGCTTCGTTTCCGAGGTGTAATCAAAAAGACGTTAAAATTGCTTAAATCGTCGAATTTCGCTGAAAATACGCCTTTTACGGTATTCGAGGACTTATGCAGGAAATCATCCATTCTTCCGGCTTTAAGGGGTACGTGTCGATGTATAAGTTCCTAGTAACTACTGAACACTCAGTATGTCACAAAAATTTCGTCGATTACCTTGAAGTTAAGGGAGTTGTTGGAAAACTGCGCTCCTAAAGCAATTTATAGACAAATTCAGTCTATTTTATTTCTTGGAGTGTTTACTATCATTTATTGAGGTTACTTGAGTCCTAACTTTCAGTAATGGAGATACTTCAGAGTATATGGAGACCCATGGATACCGAGATATCCGACTCGACCGCCAAAGTAGGGAGTTTCACTCATTCTTCAAGCAGCTAATGGCCAAAGCCCAATGTTACAATCTTAAAGGGTTCTTCTCCGGTAGCGCCTCCGAAAGTTACTCTTGCACTTTTCTCGTATCTCGCTTCGTTTCCGAGCTGTAATCAAAAAGACGTTAAAATTGCTTAAATCCTCGAATTTCGCTGAAAATACGCCTTTTACGGTATTCGAGGACTTATGCAGGAAATCATCCATTCATTCGGCTTTAAGGGGTACGTGTCGATGTATAAGTTCCTAGTAACTACTGAAGACTCAGTATGTCACAAAAATTTCCTCGATTACCTTGAAGTTAAGGGAGTTGTTGGAAAACTGCGCTCCTAAAGCAATTTATAGACAAATTCAGACTATCTGATTTCTTGGAGTGTTTACTATCATTTATTGAGGTTACCTGAGTCCTAACTTTCAGTAATGGAGATACTTCAGAGTATATGGAGACCCATGGATACCGAGATATCCGACTCGACCGCCAAATTAGGGAGATTCACTCTATCGTGAAGCAGCTTATGGCCAAAGCCCAATGTTACAATCTTAAAGGGTTCTTCTCCGGTAGCGTCTCCGAAAGTTACCCTTGCACTTTTCTCGTATCTCGCTTCGTTTCCGAGGTGTAATCAAAAAGACGTTAAAATTGCTTAAATCGTCGAATTTCGCTGAAAATACGCCTTTTACGGTATTCGAGGACTTGTGCAGGAAAGCATCGATTCTTTCGGCTTTAAGGGGTACGTGTCGATGTATAAGTTCCTAGTAACTACTGAAGACTCAGTATGTCACAAAAATTTCCTCGATTACCTTGAAGTTAAGGGAGTTGTTGGAAAACTGCGCTCCTAAAGCAATTTATAGACAAATTCAGACTATCTGATTTCTTGGAGTGATTACTATCATTTAAAGAGGTTACTTGAGTCCTAACTTTCAGTAATGGAGATACTTCAGAGTAAATGGAGACCCATGGATACCGAGATATCCGACTCGACCGTTAAAATTAGGGAGTTTCACTCATTCTTGAAGCAGCTTATAGCCAAAGCCTAATGTTATAATCTTGAAGGGTTCTTCTCCGGTAGCGCCTCCGAGAGTTACTCTTGCACTTTTCTCGTATGACGCTTCGTTTCCGAGCTGTAATCAAAAAGACGTTAAAATTGCTTAAATCGTCGAATTTCGCTGAAAATACGCCTTTTACGGTATTCGTGGACTTATGCAGGAAATCATCCATTCTTTCGGCTTTAAGTGGTACGTGTCGATGTATAAGTTCCTAGTAACTACTGAAGACTCAGTGTGTCATAAAAATTTCCTAGATTACCTTGAAGTTAAGGGAGTTGTTGGAAAACTGCGCTCCTAAAGCAATTTATAGACAAATTCAGTCTATTTTATTTCTTGGAGTGTTTACTATCATTTATTGAGGTTACTTGAGTCCTAACTTTCAGTAATGGAGATACTTCAGAGCATATGGAGACCCATGGATACCGAGATATCCGACTCGACCGCCAAAGTAGGGAGTTTCACTCATTCTTCAAGCAGCTAATGGCCAAAGCCCAATGTTACAATCTTAAAGGGTTCTTCTCCGGTAGCGCCTCCGAAAGTTACTCTTGCACTTTTCTCGTATCTCGCTTCGTTTCCGAGCTGTAATCAAAAAGACGTTAAAATTGCTTAAATCCTCGAATTTCGCTGAAAATTCGCCTTTTACGGTATTCGAGGACTTATGCAGGAAATCATCGATTCTTTCGGCTTTAAGGGGTACGTGTCGATGTATAAGTTCCTAGTAACTACTGAAGACTCAGTATGTCACAAAAATTTCCTAGATTACCTTGAAGTTAAGGGAGTTGTTGGAAAATTGCGCTCCTTAAGCAATTTATAGACAAATAAGACTATCTGATTTCTTGGAGTGTTTACTATCATTTATTGAGGTTACTTGAGTCCTAACTTTCAGTAATGGAGATACTTCAGAGTATATGGAGACTCATGGATACCGAGATATCCGACTCGACCGCCAAATTAGGGATTTTCACTCATTCTTGAAGCAGCTTATGGCCAAAGCCTAATGTTACAATCTTAAAGGGTTCTTCTCCGGTAGCGCCTCCGAGAGTTACTCTTGCACTTTTCTCGTATGACGCTTCGTTTCCGAGCTGTAATCAAAAAGACGTTAAAATTGCTTAAATCGTCGAATTTCGCTGAAAATACGCCTTTTACGGTATTCGTGGACTTATGCAGGAAATCATCCATTCTATCGGCTTTAAGGGGTACGTGTCGATGTATAAGTTCCTAGTAACTACTGAAGACTCAGTATGTCACAAAAATTTCCTCGATTACCTTGAAGTTAAGGAAGTTGTTGGAAAACTGCGCTCCTAAAACAATTTATAGACAAATTCAGACTATTTTATTTCTTGGAGTGTTTACTATCATTTATTGAGGTTACTTAAGTCCTAACTTTCAGTAATGGAGATACTTCAGAGTATATGGATACGGAGATATCCGACTCGACCACCAAATTAGGAAGTTTCACTCATTCTTGAAGCAGCTTATGGCCAAAGCCCAATGTTACAATCTTAAAGGGTTCTTCTCCGGTAGCGCCTCCGAAAGTTCCTCTTGCACTTTTCTCGTATCTCGCTTCGTTTCCGAGGTGTAATCAAAAAGACGTTAAAATTGCTTAAATCCTCGAATTTCGCTGAAAATACGCCTTTTACGGTATTCGAGGACTTATGCAGGAAATCATCCATTCTTTCGGCTTTAAAGGGTACGTGTCGATGTATAAGTTCCTAGTAACTACTGAAGACTCAGTATGTCACAATAATTACCTCGAATACCTTGAAGTTAAGGGAGTTGTTGGAAAACTGCGCTCCTAAAGCAATTTATAGACAAATTCAGACTATCTGATTTCTTGGAGTGTTTACTATCATTTATTGAGGTTACCTGAGTCCTAACTTTCAGTAATGGAGATACTTCAGAGTATATGGAGACCCATGGATACCGAGATATCCGACTCGACCGCCAAATTAGGGAGATTCACTCATTCGTGAAGCAGCTTATGGCCAAAGCCCAATGTTACAATCTTAAAGGTTTCTTCTCCGGTAGCGCCTCCGAGAGTTACTCTTGCACTTTTCTCGTATGACGCTTCGTTTCCGAGCTGTAATCAAAAAGACGTTAAAATTGCTTAAATCGTCGAATTTCGCTGAAAATACGCCTTTTACGGTATTCGTGGACTTATGCAGGAAATCATCCATTCTTTCGGCTTTAAAGGGTACGTGTCGATGTATAAGTTCCTAGTAACTACTGAAGACTCAGTATGTCACAATAATTACCTCGATTACCTTGAAGTTAAGGGAGTTGTTGGAAAACTGCGCTCCTAAAGCAATTTATAGACAAATAAGACTATCTGATTTCTTGGAGTGTTTACTATCATTTATTGAGGTTACTTGAGTCCTAACTTTCAGTAATGGAGATACTTCAGAGTATATGGAGACTCATGGATACCGAGATATCCGACTCGACCGCCAAATTAGGGATTTTCACTCATTCTTGAAGCAGCTTATGGCCAAAGCCTAATGTTACAATCTTAAAGGGTTCTTCTCCGGTAGCGCCTCCGAGAGTTACTCTTGCACTTTTCTCGTATGACGCTTCGTTTCCGAGCTGTAATCAAAAAGACGTTAAAATTGCTTAAATCGTCGAATTTCGCTGAAAATACGCCTTTTACGGTATTCGAGGACTTATGCAGGAAATCATCGATTCTTTCGGCTTTAAGGGGTACGTGTCGATGTATAAGTTCCTAGTAACTACTGAAGACTCAGTATGTCACAAAAATTTCCTAGATTACCTTGAAGTTAAGGGAGTTGTTGGCAAATTGCGCTCATAAGCAATTTATAGACAAATAAGACTATCTGATTTCTTGGAGTGTTTACTATCATTTATTGAGGTTACTTGAGTCCTAACTTTCAGTAATGGAGATACTTCAGAGTATATGGAGACTCATGGATACCGAGATATCCGACTCGGCCGCCAAATTAGGGATTTTCACTCATTCTTGAAGCAGCTTATGGCCAAAGCCTAATGTTACAATCTTAAAGGGTTCTTCTCCGGTAGCGCCTCCGAGAGTTACTCTTGCACTTTTCTCGTATGACGCTTCGTTTCCGAGCTGTAATCAAAAAGACGTTAAAATTGCTTAAATCGTCGAATTTCGCTGAAAATACGCCTTTTACGGTATTCGTGGACTTATGCAGGAAATTATATATTCTTTCGGCTTTAAGTGGTACGTGTCGATGTATAAGTTCCTAGTAACTACTGAAGGCTCAGTGTGTCATAAAAATTTCCTAGATTACCTTGAAGTTAAGGGAGTTGTTGGAAAACTGCGCTCCTAAAGCAATTTATAGACAAATAAGACTATCTGATTTCTTGGAGTGTTTACTATCATTTATTGAGGTTACTTGAGTCCTAACTTTCAGTAATGGAGATACTTCAGAGTATATGGAGACTCATGGATACCGAGATATCCGACTCGACCGCCAAATTAGGGATTTTCACTCATTCTTGAAGCAGCTTATGGCCAAAGCCTAATGTTACAATCTTAAAGGGTTCTTCTCCGGTAGCGCCTCCGAGAGTTACTCTTGCACTTTTCTCGTATGACGCTTCGTTTCCGAGCTGTAACCAAAAGACGTTAAAATTGCTTAAATCGTCGAATTTCTCTGAAAATACGCCTTTTACGGTATTCGTGGACTTATGCAGGAAATCATCCATTCTATCGGCTTTAAGGGGTACGTGTCGATGTATAAGTTCCTAGTAACTACTGAAGACTCAGTATGTCACAAAAATTTCCTCGATTACCTTGAAGTTAAGGGAGTTGTTGGAACACTGCGCTCCTAAAACAATTTATAGACAAATTCAGACTATTTTATTTCTTGGAGTGTTTACTATCATTTATTGAGGTTACTTGAGTCCTAACTTTCAGTAATGGAGATACTTCAGAGTATATGGAGACTCATGGATTCCGAGATATCCGACTCGACCGCCAAATTAGTCATTTCCACTCATTCTTGAAGCAGCTTATAGCCAAAGCCTAATGTTACAATCTTGAAGGGTTCTTCTCCGGTAGCGCCTCCGAAAGTTCCTCTTGCACTTTTCTCGTATGACGCTTCGTTTCCGAGCTGTAATCAAAAAGACGTTAAAATTGCTTAAATCGTCAAATTTCGCTGAAAATACGCCTTTTACGGTATTCGAGGACTTATGCAGGAAATCATCCATTCTTTCGGCTTTAAGGGGTACGTGTCGATGTATAAGTTCCTAGTAACTACTGAAGACTCAGTATGTCACAAAAATTTCCTCGACTACCTTGAAGTTAAGGGAGTTGTTGGAAAACTGCGCTCCTAAAGCAATTTATAGACAAATTCAGACTATCTGATTTCTTGGAGTGTTTACTATCATTTATTGAGGTTACCTGAGTCCTAACTTTCAGTAATGGAGATACTTCAGAGTATATGGAGACCCATGGATACCGAGATATCCGACTCGACCGCCAAATTAGGGAGATTCACTCTATCGTGAAGCAGCTTATGGCCAAAGCCCAATGTTACAATCTTAAAGGGTTCTTCTCCGGTAGCGTCTCCGAAAGTTACCCTTGCACTTTTCTCGTATCTCGCTTCGTTTCCGAGGTGTAATCAAAAAGACGTTAAAATTGCTTAAATCGTCGAATTTCGCTGAAAATACGCCTTTTACGGTATTCGAGGACTTATGCAGGAAAGCATCGATTCTTTCGGCTTTAAGGGGTACGTGTCGATGTATAAGTTCCTAGTAACTACTGAAGACTCAGTATGTCACAAAAATTTCCTCGATTACCTTGAAGTTAAGGGAGTTGTTGGAAAACTGCGCTCCTAAAGCAATTTATAGACAAATTCAGACTATCTGATTTCTTGGAGTGATTACTATCATTTAAAGAGGTTACTTGAGTCCTAACTTTCAGTAATGGAGATACTTCAGAGTATATGGAGACCCATGGATACCGAGATATCCGACTCGACCGTTAAAATTAGGGAGTTTCACTCATTCTTGAAGCAGCTTATAGCCAAAGCCTAATGTTATAATCTTGAAGGGTTCTTCTCCGGTAGCGCCTCCGAGAGTTACTCTTGCACTTTTCTCGTATGACGCTTCGTTTCCGAGCTGTAATCAAAAAGACGTTAAAATTGCTTAAATCGTCGAATTTCGCTGAAAATACGCCTTTTACGGTATTCGTGGACTTATGCAGGAAATCATCCATTCTTTCGGCTTTAAGTGGTACGTGTCGATGTATAAGTTCCTAGTAACTACTGAAGACTCAGTGTGTCATAAAAATTTCCTAGATTACCTTGAAGTTAAGGGAGTTGTTGGAAAACTGCGCTCCTAAAGCAATTTATAGACAAATAAGACTATCTGATTTCTTGGAGTGTTTACTATTATTTATTGAGGTTACTTGAGTCCTAACTTTCAGTAATGGAGATACTTCAGAGTATATGGAGACTCATGGATACCGAGATATCCGACTCGACCGCCAAATTAGGGATTTTCACTCATTCTTGAAGCAGCTTATGGCCAAAGCCTAATGTTACAATCTTAAAGGGTTCTTCTCCGGTAGCGCCTCCGAGAGTTACTCTTGCACTTTTCTCGTATGACGCTTCGTTTCCGAGCTGTAACCAAAAGACGTTAAAATTGCTTAAATCGTCGAATTTCGCTGAAAATACGCCTTTTACGGTATTCGAGGACTTATGCAGGAAATCATCGATTCTTTCGGCTTTAAGGGGTACGTGTCGATGTATAAGTTCCTAGTAACTACTGAAGACTCAGTATGTCACAAAAATTTCCTAGATTACCTTGAAGTTAAGGGAGTTGTTGGCAAATTGCGCTCCTTAAGCAATTTATAGACAAATAAGACTATCTGATTTCTTGGGGTGTTTACTATCATTTATTGAGGTTACTTGAGTCCTAACTTTCAGTAATGGAGATACTTCAGAGTATATGGAGACTCATGGATACCGAGATATCCGACTCGACCGCCAAATTAGGGATTTTCACTCATTCTTGGAGCAGCTTATGGCCAAAGCCTAATGTTACAATCTTAAAGGGTTCTTCTCCGGTAGCGCCTCCGAGAGTTACTCTTGCACTTTTCTCGTATGACGCTTCGTTTCCGAGCTGTAATCAAAAAGACGTTAAAATTGCTTAAATCGTCGAATTTCGCTGAAAATACGCCTTTTACGGTATTCGTGGACTTATGCAGGAAATCATCCATTCTTTCGGCTTTAAGGGGTACGTGTCGATGTATAAGTTCCCAGTAACTACTGAAGACTCAGTATGTCACAAAAATTTCCTCGATTACCTTGAAGTTAAGGGAGTTATTGGAACACTGCGCTCCTAAAACAATTTATAGACAAATTCAGACTATTTTATTTCTTGGAGTGTTTACTATCATTTATTGAGGTTACTTGAGTCCTAACTTTCAGTAATGGAGATACTTCAGAGTATATGGAGACTCATGGATTCCGAGATATATGACTCGACCGCCAAATTAGTCATTTCCACTCATTCTTGAAGCAGCTTATAGCCAAAGCCTAATGTTACAATCTTGAAGGGTTCTTCTCCGGTAGCGCGTCCGAAAGTTACTCTTGCACTTTTCTCGTATGACGCTTCGTTTCCGAGCTGTAATCAAAAAGACGTTAAAATTGCTTAAATCGTCAAATTTCGCTGAAAATACGCCTTTTACGGTATTCGAGGACTTATGCAGGAAATCATCCATTCTTTCGGCTTTAAGGGGTACGTGTCGATGTATAAGTTCCTAGTAACTACTGAAGACTCAGTATGTCACAAAAATTTCCTCGACTACCTTGAAGTTAAGGGAGTTGTTGGAAAACTGCGCTCCTAAAGCAATTTATAGACAAATTCAGTCTATTTTATTTCTTGGAGTGTTTACTATCATTTATTGAGGTTACTTGAGTCCTAACTTTCAGTAATGGAGATACTTCAGAGTATATGGAGACCCATGGATACCGAGATATCCGACTCGACCGCCAAATTAGGGATTTTCACTCATTCTTGAAGCAGCTTATGGCCAAAGCCTAATGTTACAATCTTGAAGGGTTCTTCTCCGGTAGCGCCTCCGAAAGTTACTCTTGCACTTTTCTCGTATGACGCTTCGTTTCCGAGCTGTAATCAAAAAGACGTTAAAATTGCTTAAATCGTCGAATTTCGCTGAAAATACGCCTTTTACGGTATTCGAGGACTTATGCAGGAAATCATCCATTCTTCCGGCTTTAAGGGGTACGTGTCGATGTATAAGTTCCTAGTAACTACTGAAGACTCAGTATGTCACAAAAATTTCCTCGACTACCTTGAAGTTAAGGGAGTTGTTGGAAAACTGCGCTCCTAAAGCAATTTATAGACAAATTCAGTCTATTTTATTTCTTGGAGTGTTTACTATCATTTATTGAGGTTACTTGAGTCCTAACTTTCAGTAATGGAGATACTTCAGAGTATATGGAGACCCATGGATACCGAGATATCCGACTCGACCGCCAAATTAGGGATTTTCACTCATTCTTGAAGCAGCTTATGGCCAAAGCCTAATGTTACAATCTTAAAGGGTTCTTCTCCGGTAGCGCCTCCGAGAGTTACTCTTGCACTTTTCTCGTATGACGCTTCGTTTCCGAGCTGTAACCAAAAGACGTTAAAATTGCTTAAATCGTCGAATTTCGCTGAAAATACGCCTTTTACGGTATTCGTACACTTATGCAGGAAGTCATCCATTCTATCGGCTTTAAGGGGTACGTGTCGATGTATAAGTTCCTAGTAACTACTGAAGACTCAGTATGTCACAAAAATTTCCTCGATTACCTTGAAGTTAAGGGAGTTATTGGAACACTGCGCTCCTAAAACAATTTATAGACAAATTCAGACTATTTTATTTCTTGGAGTGTTTACTATCATTTATTGAGGTTACTTGAGTCCTAACTTTCAGTAATGGAGATACTTCAGAGTATATGGAGACTCATGGATTCCGAGATATATGACTCGACCGCCAAATTAGTCATTTCCACTCATTCTTGAAGCAGCTTATAGCCAAAGCCTAATGTTACAATCTTGAAGGGTTCTTCTCCGGTAGCGCGTCCGAAAGTTACTCTTGCACTTTTCTCGTATGACGCTTCGTTTCCGAGCTGTAATCAAAAAGACGTTAAAATTGCTTAAATCGTCAAATTTCGCTGAAAATACGCCTTTTACGGTATTCGAGGACTTATGCAGGAAATCATCCATTCTTTCGGCTTTAAGGGGTACGTGTCGATGTATAAGTTCCTAGTAACTACTGAAGACTCAGTATGTCACAAAAATTTCCTCGACTACCTTGAAGTTAAGGGAGTTGTTGGAAAACTGCGCTCCTAAAGCAATTTATAGACAAATTCAGTCTATTTTATTTCTTGGAGTGTTTACTATCATTTATTGAGGTTACTTGAGTCCTAACTTTCAGTAATGGAGATACTTCAGAGTATATGGAGACCCATGGATACCGAGATATCCGACTCGACCGCCAAATTAGGGATTTTCACTCATTCTTGAAGCAGCTTATGGCCAAAGCCTAATGTTACAATCTTGAAGGGTTCTTCTCCGGTAGCGCCTCCGAAAGTTACTCTTGCACTTTTCTCGTATGACGCTTCGTTTCCGAGCTGTAATCAAAAAGACGTTAAAATTGCTTAAATCGTCGAATTTCGCTGAAAATACGCCTTTTACGGTATTCGAGGACTTATGCAGGAAATCATCCATTCTTCCGGCTTTAAGGGGTACGTGTCGATGTATAAGTTCCTAGTAACTACTGAACACTCAGTATGTCACAAAAATTTCGTCGATTACCTTGAAGTTAAGGGAGTTGTTGGAAAACTGCGCTCCTAAAGCAATTTATAGACAAATTCAGTCTATTTTATTTCTTGGAGTGTTTACTATCATTTATTGAGGTTACTTGAGTCCTAACTTTCAGTAATGGAGATACTTCAGAGTATATGGAGACCCATGGATACCGAGATATCCGACTCGACCGCCAAAGTAGGGAGTTTCACTCATTCTTCAAGCAGCTAATGGCCAAAGCCCAATGTTACAATCTTAAAGGGTTCTTCTCCGGTAGCGCCTCCGAAAGTTACTCTTGCACTTTTCTCGTATCTCGCTTCGTTTCCGAGCTGTAATCAAAATGACGTTAAAATTGCTTAAATCCTCGAATTTCGCTGAAAATACGCCTTTTACGGTATTCAAGGACTTATGCAGGAAATCATCCATTCATTCGGCTTTAAGGGGTACGTGTCGATGTATAAGTTCCTAGTAACTACTGAAGACTCAGTATGTCACAAAAATTTCCTCGATTACCTTGAAGTTAAGGGAGTTGTTGGAAAACTGCGCTCCTAAAGCAATTTATAGACAAATTCAGACTATCTGATTTCTTGGAGTGTTTACTATCATTTATTGAGGTTACCTGAGTTCTAACTTTCAGTAATGGAGATACTTCAGAGTATATGGAGACCCATGGATACCGAGATATCCGACTCGACCGCCAAATTAGGGAGATTCACTCTATCGTGAAGCAGCTTATGGCCAAAGCCCAATGTTACAATCTTAAAGGGTTCTTCTCCGGTAGCGTCTCCGAAAGTTACCCTTGCACTTTTCTCGTATCTCGCTTCGTTTCCGAGGTGTAATCAAAAAGACGTTAAAATTGCTTAAATCGTCGAATTTCGCTGAAAATACGCCTTTTACGGTATTCGAGGACTTGTGCAGGAAAGCATCGATTCTTTCGGCTTTAAGGGGTACGTGTCGATGTATAAGTTCCTAGTAACTACTGAAGACTCAGTATGTCACAAAAAATTCCTCGATTACCTTGAAGTTAAGGGAGTTGTTGGAAAACTGCGCTCCTAAAGCAATTTATAGACAAATTCAGACTATCTGATTTCTTGGAGTGATTACTATCATTTAAAGAGGTTACTTGAGTCCTAACTTTCAGTAATGGAGATACTTCAGGGTATATGGAGACCCATGGATACCGAGATATCCGACTCGACCGTTAAAATTAGGGAGTTTCACTCATTCTTGAAGCAGCTTATAGCCAAAGCCTAATGTTATAATCTTCTCCGGTAGCGCCTCCGAGAGTTACTCTTGCACTTTTCTCGTATGACGCTTCGTTTCCGAGCTGTAATCAAAAAGACGTTAAAATTGCTTAAATCGTCGAATTTCGCTGAAAATACGCCTTTTACGGTATTCGAGGACTTATGCAGGAAATCATCGATTCTTTCGGCTTTAAGGGGTACGTGTCGATGTATAAGTTCCTAGTAACTACTGAAGACTCAGTATGTCTCAAAAATTTCCTAGATTACCTTGAAGTTAAGGGAGTTGTTGGCAAATTGCGCTCCTTAAGCAATTTATAGACAAATAAGACTATCTGATTTCTTGGAGTGTTTACTATCATTTATTGAGGTTACTTGAGTCCTAACTTTCAGTAATGGAGATACTTCAGAGTATATGGAGACTCATGGATACCGAGATATCCGACTCGACCGCCAAATTAGGGATTTTCACTCATTCTTGAAGCAGCTTATGGCCAAAGCCTAATGTTACAATCTTAAAGGGTTCTTCTCCGGTAGCGCCTCCGAGAGTTACTCTTGCACTTTTCTTGTATGACGCTTCGTTTCCGAGCTGTAATCAAAAAGACGTTAAAATTGCTTAAATCGTCGAATTTCGCTGAAAATACGCCTTTTACGGTATTCGTGGACTTATGCAGGAAATTATATATTCTTTCGGCTTTAAGTGGTACGTGTCGATGTATAAGTTCCTAGTAACTACTGAAGGCTCAGTGTGTCATAAAAATTTCCTAGATTACCTTGAAGTTAAGGGAGTTGTTGGAAAACTGCTCTCCTAAAGCAATTTATAGACAAATAAGACTATCTGATTTCTTGGAGTGTTTACTATCATTTATTGAGGTTACTTGAGTCCTAACTTTCAGTAATGGAGATACTTCAGAGTATATGGAGACTCATGGATACCGAGATATCCGACTCGTCCGCCAAATTAGGGATTTTCACTCATTCTTGAAGCAGCTTATGGCCAAAGCCTAATGTTACAATCTTAAAGGGTTCTTCTCCGGTAGCGCCTCCGAGAGTTACTCTTGCACTTTTCTCGTATGACGCTTCGTTTCCGAGCTGTAACCAAAAGACGTTAAAATTGCTTAAATCGTCGAATTTCGCTGAAAATACGAATTTACGGTATTCGTGGACTTATGCAGGAAATCATCCATTCTATCGGCTTTAAGGGGTACGTGTCGATGTATAAGTTCCTAGTAACTACTGAAGACTCAGTATGTCACAAAAATTTCCTCGATTACCTTGAAGTTAAGGGAGTTGTTGGAACACTGCGCTCCTAAAACAATTTATAGACAAATTCAGACTATTTTATTTCTTGGAGTGTTTACTATCATTTATTGAGGTTACTTGAGTCCTAACTTTCAGTAATGGAGATACTTCAGAGTATATGGAGACTCATGGATTCCGAGATATCCGACTCGACCGCCAAATTAGTCATTTCCACTCATTCTTGAAGCAGCTTATAGCCAAAGCCTAATGTTACAATCTTGAAGGGTTCTTCTCCGGTAGCGCCTCCGAAAGTTACTCTTGCACTTTTCTCGTATGACGCTTCGTTTCCGAGCTGTAATCAAAAAGACGTTAAAATTGCTTAAATCGTCAAATTTCGCTGAAAATAGGCCTTTTACGGTATTCGAGGACTTATGCAGGAAATCATCCATTCTTTCGGCTTTAAGGGGTACGTGTCGATGTATAAGTTCCTAGTAACTACTGAAGACTCAGTATGTCACAAAAATTTCCTCGACTACCTTGAAGTTAAGGGAGTTGTTGGAAAACTGCGCTCCTAAAGCAATTTATAGACAAATTCAGTCTATTTTATTCCTTGGAGTGTTTACTATCATTTATTGAGGTTACTTGAGTCCTAACTTTCAGTAATGGAGATACTTCAGAGTATATGGAGACCCATGGATACCGAGATATCCGACTCGACCGCCAAATTAGGGATTTTCACTCATTCTTGAAGCAGCTTATGGCCAAAGATTAATGTTACAATCTTGAAGGGTTCTTCTCCGGTAGCGCCTCCGAAAGTTACTCTTGCACTTTTCTCGTATGACGCTTCGTTTCCGAGCTGTAATCAAAATGACGTTAAAATTGCTTAAATCCTCGAATTTCGCTGAAAATACGCCTTTTACGGTATTCGAGGACTTATGCAGGAAATCATCCATTCATTCGGCTTTAAGGGGTACGTGTCGATGTATAAGTTCCTAGTAACTACTGAAGACTCAGTATGTCACAAAAATTTCCTCGATTACCTTGAAGTTAAGGGAGTTGTTGGAAAACTGCGCTCCTAAAGCAATTTATAGACAAATTCAGACTATCTGATTTCTTGGAGTGTTTACTATCATTTATTGAGGTTACCTGAGTCCTAACTTTCAGTAATGGAGATACTTCAGAGTATATGGAGACCCATGGATACCGAGATATCCGACTCGACCGCCAAATTAGGGAGATTCACTCTATCGTGAAGCAGCTTATGGCCAAAGCCCAATGTTACAATCTTAAAGGGTTCTTCTCCGGTAGCGTCTCCGAAAGTTACCCTTGCACTTTTCTCGTATCTCGCTTCGTTTCCGAGGTGTAATCAAAAAGACGTTAAAATTGCTTAAATCGTCGAATTTCGCTGAAAATACGCCTTTTACGGTATTCGAGGACTTGTGCAGGAAAGCATCGATTCTTTCGGCTTTAAGGGGTACGTGTCGATGTATAAGTTCCTAGTAACTACTGAAGACTCAGTATGTCACAAAAATTTCCTCGATTACCTTGAAGTTAAGGGAGTTGTTGGAAAACTGCGCTCCTAAAGCAATTTATAGACAAATTCAGACTATCTGATTTCTTGGAGTGATTACTATCATTTAAAGAGGTTACTTGAGTCCTAACTTTCAGTAATGGAGATACTTCAGAGTATATGGAGACCCATGGATACCGAGATATCCGACTCGACCGTTAAAATTATGGAGTTTCACTCATTCTTGAAGCAGCTTATAGCCAAAGCCTAATGTTATAATCTTGAAGGGTTCTTCTCCGGTAGCGCCTCCGAGAGTTACTCTTGCACTTTTCTCGTATGACGCTTCGTTTCCGAGCTGTAATCAAAAAGACGTTAAAATTGCTTAAATCGTCGAATTTCGCTGAAAATACGCCTTTTACGGTATTCGTGGACTTATGCAGGAAATCATCCATTCTTTCGGCTTTAAGTGGTACGTGTCGATGTATAAGTTCCTAGTAACTACTGAAGACTCAGTGTGTCATAAAAATTTCCTAGATTACCTTGAAGTTAAGAGAGTTGTTGGAAAACTGCGCTCCTAAAGCAATTTATAGACAAATAAGACTATCTGATTTCTTGGAGTGTTTACTATCATTTATTGAGGTTACTTGAGTCCTAACTTTCAGTAATGGAGATACTTCAGAGTATATGGAGACTCATGGATACCGAGATATCCGACTCGACCGCCAAATTAGGGATTTTCACTCATTCTTGAAGCAGCTTATGGCCAAAGCCTAATGTTACAATCTTAAAGGGTTCTTCTCCGGTAGCGCCTCCGAGAGTTACTCTTGCACTTTTCTCGTATGACGCTTCGTTTCCGAGCTGTAATCAAAAAGACGTTAAAATTGCTTAAATCGTCGAATTTCGCTGAAAATACGCCTTTTACGGTATTCGAGGACTTATGCAGAAAATCATCGATTCTTTCGGCTTTAAGGGGTACGTGTCGATGTATAAGTTCCTAGTAACTACTGAAGACTCAGTATGTCACAAAAATTTCCTAGATTACCTTGAAGTTAAGGGAGTTGTTGGCAAATTGCGCTCCTTAAGCAATTTATAGACAAATAAGACTATCTGATTTCTTGGAGTGTTTACTATCATTTATTGAGGTTACTTGAGTCCTAACTTTCAGTAATGGAGATACTTCAGAGTATATGGAGACTCATGGATACCGAGATATCCGACTCGACCGCCAAATTAGGGATTTTCACTCATTCTTGAAGCAGCTTATGGCCAAAGCCTAATGTTACAATCTTAAAGGGTTCTTCTCCGGTAGCGCCTCCGAGAGTTACTCTTGCACTTTTCTCGTATGACGCTTCGTTTCCGAGCTGTAATCAAAAAGACGTTAAAATTGCTTAAATCGTCGAATTTCGCTGAAAATACGCCTTTTACGGTATTCGTGGACTTATGCAGGAAATTATATATTCTTTCGGCTTTAAGTGGTACGTGTCGATGTATAAGTTCCTAGTAACTACTGAAGGCACAGTGTGTCATAAAAATTTCCTAGATTACCTTGAAGTTAAGGGAGTTGTTGGAAAACTGCGCTCCTAAAGCAATTTATAGACAAATAAGACTATCTGATTTCTTGGAGTGTTTACTATCATTTATTGAGGTTACTTGAGTCCTAACTTTCAGTAATGG